>CM054057.1:431185112-431804887 GCA_028641055.1 Alopecurus myosuroides
ATGTAGCACATCAGATGGCTGCGCTCCTGCAGAGGCAGCACGCGATTCTTGATCCAGCAAGCCACAGGATCATCGCTCTTGAGCCCCTCGTCGATTAGAACACCGAGCCGCGCCTCTATCTCCTTCGAGTTGAGGTCGTTGGAGGGCTTCGCCTTCCAATTCTTCCCGGTGGGAGCACGGTTTCTCCAAGCGGGAAGATTGATTCGGTCGGTTACCTTTCCTCCTTCGGTGGCGGGGATGTTCTTGACGTAGAAGAACGTCTTCTGCCACATTCGGACGGATTCCAACCCCTTGATACGGGGATGGTTGGTTCCCGACCGCTGCACCATCATGGCGCAGCCGGTGTCAGTCGCGCGTGGCACGCCCGCGCCTTCCTTCTTCCCGGTGGTTTGCTGGCGAAGATGGAAATACTTCAGCCAGGTATCCGTCGTGGGATGGATACCAAGGAAGGCCTCGCACACCACGGCGTGGTAGGCGAGGAAGACGACGGCGTTTGGTGGCAAGTGGTGCATTTGGAGACCGAAGTGGTCAAGGAAGCGGCGGAGGAAGTCGGAGGCCGGCAGGCCGAATCCGCGCTCAAAGTGCGATAAGAACACGACGTGCTCGCCCTCCTGCGGGGTTGGCACGAGCTCGCCGTCGGACGGCCGGCATTGAACACCAGGAGGAACCCTCCGGGTGTTCACGAGCCAGGCGCAATCCTCGGCGGTGACGTGCGAGCCAGCCCAGCCGGCGCGAGCAGCCATGGCAAGGGGTGCGCGGATGGTGGAGAGTTGGAGAGATTGGGTGGAAGAAAAGAATCTGCAGCGGCGCAAGGAGTTGCGCGGCGGCGGAGAGCTCGGCGGCGGAGAAGAACAGAGAGACGAAAGGGGAAAAGTGCGAAGGGAGGAGAAAAGGAAGTTACCGGCGGAGGTATTTATATCCTCTCCGCGGTTTACCGTTACCATCGGGGAAGTGGGATCGATCGTGGCGTGTGGTGGGGCCTGTGGCCGGCTAGAAACGCACGTACGCGCGAGGCGCGCGCGTAACGGCCGCAGCAGATCCCACTACCAGATCGTGGCCAATTACTGCGCGTGATGGGACATAACGAGCCAGTGGGCCCGCCCCGTGAAAACTGGGCGCGTGGCACGTCGTGTCGTGGCAGCGAAACAACAGGGTCACGGATGCTTGACACGTGTCCAGTCGCTGCACGGAGGGCTGGATAGAGATGTGTGCTGCAGAGACGCTGGAGGAGAAATTCTCTAAGTCTTTTTACTCGGTTACAGAGTAGAAAGCAGGAGCTATTCGGAAGGCGGGAAAGTTAAGGTACTTTCTAGAGTACTACTCGGAGGTCCTTTACTCGGCATCTTGAGGTTCAAGGGCTATGTTGCAAAAATTGGTTTTAAGCTGGCAGAGCCTAGTGAACGAGTTCGCAAGACTCAACCAGCTTCGGGGACTGCTGTCGGGGGGTTACCCCCGAGTAGGGTAAAGGCAAGTGGTAAAGGCGACTTACAGAAGAGAGATTTGGTCGAGTAGCCGACTACCCGGTACTTGCTACCCGGTCGACTGCTACTCGGTCTCACCTCAAGATGACCGGAAGGAGATATCAGTGAAGTTCCATCCATTCGAGTAGAAGAGTTGGCACGAGTAAAATTGGCGGGAACCTACTCGGGCCAGAAAGTCAAAGGAGCCGTTCTGACACAGGATCCCGCGTATCCTGGGTCCGTACTTGGCAGTATTCGAACTACTGTTCATCTGGGACCGGCCTACCTGACAGTGACAGCATGGAAGCAGGCCGTGGCAGGATAAGGGGGGCCTACTCTGTGTTTGGCACAGTGATACCAGTCTGTCCCCTTGTTTTGCCCAACGACTTTCCAGATGCAGCCAAGATTAGGAACCAAAGCTGTCAGCGGGAACCCGGAAGAAGGACGATGTGTACACTATGTCGACACTTGTCCATGTTTGGACGTATCCGGCTGGGCACCGTGTATATAAGGTGCCCCGCCGCCCCCTGCGAGGGGCACGTTGAGATCGAACACTTGGTGACCTAATTCTTGACCTAGTTCATCATCTAGAGAGCATAGTGGCTACTCGGTAGCAAGAACATTGTACTGTGGCTACTCGGTGAGACACCAGAATACACAAAGAAAGGCAGGAGTAGGGGTTTTACCTCCTCATGAGGGCCCTGAACCTGGGTAGATCGTGTTGTTTGCAGTGTTTACTTCGTACCTCACGCGGCTACTCGTCGCGTGATCCCTCCCCGAGCACCTCCAGCGTCCTTCGTCCCCACATCTTTAGCCATGTGACGCCCCGAGATCGGGCATTATGCAGATTTCAGCATTCCCGCCAAATCCGCATAATAACCGATTCCAGGTTGCCACTTATGATAACATTACAACAGTTCACGAATATTCCACAATTACAACAGAAACAGATAGATACAAGATGACTCAAACGAGCCAGGGTTACAACTGATACATTACAAAGATCCAAATAACAGTGGAAGAAACAACATATCGTCCGTCTACGGACAAGATCCAAATTGGACTAAGAGTCCTGAAGATAACCGAGAGCGTCCAATCCCTGCCCAGGCCGAGCCGGAGGGATTCCCAAGCTAACGTCGTCAGACTTCAAACCTGTTGACTGCAAGTTGGAATTTGCAGCCACGAAGGAGATTCGTGGGTCAGTATGGTTAAGTACTGGCAAGGGGGATAAAACCCATACTCACAATTTACCGGCGTAGCCAGTCATCACAAGATACAAATACTTTAGGATCAACGGAAAGGAAGGGGTTATTGCAAATAAGCGACAGCAGACTGCACTAACCAACTACAGAGAGATACTACAACTTCCGGCTAACAGAAAGAAGATAAGATCGAGTATTGTAACCAACTGAAGATAACTTCAAACAAACCCATCCTGGATCTCGCCCCTTATCCAAAGAAGCAATCCGAGGATAACTCACACAGTTGGATTAGTGATGGTTCAGATTATTGTGTCCATAAGCCTATTACTAGTCAAGTTGTTAATCATTGGGTGAAAGGTTGGTAATCATTAGGTTTAAGTTGTCCTGAGTACTTGTTAGCCAGTACTTTCACCAAGTAATCCATAACCGCGGAAAACACGGCTTCTCGAGAAGATTATCCCTGCAGGGTTGCACCAATTTGGCCGTACACGCAAGAATAACCCGCCAGATGGGATGCCTCCCACCAAGCGGGGTACTCTACACAACCAACCCTTCTTCGCATCAAGCCCAAAGCACCGCGTGCTGTGCGTGCGCGGCTAATCGAGCCCCCCGAAGAAAAGGAGGACCCTCATAGCACTGGAAGACCACGCCGCCCTAAATGCCGACTACGAAAGTTCCACCCTGGCGCCAAGGGTTCGTACCTGCATATGATGCAGCAAATGGAACACCCGAACTAGTACGGCAATTTGGACGAGATGCGAATCGAGTCAGTTGAGGGGGGCGCCCATACTCGCTTCCCACATGCGGTTAGTGCGCTCATCATGGATCAGTAGACAAGACCCTTTTCCTATTAGGGTCGACACTAGCAGGCCTCAAAACCACAAAGGGCCTCCTGCCGGTGCCTTATCATCAAATTTATTATTAAACAATAACAGTAGCATGATTGATTGATTGATTGATTAAACATTGAGCCCCCGGAACGTAAAAGAGTAGTAACAGAAAGTAACGGGTAACAGACTCGAGCAAAACAACCTAAGCATGATGGTAAGACACGGGCAACAAGCAATGGTTTTAGGTATGGAGGTGAGGCAATATCAGGGTTAAAGGATTCATGTGATAGGTTCGTAACAGAAACAACTACTACTAAGGCTAGCAGAACAGAACAATGGAAAGTATCGGTAACAAGTGATGAAAGGCAGCCATTTGGCAGCAAGTGAGTATACTTGCCTGAGATCCCGCAAGGTAGCAGAACTTGTCGTTGCTCACATCATCTCAACGTCCTATCCGGGAAGAAGCAATGAACCTCGAACAAACACCGGATGCAACAATTACTACTACGGCAAAAGATCCAGCATGATCTAGATATGGATGCATGACAGGTTTAAAGATGCATCAAGGTAAACTAGTTGACAAGATAAACAGATTTAAAGGGACCCATATGCAATTTGAGTTGCATATGAACAACCCATGAATTATGGTTGAAACAATTGTTTTCCAACTAACCAACAGGTGGGGGTGGATTAGCATGATGCATGGATGAGGAAAACAGCAAAATAACAACAATAGAACCAATGGGAAATAAGGTTTACCAATTTTAGAAATTTATGTATTAAGTTAGAAAATTTTGGTTCCTTAAGGGTGTCACACAAAAAATTGTTGTTTTCAGCAAGTTAGATTGTTCAAAACAGATAACAAAGTTCATATTTGAAAAGAACATCAAATTTTAGTTGGATTACATGTTTCAAATATTGAATTTGGAATTAGGATAATTTAATTATGAATTAAACAATATTAAACAAGTTTTAAATGAATTTGAAACAAGTTTGAATTTAATTGAAGTTTTAGTTGTTCAAAACATAATTTCAAACTCATATTTGAAAAGTTCACACTTTGATGGGTTGAATACATATTTTGCATGTTCAAAAATAGTTTATTTTGAGCAAGTTATGATTTTATCAAATTTAAATGAATTAAACAAGTATTAAATTATTTAGGCATTTTAAATTATTCAAACCATGAAACAAAATTTATATTTGGATAGATTAATTGAAATAGCATTGAAAACATATTTTATTTGCATGATTTGGAATTATTATGAATTACTTATGAATTATTGCAAAATTCAATTGAATGATTTGAATTTAAATTTGAATTGCAATTTGAAAGTTCAAAACAGAAAACAAATGCTTTGGATAGGTAGATCATTAAATTTGGGTCAAGAAACATATTTTATTTTTATCTTTTGGACTTAGGAAATAAAAGTTATTACCACTTTAAAATTAGGGGTCAAACTGTGAAAACAGGGCCTAAAAGAAAGAAAAGAATTCGCAGAGGGGCCCCTGGGGCCGCCCGCGCGGAACAAATGGCTAAAAAGGTTGGCCTTGCGCAGCCGGGGGGATTCGACCCCGAGACCTAGCGCACGCGCGCACCGATCTGAACCAACTGGGCTGGACGTTGGTTGTGATACCGTAGCAGACTGACGAAACATATTGTACAACTACGCACGTTAACTGAAACTTGGAACAGATCGTTCCTTTTCTGAACCTTACGAACAGAGAAGGGATCGATGGCAGAACTCCGGTGGCCACGGCTGGGGGTGCTGGCGACTCGCGGTGGTGTGTGTGGATGTGCGGGTGCAAGTGTGCCACGAGGGCGGAGAGAAGGAGGCGAGGGGAAGAAGGAAGCGCTGCTCACCGTGGCCTGTTCGTCGAGGAAGGCGACCGGCTGCTGTCGGACAGGAGCAGCGAGGCCCTCTCCGGCGACGGCGCGGCCGCCGTGGTGCCTCCCGGCAAGCGACGAGGGGGCAGGGAGGTTCAGTACGATGCAGGGGTTCCATTCCACTCCTCGGAGGAGCCTCGAGGTGGCCAGGGCTACCGGCGCTAGGGGAGGAAGGTGGCGGTTCAAGGTGGTGATCGGTGCGGGTGGTTCAGTAGGTTCAGAGAAACAGATGTGAGCAGAGGGAGGTGGCGGCGATGGGAAGGAGGGGCGCTAGGGTTTCTAGGGTAGGCAGGGGGTAGGGTGGTGGTGCTTTAAGGAGGGGGAAGGCCTGGTACGGCACACCATCGAAGGGACAGGGAGCTGATCGAAGGGCTCTGATGGGGACGTACAGGTGCTGACGTCGAGTTGAGGAAGACGACAGAGAAAAGGGGTGGGCCAGAAATAGAGTAGATGGGCTGGGGAGAAAGATGAGATGGGGTTGGGCTGGGCTTAGGGTTAGATAGGTTAGTTGCTGCTAGCTTTTTCTTTTATTTATTCTTCTGTTTTTTTTTTTTTTTGCTGAAACCAAATGGAAGAAAAGAAAGCTTTTTGGTTAGTAAAAAAAATGATAAAAATTATGGTTAGGTTAATGTTTTAAATAGCAACTAGAAACCAATTTTTGTTTTCTAAAAGTTTTTTCAAAATTATTGCTGTTTAGGATTTAAACCAAGTTTGAAGGAATTTGAATACTCATTAAACATTATGAAAACAATTATTTTCCATAGGGTGGACCCTAAGGTTAAGTTTATAAAAATCAGTTGATTGGCTTGTTAAAGTTTTTAACTTCAAAAGGGGTTATGTTTGAGGCATTTTGGTTTGAAAGGGAAGGTGATTTAATTAATTGCTTGAAAATAGTTGTTTGATTAAACCCAACAAGTTAATGAATGATTTGGTTTAAATTTTTGAGTTAGCCATTAGGGTTTTAACAAGAGGGAAAAAATTTTAACAAGCAATTGGATTAAACAATTTCAAATTATTGAAAAACAATTGAGTGATTTAGTTTGCAAGTTTGAAATTGGGAATTTTGAGCAAGGGTGAAAGTTTAAATTGTTTTGAAATTTCTAGTTGTGATGCAAACATGGTGCAATGCAATGTGATGCATATGATGCAAGCAAAAAAAACAGGTAACACCCCAGGTGTTACAGACAACACCACTAACAAGGGATTGTGCCCTCGCAATCCACCTGCTAACCCGGGAGGGGAAAGAAGTTCGACTATCGATTCTTCGTGCTTCCGGTTGATCTCCTCGACACCACTAACAAGAGATTCTTGCTCGGAGTGACGACGATGTTCTTCCACCAGGAATCTTCCGATGATCGAACCTATTAGGTTAAAGGCTCAGAAAACGTCCACCCACGTAGGATCCTAACACTTTGAAAGATAGACAAGGGGGAGACTCCAAAACAAATGAGATGGGAGGGGAAATAGATTAGGGATAAGGAGAAAAACAAGAATCCTATTGAGATGATTTTCCCAAAATAGTTTATCAGAAATAGTTTTTGACACTCTAGAAACAACGACCATTAGCGAGGTTAACCTACAGGCTTTGCGGACCCGTTGCTTCGATAACCATTCGTATCGAAACAATATCGGGAATCGGAACCAAGGCTCTGATACCATTTGTGACGCCCCGAGATCGGGCACTATGCAGATTTCAGCATTCCCGCCAAATCCGCATAATAACCGATTCCAGGTTGCCACTTATGATAACATTACAACAGTTCACGAATATTCCACAATTACAACAGAAATAGATAGATACAAGATGACTCAAACGAGCCAGGGTTACAACTGATACATTACAAAGATCCAAATAACAGCGGAAGAAACAACATATCGTCCGTCTACGACAAGATCCAAATTGGACTAAGAGTCCTGAAGATAACCGAGAGCGTCCAATCCCTGCCCAGGCCGAGCCGGAGGGATTCCCAAGCTAACGTCGTCAGACTTCAAACCTGTTGACTGCAAGTTGGAATTTGCAGCCACGAAGGAGATTCGTGGGTCAGTACGGTTAAGTACTGGCAAGGGGGATAAAACCCATACTCACAATTTACCGGCGTAGCCAGTCATCACAAGATACAAATACTTTAGGATCAACGGAAAGGAAGGGGTTATTGCAAATAAGCGACAGCAGACTGCACTAACCAACTACAGAGAGATACTACAACTTCCGGCTAACAGAAAGAAGATAAGATCGAGTATTGTAACCAACTGAAGATAACTTCAAACAAACCCTTCCTGGATCTCGCCCCTTATCCAAAGAAGCAATCCGAGGATAACTCACACAGTTGGATTAGTGATGGTTCAGATTATTGTGTCCATAAGCCTATTACTAGTCAAGTTGTTAATCATTGGGTGAAAGGTTGTTAATCATTAGGTTTAAGTTGTCCTGAGTACTTGTTAGCCAGTACTTTCACCAAGTAATCCATAACCGCGGAAAACACGGCTTCTCGAGAAGATTATCCCTGCAGGGTTGCACCAATTTGGCCGTACACGCAAGAATAACCCGCCAGATGGGATGCCTCCCACCAAGCGGGGTACTCTACACAACCAACCCTTCTTCGCATCAAGCCCAAAGCACCGCGTGCTGTGCGTGCGCGGCTAATCGAGCCCCCCGAAGAAAAGGAGGACCCTCATAGCACTGGAAGACCACGCCGCCCTAAATGCCGACTACGAAAGTTCCACCCTGGCGCCAAGGGTTCGTACCTGCATATGATGCAGCAAATGGAACACCCGAACTAGTACGTCGATTTGGACGAGATGCGAATCGAGTCAGTTGAGGGGGGCGCCCATACTCGCTTCCCACATGCGGTTAGTGCGCTCATCATGGATCAGTAGACAAGACCCTTTTCCTATTAGGGTCGACACTAGCAGGCCTCAAAACCACAAAGGGCCTCCTGCCGGTGCCTTATCATCAAATTTATTATTAAACAATAACAATAGCATGATTGATTGATTGATTGATTAAACATTGAGCCCCCGGAACGTAAAAGAGTAGTAACAGAAAGTAACGGGTAACAGACTCGAGCAAAACAACCTAAGCATGATGGTAAGACACGGGCAACAAGCAATGGTTTTAGGTATGGAGGTGAGGCAATATCAGGGTTAAAGGATTCATGTGATAGGTTCGTAACAGAAACAACTACTACTAAGGCTAGCAGAACAGAACAACGGAAAGTATCGGTAACAAGTGATGAAAGGCAGCCATTTGGCAGCAAGTGAGTATACTTGCCTGAGATCCCGCAAGGTAGCAGAACTTGTCGTTGCTCACATCATCTCAACGTCCTATCCGGGAAGAAGCAATGAACCTCGAACAAACACCGGATGCAACAATTACTACTACGGCAAAAGATCCAGCATGATCTAGATATGGATGCATGACAGGTTTAAAGATGCATCAAGGTAAACTAGTTGACAAGATAAACAGATTTAAAGGGACCCATATGCAATTTGAGTTGCATATGAACAACCCATGAATTATGGTTGAAACAATTGTTTTCCAACTAACCAACAGGTGGGGGTGGATTAGCATGATGCATGGATGAGGAAAACAGCAAAATAACAACAATAGAACCAATGGGAAATAAGGTTTACCAATTTTAGAAATTTATGTATTAAGTTAGAAAATTTTGGTTCCTTAAGGGTGTCACACAAACAATTGTTGTTTTCAGCAAGTTAGATTGTTCAAAACAGATAACAAAGTTCTTATTTGAAAAGAACATCAAATTTTAGTTGGATTACATGTTTCAAATATTGAATTTGGAATTAGGATAATTTAATTATGAATTAAACAATATTAAACAAGTTTTAAATGAATTTGAAACAAGTTTGAATTTAATTGAAGTTTTAGTTGTTCAAAACATAATTTCAAACTCATATTTGAAAAGTTCACACTTTGATGGGTTGAAAACATATTTTGCATGTTCAAAAATAGTTTATTTTGAGCAAGTTATGATTTTATCAAATTTAAATGAATTAAACAAGTATTAAATTATTTAGGCATTTTAAATTATTCAAACCATGAAACAAAATTTATATTTGGATAGATTAATTGAAATAGCATTGAAAACATATTTTATTTGCATGATTTGGAATTATTATGAATTACTTATGAATTATTGCAAAATTCAATTGAATGATTTGAATTTAAATTTGAATTGCAATTTGAAAGTTCAAAACAGAAAACAAATGCTTTGGATAGGTAGATCATTAAATTTGGGTCAAGAAACATATTTTATTTTTATCTTTTGGACTTAGGAAATAAAAGTTATTACCACTTTAAAATTAGGGGTCAAACTGTGAAAACAGGGCCTAAAAGAAAGAAAAGAATTCGCAGAGGGGCCCCTGGGGCGTTTTTCACCCAGGGCAACCCAGCCTGGGTCTCTGCGGCGCGGGCCCGTGCCCAGGTGGCAGCCACGCGGGCGTGTGTGAGATCTGAGGTGGCACAGGGGTCGATGACGCGTGGGGCCGCCCGCGCGGAACAAATGGCTAAAAAGGTTGGCCTTGCGCGGCCGGGGGGATTCGACCCCGAGACCTAGCGCAGGCGCGCACCGATCTGAACCAACTGGGCTGGACGTTGGTTGTGATACCGTAGCAGACTGACGAAACATATTGTACAACTACGCACGTTAACTGAAACTTGGAACAGATCGTTCCTTTTCTGAACCTTACGAACAGAGAAGGGATCGATGGCAGAACTCCGGTGGCCACGGCTGGGGGTGCTGGCGACTCGCGGTGGTGTGTGTGGATGTGCGGGTGCAAGTGTGCCACGAGGGCGGAGAGAAGGAGGCGACGGGAAGAAGGAAGCGCTGCTCACCGTGGCCTGTTCGTCGAGGAAGGCGACCGGCTGCTGTCGGACAGGAGCAGCGAGGCCCTCTCCGGCGACGGCGCGGCCGCCGTGGTGCCTCCCGGCAAGCGACGAGGGGGCAGGGAGGTTCAGTACGATGCAGGGGTTCCATTCCACTCCTCAGAGGCGCCTCGAGGTGGCCAGGGCTACCGGCGCTAGGGGAGGAAGGTGGCGGTTCAAGGTGGTGATCGGTGCGGGTGGTTCAGTAGGTTCAGAGAAACAGATGTCAGCAGAGGGAGGTGGCGGCGATGGGAAGGAGGGGCGCTAGGGTTTCTAGGGTAGGCAGGGGGTAGGGTGGTGGTGCTTTAAGGAGGGGGAAGGCCTGGTACGGCACACCATCGGAGGGACAGGGAGCTGATCGAAGGGCTCTGATGGGGACGTACAGGTGCTGACGTCGAGTTGAGGAAGACGACAGAGAAAAGGGGTGGGCCAGAAATAGAGTAGATGGGCTGGGGAGAAAGATGAGATGGGGTTGGGCTGGGCTTAGGGTTAGATAGGTTAGTTGCTGCTAGCTTTTTCTTTTATTTATTCTTCTGTTTTTTTTTTTTTTTTTTTTTGCTGAAACCAAATGGAAGAAAAGAAAGCTTTTTGGTTAGTAAAAAAAATGATAAAAATTATGGTTAGGTTAGTGTTTTAAATAGCAACTAGAAACCAATTTTTTGTTTTCTAAAAGTTTTTTCAAAATTATTGCTGTTTAGGATTTAAACCAAGTTTGAAGGAATTTGAATACTCATTAAACATTATGAAAACAATTATTTTCCATAGGGTGGACCCTAAGGTTAAGTTTATAAAAATCAGTTGATTGGCTTGTTAAAGTTTTTAACTTCAAAAGGGGTTATGTTTGAGGCATTTTGGTTTGAAAGGGAAGGTGATTTAATTAATTGCTTGAAAATAGTTGTTTGATTAAACCCAACAAGTTAATGAATGATTTGGTTTAAATTTTTGAGTTAGCCATTAGGGTTTTAACAAGAGGGAAAAAAAATTAACAAGCAATTGGATTAAACAATTTCAAATTATTGAAAAACAATTGAGTGATTTAGTTTGCAAGTTTGAAATTGGGAATTTTGAGCAAGGGTGAAAGTTTAAATTGTTTTGAAATTTCCAGTTGTGATGCAAACATGGTGCAATGCAATGTGATGCATATGATGCAAGCAAAACAAACAGGTAACACCCCAGGTGTTACAAGCCATCCCATGGCATCTGCCGTGACACCACCACGACATCAAGCCTTCTCCATGCCACGCCAAGAAGAAGATAATCTCAACACGGGGCAACCAGTCCTACGCGCAGACCGCCCGTTGGCTCCTTCCCGCCAAAGCAGGAGTGCTTTGGCCCTCATAAATCGCGACGAGTGCAGAGCCAATCAGATATGGCCAGCTGTCTGCCCCCTCTATAGACATCCTCCGCCAAGACCTGAATACCACTTATCCTGCATGACCACTTGTGTCATCCCCTTGGCTATAAAAGGAGGACCACGTCACCGGGATGAAGGGATGGATCTAGAGTAGAGAGCACTAGGCTAGAGCAAGTAATACACCTAAGGGGGAAGGGAGAGAGGTGATCATCCCTCGGGAAGGATCTGCTCTGCTTATTCTTCATCTGTCCGTGGCTCGACATCACTCGGGAACTACCTTGTAGCCGTACTCTGCTGCCATGAATACCACTAATGCAGGATGTAGGGTTGTTAGCCTCCGGGCGACCTAAACCTGGGTAAAAAAAAACCACTATGTCCCTTTTTCTTTGAGCGACGAGCAAGAGAGTCGATCAATCGCTCCCAGCGCCACGTGCCAAATCTTAAAATGGTTGCCTCTCACTCTCGGTGTCTATGATCCAAGACACGACAAAGCTAAATGTTAAGCGTGCTTGGCCTAGGAAAATTTGAGGATGGGTGACCTCCCAGGAAGTTTCATGGGTGCACATGAGTGTGCACAACGTACGTTTGAAAAGACTTGTGTTGGTATATAGGGTCGGGCTAGATATTTTAGAGAGCTGCCAGGAGTAACTACCGATGGCCCTGGGTTGGTGGGGCGTTACATTTGTTACTCTTTGAGGCCTAGGCAGGTTGTTGGTCTTGGCTCGGTGATCTCTACATTAAGGTTTTGAAGAGGCCCGAGTTTATTTGGAAATGGTTTTTGGAGATTATCATTTTTGAGTTGATAAAGAAGCTATCTATAGTGAAAGAGCATATACTTTGTCGGGTAGGTAGCTCGGAGAATTATTGTAGGCCAGTGTGACCGTGTGGATTGTTTGCCACAACCTCTCCGACAAAAAATAGAATATCGATTGATATTTCAGCTCTGGAAATACATTTAATGTCATTTTTCCTCTTTACATTCTGTATTTAATACATGATAGTATTGATCGCATGTAGAGTTTGAATTGCTTGCTAAGTTTCCTTTAGCTTCAAGTCTTGTTTTGTTGTAAGTTTGTGGTGCACTTAATGAGCCTAGCATATTTAGGATTTGTGGTTTAAAATTTTGATTAGCTTTATTCCACACCAAGATTGAGCTAAATATGTATATTTGAAAATATCTATCCACCCACACCCTCTAGGGGACATCTAGGTTATTTTACTAATAAGAATATTAGATATGGCCGTGCTGGCTTGCCAAATCAAGGCGACGCTTGGTACTTAAATTTTGGTGGTGCTCTTCGAGAACAGAATTTTGAGCTCGAGGATGAAGCCCTAGCTATTGCCTTATTTGCTTGGGCTTCATACGGTCAGCATAGTGCACATCTCTTCCTTGTTGAAGGCATCGTTTAGAGTTTATTGAGCTGGTGCTTGTGTGTAAAATTTCCAGATTCCGTCTTCATTGGATGGAGAGATGTTGACTATGCGAAGTTTCTTTCTTGATTCTTTTTACTTTGGAGAAATATTCTTGATGGAGAGATGTTGAGTGTACTTTGGAGAAATACTGTACTTTTAGATTTTATTTTAAGTCAAAATTTTAAAAGTTTGACCAACTTCATAGAAAAAAGTAGCGGTATTTCAAACACTAAATTAGTATCATTAGATCCGTTTTGAAATGTAGTTTTATAATATATCAATTTGATGCCATATATGTTACTACTCTTTTCTATAAAATTTGTCAAAATTTTAAAAATATGAATTAGAATAAAACCTAGAAGTACACATACTACTTTAGTGGAGTAGTATAGTGCATTCTTGCTGCTTGCTAGCTCTGGGAAGTGAGTACTAGTCGCTTTAGCAAGATCTAGTAGGTGAAGAGACAGCAGTGGACTGGTTTGTTTGATGGCATCTGGTTTGGCGCCACTCCACTAGCTGCAGATCGATTGACACAAAGCGAAGAAGAAAAGTGGCGGATCGAAATGAGCGCAAGACTAGAATATTATTTGTAATGCGAAGTGATTAGACCAATTAAAGCTAGGTACCATTTTGTGTACCTGTGTTAGTTGCATGTCTTCCTCGGGGCATACACTCACCAATACGGCCATACTCAGACTGGTAGTGGTAGGTCCTAAGAATGTTTATGCTTGTCCTAATAAGAGGGATATCTGAATCCTCTGAAACTCAATCTTTTGGGTCTGAAAGACATATAAACTCCATGCATATATTAAGTGGTAATGTTTGTATAACAGTTCACTCATGCATGTGCTGACCCCTCCATTACCTAAGACCGGCTCAGCAAAGCAGGTGAAAAGAGCCAAGGGGTACAAATTAAACAAGAAGAAAAGTAATTAAGAGTGGAAAAGGTAAAGATGAAAAGTTGTCAAAAGAGGAGGCGCTGGAGAAATGCGTGCTTGAACCTGATCAGAGCGCTTTTGAGAGCATCCCCGATCGAATCATGCATGTCGTGTAGAATTGTTTCTATATGTCGACCCCACGGACACACATACATGGTAGTACAAAGCTAGTGCAACTGTGTGCAAGATGGATACACTTTAGTATATTCGATCGGTTCCAAGCTGGGATGGCCGGAATCCATGGGTGTGCCCTTTAGTTCATAGCTTTCCAGGGACATGCTGCTCGGCTCTGCTGCGACACACACAGTCATCATTTGCTCCAAAAAATGATTCCACTTATTCCTGCAAACAACAATGTTTGTATCCTAATTACCATGTCCTACTACTACAGCTAGCTGGTCTACCAACTTTTGACAACAATGTCTCACCTCATACGTCTGTAGCGTCCGTGCTTAATCACTGAATTTGCTGGTATGTGTTGTGATCAGCTGTTATTTGGAGCTAGCATGCGATGCACTCGCCTGCTAGCTAGCTGAACACACATCAGCTCGCTGTAACCTGAGGATGGTCCCCCAGGTGTCGGTGTTTACTTAAGTCGACCCCCACGTGGATCCATGCACGCGTGCATCCATGCATGTGAGACTTAACGGTAGAATTGGTCTGAATCGATGAGCATGCACAGCTAGCGGTTGAGCCTGGCTCTGCTGTGATGTTCCTGCTTTCGGGTGAAACGAGAATACTCTTCCGGATGGTCCAAATACGTATGATGGAATGCAAGAAGTGATCCAGGGGATTTAAGCAGGCAACAAAATCTCATCTTGAGAGCAGAGCTGGCCGACAAAGGGGATGGATGTGCCAGCACTAGCAACCACATCTTGCCTGCCCTGCCCGCCTAGCCAAAACATACGTACACACACGCACGCACCGGAGCAAGCGAGCGCCATTGATGGATGCGCTGCCACCCTCCACCGGTTGCGTCACATCCTTCCGTCGCTTTTGTGCTGTCTTTTTCCCGGCCGGCCGGCCGGTATTTGCGTACGTTGGGTCCCGAGGAGCGCATGACGACTCACATGATCTACTCTTCATCTTCAAATCACTGTATGCATACACCTGATTTTACACTTCACATAATTTCGAAATGTTGCTTTTGCCGAGTAGTGCAAGATGAACCGTGACTAGCTAGTGACTTAGAGCCATGCTGAAATACGATCTGTGACCACTCAGCAGTGGGGTGCATCTATCTCACTTCTTTTTAACTGCTTTGCTGCTCTTCTTCTTTTTTTCAAACAAAATCCTACTTTGCCGCTGCTCTTGATTACGTTTAGGTTTTGCATCTGCAATGATGTAAAGATACATGATGTCTGCCATTATATCACTCACAGCTTTAGGTATACGATAACTGGCGTTTACTTTAGTCCTAAATTAAACAAATAGTGGCTGGCCCCATCGTTTGTGCCACTAGTAGTGTTTCTTTCAGCGGGAAGTCACTTATACTCCCGGGCACCAGTGATTCTGGTGTTTTACAAAATAAAAGAAAATTATAAGTTTTAGAAAAGTCTGAAAAAATCTGGTTGTTCTCAACTATGTATCAAACAAATGTGTAAAACTTTCATTTGAAATACTTTATATTTTGAGTTACATAAAACTAACAAAATTTGTACATTTGAAAATATGCATTTTTACTATACTTGAATACCAAGTATTTCAAATCAATTTTTTCAAGTTTGTGGGATACATCATTAGAACACATAGGATTTTTTTTATAGATTTTTTTAACTTATAAATTGGATTTTGATTTTTTTTAAAACACTAGGATCACTAGTGCTTGGGAGCCAGGAATCTGCACTAATAAAAGGATCACATAATATTTCCTTCATTGCTTCAACAATATCAATCAATGCACACAAACTTCAAATTTTGTAGTTATAACAAGAAGATAAAAAATGCTACAATATGGCCAGGTTGGAATCAACCATTGTAGGGAAGTAATGGTCAACGATATAAGAGCATCTTCAGCAGCACCCCAAAGCATCTCCAAATGCCCATTGAGGTACCAAATACAAAAACAGGCCGCAACAGCATTCTCCTAAGGTAGGCCCTACTAGATTTTTTGTCCGGCGCCCCAATGTGCGTCCAAACTTGGGGGCAAACTAGGGCTGATGGACAGCGCGTGGACATCTGTAACATCCATGTTTTAAATAAGGAATTATTAGAATGCTTTAAACCTTGCCTTATTAATAAATGTAGTTTAGAAACAAATTTTCAAAACAAAATTATCTGGAGCTTCTCTAAATATTTTGAGGCTCCATAAATTTTTCTAATATTTTTTGACTATTTTTAGTAACCTAAAATATATAGGAATTTTCCTTTTTAAAGTTCCACAGGCTTCTCTATAATTTTTCAAAAGTTCTGGGGGGTTTTCTAAAAATCTCCTTTTGTCTTCTACCTCTAGCCAGTGGAGTAGCTGCGTGGTAGCTTGGCCGTCGCTGATGCCACCTCCACCCTACTCGAGAGGATAAGAGCAGAACGACGCCATGCTCCTCTCTCTCACCCTCTCCCTCACATGCCTTTCTCTCTCTCCGTCGCGCACACCAAGGAACCGTAACCTAGCCTCGGGCCGCCGGGGATTGTCGTCGTCGTTGAATGATCGAGAGGGTTAACTAAAGGGGGCGCGGGTGAATAGGTTAACTACAAATTTTATTTCTTTTTTCGATTAAAGATAACTGCTCAAGATTGACTAGATTATGCAACTAGGTGAACAATTCTATATGATGAGCAAATAATACTAGCACAAGATATTCAAATAACTAAGCTATAGCAATAAGTAAAGGTAGGTTGAGGAATAACCTAACACAATGACGCGGAGATTTATCACGAAGTTCACTTCCCACTGGAAGCTAATCTCCGTTGGAGCGGTACGGTGCCACCAAAGTGGAACACCAACTAGTCATCAAAGGGCACACCGTATCTACTTCGTGTCTAGCCACCAAAGTGAATGGGGCACGAATCACTATGTTGCTGTTGAGATTGACAACTAGAACCTTTATAAGGATGAGGCACACTCCAAACCTTGGAGGGTCCTCACGAAATCCCGAAAGCCTTCAAGACTCTGAGCAACAAGATCCATGATCTCCCAAAACTTTGGGGACACCAACAAGGCTCCAATCTGCAATGAACTACGAGAAACAAGGTTCTAGGTTCCAATGAACCAAGAATTTCAAGATCCTCAAGGGATTAGTGGGGTGGTGATGAATCGGTTTGGTGGAGTTGTAGATCTAGTGATTCTCCTCCAAATCCCAAAAGATTAAGAGATTTGGTTGGACATTTAGCGAGAACTATGAGGTTTGAGGTGGTCACAAATGGTGGAGAGAGAACCTTCAAGTGACTTAACTAAAGGGAGCGAGGGTGAATAGGTTAGCTACAAATTTTATTTCTTTTTTGATTAAAGATAATTGGTTAAATATAGATTGTCTAGATTATGCAACTAGGTGAACAATTTTATATGATGAGCAAATAATTCTAGCACAAGATATTCAAGTAACTAAACTATAGCAACAAGTAAAGGTAAGTTGAGTAATAACCGAACACAATGACGCGGAGATTTATCCCGAAGTTCACTTCCCACCAAAGTACGGTGCCACCAAAGTGGAACACCGAGTAGCGATCAAATGGCACACCGTATCTCCTTTGTGTCTAACCACCAAAGTGGATGGGGTACGAATCACTATGTTGCTGTTGAGATTGACAACTAGAATCTTTACAAGGACGAGGCACACTCCAAACCTTGGAGGGTCCTCACCAAATCCCGAAAGCCTCCAAGACTCTAAGCAACAAGATCCATGAGCTCCCAAAACTTTGGAGACACCAACAAGGCTCCAAGCTGCAATGAACTAAGAGAAACAAGATTCTAGGTTCCAATGAACCAAGAACTTCAAGATCCCTAAGGGATTAGTGGGATGGTGATGAATCGGTTTGGTGGAGTTGTAGATCTAGTGATTCTCCTCCAAATCCCAAAAGATTAAGAGATTTGGTTGGACATTTAGCGAGAACTATGAGGTTTGAGGTGGTCACAAATGGTGGAGAGAGAACCTTCAAGTGACACCTTCTAAAGGTAGAAAAAGACCCCCTTTTATAGTGGGGAGGGGGGATATGGCCGTTTGGGGCATCTTTGAATCGTGCAGGAAACCCGGCCTTAGGGTCGGCCAGGCCGGCTTGGAGGTCGGCAGGGGAGCAGAGAGAGCCGGCCTTGGACCCGGCCTCGTCCCGGCCTAGGCCGGCCAACCAGTCAACTCGGTCTTGCAGCAAAGAGCCTGGCCTAGGCCGGCTACCCAACAGAGCCACCCGGCCTCAGCCCGGCCTAGGCCCGCCATCCAGCCAACCCGGCATTGCGGCAGAGAGCCAGGCCTAGGCCGGCTCTACGGGGCCCAGGCTGGCTAACCAACATAGCCACCCGGCCTCGAGCCCGGCCAGGCCGACTTGGCAGTTTTTCTTCTTCTTTTCTTCCCTTGATCCATTTGTACTTTTCAGAGATTATTTCATCCAGTTTGCAACACTTTATATTTCCTAAATACTTCAAGTAAATAATTAGACCTTCCAAGTGTTGCGATCAAACACCAAAATAAGATTAGTGGATACATGTCCTTTTAGTCATGGACCGCCCAAGCCCTGCTGAGTGTCCCCGTCGCTTCGCCGTCCTCTCCTCTCGCTCCTCGTCAACCCACGTGAGCCAGGATGGCTGGGGCAGACGCTGACATCCCCGTCTTCTTCACCTCCGGACGAGCACCGCCGCACTCAAATTCATCGCCGTTAGACCCCGCCGTGTCGCGTCGTCTAACCCTTCGCACTCATGGTGAGCTTCTGAACCTTCTGGTGCCCTCCACTCGCCGCATCTCCCTCTGTAACCCTTTGTCGACGAGCACTGTCGTACACTGCCGCTGTCTGTCGTCGCTGCTGGTGCTCTAGCGCCTAAATAGAGCGGCACCACCACCTACATGCTCTACTTCGCCTCCTTTGCCTCGTTGTCTAGCGCGATTTAAAAATCGAGCTCGCGATCACGTGAATAAGCGGGGGAAGTGCAGCTCCGGCTACTGCTGACGCCATGGTGACGTCAGCATGGCGTCCCCATAGGCCAGACATGTCAAGGTTTATTAATTTCGAAATTATTTTGGAAAATATTAAAACTCTGCCATGTGGGTCCCTCCATTAATAATTACATAAAATGAATAAAATTGTATAATGAATAATTTTTATTCTGTACTTCAGGAAATTAAATAATATATCAAATTAATCAAAAAAAATGAATTATATTTATTTATGACATTTTTGAATATTTTTGGATAGCTTCAAAATTGGGAATTATTTGAATTAGGATTTAAAATTGAGAAATTCATAAGTAATTCATATAATTTCAGAAAAATATGATTAAGCTATCAAAATATTGAGAAATACAAATGATATCCTTTGATGCAAAAATCGTTAATGTTTGACGAACTTTACTTTGCTCATTTTTGGGAATGACCAAAATGCCCCTTCCTTAAAAATGAAACAGATTTCATTAAATGCTTAAATTCATCATATAAACCCTAGCAAACCCTTAATCATGCTTAGGGCTATATTTCAGTGTATTAATTTGCTAATGCATACATATTGTGCATTGCATCGATGCCATGTGATGATTGTTGTTTCCTTTTGGTGTTTACCTCCTATCAGTAGTATGTGAATCCGAAGAGAAGATCAACAATTCCATTGATGAATACTTGGTCATAACTAATGGAGTCAAGCACTTATTTCTGGAGCTTTCTTATTGGTCTTCAAAGAATCAAGGCATACATAACCTCTTATATGCACATATATGATTTCAAAATGTTTGCATATGATTCCAATGTATTTTCGGTCGTTGGATAGAGTTCTCTTATATTTGATTCATCGCCTAAATATCCCGATCCACTGCTCATAGCCACCATATGTTTTCTTGTGCGCATCGCCAGAGCCTTATATCTGCTACGCTTAGCCATACATGACTGTTTAGCTATGTTCCATCTGATTGATGAATCAGAATTGCGAATGAATATAGTATGGAAGGATGACTTGGTAAGACTAGAATTGTGTGGTTAACTTGATTAAAGGTTTGGATGGGAGGCCATTTGGGAAGTGGTTGTTTTTCATGTACTTGTCGACTCTAAGATTAAGGTCTCTCCGCGGAAACCAAGACTAAGCGTGCAACCACACGCGAGGACGAACTGACTGCGCTCGACTAACTAAAGTGTTTAGCTTTATCCATGATTCACGTAGTTCGAGATTTTCATTTAGCACAAAGAAAATGTTTTGGAAAAAAATGCTCCGCCTAGGGCATGAACGGGGCCAAGTGATGGACGAACACGGATCTTGTCCCCGACTCACAGAGACAGGTGCCGGCAGGAGGTGGCCAACTCCCTGTTGATGGGGTGCCCCTGTATTGAATTAAGTCATGGTTAGGGTTAAGTAAGGTAAAGGTCATGGCCAACCACCATCTGCCACGCTCCTACGAAGAGCGTACGAGTGGCATTAAGAGTCGGATGGTACGTGTGGGTAAAGTGTACATCGCTACAGGTCAATCTTTTCGAGAAGCCGTGCCAACGGTTAAGGACAACTTGGTGAAAGACATGGGGACATAGATAACTTGAGCTTGACATAAAAGTTGTTTGGAATGAATGAAGGGCGTATACCATTTGATGTTGGGAATGAGTTGGTGGAATGAAAATATGATGGTTTTAGTAGTTAAATATTTTAATTGTCTCTTTAAAAAATACTCCGAAAAAGTGCTATTCCTTCCTCGGTTTTGAAAATAACAGATATATAATAGGTTAACTAAGTCTTGTTGAATACCATCAGTACTCAGGTTTGCTTCAATTTAATTCAGGTGAAGTTCCTCACACTAGTGGGGAGTTCAATGTGGACATCAACAAGTAGTTTGGGGTTCCTAGGTAGCAGCCCGAAATCTATGGTCTGGGACGTCGTCATATGTTGGGGCCTCTTAGATTTTTTGGTAATGTTGGGTCATGTGACCTCCATGTGTAAGTTATACTCTAGTAATACTTGTTTGATATAACTTCATGCCTGGAGTTACGGCTTTGATCGGTTGTTGGTTTCGAGCTCATCGTTATAGAGTTTTGGCTATGCCTCTATTGACTGTCGCAATCGAGGGGTTGTGGCGCCGATGATCCATTCCGAGCACGCCTGCTGATGTTTACTCAGCCTTGGATTGGTAGCCCCAGTAACCCTCGACATGTGTAGCACTTCCTATGACACATGCCATCTATGTATAGCTTTGGCCCCGTTCTAGTAGTTTCATAAGACTCTTGGATTCTTTGATATGCATGCTTGGTTTTGACTAGCATGGACACTAGGAGCAGTAGTACCGATGTTTTCCGGCATGCGTGTCAATGATTCTGGTCTATCTGCCGTTGTGTGTTACAACCGGGGCTAGTAACCCTGAAGCCCTTGTGGGTTCATGACTAGTAGCGCATAACATTTATGTATATCTCTAGGTTCGGGGTCACGATAACATCGCCTTCGACAGGTAGGCCCCATTCGTCATAGACACAAACGAGAAGGGGGGCAATCATCCTAGATTAATGGCATCGCCAGTTCCCAAGGTCGTGGCTTCTCACATGCGGCAGTGTTGAGTGCCCACCCGCCGCCGTGTTAACTTCACATGTGTCCCACCGTCTTATCGATTCGCCTGCCATCGCTACAATAGCCGCCCGCCAGTTTGCTCGCGTCCTTATGCTTGTTGACCTGGAACACACGTTCATTTGGAGACCCCAAAAGGAAGATATGATGCAGCGTAGCAGTATTTTCCCCCCAGTTATGGAACCAGGGTTATGAATCCAGTAGGACTTCAAAGTCTCTCAGTAGGTTTCTTCTCCTCTGGCGCTTCAACAAATGTGGACCTACACACAAACACAAACTCTCTTTTACTCCCAACTTTGTGAGAAGATTGTCAATCTTCCCGTCTTGCTAAAAATTAGAGAATTAAGTGTATCGAATGGTTGGAGAATATTAAATGGAAACGAAACATCGAGCAAGTGATTATGAAAAGCAAGTATGAAGTTGTAATCAATGAGGAAAACAGGACCAGGGGCCATAGTTTCACTAGTGGTGTCTCTCCTTAGAACAATAAACATGTTGGGTAAATAAATTACAGCTGAGCAATTAACAAATCATGAACGTATAACAATACTATTATCAAAATATATATATCACGGGTTCTAACATTGTAGGAATTACGTCAAGATAAATAGACCGCCATCTGATATCATCTATTACTAAAATTCCACCTTGACACAACTATCCAACAAATCTCGCCAGTATTAAGTTGTAGCAGCAAAGTGTCGGTCCAGTGGATACCAGGGTATCCCGGCCCGTCTGTCGTGGCCCAGCCCAGTGGGCACTAAGGGTTTCCTCAAGGATGCCACATGAGAAAAAACCTCCTCGTGCGAACTCGCCACAATCGAGACGCAGCCAGCAGGAGGCTGGCCCCCTCTAGAGGAGCGCACTCGCCTTTCCTCGGGGAGGAGCT
This sequence comes from Alopecurus myosuroides, assembly GCA_028641055.1. Lineage (NCBI taxonomy): Eukaryota > Viridiplantae > Streptophyta > Magnoliopsida > Poales > Poaceae > Alopecurus > Alopecurus myosuroides. Next base: position 431,207,643 of record CM054057.1, read on the forward strand.
CTACCTAGAGCCCTCCTCTCCTCTATAGAGGACCTTCCCCTCGGGAGGAAACACGCCATGTGCGGGTGATGCACGTTGCTCTGCATGCCGACGAAGGCGTGACAACACCGCAGGACACCTTTGGCGGGAGTGGCCATTCTCGTGTATAAAGCGTAGGCGACAGCTGCCCACGCGAAAGCGCCTCCCAAGGACTTCCTTTTCGGTGCAAAGAAGACCAAGATGACGCTACAAGACGGAGGAAACGTCACCGAGAGCCCCCACGAGTCTGCCATGGACGGTGGCGCTATCCTCAACGACCAAGACCGGCAGAGGCTCCAGGGCGTTGTCTATCCTTTCCTCGGCGTCTTGTGGTGACCATTTCCTGCCAAGTATGAGCGGGAAAGAGGCCCAACGCCAGTACATAAGGAGCCCCTTGGACCCCGTAGAAGGGACGGCTCAATTCACCTAGAGCCTCCCTAGTCTGAACCGAGCACGATGTAGCATCCCAACTTTCAATAAAGATGGAATACCTGTGTTTATTGTGCTAGTCCCTGGATCAATTGCTAGCACCACAGTACAAAATGCAATATCATGCAAATGCATCAAATTCTATTACATCGCATGATCCAGTCTTTACAAAATAGGATTACAACTTGCATAGTCTTAGAAGACTAGCAGAAAAGAAAGAAATACAGCGGAACACATAGTACAACATTGAGCCCATCTTCTTCATGTGCCACAGGCAAAACATGTTGGCGATAGTCTTGAGATCCTAAACGAAATCCTCACTCGTCTTCAGAAATATCTGCAATATGGAATATGCAGCCACAAGGGAGTCAATACAATTTAATGTATTGGCAAGTAACACTATGGTGGATATAAATGGCAAGACTAATACTACATGCTCATTTGGCTGAGTGGAGTTTTGGCTAAGTTTGCATAAAGCAAGTTTTCTCCTATCTCTTTTGCAAAGGAAACTTTTCTTTTCAAAAAGGGTGGCATCAGTGGATTGACATCCAAGCACCACAACTACTGTTCACTTGGTCAAATTTTACTTTTTTGAAAATGGTGATGTGATTCTTCCGTCCTTCCTTGTCCAGCTGCTCATAGTTGTCCATAACCGGGGACACGGCTAAGATCTTAGTTTGTTGACTCTGCAGAGCTTGTGCACTTTCACCTTCAGACCCAACTCAACCCAAACATCCTATACACCCTGAGTGCATTAAGGAAAGGAGAAGAATCGAGACGAGATCTTTCAGAAGCAAGAATTCAACCCAATGGCAAGACCCGTTCCACCTATAATTATGCTACATCTGCTTGTCAAGCCCAGGCTGAACCCTCACAACTTAGTTGATCAAGACAGAGCCCATATGACTAAAGGCTGCACTGGAAGCAATCTAAACTTGGGGAACATCATAATCACTTTGTTCCTGGGTGGCATTCCTCAAGTGAACAACCCCTCGGGGAGACACTCAACTCTCATCAGCCAAACAACCAAATCCACCCAGGTGGTTCATTGAAGTTGTTACTTAGAATTTTTCCACAACATCAAGTAAAACTCATTTGTCACATTGCATAGCATCTATCAAGTTCTAAGGCTATAAATAACAAGGATAAAAGGGATGGCTACACACTACTAGGATATAGCATAGCATAATATAACTTAGTAAAACTTCCTATCATGCATACTACTAAAAATCAACTAATGCATATAGAAAATAATGGGTAGTTGAATGATGTGTTACTTGCCTTGTTGAAGTTGGTGAAGATATCACACTCTCTTCACAAAAGATCGTTGCTCTCCGTACAATCTATTCATTGACAACACAATAACAAAATAAACAATCATTCTATCAAGCAAACATACAAGTGAAGAGATCATACAAAGCAATAACATAGCCAAAGGAGTTTAACCTAGTGGGCTAGGACAAGGTCTAGTTTTGAGTTGAAAGATTCATTCTCTAATGGTCTCAAACTTGTTAAGGAAATTCCAATGGTTTACTTGGGAAGGACTGGGTTGAGCTTGATGTGATCTAACTTTATTATAACCATACTTGTCGAGGAAGTTCCAAGAGTTCACTTAGAATAAACATATTACTTCTTCAATTAAAGTAATACATGCAATCACTTGGTCATATTCACCTTCAAAAATATTTAAGTGACTATGTTAGTATTTTCCATTGTGGTTAGGGTAGGTCTACTAACTTCATCCTCAAAGGGAAAATATTACTAAGTCTTGGATTTTCCATTTGGGTCAATGGTTGGACAAAAAATAACTTGTTATTCTTCAACTTGTATGGATTGCTTCTAGACTTCATGTGATTGCCTTCTTGAAGATAATCTTCATGCTTCTATTGTAGTCTTGTTCCTTGGGTGGATTCTTCTCTTGGTCTTGATGAATTCTTCAGGGCTTTCATTCACTAATTGGTTTGGGTATGGAATGGGCACAAATACCACTAAGTTAATTTGAAAGAAAATTTAAGAAGAAGGATAGAAAGAGAGGGGGAGATGTTTTCTTCTAAATTTCTTCACACTTGTACTTCTTGAGTTTTCTTCTAGGTGTGGAGTACAAGTCCTTTCTTCAAAACTTCTTCATTGATCTTCCTTGTAGCTCTTCATGTTGCCACCAAGTTGAAAGGAGAAGAATAGAAAAGGGGAAGGAAAAAGACTTAGAGAGAAAGGGTGTTAGTCCTCTAGATGTTTCTCTAGTTTTCTCCTAGTGCTTCCACTTCTTGGAGATGCTTATGAAGTTTGTTTTATTTTCCAAGTCCTTCAATGGTCTTCTATCTTCATGTTGAAAAATCTCTAGATGGTTAAGTCCTTCATTGCACTTCATGGTTCTCACAAATCCCAACTTGATGAAATCTTGAAGCATGAAAGGGGAGTGGAGAAGTAGATAGCAAACTAAATTTTACTACTTGGTACTATATGTGATTTTCACATTCTAAGGACATGGCTTGGCTCCAAATGGACATAACAAACAATGCTAGAAAGAATACAAACAGAATCTAAGACATGATAAACTAGTGGTTCACTATGATGGATTTTTGGCTAAAATACATGGTCATGGTCCAAGGGTGTCCAAAATGGTTGGGCAAGGTTGTTTCTGGTTCAAGGTTATCAAATGGAACAATTTTGCAAAAGGAACTATATTGAAATTATTTATAGAATTAAATCTATGTCAAAAATACTCAAATAGACAACTAAATTCTAAATTCAATTTTAATTTGTTCAAATATTATTTTGGGACAGAGTTTATGAAAGTACACATCCTAAGGTTTCCAAATATATTTTATTTGCAATTTTTGGATTTGTAGAATTTGAATTATGCCAAATTTCATCAAACAAGCATATTTGAATTTGAACAAATTTAAGTTTTTCAAATTTGAATTTGGCCAGTGCCAAAAGTTTCTAAATGTCAAGGGCTTTCCAAAAAGTCCAAGATTGCTAAATTTGGCTTTATGGATCAAAAGATATGATGGTTCAAAGGTACAGGGGCTAATCTGTAAAACTGCCAATTTATTCTAGCGGGAGAAAAATTTAAATTACAGGCTGGCCACGTGGCTGGATCTGATTGGTCGCACATGCTGACTGGACGCTGACTGGGCTGTGCTGACTGGGTTTAAGTGATTTGATCTGGATCGTTAGATCCAGATCTGAGGGTGGCATACCCCTTCGTTGAGGGGATCTAATCGTGGCCCTTCGTGGTAGATCGAACGGACAAGAGAGGAGGAGGGGTCTCACCGGAGTTGGCTCGCCGGAAAATGGCGATGGCGGCGGTGCTGCTCACGGGAGGTTGACGGCGGCGCGTTCCGGTGTGCCTCCGGGCTCGGGGAGACCACGATGACGCTCAGCGCGGCACGGCGAACTCGCGGGTGGCCACGGCGCTTGCTTGCGCGAGCTCGTGAGGTGGCGCAGGGCAGACGGGGTGGCGGCGAGCTCCGGCGGCCTCGGGAGTGGATGGCGCGGTGCTGTGGCTGCACAAAAAATTCGACAAGGCGCGTTAGAAGGTGCGCCTGCTCGAGGGGAACAAGATGAGAACAAAGAGAGACAGAGGGGCCCTCGGTTTTCGCCGGAATTGGAGCTCCACGGCGGCGGGCAGAGAGATCTCCGGCGAGCTATTCCTCTGTGGTGGTGGCGAGAGGGAGGGGGAATCCAGAGGGGAAATGGAGAGGAGGGAGGGGGCTTTAACGTGCTGGCTCGGGGAAAATTAATGGGACGAAGAAACGCACGAATCAAAGGAATTGATTTCTTCAGTTTCGGTAAGAAATAGAAACGCAGGAGCTTGATGACGATGACGTCATCATGACGTCATCACCCCTTTTTTTTTCTTTTTCTTTTTATTTCTGTTTTCTTATTTAATTTATATCTTCTGTTTAATTAATCCAAATAACATGAAACAAAATTCTAAATTCATATTATTTCAAATACTTCCCAACAGTACCACTTTTGTAGGGTTTTCATCATTTTTGAATTTTTTTCAAAATACAAATTCAAATGAATTCATAATTGCATTAATATTCCAATTAAATGAGAAATAATAATAAAATAGGGAAATGGGTTTGTGAAGTTTTCAAAGACTATAATATGGTTAATTATTATTTTCCAAAACCATTTCAACTTGTTTCCATGATTTTATAATTTTTAAATCATAGTCACTTAATACAAAATTTTCCTTATTTATTTGACTTGGGGTTTAATAAAAATAATGTGGTTTTCTCAAATGAAGATGTTGTTTTCCCAATTGAAAACATTAAACATGTCAATTATTATTTTTGAAACTCATTTCACATCATGTTTATATTTTAAGCTTTCATTGATTTACTAATAGTAACTTTATTCCATTTTAAAATTTAGAAAATAATAAATTGATGTTATTGTCTAAATAAAATCTCAGAGACATTTTACAAATCATATATCATTTTTAAACCACTTTCACATTTTATATTTTTAGGAGTTGAAGGATCTACTAATAGTAACTTAATGCTATTTAATTAGTTCATATCAATTAATTATTATTGTTGATCAATAAAATTTAGAATAAAACCATAAGTCATAATATTGTTTTCAAAACCTTTTGTTATGTTATTTTCAAAGCAATGCATTTCATTTTCACCCCTTCATGTTTAAAACTTGGAATAATAACTAAAAGTTATTATTAAAACATTTTATTCTCCTCAAATACTTTTATGGCCTAGAACTTTATTAAGGGTTATAAATCTTTGATTTTTGATGCCATAAAATATCTTCAGATTAATATTGGAGTTGTAAACATTTTAGGTAAAGGTTTGCTACTAAAAAGATATTCCCTTTATATAATAATAAATTTATTTTTGAAAAAGGTTTTAGAGTTTAAGGAACAAGGCATAAATGGATGGGTAAACTCATTTTCATTGAATTATGTATTATTCCCCTTTGTTTCTTGTTTGTAATTTGGTTCTTGGTGACTTGCATAACATGAAAACAAAAAGTTTCAAATTTTAGTGATTTTTGGACTTTCCAAAAATCAGGGATGTTACAGACTACCACCCTTAAAAGAAATCTCGTCCCGAGATTTGGGAAGGTTAGAAAGGAAGATTTGGGTAACTGGGTTCCAGAACAACTGGGTGGGCTACCACCCTTAAAAGAAGCTTTTGTGGGTAGTCTATTTTCATTAGATTGGAGTGTAGATTGATTCTAGATTAGCTTGAGTAGATCTTTCCTTTGTGGTAGAGGTGTAGACCAACATAGGTATGTTGGACTACCTTTGACACTGAGGGGTCACTCTTTGGGTCAATCAAAAGTCCTTGGTTCACTCTCAACTTGGTCTTTTGATGTCCTTGGAAATCTTTCATCCTGTTGTTGTCATCCTTGAAGGCAAACACCATGCTGTTTCTAAGGAAACTCTCATGGTAGGAAAACTCACATTGCTTGATAGCTCCAAGGTTAGCTTGATCCTTATTAGGCAGTTGGCATTGATCATGGATGTGATTGTTCCTTCACACAGAAGAAAGAAATTTGATACTAGCATTCCTCAAATGGGATGGCTTGTGTTTCAATAGGGTAAAGGTTGTATGATTCCAAATGGTTCTCACTATGGTTGGTGAATGAGTATGGTGTAGGGTTTGATCTAGTAGGGATGAGTAGAGATTTAGAAAGAGATTGAAGAAATCCTTACCCCAACACATCAGATCAAGGAAACTCATCTTGCAAACAACACATAACAAACATATAGAAACACATTCACCACACCAAACAACATGGTTTTTAGAAAATACTAATATTGTCATATCACACTCATTGATATGATCAATACACTAACACGTTAACGTTGTTCTAACAAAGGAACTAGATTGGTGGTCTCATCTATATCTTCTTGAATTCTTCCAATTCTTCTCTCCATGTCTTGAGGTGTTCTTGATTGTTGGGAAGTCTTATGTTTTTCTTCAAATTCTTCAAAAATCTTGAGTGTAGGACTTCATGTGGTGAAAATACTTCTTTCACTTCTTGGTATGGTCATCAACAATCTTGCCTTGAGGGTATTCAAGAAGTAGTTCATCTAGAAAGTTTTGAAGGTGAACAATAGATGAGATGATATGAGATGAACTAATATGATTGTTTTGTTTCTAGAAAGTTTGAACATAGAAATTTTCAATCCTAGAGTCTTTTCCAAACTTAGGGTCTCAAATCCTACAGGCAACACAATGCTCTGATACCATTTTGTAGCATCCCAACTTTTAATAAAGATGGAATACTTGTGTTATTGTGCTAGTCCCTGGATCAATTGCTAGCACCACAGTACAAAATGAAATATCATGCAAATGCATCAAATTCTATTACATCGCATGATCCAGTCTTTACAAAATAGTATTACAACTTGCATAGTCTTAGAAGACTAGCAGAAAACAAAGAAATACAGCGGAAAACATAGTACAACATTGAGCCCATCTTCTTCATGTGCCACAGGCAAAACATGTTGGCGATAGTCTCGAGATCCTAAACGAAATCCTCACTCGTCTTCAGAAATATCTGCAATATGGAATATGCAGCCACAAGGGGGTCAATACAATTTAATGTATTGGCAAGTAACACTATGGTGGATATAAATGGCAAGACTAATACTACATGCTCATTTGGCTGAGTGGAGTTTTGGCTAAGTTTGCATAAAGCAAGTTTTCTCCTATCTCTTTTGCAAAGGAAACTTTTCTTTTCAAAAAGGGTGGCATCAGTGGATTGACATCCAAGCACCACAACTACTGTTCACTTGGTCAAATTTTACTTTTTTGAAAATGGTGATGTGATTCTTCCGTCCTTCCTTGTCCAGCTGCTCATAGTTGTCCATAACCGGGGACACGGCTAAGATCTTAGTTTGTTGACTCTGCAGAGCTTGTGCACTTTCACCTTCAGACCCAACTCAACCCAAACATCCTATACACCCTGAGTGCATTAAGGAAAGGAGAAGAATCGAGACGAGATCTTTCAGAAGCAAGAATTCAACCCAATGGCAAGACCCGTTCCACCTATAATTATGCTACATCTGCTTGTCAAGCCCAGGCTGAACCCTCACAACTTAGTTGATCAAGACAGAGCCCATATGACTAAAGGCTGCACTGGAAGCAATCTAAACTTGGGGAACATCATAATCACTTTGTTCCTGGGTGGCATTCCTCAAGTGAACAACCCCTCGGGGAGACACTCAACTCTCATCAGCCAAACAACCAAATCCACCCAGGTGGTTCATTGAAGTTGTTACTTAGAATTTTTCCACAACATCAAGTAAAACTCATTTGTCACATTGCATAGCATCTATCAAGTTCTAAGGCTATAAATAACAAGGATAAAAGGGATGGCTACACACTACTAGGATATAGCATAGCATAATATAACTTAGTAAAACTTCCTATCATGCATACTACTAAAAATCAACTAATGCATATAGAAAATAATGGGTAGTTGAATGATGTGTTACTTGCCTTGTTGAAGTTGGTGAAGATATCACACTCTCTTCACAAAAGATCGTTGCTCTCCGTACAATCTATTCATTGACAACACAATAACAAAATAAACAATCATTCTATCAAGCAAACATACAAGTGAAGAGATCATACAAAGCAATAACATAGCCAAAGGAGTTTAACCTAGTGGGCTAGGACAAGGTCTAGTTTTGAGTTGAAAGATTCATTCTCTAATGGTCTCAAACTTGTTAAGGAAATTCCAATGGTTTACTTGGGAAGGACTGGGTTGAGCTTGATGTGATCTAACTTTATTATAACCATACTTGTCGAGGAAGTTCCAAGAGTTCACTTAGAATAAACATATTACTTCTTCAATTAAAGTAATACATGCAATCACTTGGTCATATTCACCTTCAAAAATATTTAAGTGACTATGTTAGTATTTTCCATTGTGGTTAGGGTAGGTCTACTAACTTCATCCTCAAAGGGAAAATATTACTAAGTCTTGGATTTTCCATTTGGGTCAATGGTTGGACAAAAAATAACTTGTTATTCTTCAACTTGTATGGATTGCTTCTAGACTTCATGTGATTGCCTTCTTGAAGATAATCTTCATGCTTCTATTGTAGTCTTGTTCCTTGGGTGGATTCTTCTCTTGGTCTTGATGAATTCTTCAGGGCTTTCATTCACTAATTGGTTTGGGTATGGAATGGGCACAAATACCACTAAGTTAATTTGAAAGAAAATTTAAGAAGAAGGATAGAAAGAGAGGGGGAGATGTTTTCTTCTAAATTTCTTCACACTTGTACTTCTTGAGTTTTCTTCTAGGTGTGGAGTACAAGTCCTTTCTTCAAAACTTATTCATTGATCTTCCTTGTAGCTCTTCATGTTGCCACCAAGTTGAAAGGAGAAGAATAGAAAAGGGGAAGGAAAAAGACTTAGAGAGAAAGGGTGTTAGTCCTCTAGATGTTTCTCTAGTATGAAATTCCTTCTTGTGCTTGAGTCTTGATTTCCATCTTCTAACTTGATGAATTCTTGAAGCATGAGGGGGGAGTGGAGGAGTAGATAGAAACCTATAGTACTAGTGTTTGAGGTTCACTACTTGGTCTCTTAGAAGGTTTACATACAAGGGACTTGGTCTTGGATTCAAAATGGCCACAACAAACAATGGTAGAAAGAAATAGAAACAAAATTTAAGACATAATAACTAGATGGACTACTATGATGGATTTTTGGCTAAAATACATGGTCATGGTCCAAGGGTGTCCAAAATGGTTGGGCAAGGTTGTTTCTGGTTCAAGGTTATCAAATGGAACAATTTTGCAAAAGGAACTATATTGAAATTATTTATACAAATTAATCTATGCCAAAAATACTCAAATAGACAACTTAATTCTAAATTTAATTTTAATTTGTTCAATTATTATTTTGGGACATAGGATATGAAAGTACACATCCTAAGGTTTCCAAATATATTTTATTTACAATTTTTGGATTTGTAGAATTTGAATTATGCCAAATTTCATCAAACAAGCATATTTGAATTTGAACAAATTTAAGTTTGTCAAATTTGAATTTGGCCAGTGCCAAAAGTTTCTACATGTTCTGGTGATTTCAAAAAGTCCAAGATTGCTAAATTTGGTTTCATGGATCAAAAGTTATGATAGAACTAAGATGCAGGGACTAATCTGTAAAACTGCCAATTTATTCTAGCGGGAGAAAAATTTAAATTACAGGCTGGCCACGTGGCTGGATCTGATTGGTCGCACATGCTGACTGGACGCTGACTGGGCTGTGCTGACTGGGTTTAAGTGATTTGATCTGGATCGTTAGATCCAGATCTGAGGGTGGCATACCCCTTCGTTGAGGGGATCTAATCGTGGCCCTTCGTGGTAGATCGAACGGACAAGAGAGGGGGAGGGGTCTCACCGGAGTTGGCTCGCCGGAAAATGGCGATGGCGGCGGTGCTGCTCACGGGAGGTTGACGGCGGCGCGTTCCGGTGTGCCTCCGGGCTCGGGGAGACCACGGTGACGCTCAGCGCGGCACGGCGAACTCGCGGGTGGCCACGGCGCTTGCTCGCGCGAGCTCGTGAGGTGGCGCAGGGCAGACGGGGTGGCGGCGAGCTCCGGCGGCCTCGGGAGTGGATGGCGCGGTGCCGTGGCTGCACAAAAAATTCGACAAGGCGCGTTAGAAGGTACGCCTGCTCGAGGGGAACAAGATGAGAACAAAGAGAGACAGAGGGGCCCTCGGTTTTCGCCGGAATTGGAGCTCCACGGCGGCGGGCAGAGGGATCTCCGGCGAGCTATTCCTCTGTGGTGGTGGCGAGAGGGAGGGGGAATCCAGAGGGGAAATGGAGACGAGGGAGGGGGCTTTAACGTGCTGGGCTCGGGGAAATTAATGGGACGAAGAAACGCACGAATCAAAGGAATTGATTTCTTCAGTTTCGGTAAGAAATAGAAACGCAGGAGCTTGATGACGATGACGTCATCATGACGTCATCACCCCTTTTTTCTTTTTCTTTTTATTTCTGTTTTCTTATTTAATTTATATCTTCTGTTTAATTAATCCAAATAACATGAAACAAAATTCTAAATTCATATTATTTCAAATACTTCCCAACAGTACCACTTTTGTAGGGTTTTCATCATTTTTGAATTTTTCAAAGAACAATTTCAAATGAATTCATAATTGCATCAATATTCCAATTAAATGAGAAATAATAATAAAATAGGGAAATGGGTTTGTGAAGTTTTCAAAGACTATAATATGGTTAATTATTATTTTCCAAAACCATTTCAACTTGTTTCCATGATTTTATAATTTTTAAATAAGATGAAAACATCATAGTCACTTAATACAAAATTTTCCTTATTTATTTGACTTGGGGTTTAATAAAAATAATGTGGTTTTCTCAAATGAAGATGTTGTTTTTCCAATTGAAAACATTAAACATGTCAATTATTATTTTTGAAACTCATTTCACATCATGTTTATATTTTAAGCTTTCATTGATTTACTAATAGTAACTTTATTCCATTTTAAAATTTAGAAAATAATAAATTGATGTTATTGTCTAAATAAAATCTCAGAGAAATTTTACAAATCATATATCATTTTTAAACCACTTTCACATTTTATATTTTTAGGAGTTGAAGGATCTACTAATAGTAACTTAATGCTATTTAATTAGTTCATATCAATTAATTATTATTGTTGATCAATAAAATTTAGAATAAAACCATAAGTCATAATATTGTTTTCAAAACCTTTTGTTATGTTATTTTCAAAGCAATGCATTTCATTTTCACCCCTTCATGTTTAAAACTTGGAATAATAACTAAAAGTTATTATTAAAACATTTTATTCTCCTCAAATACTTTTATGGCCTAGAACTTTATTAAGGGTTATAAATCTTTGATTTTTGATGCCATAAAATATCTTCAGATTAATATTGGAGTTGTAAACATTTTAGGTAAAGGTTTGCTACTAAAAAGATATTCCCTTTATATAATAATAAATTTATTTTTGAAAAAGGTTTTAGAGTTTAAGGAACAAGGCATAAATGGATGGGTAAACTCATTTTCATTGAATTATGTATTATTCCCCTTTGTTTCTTGTTTGTAATTTGGTTCTTGGTGACTTGCATAACATGAAAACAAAAAGTTTCAAATTTTAGTGATTTTTGGACTTTCCAAAAATCAGGGATGTTACAGACTACCACCCTTAAAAGAAATCTCGTCCCGAGATTTGGGAAGGTTAGAAAGGAAGATTTGGGTAACTGGGTTCCAGAACAACTGGGTGGGCTACCACCCTTAAAAGAAACTTTTGTGGGTAGTCTATTTTCATTAGATTGGAGTGTAGATTGATTCTAAATTAGCTTGAGTAGATCTTTCCTCTGTGGTAGAGGTGTAGACCAACATAGGTCTGTTGAACTACCTTTGACACTGAGGGGTCACTCTTTGGGTCAATCAAAAGTCTTTGAGTTCCTCTCAACTTGATCTTTTGATGTCCTTGGAAATCTTTCATCCTGTTGTTGTCATCCTTGAAGGCAAACACCATGCTATTTCTAAGGAAACTCTCATGGTAGGAAAACTCACATTGCTTGATAGCTCCAAGGTTAGCTTGATCCTTATTAGGCAGTTGGCATTGATCATGGATGTGATTGTTCCTTCACACAGAAGAAAGCAATTTGGTACTAGCATTCCTCAAATGGGATGGCTTGTGTATCAATAGGTGTAAAGGTTGTATAATTCCAAATGGTTCTCACTATGGTTGGTGAATGAGTATGGTGTTGGGTTTGACAAGTAGAAATGAGTAGAGATTTAGAAAGATGGCTAAGGAAGGTTCTTATCCAAAATAGCAGATCAAGGAAACTCATCTTACAAACAACACATAACAAACATATAGCAACACATTCATCACACCAATCAACATGGTTTTTAGAAAATACTAATATTGTCATACCACACTCATTGATATGATCAATACACTAACACGTTAACGTTGTTCTAACAAAGGAACTAGATTGGTGGTATCATCTATATCTTCTTGAGCTTTTCTTCATATTCTTCTCTCCATGTCTTGAGGTGTTCTTGATTGGTGGGAAGTCTATGTTTTTCTTCAAATTCTTCAAAAATCTTGAGTGTAGGTCTTCATGTGGTGAAAATACTTCTTGCACTTCTTGGTATGGTCATCAACATTCCTGTCTTGATGGTATTGAAGAGGTAGGTCATCTAGGAAATTTTGAAGGTGAACAATAGATGAGAGGATATGAGAAAGATTAAGATGATTGTTTTGTTTTTAGAAAGTTTTGAACATAGAAAGTTTTAAATCCTAGTGTCTTCTCCAAACTTAGGGTCTCGAATCCTACAGGCAACACAATGCTCTGATACCATTTTGTAGCATCCCAACTTTCAATAAAGATGGAATACCTGTGTTTATTGTGCTAGTCCCTGGATCAATTGCTAGCACCACAGTACAAAATGCAATATCATGCAAATGCATCAAATTCTATTACATCGCATGATCCAGTCTTTACAAAATAGGATTACAACTTGCATAGTCTTAGAAGACTAGCAGAAAAGAAAGAAATACAGCGGAACACATAGTACAACATTGAGCCCATCTTCTTCATGTGCCACAGGCAAAACATGTTGGCGATAGTCTCGAGATCCTAAACGAAATCCTCACTCGTCTTCAGAAATATCTGCAATATGGAATATGCAGCCACAAGGGAGTCAATACAATTTAATGTATTGGCAAGTAACACTATGGTGGATATAAATGGCAAGACTAATACTACATGCTTATTTGGCTGAGTGGAGTTTTGGCTAAGTTTGCATAAAGCCAGTTTTCTCCTATCACTTTTGTAAAACAAACTTTTCTTTTCAAAAGGGTGGCAACATTGGATTTAGATCCAAGCACCACAATGCTGTTCACTTGGTCAAAATTTTACTTATTGAAAATGGTGATGTGATTCTTCCGTCCTTCCTTGTCCAGCTGCTCATAGTTGTCCATAACCGGGGACACGGCTAAGATCTTAGTTTGCTGACTCTGCAGAGCTTGTGCACTTTCACCTTCAGACTCAACTCAACCCAAACATCCTATACACCCTGAGTGCATTAAGGAAAGGAGAAGAATCAAGACGAGATCTTTCAGAAGCAAGAATCCAACCCAATGGCAAGACCCGTTCCACCTATAATTATGCTACATCTGCTTGTCAAGCCCGGGCTGAACCCTCACAACTTAGTTGATCAAGACAGAGCCCATATGACCAAAGGCTGCACTGGAAGCAATCTAAACTTGGGGAACATCATAATCACTTTGTTCCTGGGTGGCATTCCTCAAGTGAACAACCCCTCGGGGAGACACTCAACTCTCATCAGCCAAACAACCAAATCCACCCAGGTGGTTCATTGAAGTTGTTACTTAGAATTTTTCCACAACATCAAGTAAAACTCATTTGTCACGTTGCATAGCATCTATCAAATTCTAAGGCTATAAATTAACAAGGGTAAAAGGGATGGCTACACACTACTAGGATATAGCATAGCATAATATAACTTAGTAAAACTTCCTATCATGCATACTACTAAAAATCAACTAATGCATATAGAAAATAATGGGTAGTTGAATGATGTGTTACTTGCATTGTTGAAGTTGGTGAAGATATCACACTCTCTTCACAAAAGATCGTTGCTCTCCGTACAATCTATTCATTGACAACACAATAACAAAATAAACAATCATTCTATCAAGCAAACATACAAGTGAAGAGATCATACAAAGCAATAACATAGCCAAAGGAGTTTAACCTAGTGGGCTAGGACAAGGTCTGGTTTTGAGTTGAAAGATTCATTCTCTAATGGTCTCAAACTTGTTAAGGAAATTCCAATGGTTTACTTGGGGAGGACTGGGTTGAGCTTGATGTGATCTAACTTTATTATAACCATACTTGTCGAGGAAGTTCCAAGAGTTCACTTAGAATAAACATATTACTTCTTCAATTAAAGTAATACATGCAAACACTTGGTCATATTCTCCTTCAAAAATATTTAAGTGATTATGTTAGTATTTTCCATTGTGGTTAGGGTAGGTCTACTAACTTCATCATCAAAGGGAAAATATTACTAAGTCTTGGGTTTTCCATTTGGGTCAATGGTTGGACAAAAATAACTTGTTATTCTTCAACTTGTATGGATTTGCTTCTAGTCCTCATGTGATTGCCTTCTTGAAGATCATCATCATGCCATCTAAGTTGTTTCCTTCCTTGGTGTGGTGCTTCTCTTGGTCTTGATAAATTCTTCTGGGCTTTCACTTCACTAATTGGTTTGGGTATGGGATGGGCACATATACCACTAAGTCAATAAGAAGAGAAAGAAAATAAGAAGAAGAATAGAAAGAGAGAGGGAGATGCTTTCTTCTGAATTTCTTCACACTTGTATTTCCTTGAGTTTCTTCTAGGTGTGGAGTCCAAGTATTTTCTTCAAATTTCTTCATTGATCTTCCTTGTAGCCCTTCATGTTGCCACCAAGTTGATAATGAAATTCCTTCTTGTGCTTGAGTCTTGATTTCCATCTTCTAACTTGATGAATTCTTGAAGCATGAGGGAGGAGTGGAGGAGTAGATAGAAACCTATAGTACTAGTGTTTGAGGTTCACTACTTGGTCTCTTAGAAGGTTTACATACAAGGGACTTGGTCTTGGATTCAAAATGGCCACAACAAACAATGGTAGAAAGAAATAGAAACAAAATTTAAGACATAATAACTAGATGGACTACTATGATGGATTTTTGGCTAAAATACATGGTCATGGTCCAAGGGTGTCCAAAATGGTTGGGCAAGGTTGTTTCTGGTTCAAGGTTATCAAATGGAACAATTTTGCAAAAGGAACTATATTGAAATTATTTATACAAATTAATCTATGCCAAAAATACTCAAATAGACAACTTAATTCTAAATTTAATTTTAATTTGTTCAATTATTATTTTGGGACAGAGGATATGAAAGTACACATCCTAAGGTTTCCAAATATATTTTATTTACAATTTTTGGATTTGTAGAATTTGAATTATGCCAAATTTCATCAAACAAGCATATTTGAATTTGAACAAATTTAAGTTTGTCAAATTTGAATTTGGCCAGTGCCAAAAGTTTCTACATGTTCTGGTGATTTCAAAAAGTCCAAGATTGCTAAATTTGGTTTCATGGATCAAAAGTTATGATAGAACTAAGATGCAGGGACTAATCTGTAAAACTGCCAATTTATTCTAGCGGGAGAAAAATTTAAATTACAGGCTGGCCACGTGGCTGGATCTGATTGGTCGCACATGCTGACTGGACGCTGACTGGGCTGTGCTGACTGGGTTTAAGTGATTTGATCTGGATCGTTAGATCCAGATCTGAGGGTGGCATACCCCTTCGTTGAGGGGATCTAATCGTGGCCCTTCGTGGTAGATCGAACGGACAAGAGAGGGGGAGGGGTCTCACCGGAGTTGGCTCGCCGGAAAATAGCGATGGCGGCGGTGCTGCTCACGGGAGGTTGACGGCGGCGCGTTCCGGTGTGCCTCCGGGCTCGGGGAGACCACGGTGACGCTCAGCGCGGCACGGCGAACTCGCGGGTGGCCACGGCGCTTGCTCGCGCGAGCTCGTGAGGTGGCGCAGGGCAGACGGGGTGGCGGCGAGCTCCGGCGGCCTCGGGAGTGGATGGCGCGGTGCTGTGGCTGCACAAAAAATTCGACAAGGCGCGTTAGAAGGTGCGCCTGCTCGAGGGGAACAAGATGAGAACAAAGAGAGACAGAGGGGCCCTCGGTTTTCGCCGGAATTGGAGCTCCACGGCGGCGGGCAGAGGGATCTCCGGCGAGCTATTCCTCTGTGGTGGTGGCGAGAGGGAGGGGGAATCCAGAGGGGAAATGGAGAGGAGGGAGGGGGCTTTAACGTGCTGGGCTCGGGGAAATTAATGGGACGAAGAAACGCACGAATCAAAGGAATTGATTTCTTCAGTTTCGGTAAGAAATAGAAACGCAGGAGCTTGATGACGATGACGTCATCATGACGTCATCACCCCTTTTTTCTTTTTCTTTTTATTTCTGTTTTCTTATTTAATTTATATCTTCTGTTTAATTAATCCAAATAACATGAAACAAAATTCTAAATTCATATTATTTCAAATACTTCCCAACAATACCACTTTTGTAGGATTTTCATCATTTTTGAATTTTTCAAAATACAAATTCAAATGAATTCATAATTGCATTAATATTCCAATTAAATGAGAAATAATAATAAAATAGGGAAATGGGTTTGTGAAGTTTTCAAAGACTATAATATGGTTAATTATTATTTTCCAAAACCATTTCAACTTGTTTCCATGATTTTATAATTTTTAAATAAGATGAAAACATCATAGTCACTTAATACAAAATTTCCCTTATTTATTTGACTTGGGGTTTAATAAAAATAATGTGGTTTTCTCAAATGAAGATGTTGTTTTTCCTATTGAAAACATTAAACATGTCAATTATTATTTTTGAAACTCATTTCACATCATGTTTATATTTTAAGCTTTCATTGATTTACTAATAGTAACTTTATTCCATTTTAAAATTTAGAAAATAATAAATTGATGTTATTGTCTAAATAAAATCTCAGAGACATTTTACAAATCATATATCATTTTTAAACCACTTTCACATTTTATATTTTTAGGAGTTGAAGGATCTACTAATAGTAACTTAATGCTATTTAATTAGTTCATATCAATTAATTATTATTGTTGATCAATAAAATTTAGAATAAAACCCTAAGTCATAATATTGTTTTCAAAACCTTTTGTTATGTTATTTTCAAAGCAATGCATTTCATTTTCACCCCTTCATGTTTAAAACTTGGAATAATAACTAAAAGTTATTATTAAAACATTTTATTCTCCTCAAATACTTTTATGGCCTAGAACTTTATTAAGGGTTATAAATCTTTGATTTTTGATGCCATAAAATATCTTCAGATTAATATTGGAGTTGTAAACATTTTAGGTAAAGGTTTGCTACTAAAAAGATATTCCCTTTATATAATAATAAATTTATTTTTGAAAAAGGTTTTAGAGTTTAAGGAACAAGGCATAAATGGATGGGTAAACTCATTTTCATTGAATTATGTATTAGTCCCCTTTGTTTCTTGTTTGTAATTTGGTTCTTGGTGACTTGCATAACATGAAAACAAAAAGTTTCAAATTTTAGTGATTTTTGGACTTTCCAAAAATCAGGGATGTTACACACGAGCTCGCCTCTTGTACTGTATCAATCGAAGTGCAATCCATGAGACAAGTAGGAGTAGGGTATTACACCGCAAGATGGCTCAAACCTGGGTAAACTCCCCATGTCACCATTGTTGTTTGCTCCGAGCTCTCCTCTCTAGGCCTCATGAGAGGTGCACGGAGTCCGGTTAGCCCCAAGTGTTCGAACCTCTCGAGAGCCTCTGTCCTTTGACAGACCACTCTCCAACATTCGGCACGCCAGGTAGATGGTAAGGCACTCCTTCACTCCTTGCTTCCATGGAACCCACTCGCGCCGAGCGCGCCCGCCGCAGGAGCCAGGCCAACCCCACAGGCAACAAAAACAACGGTGACGACGTGCAGTGCGGTCCCGCTGATGCTGGTGGCACACCCGACGTGGAGGACCAAGCCTCCTCCCACCCGTCGTAGAGAGAGGCAGAGCCACCTCTGCCGCTGCCTCCACCCTCGCCACCACCGCCACCACCGTACGGCCGCAACGTGTCGTCGGGGACGCAGGGATGCCACGAGCAGCCCACCCCTGCCGTGGGCCTGCTGCTGGAACGGGAGCTGCTCATGCAGCCGCCCTGCACCAGAAGGGCATGCCGCATGGCTCACCCGCGTTCAGGAGGTCATCACTGCCGCAAACGTCCCCCCACAACCGTCACGGGGAGGCGGCACTGGCCAGCCCAGGAGCACGCAAGCTCATGAGGCGCCAGTCCCTTCCCTTGGTGCGACGTCGCCGGTGCATGGCGATCCCCGCACATATGTCCTTGACAAGACCCACGCTGCCAAAGCTCTTGACAAGAGAAGCAACAACTGCCAGATCCTGCGCACCCTGCCAGATGCCCGCATGCAGATCGAGCGCATCCACGAGCGCGGACGGAGCACCATCCGCGACCTCGCCAGAGATGGTTGCGCCAACCGCCCGGCGGACAACGAGGCGCGTGCCAAGATTTACGTCGGGAGCTGCCTCACATTCACCAAGGAGCTCCGCATGGTCGCATGGCCGCCGAAGTTCAACCCAACGCTGCCTCCTCATTACAACGGCACCACCCCTCCTCTCGACTTCCTGCACCTGTAGAGCCTCAGCGTGTGCGCTGCGAAGGGAGACGACAAGTGCATGGCCAACTGGTAGTAAGTCCACCTTGAGGCAGCTATCGTGAAAATCTCACTAGTATTAAGTTGCAGCAACAAAGTGATTGCTTATGTGCAACAGACAAATGCATTAAAAATAATACATAATGTAAGCAATAATTTCCATCCGTAGACAAGAACATTGTTGTTTTCTCCCTAGTGGAAACATCACATCCCCCACCCATCACGTTTGTGTCACTCGAGCACATATGAAAAGGAGACATGAACACACTATCTAGCATATATACCCTCTCTTGGAGGTGCATACAACAACTTGGCCAAGGAAATCATACACATCGGAGAGCATTGTATGATAAGATTAAAACTCTAAATATATAAGTGAAGCATCTCAATATGACATGAACAAAATAATCATAATCTAATGGTTCATTGGATCCCAGCAAACACAACACGTAGAAATTACATAACGGTGATTGATGCAAACGTTTATGGTGCCTTGACGGTTAGACTTCTTGATGGTGATTAAGTCCCCGGCAGCGGCACCAGAAATTCTTATTGCTATGGATGGTGTGTTGGGAACCCCCAAGAGGAGGGTGTGATGAGTGCAGCGGTAAGAATTTCTCTCGGTTAAGAACCAAGGTTCTCAATCCAGTAGGGGAAAGAGGATCTTCGGAAGGTTGATACCACTGACGATGGTGATGGCGCCTCACCGGTGTCAGCAACAACGCAGAACCTGCACACAACACAACCAAAATACTTTGTCCCAACGGTATAGTGAGGTTGTAAATCTCACCGGTCTTGCTGAAAACAAAGATTAGACGTATAGTATGGAAAACGGTGTATGCTTGCAATAAGTAAAGAAAGCGGAAAATTGTAGTGGTTTGTTTAACAGTGTAGGAAAATGGACCGGAGTTCATAGGTTCACTAGTGGTGTCTCTCCATAAAAGATAGCATGTTGGGTGAACAAATTACAGTTAGGCAATTGACAAATAGAGGTTGCACCGTAGTGCACATTCATGACATGATGACTACTATGATATTTAATGTGGCCATTACAACAATATACATAGACCGTAATCCAACTACATCTATGACTAATAATCCACCCTCAGGTCATCATCCGAACCCCCTTAGGTATTAAGTTGCAAACAACAGATAATCGCATTAAGCAATGTGCGTAATGTAAGCAATGATTGTGCACGCGAGCACTCACACCGTTGGTTTCTCCCTAGTGGCAACAACACATCCTCCCCCGTCATGTTTCTGTCACTCGATCACAGGCGAAAAGGAGGCATGAACCCAACTATCGAGCATAAATTCTCCCTCTTGGAGTCACTAGCAACTACTTGGCCAGAGCAACCACTAGAAACGGAAAGCATGCAAGATCACAAATAACATATGCAATAAAGACTATAATAAACTTGGCATAAGTTCAATATTCATCGGATCCCAGCAAACACAACACATAGAATTACATAAGAACAATCTCGATCATGTTAGGCAGCTCACGAGATCTAAATATTGAGGCATAGGAGGAGAAGACAACCATCTAGCTACTGCTATGGACCCGTAGTCCAAGGATGAACTACTCACGCATCACTCCGGAGGCGGGCATGGTGATGAAGAGGCCTCCAGTGATGATCTCCACTCCGCGAGGGTGCCGGGAGACAGCTTCAGAACCCCACTGATCTAGGGTTGACGACGACGGTGGTTGCGGAACTTTTCGGGGATTTTTGCTCAGGGCCTAGGGTTTTCCTTCGGAGGGGAATAAATAGGCGAAATGGCAAAGGCGGTGGAGCCCTGGGGGGGCCCACACCACCCCCCTGCGCGGCCAAGGGGGCGCGTGCCACCCTATGGTGTGGGCCCCCCTGAGGCCCCCCTCCGGGTCTCTTCGGGACTCCGTGGAACCTTCAGGAATTCTAAGACTTCCGGGCTTCGAATTTTCCAATTCCGAGAATATTTCTAGAACAACTTTTCTGAAACTAAAAACAGCAGAAAACAGGGAACTGGCTCTGTGGCATCTTGTCAATAGGTTAGTCCGGAAAATCGATAAAAACGACATAAACAAGAGAGAAAACATGTAGCAATTGGCATAATATCATCATGGAACATCAGAAATTATAGATACGTTGGCGACGTATCAGTGATCTTGATCATGTTAGGCAGCTGACAAGATCTAAACTTGGTAGCACAAAGTGGACAGAACACCATCTAGCTATTTCTATGGACCCGTAGTCTCGGGATGAACTACTCACACATCTACACAGAGGGAATCATGGCAATGTAGAGGCCTCCGGTTACGACCCCCCTCTCTGGAGGGTGCCGGGGCAAGACTCCAGAAGCCCTAGATTGGACTTTCGAGGTGACAGAGCCTCTGTATCTGTTTCGTGGAAAATTTCTCCGTCCTCGGCATTTTTAGGGTTAAAGCCAATTTATAGGAGAAGAGGCAGTGGAAGGGGGTGCCCAGGGCCACCAGATGACCCCTAGACGTGGGTCAAGGGCATGCCGCGCCTTGTCGTCGGCTGGTGGTTGTGGGCCCCCTTAAGCTCTCCTTTGGACTCCTTCGTTTCGGGAAAAAAACAATCTCCGTAAATTTTCAGGACATTTGGCAAATATTTTCTTCAAAGATTTTCTAAAATACAAAAACAACAAAAAAAAAACCGGAACTGGATCTGCGCATCTTGTTAATAGGTTAGTCCATAAAAACATCCGGAAAATAAAGAAAAACATGTGGAAAACATATCAAGGAGCATAAAAATTATCGATATGTTTTGGACGTATCACCTCACTCTCGTCCTCCCCCGCTCCGTTGCAACCCCAAATCTTCACCCAGTCCATCCGCACCCACGTCATGGCCAACTATGACGAGGTCGGCTCAGCCGCAAGGCATAGAAACCGTCTCACCCTCAGCGTGGCGAGGTTGTTTGCGCAGTTTGACCTCCTTGTGCCGTCGTACTTCCACCTCCCGAAGAGGTGGAAGCTGAGCCCGACGGGTCGCGCCATGCCGCCACTGTCAAACGGTGCCGAGTTCACCCTCTGCATCGTACAGCGGAGGGATGCGATGACGTACGACCTATGGAGGCACCTCGACAACGCCACCATAAACTACTCGGCGTGGTACCGACGTTTTCGTCGTGAGAATGATGTCTCCCTTGCGCACTGGGACGGGAAGGATAAGTGAGCAGTGAACCGACACAAAATATGGTGGCGCCACCGCACCTTCAATGGCGTCCTCGAGTGGGCGTGGCAGAGGTCCGACGGAGCGCCCGGCCCGGCCGATGCAACACGCGCGATAAAATGGGCAGTGGCCCTGGAAGCGAAGAAGCTGGAGATAGAGATGGACGTTGTTGTCAAGAAGGAGGGCGGTTCCCACAACATCTTCATTGGGGCGCCGTAGCTTCTGCTTGAGCCAGAGGAGCTGTCGAAGGAGCGGAGCCTCCCAGAGGAGATGTCCGATGACGCCGACGGAGATACAACATGATTAACACTGGCGCTTCTCTGCTCCATGGCGGAGCAGTCGTCTCCGCGCCACCCGCTAGACCTGGAGGACAACCCTGGACTTAGCTTGAAAGAGCATGAGAGATATGCCTTGGGGGCATTGGTTCCTGCAAAATTAGTCATGAAGCACATGAGCTTGCCAAACTTTTCTTCATCATTGCGCCGTTGGTGGAGTTATTGCATACTATCATTGCTCCTATCATGGAGAGGGTGGTTGTTCATGTTGTGAGCTTCTTGGTTCTCACTCGCTCTAGCTGCATCATGGTGGCGACGTTTGCACTCTAACTCGGCTTCGTCAAAATGTGGGTGAACATTGGCGTTTTTTGAAGCTTGTCGGCCATCTTGATTGTGGTAAGATGGTTGCGGTTGTCATTTTCTCATTGCATGGCAGCTCATGCTTCGCGCCTTGGTGAAGGAGGATTCTCATTAGCGCTCCTTGGTTGACCTTGATGTTCGCCATTGTTGGGGCGTGGAGAGGGATCACATTCTTGGCGTCGATGAGGTTTGGTCTCATGTTCCTCACTCCAAGGATGACAATCATCATTGTTGTGGATAGGATTGTTGTTATCCTCATTGTTTCTTGCATGATGATGTCAATGGCGATGGTCGAGGTGATCATTCCTTGGTTCCTCGCGCCATTATGGTGGTGGGCGTCTTCATGAGGTGAGCTTGATCTTGAAGAAGATCCAAAGGCACTTGTGCTTGACGAAGAAGAATGTCGGTTACGACAACCAAGTTGAGCAGTTGATTCTTGAAGTGCTTCTACTCTTGTGTCAAGACTATCTTGGAGGGTAAAGAGTGTTTCATCTACTGGACCAAATTCATGTCGTACCTTCGTTGCTAGCAGATTTGATTCCTTTCCTTTATATCCACTCATGTGGTACTTCATCATATGATTCATATATGATCCATGTGTCTAGAGACCGTCATATACATATAGAAAGTCGTATGCTTTGGAAGAATCTTGTAAAGTTTGGGAAGTTTTTTTTTACATAAAATAAGAATCTACTTAAACTGATATACCCTTAGGCACGGCCATGCATAACATAGAAATCACACGTGGAAGGGGTGGACAATTTTCTAGAGGAGCAGGTGTTGTAGTGTAACTGATTGCAAAAGAGGGTAAATCGACTAGTTTAAGATTACCATATGGGGAGATCCCTTTAGAATCCCCAAACTTCTTAGCAACAGTCGGACAAGTGGGTCATGTTGGGGTGAACTCCTTCTTTGTTGTCTTCTTCCCTAGACATGGTGATACAAGAGATGCTCGCAAATGTGGAGCGTTAGCAAAGGGGTTAGTCGATCCCCTTTACCTTCCTTGATAATATTGGGCCTTGTGGACCTGTTGTTGAAAGATAGGGCACACCAAAGATAAGGTGGTTTACTATTAGTGTTCCACAGACTAACACCTCCAAACACACACGCTTATGGTAGAAGGTTCGAAAAGTGGAAGGCGAAATCAATGAAACATGTATTATTAAGCGTAAAGAACCACAATGAAAAGTCAGGAAAGAAGCAAATTCACAAGAAACAAAAACAAAGGAGGACACACACACAAGAGATTAATAGGGTTAGTGTGACCAATGGATGAGTGACGATGAAATGTTCCTCGCGAAGACTAAGAACATCTCTAGCCGCCCCCCAAGACGCCATGAGGACAAGTTTTAGGCTCGGATGACAAAAAGGGCCAAAATGGCCCAGTGACGCCCCCAGCGCCCCCTAGCACATCGAAATAGTGTCGGCGAACCCAGGCGAAACCCGACAAAAGTTTGGGGGAATCATGTATCCCCATGTGTACTTTTTCTTGGCCCACACAATCATTTCCCTCACAAACTTTTTGTTGGGGTGGGGTATGGCTGGGAAGTTTTCTTCCCCATTTCCTCATATTTTAGCCGAATGAAGCATTTCCCCCTTCCCCCCCCCCCCCCCCCCCCCCCGCGCCAAGACACCAACGTTTTTGGTTCAGGTCTGTCCTGGGGGGTCTCCAACGTCTAGAGATGTTTTAAGCCCAACATCCCCCAACGCAAGGAGGACGCTAGCTCGTATTGCAAATTCGATAAGGGTAACAAGATCTGCACTAGAATGTCAACCGGTTACTCTCACGAGTTGCTCGCGAAGCTAATTGTTCCTACAATGGATAACACTTGGCATCCTTCTTTTTCCTTTTTTTGATGCTAATGTCAGGCCTAATCAATTCTATGCTCTCACAAGTGCACAACGCGTACTCTTGGTGACGCTAGTGCAATGCCCACAATAAAAGAGCTAGCCCGATGGGAAATGTACGCAAATAAAAAGGGGTTATTTCAAGCGGAAGCAATTTGTTATACCTTCTATTTTGATTGATCATAGACTCGAGGCCGAGGTTGGTTAGGTCGATGTCACTCTAGGTGTCGTCATAGATGATGTCGAGGGCTTCGCGTCAAAATTTGAATTACCCAAAACGGACAAACAACCCAAAATATATGCCCAAAAGAATTTTGAAGAAATTGGAGGGGCAGCTGCCTTGTCAGGCGCCGGATGGTCCGGCGATTTCTATGCTGGACCGTCCGGCGCTAGATGGTCCTTTCTAGATCGTCTAGCGACCATGATTCCATATTTTGTAATTTCAAAATCTTCTCTTTCCAACTCCAAAATTGTCGGACCCCGGACCGAGATATATACAAACTGTCATGTGCTCCTAGCAATGCACTCACAAGGGCTTTAGGGTTACCAGCCCCGACCGCAACAAACAACGGCAGGCAGATCGGATTCATCGGCACGTAGTTCGGATCCCCGGTCTACTACTCCTTGTGTCCATGCTAGTCATAACCAGATATGTATACCCAAGTGTCCACGAGTCGGATGAAACTGAAGGAACAAGACCAAAGTTATACAGAGCTGCTATGTGTCCAGAAAGTGCAACAACAATCGAGGGTTACTGGGGTTACCTCGCCCTAGGCCGAATCACATCGGCAGGCGGGCTCGGACATGGATCATCGGCTCCACAACCCCTCGACTGCGACAACTATGCAGGCATAGCCAAAACTGTATAACAACTGGCTCGAAACCAACAATCGATCAAAGCAGCGCTCTAGACATGAAAGTTGTATTAAACAAGTCATACTAGAGTAGCTTACACGCAGAGGTTACACGACCAACATAGGTCAAGCAACCCAACATTACAACAAGCAGCGAAAGAAAATATGTTGCTATACAACAAGACCGTAAAAGGACTAAGAGTCTGAAATATAAGCAACGTAGCCAAACCCATACTACAGATGCCAGGCTGCCACCTGGGAACCCCTAACTACTCATCGACGTCGAGGTAGAACGCTTCTTTAGTTGCATCGCCGAAGTCTGAAAACAAAACAACAACGAGGCAAGGTTGAGTACAAAAGGTACTCCGCAAGACTTGACTATTAAGGTTTTTTTTGTGTAAAGCCATCTTTGTTTTCCAAAGTTGAGGAAGAAGAAGCACGTGTAATAGAGCATTTCTAAAACAGAGAAGGAATCTACTCAACTACTAAGATCATCATATTCTATAGTCCACCATGTACTTTCTCATCCTCAGACTACCTTATGCTACAAGAATCGCCCCTCTCGACATAGTCGAGGAGGCATCCTTCATTCGTTGTCAACAAGTTTTAGTCATTCCGTTAGAGTTGTCTATGACCTTGTGTATTTCACCAAGTCGTCCATAACCGTGGACACGGCTTTCCGAATGATTTATCCCTGCAGGGTGGTACACTTTACCCACACGTATCGACCGACTCTTAGTGCCACGCGGTAACGCTCCTCTCTAAGAGCGCGACAGAGTGTGGTCGACCACGGCCTTTACCTTGCTTAACCCTATCCATGAGTCAAACCAAACAGGGCCACCCCGTCAACTGGGAGTTGGCCACCTCCTGACGGCACCTATTCTGTGAGTCGGGACAAGATCCGTGTACGTCCACCACTGGTCCCGGTCACACCCTAGTTTTCTCAAGAACCTTTTATGACACACCCGCAAATGGAAAACTCAAACTATGTGACCCATGGAAGTGATCAAACAAGTTAGTCAGCCGATCGGGGTTCATTGGCCCGTGTGTGTCTGCATGCTCAGTCTTGGCTTCCGCGGCGAGACCTTAATTCCTAGGTTTGACGAGTACGGAACGAATAACCACTACCCAAGTGGCCTCCCGTGCAAGCCTTAGTCAGTTTCACATGCTGAGTACTTACAAACATAACAACATAAGAGGTTACCGAAGTGACCCAAATCATCAACCGGATGAAGTAGATCAGCACACTAAGAATGGCTAAGCATAAACACATAAGGCTCTACGTTACTCAAACAACCCTAGTCATACTAGGGGGGTAAACAGGTATGAAGTTGACATGTATGGGGGTCATGCAGTGGATAGGTTAATTCTAACAGACTCAAAAACTAAGTTGAACCACATGCATGAGTAAGAGGTTGAAAAGACTCAAAACATGGGATAGCCATGAGGTGGTGCTTGCCTTGCTCGTCGAAGGTGGAACTGGGGTTGTCGTAGAAGGTCGGATCAACCTCCAGATCTCGGTCTACCGATATCGAGCAACACCGGAAAGAAGGCAAACAATCAATACTTGGTAACCGTGCAATGCACAACATATATGCATGATTAAAACAATGCAAATGATTTAAAGATTAGAAGGTAGAACATGAAGCTCAGGTTCTACGCCGTGAACGACAAACACCGGAGGGGGAGAAAACCCTATTCTAGTGGTGTGACCAAGTTTAGTTGCTCAAATGACTTTGGGAACCTCATAGATAGGTTGCATTTGTTTCACTTATCATTTTGGTATATTATACTTAATTTTCTAATTTTATTGAATTAAAACTTTATTTTCAAAATTTAAATGAACTAAATTTAAACTACAAATGTGGCCTCATTTTGAACTTGGTTAAACATGTATGAAAATAGTATAAACAAATAGCTCACATTTTTCTGAACATTTTGCATATTTTTACATAATTTTCGGAGTTATAAAATACAATTTATTTAATTTCCAATTTTAATTAATTTATGTTTTTCTATTTATCTGCTGGGCCCACGTTTCAGTTTAAAAACAGAAAAGAAAATCCACCTGGCGCACACGTGGGCAGGTGACGTCAGGGTGACGTCACCGTGACGCCACGGTGTGGCCGGCCGGTGGCAGAGGGGCTCGTCGGCGGCGAACGGAGGCGTCCCCGGGCGTGCCGTTTGGCCCACGGGCTTCCTCTCGTCGAGAGGAACCCGGGGAGGTTCGTCTCGTTTCCAGGGAGGCATCAGCGGAGAGTCAGCGATGAAGAACGGCGGCGGGGTCGTTGGGCTCCGGTGAACTACTCGACTCCGGGCACGGGAGCAAGCGCGGGGAGGGCTAGGAGGGGCACGGGCTCACCGCGGATTCAACCGGAAGCTCAGCTCGTCGCAGCCTGTCCAGAATCGGCGGCGCCGTGTAGGGATCCGCGGCGGCTGGAGTTGGGGAGGACGGGCGGTTCCGGCGAACGAGGCAACCCCGGGCTTCCCTGCGTGCTAGAGGAGGTAGAGGGGACGACAGCGGTTCTTTGGAGCTAGAGAAGGCGGCGCGTGTCGCACCCGGACTTCTAGGGGATACTCACGGTCCGTTAAACAGTAGATAAATGGCTTACGGGGCATACCGGCACCCGCATCTCAATATGAGTAGGCCAACGCGTAAACGTGTGACAACCATTCTCTACTATTCATCGTCTGCGCAAACCATCCCATATAAATCCAGATACTTCCATTGACGTACTTCATAACATACACACAGGGTACGTCAACGGCATTTGAACAAGTGATATCACAACAGATCTCTAAGACACAAAAGATTGAAATAAGTTGCAAATAGCTCTCACTAGAGCAGAGATAGCAAATACAATCATCCAGAGGACACATGTCCCAACAGTTCATCATTACAACACAACGGAAGCATACAAAGTGTATGAGTACAGACAAGATCCAAATAGGCCTAAGACGCCGGAAACAAAAAGACGGAGCCCATCCACGAAGTCTCGGATCCTGCCCGGGTCCGCAATCTACTCGTCAGCAGCCTCGTCAAACTCCACGTAGTAGCCACCATGGGGATCCTCGGAAACGTAGTCTGCGGAAACCACAGCCCCAGAGGGGTCAGTACATAAACGTACTGGCAAGCAAGACTCACAGTTCACCAAAGTGTACCCGTCAACACCAAGCACAGATGCTTTGGGTTCAACGGAAGAAAGGGTGATACAAAAGATGCGGCAGCGGGCTGCACTAACCAACTACAGAAACATGCTAGAACTTCCGGCTAACAGAAAAGGAGATAAGATAGCATATCGTAACCAACTACCCACTAACTCCAAACAAACCCATCCTGGATCTCGCCCCTTATCCAAAGAAGCAATCCGAGGATAACTCACACCGTTGGATTAATGATGGGTCAAGTTATTGTGTCAATAAGACTATTACTAGTCAAGTTATCATTAGTTAGGTGTAAGTTGTTCTGAGTACTTGTTAGCCAGTACTTTCACTAAGTCATCCATAACCGCGGAAAACACGGCTTCTCGAGAAGATTTACCCTGCAGGGGTGCACCAATTTGGCCGTACACGTAAGAATAACCCGCCAGATGGAATGGCCCTTCCACCAAGCGGGGCACTCAACACAACTCAACTCTTCTTCGCATCAAGCCCAAAGAACCCCGTGCAATTGAGCGCATGGCTAATCAAGCCCCACGAAGAAAAGGGGACCCTCATAGCACTCTAAGAACGTGTCTCCCTAAATGCCGACTACAAAAGTTCCACCCTGGTACCAAGGGTTCGCACCTGCATATGCATGCGGCAAATGGAAAACCCGAACTAAATGAGGCGATTTGGACGAGATGCGAATCGAATCAAATTGAGGGGGCGCCCATACACGCTTCCCACATGCGGTTAGTGCGCTCATCATGGATCAGTAGACAAGACCCTTTTCCTAATTAGGGTCGACACTAGCAGGCCTCAAAACCACGCCGGGCCTCCTGCCGGTGCCTTATCAGCAAATTATTATTACCCAAACATTAACAGGTTGATTGTTTAACATCGAGCCCCAGAACATAATAGAATAAGGTAACAGAAAGTAACGAACAACAGACTCGAGCAAAAACAACCCTAAGCATGCTAGTAAGACACGGGCAACAAGCAATGGGGTTATAGGGGTGGAGGTGAGGCTATATCAGGGTTAAAGGATAACATGTGATAGGTTCAGAACACAAGCAACGATTCATAGGGCTAGCAGAATAGACAACGGAAAGTATCGGTAGCCAATGTGGAAAGGAACACAATGGTTCATGTGAGTGAATACTTGCCTGCAAACTCAGCAGCCTGGTACTGAGTTAGATCCTCAGAAGGGGTGTCGTAAGTATCGTCTGTCTCAACGTCGTCGTCTATTCGAGAAGAAGCAAACAAACAACGCAGAGAGACAAACAATCAATAACATGGCATAATGCACAATCATGGGATGATGCATGACCATTTAATTGATGCATCAAAATAAACTAGTTGACAAGATAACATGTTTAAATGGACCCATATGCAATTGGATTGCATATGGAAAGCCCATGAGTTAAGGTTGGAATAATTGTTCTACAACTAAACATCATGTGTAAGTGAATTAGCATGATGCATGGATGAGGAAAACAAAAAGAAAACAACAATAGAAACAATTTGAAATAAAGTTTACCAAGTTTGGAATTTTATTTATTAAGTTATGGAATTTTGGATTCTTAAATGAGTTACACAAGCATTTGTTGTTTTCACCCATTTTAATTGTTCAAAAATAGATAAAAAAGTTCACAATTGGAAAGAACACAAAATTTTAGGTGAAATACATGTTTCATTTGTTGAAAAAGGATTTAAGATGAATTAATTATGAATTAAACAAGTTTAAACAAGATTTAAATGAATTTAATTCAAGTTTGAATTTAATTGAATTTTTATTTGTGCAAAACATTAAATGAAATTCATATTTGAAAAGCTTATACTTTTATGGTTGGAAAACATATTTTATATGTTCAAAAAGAGATTAATTTGACCAAGTTATGAATTTAACAATATTAAATGATTTAAACAAGGTTTAAATTATTTAACCAATTTTAATTATCCAAAACGTGAAACAAAGTTTATATTTGAAAAGGTGGTTCAATTTAGCATGGAAAACATATTTTATTTGTTGAAAATGAATTTAAAATGAGCAAGTTATTAATTTGACAATTTTAATGCATTAATTAAGAAACAGTTGTTTTCAGCAATTTAATTTATTTAAAACAGAACACAAAGTTGATATTTGCAAAGTACATGAAAAATGGAATGGAAAACATATTTAGTTTGTTGAATTTGGAATTTTTATGCCCAAGTTATGAATTTTGCAAAATTAAGTGAATTAAACAAGGATTCAAATATTTCACCAATTTAAAATATTCAAAACAGTAAACAAAATTTATATTTGGGTAGAGAATTTAATTTGGAGTGGAAAACATATTTAAAATGTTGAATTTGGAGTTGGAATGAATTATTTATGCAATTTTAGAGTTTAGGTATTAATCTGCCATTTATTTAGTATCCAGGGACTTAGAAAATAATTGCAGGGGCCTAGAAGAAAGCTAGCAGGGACCTGTCTGTGATAAGGAATTTGTGCTGGGCTTAGAAAATAAAGTGGCAAAAGATTGGGTTTACTGCGCGGGGTGGGATTCGATCCCACGACCCCCTGCTGCGCGCGTGTAGCTGTAACCACTGCGGTGGCTGAAAGTTTCGTGACAGAAGTTAGGTGCGCGACGTTTTGAGGTGGCCTCCGTGGATGTTAACTGAACTTTGCAATTTTCAGTTCACTGAACCTGACAGAGGAACCGTGGTCGCCGGCGGACGGCGGCTCGCGGCTGCTGCGGCTCGCCGTGGTTGCGCGCGTGCGTGTGCTTGTGCTACGGTGTGCTGGTGCTTGCGCAAGTGCAGAGAGAAAGAAAGGAGAGAGGTGGCCGTTGCTCACCTCCGCTGCAGGTGATGCAGAGGCTCGGTGCGGTAGGCGGCCGGCGGCGAGAAGAGGATGGCGGCTGCTCACCGGTCGCTCCCTGGTCCCGTGTTGATGTCGAGGACGAAGAGGGAGGCGAGGGGGTTCGATTCCCGCGGTTTGCCATCGAGGAGGGGAGCCAACCCGTCGGCGATCGCCGGAGGGGAAGAGGGTGGTGCTCGGGTGGAGAGGTTCAGAGATACAGAGAGGGGAACAGCGAGCGGAGAGGAAGAGGAGTTGGCGGCGGTGGGCGAGGGAGAGAGGAGGGAGAAGGGTAGAGGGGAGCCCTAGGGCTTATAAGGAGGCGGAGGGCGAGCAGTGGTCGTCTGCTGATCCCTGCAGCGACGTGGACACCGGCAGATTCGTGCCGTACGAAGGAGGAAGAGATAGAGGGGGTACCGGGCCGAGGGGGAGAGGTGGGCTGGTCCAACTGGGCTGGCCTGCCCCCCCTCTCTCTCTGGTTTGTATATTTTTTTTTTGCAGATTGGAATAGGAAAGAAAAGGGTTAGTTTTTAGGGTTAGAAAATTAGTAGAAAAATTTGTATAAGTTATTTATAGCAACAGCAACAATTGGCAAACTTTTGTTTTGTATTTTTATTTGAATTTGATTGAATTTAATATTAATTGAATAATTGAACTTAGCAATTTAAAAGTTTTTAAATTCAAGTTTATTTGAAACAAAAGATTGATTTGTTTTGTAATTTCCATAAAGTTCAAAATGGTTGCTGTTTTGGAAATTAATTGAATTTGAAAATGGTTTGGTATTAGATGAATTATTGATAGAAACAAATCAATAGTTTGAAATTACAACTTTAATAGAAACAATTTAATTGCTTTGATTTGAATATTCATTTGGAAATTGTAACATCACAAGTATGAAACAAAAGGTTTGAATTTTTGGTTTGAAATTCAAATAGAAAAACAAGGGAAAACAAAGGAAAACAGAGGAAAACAATTGGAAAACAAATGCAAAACTTGAGATGCCATGATGCAAAACATAAAATAACAGAGAGCAAACATTCTAATGGATGTTTTTCGTACTTGGGATGTTACAGCGCGGGAGAGCTCGAGTTGCGGCGGTGAGGAATCCCGGCGAGGCTAGGGTTTCGGGCGAGGGAGAGGGAAGCAGAGGGAGAGAGAAGGCGAGTGGGGGGAAGGGGGTTCCGCGAGCTGCGCTCGATCTGGACGCCTCCTCGGGGCTTCTAGTCATCCGCGTAAACAGAGGGGAAGTAGGAGGTGGAGGGCGCCGGCGGCCCGTCCTTCTGGCCGGCGACAAGGAAGAAGCGTTAAAAGACAATTTCCCGAATAACCCCCGGGAAAAGTAAAGGGTTTGCAAAGAGGTCCTTTTCATTTTAACAACAGAACCAAAAGGAGGTTTGGGGGCCTTTTTGGAAACCAAAAATTGCACAAAAATATTCGTTGGAAAGCTCTTCAAATTTTCCACCTTTCTACCACATAGTTGTTTCATTTAGAGAAACTTTGTAGAAAAAATTTGTGTCAAGCCAGACTAAGTGATTTTCTTTTAATTCACTGATTAAGTTTTAAATGCAAATTTTTGGTCCATTTTTCATGCATGCATGCCATGTACTCAACATCTCTCTTTATTACACAAAAGTAGGGATGTTACAAAAATCCAACAAAATTTGGGTAAAATTGGGAAAAGTTTGCAAATGGAAACGTGCTCAATCATCTTAAGAAACAAATCCATGGATCAAATCTATAAAAAACGCAAGAAATCGGTAGCTCTGACAAAATACCTCAAGGGACTATTTTTAGCTGACATTTTCATTTTTAGGGAAAATCAAGAAAAAAATTATGGGTGGAAAGGGTGGAAAACGAAATCAAATATGTGGAAACCATGCTCTTGATACCATATGATGCGGGTGTTTTGCCGATCTTCACGAATTTGATGGGGGGCGGAGGCAGAACAGGAAGAAGAAAATACAAGAACACAAGATACACGGGAGGTAGCCTTGGATCATAAACACAAACCTACCCTACCCTTGATGATTCCTTTATCTCACCGGTGTACTAGTCGGAACAATATAATCAAAGGGGAGAGACCGTGAGGTAGAATCTTCCACGAGAGATCTTGCGGGAGGAGAGACTTTGATACAATCCAATTAGCTGGTAGCTAAAGGGAGTAGTCTTGATAGATTCCCGGAGAAGTTCATAGGAGCAAAATGTTCAATTCACAATCCATCTCTAACCCTAGATCTGGGTAGGAGGTGCCTTATATAGTAGGTGGGCTAAGGGAAACTTGAAGGGATAATTTACAAGGCTCAATGGCAATTTATGCACGCACGCAAGTCGCCGGCGGCTGGAGCTGGCGCAGGAGAGCTAGATCTCAGGCGCCAGACGGTCTGGCCTTGGTCGCCGGATGGACCGGAGCTCTATGGATGGACCGGTGTCGGGTCGCCGGATAGTCTGGCGCGTGAGATGGTGTTGCACCTGAGAGGCATCATGGGGATGCCAGTATGCACCGGAGGCATCCTTTGTCGAGGGCGTCGCCGCACCATCTGGCGGCTAGGCGCTGGATGATCATTTGTCTGAAATCTTCGCGGTTTTCTGCTTTAGGCGCCGGATCGTCCGACGTTGCTTGCTGGATGGTCCGACGGCTCCTAGGGGAGTTCTTCCTCTCTTCTTCTTCTACTTGCTCGACCTCTTGGCGATCTTCTTCGCCAGCTTCCCAATCATCCTCCGCATCGTATTGGGATCCCATAGAGGGGTCATAGCTGAGTATGCATAGGGTATTCACATGGGGTAGCGGTCTATTCCCCGAATGTGCGAAATCATGCAAGAATAACACCAAATTCACATTATCTTGAAGTGCATCAACTTGGGCTGTTGTCATTGGACCACTTGGAGTACTTGGTGGTGTTGGGGTAAAGGGATGCACCGCATCAGTTAATGTGCAAATCATTTTGCAAATCCTCTTGTGGCTATTTTACCTAGCAGATTTGTACGAGGAAATCATGAACTATCAAGCCTACATGGAAGGAATGAAGCATTTGGGAAATATCCAAGTCAAGATGCATTTCCAGAGAATTTAACGACTATGGGTACAGTGGCGTGAGACCGTACCAGATGCCATTCTGACCGTCAGATCAAAACGACCTAAAGCCATCAAATGGCCAGGAGGTTATTCGCGGAGAAAGACACTTGAAAACCTAGTTTCTTCCGCTGCCAATATGAAGAGGAAAGGGAACATGTTAAAAGATGGAGATAGAGCTTCTAGAGGGTTTATCCCGAGTTCAAACGTGTACCTCGTGATTGGTATTGTATAAACCAACTCGAGTAGATTTTCCTTGTACCGAAAGTTAAAGTCTTCGAGACGCGCCACGTGTGGAGCCGGTGACCATGGCTGAGCTATACTCCCAGCTCAGCAGCTTCGAGACGCGCCTGGACCTGCTCCAAGGTGGCTCTCAATCTTCTGTGAATGCTTCCATGCGCGGTGGACGCGGTGGCAAACAAGGCCGTGGCTACCAAGGCCGTGGCAATGGAGGCCGCGGCAGCTACGGGGGCGGTGGCAACTTCAACGGCGGCTACTACAACAACCACAACGGAAACCACGGAAACTTCAACAACAATGACGGTGGTTTCAACCGCAACTCTGGCGGCAATGGTAACAATGGTACCAAGCCGTGCTGCCAACTGTGCGGCAAGATTGGTCACTTGGTGATCAAGTGCTGGGAGAGGTTCAACCCCGACTATACCTCTCCCATGGAGAAGAGCGCTGGAGCAGCTACGACCTCGTACAACACCGACCCAAACTGGCATATTGACTCCGGCGCCACCGACCACATCACTGGGGATCTCCACAAGCTCACAATCCGTGAAAAATATAATGGCAACGAGCAAGTCTTCAATGCTGGTGGGATAGGTATGGACATTAAGCATGTTGGTCATTCAATTGTTAGTACCCCTGGTCGCAATCTACATCTTAAAAGCATTCTTCATGTTCCACAAGCTAGCAAGAGTTTATTATTCGCACATAAACTTGCCTTTGATAATAATGCTTTTGTGGAAATTCACCCGCACTTGTTCTCTATAAAGGATGAGGCAACGAAGAGAACACTCCTTCGAGGCAAGTGTAGGCGTGGCCTATACCCACTTCCGTCCACTTCCATCCACTCGAGCAAGCATGTCCTGAGTGCCATCAAACCATCATCGGGAAGGTGGCAATCTCGTTTAGGTCATCCATCATCAATAATAGTCAAGAAAGTTATTAGCCAGAATAATTTTCCTTGTGCAATTGAGTCCAATAATGATTATTCTGTTTGTGATGCCTGTCAAAAAGGCAAGAGTCATCAATTGCCCTATCCAAAATCCTTTAGTGAATCTAGTGCTCCTTTAGAGCTTGTTTTTTCATATGTATGGGGTCCTGCTGTTGAGTCTGTTGGACGGAAGAAATATTATGTTAGTTTCATTGATGATTTCAGCAAGTTCACATGGATTTACTTACTTAAGCAAAATTCTGATGTGTTCCAAAAATTTCATGACTTTCAAAATCTTGTTGAAAGGCAATTTGATAGAAAAATTCTTGCTATGCAAACTGATTGGGGTGGTGAGTATGAAAAACCCAATTCCTTTTTTACCAAAGTGGGCATTTCTCATCATGTGTCATGTCCTTATGCACACCAACAAAACGGTTCGTCCGAAAGAAAACATCGTCACATTGTTGAAGTAGGATTGTCAATTCTTGCTCATGCATCCATGCCTTTAAAATTCTGGGATGAAACCTTTATTTCAGCCACATACCTTATTAATCGAACTCCTAGTCGTGTCATCAATTTTGAGACTCCCTTAGAACGTCTCTATCATGAAAAACCCAACTATCAATCCCTAAGAGTTTTTGGATGCGCATGTTGGCCGAACCTTCGTCCTTTTAATTCTAAGAAACTCGAATTCCGCTCCAAGCGATGTGCTTTTCTTGGGTATAGCATTCTCCACAAAGGGTTCAAGTGTCTAGATATTCCTACGGGTCAGATATATATTTCTCTTGACGTGGTATTCGACGAGAATGTTTTTACTTTTTCAACTCTAAATCCTAATGCCGGTGCCCGTCTTAGATCTGAAATTTTGTTGCTTCCTGACACGCCTCTCAACTCATCTGATCAAGGGGGAACACATACTGGTGATCAGATGTTTAATGTGCCATTTATTTCTAATTCTAATCTGTCAAAAAGTGTGCAAAATGGTGATTTTATGCAGCACATACGGACAGAGGAGGCAGGCGCAAGTAGGGCTGGAATTAAAACTCGAAACTCGCGAGTTAAACGAGTAGCTCGCAACTCGACTCGGCTCGGCTCGAACTCGTTGTCCAACGAGCCGAGTCGAGTTTTCGTTTTCGACGGTAAACGAGTTCAAGCTAAACGAGCCGAGTTTACCGAGTACTCGTTTAGCTCGTTTAACTCGGTCAAAATAGTTTTTAATGATATTCTTGTTTATTTGAATATATTTTTACTGATTATTGTAGTTTGTTTACTACAAATTGTTTGACGGTGACATATTTTCACTAATTATTGTGATGATTTTATTATACATAATTCAAATAGTCAAAAATAATTATATATACATTATATAATATTGACTTTTTATAGTTTTATGAAATTAGATAAGTTAAACGAGTAGCTCGCGAGCTACTCGCGAGTTCACCGAGCCGAGCCGAGTTTTGATTTTGAACTCGTTTGTTGAACGAGTCGAGCCGAGCTCGACTCGTCAGTTGACCGAGTTTGAGCGAATCGAGCCGAGCCGACTCGGCTCGGCTCGAATTCCAGCACTAGGCGCAAGACACGGAGACGATTCTCCTGTGCACGGCAATCCCGAGCGATCTCCTGCGAGAGGATCAGCCACGGGATAAGAGCGCCAGCCAGACCGCGCCATGTGGCGGAGTCCCACAGGAGGGAGCGCGTCCACGCACGCGGATCCAGAAGAAAGCGCGTTCGCGCACATGGGCTCGGGCCGGGCACGCGCCTCCAGCCAACAGGGAGGTGACACGTCACCGACAGGCGGGGAATGCTCCCTGTCGTCTTCTCGCTCGGCACGTAACGACAACCCGGTAGGATCGACTGTGCAGGCGGAAGCAGCAGACGGAGATTCGCCTCTGCAGGGATCTTCTGTGCAGCAGGAAGCAACGGATGTGCTGCCAATTGTGCAACGCACACACACAAGGTCACAAAGTGGGATTTTCAAGCCCTTTGTTCCAAAAGATGGAACAATCGGGTATAAAACTACACGCAAGTATGCTGGTTTCTTATCTACCGGACAACCAGAAAATTTACATGAGGCATTAGGAGATGAAAATTGGAAGCATGCTATGAATGTTGAGTATGATGCTCTCATGAAGAATTAGACATGGCATTTAGTACCTTCAAATCAAGGGAGGAATATAATTGATTGTAAATGGATACACAAAATAAAAAGGAAAACTGATGGCACCATAGATAGATATAAGGCTAGGTTGGTAGCAAAGGGTTGTAAACAACGTTATGGTATAGACTATGAGGATACTTCCAATCCTGTAGTTAAGGCAGCTACTGTCAGATTGGTTTTGTCTATTGCTGTTTCCAGGGGATGGAGTCTTCGTCAGTTGGATGTTCATAATGCGTTTCTTCGTGGCGTTCTGGAGAAAGAAGTGTACATGAGGCAGCCTCCTGGGTATGAGAGTAAAGCTATGCCAAATCATGTATGCAGGTTGGATAAAGCATTGTATGATGTGACGCCCCGAGATCGGGCACTATGCAGATTTCAGTATTCCCGCCAAAATCCGCATAATAACCGATTCCAGGTTGCCACTTGTGATAACATTACAACAGTTTACGAATAATCCACAACAACAACAGAAAAGATATATACAAGATGACTCAAACGAGCCAGGGATACAACTGATACCATACAAAGATCCAAATAACAGCGGAAGAAACAACATAGCGTCCGGCTACGGACAAGATACAAATTGGACTAAGAGTCCTGAAGATAACCGAGAGCGTCCAATCCCTGCCCAGGCCAAGCCGGAGGGATTCCCAAGCTAACGTCGTCAGACTTCAAACCTGTTGACTGCAATGTTGAATATGCAGCCACGAAAAAGAATTCGTGGGTCAGTACGGTTAAGTACTGGCAAGTGGATAAACCATACTCACAAGATACCGGCGTAACCAGTCATCACAAGATACAAATACTTTGGGTTCAACGGAAAGGAAGGGATTATTGCAAATAAGCGGCAGCGGGCTGCACTAACCAACTACAGAAACTCATTACAACATCCGGCTAAAAGAGGGGGATAAGATAGCGTATCATAACCAACTACAACTACTCACCAAACAATACCCATCCAATGTCACCCCCTACTAAGGAAGCAACCCAAGGATAACTCACACTGTTGGATTAATGATGGATCAAGTTATTGTGTCAATAAGACTATTACTAGTCAAGTTATCATTAGTTAGGTGTAAGTTGTTCTGAGTACTTGTTAGCCAGTACTTTCACCAAGTCATCCATAACCACGGAAAACACGGCTTCTCGAGAAGATTTACCCTGCAGGGGTGCACCAATTTGGTCGTACACGTAAGAATAACCCGCCAGACGGGGGATCAACCCACCAAGCGAGGTACTCAACACAACCCAACTCTTCTTCGCATCAAGCCCAAAGAACCCCGTGCAATTGAGCGCACGGCTAATCAAGCCCCACGAAGAAAAGGGGACCCTCATAGCACTCTAAGAACGTGTCTCCCTAAATGCCGACTACAAAAGTTCCACCCTGGCCTGGGTTCGCAAGATCATGCATGCGGCAAATGGAAAACCCGAACTAAATGAGGCGATTTGGACGAGATGCGAATCGAATCAAATTGAGGGGGGCGCCCATACTCGCTTCCCACATGCGGTTAGTGCGCTCATCATGGATCAGTAGACAAGACCCTTTTCCTAATTAGGGTCGACACTAGCAGGCTTCAAAACCACGCCGGGCCTCCTGCCGGTGCCTTAACATCGAATTATTATTACCCAAAACATTAACAGGTTGTTGATTGAATTGAAACCCAACTATCAAACTAAACAGGTGATAAGACGGACAACAAGACTTGAGCGCAAACAACACTAAGCATGCAACTACGACACGAGGGCCAACAAGGTAAACAAACAACAGTTAATAGGAAGTGGAAGGAAGGCTATATCATGGCTGCAAGGTAAACATATAATAGGATCGAGACACAAGCATTGACTCAACATGCTAGAATAAGAACAACGGAAAGAATCGGTAACAAGTGATGAAAGGCAGCCATTTGGCAGCAAGTGAGTATACTTGCCTGAGATCCAGCAAGTAGAGGTACATCCGCAGAACTTGTCGTTGCTCACATCATCTCAACGTCCTATCCGGGAAGAAGCAACGAACCTCGAACAAACACCGGATGCAAGAATTACTACTACGGCAAAAGATCCAGCATGATCAAGATATGGATGCATGACAAGTTTAAAGATGCATCAAGATAAACTAGCTGACATGATAAACATGTTTAAATGGACCCATATGCAATTTGGATTGCATATGGAAAACCCATGAATTAAGGTTGAATTAATTTATCTACAATTAACCAACAAGTGAAGGTGAATTAGCATGATGCATGGATGATGAAAACAATAAGAAAACAACAAGGGATTCAATTTGAAATAAGGTTTACCAAGTTTGGAATTTTATTTATTAAGTTAGGAAATTTTGGTTTCTTAAAGGTGTTACACAAGCATTTGTTGTTTTCACCAATTTAAATTGTTCAAAATAGGTAACAAAGTTTATATTTGGAAAGTACACAAAATTTTAGGTGGATTACATGTTTCAATCATTGAAAAAGGAATTAAGATGAATTAATTACGAATTAAACAAGATTAAACAAGTTTTAATTGAATTTAATTCAAGTTTGAATATTATTTGAATTTTATTTGTTCAAAACATAAATTCAAATTCATATTTGAAAAGTTTAGACTGTTCTAGTTTGAAAACATATTTTATATGTTCAAAAATAATTTAATTTGACCAAGTTATTAATTTAGCAATTTTAAATGATTTAAACAAGATTTAAATTATTTAACCACTTTTAATTATTCAAAACAGGAAACAAAGTTTATATTTGAAAAGGTGGTTCAATTTGGCATGGAAAACATATTTCATATGTGACATTTGAATTAATATTGAATTAGTTATGCAATTAATCAAATTTTAAATGAATTGTTTGAATTTGAAATTTGAAACAATTTGAAATGTGCAAAACAGAAAACAAATGATGTAATCAGATAGAGTATTAAATTTGGGGCAGAAAACATATTTTATTTACATTATTTGAATTTGGAAAATAAAAGTTATGTGCATTTGAATTGTGGGGTGTTATTTAGAAAAGGCAGGGACCTGTTCGTGGTGGAAACAGGGTGTGGAAGGGCCCTGGTACAAAAAGTAGAAGGGCAGGGGCCTCGGTGCAAAGTTCTGGATCCAGATCTGGCTGTCATCTCTCACCGGGAGTAGATCTAGCCACAGGGGATGACACGCAGGCCCTGCAGCCGCGAGATGCTGACGAGGACCGACGGCGAACAAGGTCACCGACGAGTGGGACCAGCCCGCGGTGGAAAATAGCGAAAAAGGGGTGGCCTTCCGCGCGGCCGAGGGGAATCGAACCCGTGATCGATGGCTCGCGCGCAGGGTGGACTAGTCACTGCGCTGATCTGCTCGTTGTGGTGGTATGCGTTTCTGACGGAGAAAATAGTATACACGAATGTTAACTGAATTTTTTTGCACGCAAACTGCAGGCATTCAGTTGTAGGTGCAGCGCGACGGAGACGGTCTGCAGCAGCACTGCTGAACCGTGCGCGATCTGGAGGGCGAAGCTGCAGCACTAGGGTCGTGTGTGTGGCGTGCGGCAGGGGAGATGGGTGCCGAGGTGTGCGTGAGCGCTGCCTGCAAAACACGGGGAACCCAGCCCCAGGTCCACGACTTGCGCTGCTAGACAGCATTCATGGCGGACAGTTAAGCAGACCATGGCTAGGGAGACCTCCAGCAAGCGATTGAACAAGGGAAAGGCGGGAATCGAACCGGAGACTCACCGTGGTGGTGCTGGGGTAGCCGGTCATGTTCGAGGAGGGCAGCCGGCCGCGAATTTCACCGGAAATGGTGGCTGCTACCGTGACTCTCCCGCCCGGTTCAGAACAGAGGAAAAGAAACGAAAGGTGGGAGGGAGAGAGAGGGGAGATGGCGGCGGCAGAGGAGGGGAGGGGAGAGCATTAGGGTTAGGGTAGGGCTAGGTGGTCTTGTAGGGATCGGGAGCAGGTGGTCCATGGTGGGGGGTGAAAAGACAGCGACACCCCCCCCCCCTTCGGTGCGTCCGTACGAGGAAGATGACCCAGATGGGCTGGATGGTGGGGAAAGGGTCGAGGTTGGCTTGGCCACTAGGTGGGCTGGGGAAGAAAAAAAAAGGGGAGAAGGCTGGTTTGCCTCTCTCCTTGCTGTTTTTTTAATTTTTTCTTTTTTTT
Organism: Alopecurus myosuroides; assembly: GCA_028641055.1. Taxonomy (NCBI): domain Eukaryota; kingdom Viridiplantae; phylum Streptophyta; class Magnoliopsida; order Poales; family Poaceae; genus Alopecurus; species Alopecurus myosuroides. The sequence continues at coordinate 431,249,450 of CM054057.1, forward strand.
TTGTAAGGGATGAAAGAGAGAGAGAGAGAATAGATTTTGGGGTGTTTATTTTATGAAATATTTTTATTAGTTTTCAAAACAGAAATGTCAAAGCAATGTTAGCATTGATTTCAAAACTTTTAAATATTAGTTTGATTTTAAATGGTTAGTTGAATTTCAAATATTAGTTTGATTTGGAATTTTGGAAATGAACAAGTTTTATTTATTAAGCTCAAACAATTATGAAAACATCATTGAATTTAATTGTTTGCAAGAATTTAATTTTTTTAAACCCACATTTGAAACATGCCAAGCATGGATGAGTTGATTTGAATTTGAATTTGTCATTAGTGTGTTGATAAAAAGGAATTTTATTAACAAGCAATTTAAATAAATCAACTTCCAACTATTTGAAAACAATTGAGTTCTTTTAGTTTGCAATTTTTAAATTGGAAACTTTGGACATGTGTGAAAGTTTAAAGTGGGTTGAATTGTTGAGTTGTTTTGAAAACATGGTGCAATGCATATGATGCATGTGATGCAAAGCAAAAAAGAAAACAAACAACTTTCTACTTAGGGTAACACCCCAGGTGTTACATATGACCTGAAACAGGCACCTCGAGCATGGTACTCCAAGCTGAGCATGAAGTTGCAACAACTTGGGTTCAAACCATCAAAAGGAGATGCATCACTTTTCTTCTATAAGAAAGGGAGTGTCACAATTTTTATGCTTGTATATGTTGATGATATATAATTGTTGCAAGTTCTTCACAGGAATCTGCTATAGCATTGTTGAATGATCTAAGAAGTGATTTTGCACTTAAAGATCTTGGAGATCTTCATTACTTCTTGGGAATTGAGGTGAAGAGAGTTGGTTCCGGGTTATTGCTAACACAAGAGAAATATGCTATGGATATTGTGTCACGTGTAGGAATGAAGGAATGCAAACCGGCTACAACACCACTCTCCACCACCGAGAAGCTGTCAATTCGTACTGGAGATCCTTTGGGTCCGGATGATTCAACACAATACAGAAGTATTGTGGGGGCTTTGCAGTATTTAATGTTGACAAGGCCTGATATATCTTTTTCAGTTAACAAGGTTTGTTAGTTTCTGAATTCACCTACCACTTTACATTGGACAGCTGTTAAAAGGATTTTGAGATATATAAAAGGGAGTGTGTCTACTGGTCTTTAAATCAGTAGGTCTGAGTCATCTCTTGTTAGTGCTTTTTCTGATACTGATTGGGCAGGATGTCTAGATGACAGGAGATCCACAGGTGGCTTTGCTGTATTCTTTGGTTCTAACCTTGTTTCATGGAGTGCAAGGAAACAAGCCACAGTGTCCAGATCAAGCACAGAAGCAGAATATAAGTCTTTGGCTAATGCAACAGCAGAAGTAATTTGGGTAGAGTCTCTGCTTGATGAACTTGGTATTGATCATCCTGAAACAGCATGTCTGTGGTGTGATAATCTTGGTGCAACATATCTCTCAGATAATCATGTGTTTCATGCAAGAACTAAACATATTGAAATTGATTTTCATTTTGTACGAGAACGAGTTGCACATAAATTGTTGGACATTCGATTTATTCCAACAGGAGATCAAGTGGCAGATGGGTTCACAAAACCATTACAAGTTCGACAACTAGAAGCTTTCAAGAGCAATCTCAACTTGGAAATGTTGAGATTGAGGGACGATGTTAAAAGATAGGGATAGAGCTTCTAGAGGGTTTATCCCGAGTTCAAACGTGTACCTCGTGATTGGTATTGTATAAACCAACTCGAGTAGATTTTCCTTGTACCGAAAGTTAAAGTCTTTCGGTTGTAGTCGTATCTGTAACTTGTGGGTGTTGCTCGCCTATTTAACACGAAACGCAGGCCGAGATCAAAGGCACTGCTTAACCCCAACCGATATAAATTTTAACAGAACAACCACCAGAAGAGAGGCCAACATCATTCATCGTTGCCATGAAGTGCTAACGCCATCACCACTCCATCCCCATCTCCATAGCCATACTACTATGTGATCTAGATCTTATCCTCGATTGGCAACGTTATAAAAACTATCGATCTTTCATACTCAAGTACTCAACCTTGAGCACTAATATATAATAAATTATATTGATTGAAAATGTATAAATGATACCGTTACATAATTCTTTCATTTCATATATCTTTATATTTATTTTATGGGCATATTGTAAATACAAATCATGTTCAAAGCTGTAAGTCATTGAGCGAAATTAAAGGGTGCCTTATATTTTGAGATGGGGGGAGTACTATTTATTTAAAAAATCCATTGATGATATAATCATGATGTGTGAGTTGTTCACTCGGGTTAAGGGGGAAAATAGCTAATGCTATATCTATTAGTGGAAAAACGCATACGACTATTATTTAAGATGTTATTAGTTATTATAGGATAGGTTTTGATTATAAGAGAATGATGCTTTTATTCGGCTATATTTTTGCCAAAATTTAATAAAGTCGCCTACTTTCATCGAATTTTGTTCGTTTTCGCCTAATTCTGTTGGGGCCGCAACGAGGAAACAGCACCCCACGCCGAAAGTAGCGCCGACGGCCTGCGAGGCGGCGCTATTTTCGGTCGAAAAACGGCTCGGGGGCACCAACGATTGCAGACGCTCCAAGTACTACTCTGATCTATGATTCACGATGCTGAAATTAGGTTGAGCACACATGCGTGCATCGATCATACGCGGTGATCAATTGAAAGCCTTGATGAGGTGAGCAAGGATGCAGATGGAAGTATGCATTGTATAGGAAAAGGCAGGCATGCGGCGGCTAGAGAGGATCTAGGGAGGGACATTTCACATCAGGAAGCAGAGTCCAAGGAAGAACGAACGAGGAAGCCCTTGTTGGATCCCTTGAGCTGAGAGAAAGCAGCTACAAACTTGTTGGATCCATATGCTTGGCCACACAATTAACAGCATCCGTGCATGCATGCAGGTGCAGCCGACCGAGATAAATGAAGCTACTGACGGACACTCTAGCTAGTTGCGTCCCAACAAGAGCACTAGGTACGGTACGGACGGACGGACAGGTTTCAGTAAAGAAAAAGGGCAAGCTGCCATGAGTGACTCAGGGTCGCGGTTTACCCAAAGAGAACTCGACGCTGGAGTAGAGAAGGAGATGTGATGGAGAAAAAGCTGAGGCAGGCATGAAAGGCAGTTAACTCAATCGAGTGTCTATTATAGCAGCAGTATAGAATGGATGGATTGCACTCCCGCGCGCATACGTGCGACGACATGTCCACAGCTCTGCGAGAGCCACTGTGTGTCGGTCAACTTAATTCGCAACACACATACTACTACATTATCTGCTTTAATCATGGTTGCATTCCCCGCTGCTGTTTAGACCGGCCTCTGCTAGCTCCGGCAGCATCATCACACCATGCAACTCGCCTTGTACTACCGTCCTACCGTCCCATGAATCGAGGATCCTCGCAGGTTTACTTGGCCCGTGTGAGGTGATACAAATTTGTTCAATTGTGTAGTTGATTTTATGTGATGAAATACACTATTGCCACTAGATTATCGTTAGATGGTACTATTTAACTTGTTTTCACCATGCTAGATATCATAGTTACTATTGCCACTTATCCTAGCATGAAAGGTTAGCCTAAAAACACTAATAAAAATGATAAAATGTGTTGAACTACAAACTTTTATGAGCCCAATGAATTAGTCACGTCTTGAAAAGACGAGTACTCTGTATAATGTCTTGGGATATGGAATTACTCTATGGAAAAAAATTAGGTTGATAAACATCAAGATGTAGGTGACCTGCTTGGCTCATGAGGAGGAAGCTCCAACGGATTGAAAGTAATACACATGTCGAAGCATGCTATCTCCATGTTTTTCAAGACCTCCCACGAAGTCTTTCCATATTACAGTATGTTAATGTGGAGTACCCTCTTGTATTTTAAAGACATTAGTACTCCATTTGATGGAGGGGTAATAACCCGGTAGGCCAACTCCAAGGCGTAATCCGGCCCCAAAGGACTCTGTGCAGGACTCGGCTAAGGATAAAGAAACTTCCGGAAGGCCCAAGTTTGTAGGCTTAGTAACCCGGAGTGTGGGTTACGGTAAAGGAAGGTTAGGGTTTGTATGCCGTGTCCGGGTAGGATCAGGGTGAGTCTTGGAGGACAAGCCGGGGGGTACGGGTGCTTTATAAACCGACCCCTAGGTCTAGTTGAGAGATCCGAGAACCCTAGCAATATCGCTTGATATCGAACATCCAGTGTAACCCGAGAGTTGAGTTAATATATTGAGATCGGAGACTCGGCGATTTGATTGCCGGCTACCAGATCGATTATCATCATGTTTTCCTCCGAGCTAAACCCTCTCCCAAACGCCTGTGTCGTCTTGCCCCAAGATCAGTTACCCCCGGTAATGTCTGCCGTGATAATCCCACGACAGTTGGCGCCCACCGTGGGGCCTGCGTCCAAAGGTGTTTACATCACGGGAGAAGCTCGGAAGAACATGGAGAATCTTGTCGTCAGCGAGATCTACATCGACCATAAAGGAGAAAAGACGGTGGACGATTCCGGATGGGGGCCAGAATCGGATCACCTCGAATCCGGATCCGTCGTGACAATCGGCCGGATCAGCGTCTTCATTGGTATGGTATGTACTTCCGGTTCGATCCCTGACAATTTTGGATCTGATTCTGTGTCAGGGGAAGCCACTTCTATCCGATCAGATGATGAAGAATCGATTGGAACGACATATCCGGCGGAAGAACCCATCGCGAAGTGGGAACAGCCGGAGGAGCCGGCATGGACCCCGCGCGACCGGGTCGAAAGAGAGGATGATACCGAGTCTATCCTGGATCTGCTGGAGAACCGGTATGAGGAGAATAACGGCGAAGAAGAACAACATGAATTTACACCAAGTATCGTACGCCGAGTTGCGGTCTACACGGCTCCCGCGGCCAATCTCAACCAAGAGAACGCAACCGCGGCAGCAGTCGGGGCGGCTCAGGCATTGGCCCAGCAGCAGGGCGCGGCTAACGGAGACCCGGTTCTGGCCCGGGTTGATGGAGAATCGGCATCAGTGACCAGCCGTGCAGCAGACGAGGAGTTGCACGCAAATACGTTCGGATTCCTGGGAAACCGGACACCAAGGGCGGGTCCTTCGAACCCGCGTCACCCGGCCTTATTCGATAATAATCTGATCCTAGACCCCACGGTTCTTGCTACGGTTATCACTCCAGAAAACGCAGCTGAACGTGTCAGGGATCTGGATGTGGCTCGTCGTGCGTTGGAACAGCAAAGAAGGCAAGTAGAGGCAGAAAGGCAAGGGATGGCCACGCGGCAACGTGAGCTGGATGCGCTGGAAACTCGGCTCCGAGAGGAAACATCTAGAGTACATCAAAGGCATCAAACTAGGTTACCAGCAATGGGCGGGGTTATTAATCCGGCTGCTTTATTTATCACACCTCAGGATCAGCCGATACCAGTGGTGAACCAGGGGACCGCACCCCAACCGGCAACAGCGGGGGCACATCCGGCAAATGAGCGGGCCGGGTTACCCCTACCACAGACTAGAGTCACAACCGGCAACGATCTACCACCACCGCCACCATCACGATTTCGCACACCAGCAGGTCACTACAATAATCCCATGGACAATGTGTATGCGGCGACACTCGCATTAAATCAAATCCCCGTGGGAGAGTCACCCCATGCAGAGAAGACCCGGCAAGCAATCGATCTGTTGCACACTGCGGTGGCGCAACAAGCCAATTATCCGGATCATAGAAATGGGATGCACGGGACGCCATACGTCAGTCAGCAACAAGGGAATATCCAAACAAGTTCAGCACGGCGGAGGGAAGAGCAGCAGCAAATGCCGCCTCCTCCCCGCGTTCAGGCAGCATCAGCAGCACAGGCTGTTGTGGACAGTTCCAGGGCTCGGAGGGCCGCGGCCGGGTCTAAAGCGCATGGACTACCCGCAGCGCCGCGCCCAGCCGCGCCCCCCGCTGTATCACACGTTTCTCGAGCAAGGCCGGCCTCGACCGTTCTTCCGGGACCCAAGTGTCTCTCGGACAATATGAGAGCTGAACCTTACCCGGAAAAATTCAAAGAGCCAGGAAAAGTAGTGAATTACGAGCCAACTATGGATCCAGAAACATGGCTAAGCAGTTATGAGATGGCAATGTCGATTCGCAACGCATCCGAGAATCTCCAAGCCAAGTTCATGTACTTGATGATGTCAGAAGGAGCAGCAAAGTTGTGATTCACCAATTTGCCGGAAGGATCGATCAAGTCCTGGGAGGAATTGAAGACCGCGTTTGTCAAGCACTTTCATGGGACGTGCAGAAAATTGTTCATTATTGATGATCTAGAGCGATGTGTCCAGAAGAAGGGAGAGTCGGCACGCAGTTGGGTGCGCCGGGTTATGGAGATACTTCACTCGTCCACAGATATTCAGCCCAAGGATGCACTACAAGCTATGGCAAAAACATGCAAGTATATACCTTTAGTGCAAAAGTTAACTCACATGAAATCAAGTCGGAATGCGTCGGAGGTTACAATGGGAGAATTGATGGATGCGTGCAACAAACACGCTGCGACAGATACTACAGAGGAGGAAGTTGATGACAAGAAGGTAAAAGCAAACACAAGTAATAGCGGAAGAACCGGCAATGGATCAGCACCGGGTAATAACGGAAATAGCCAGAACAAGCGCCCGTTTGAAGGAGTCTCCGAGTTTGTCGCCAACACAGAGGCCGGGTCTTCGAGACCCAGAGCAGAAGGAAATTTCAACGGAGGTAATCACAATGGAGGAAACTATCAAGGACCACCAAGGCCGAGTAACAATTGGGACATATTCAGAATGGCATGCCCGAAGCACAGCAGGAACGGCAGGCCAGCTAACCACTCCTTGGAGCAGTGCGCCGACTTACAAAGATGGAAAAATGAGGAAGTGAACAGAGCTATGCGAGGTGCAGGACGGGGAGGAGGACCGGGTCCAGGGGGAAACCAGGGCAACGGCCCACCCCCAGCCGGTAACCCGGCGGCTGGAAATCAAGGTAATAACCAAGGGGGGGCAGGAGGTTTCCAGGCTAACCCCAAACAATTGGGTCAATATCATGTGCATACCACAGGAGGTTCTAACAAGGACAAAAAGATACTGAAGCAAGCGGTCAACTCAGTTTCGTCGGCTGTCCCGAGATACCTGAGATGGTCAGAACAGGATGTAACATGGAGCAGAAGGGATCACCCAGAAACAGTAGAACACCCGGGAGTCTTGGCATTAGTAGTCGCACCACAGGTCAATGGGTATGAGCTGAAAAAGGTTTTGATGGATGGTGGAAGTAGCATCAATATACTGTATTGGGAAACCTTCCTACGCATGGGCCTCAAGGAGTCCCAGCTACAAAAAAAGCTCAACAATTTTTCATGGGATAGTGCCGGGTCATTCAGCGTGCCCCGAGGGAAAAATCGCATTGGAGGTAGCTTTTGGGGAGTCAAAGGATAACTATCGAGTTGAGTGGCTCACCTTTGAGGTAGTCAAATTGCGCAGTCCTTATCACGCGTTATTCGGAAGGCCGGCTTATGCCAAATTCATGGCTAGGCCGTGTTACGTGTATCTACAGCTAAAAATCCCGGGTCCCAAGAAGACCATTACCATACATGGAAATCGAGACATAGCAGCTGAATGCGATGAAGGAGACGCAGCAATGGCCGAGCAAGCCTGTAGAAAAGAAGAACTCAAGCACTATCGGTCTCAAGCAGACCCGGAGGACAGAACCACATCAAAAAGACCGAGTACTGAAGGCGAAAGAGCAAAGTCCAAGGTAGCACAAGATACTAAAATGGTAGCTTTTATCAAGGATGACTCCACCAAACAATCCGCTATAAGAGAAGAAACTGCACGGCCGCTTACAACCAGCCACGTTATGGAAACACCTCACCCGGGTTGGCTAGTAAACCCGGTACTCATCATGAAAAAGTCAAACATGTGGAGAATGTGTATCGGTCACGTCAGCCCGGGACCGGTGCCCAAGAAGAACTAAACAATGTAACGGGCAGCAGGTTTCAGACGCGCTCTTTTCCTACCCAGGGTACCTAAGGGGACTGGAAGGTTTTTAATGAGGCGGCCTGCTGATCCAAACTTTCTCGCATCAATAAAGAGATGGTTATCAAGTCCTATCTTGTTACAGCCTTTACTCCGATTACAAGTAAGTAGTATCCATGTGACATCAATACATCAGTATCATTAAGAATGTTGGGTATATATAGGTCTCGGGGGCTGGTTGCGCAAGTAGCGCAGCCACAAACCCAAAGACCCGGCCTTGATGCCTATAAGTTATAAGGGCCGATTATTCGCAAACGAGTACGGCTGCAATCTTATAACTGGACAAAGGAGCCAAATTTTCTTGACTTTTCTTACTTAAGCTCGATGTGACTCGCACTAAAGTGGCATGATTTGCTCGCTTACGATTACAATCAGCCATGAAGCCCAATGGGACTGGTCTGACCCTGTTTTCATATAGATGTAACAACATGGTATCCACGCGAAAGCCGGCTTACAGTACAAGATAGTCAAAAGGGTCATCTAAATCACAAGTTATGCAGAGTACAAGGCTAATAGCTGGAAACTCAACGTTTATCAAGCATAACTTCATTATCTATATGAAACAATTCCGGGTTTCGGCTTAGCGACAACAAGTTTGTTCTCTTCGAAAAAACCACACACCACAGACTCGGAAATTCGGGCCTTGGGGACTGTGGGTTTCGAAACAGAATCAAGTTGTTTCATCGCTAAGCTCGAAAGACCCCAACGTCCGAGTCGTGGGGACTTGGGGACTTAAAGAAAAGTCCACCTGTCAAAACCCACGGTACTCGGAAATAAAGAAGGAAATAAAAAGAAAATCGGATATCAAGAATAAGTCCAAAATTAGGCAAGTATCAAGTTCATCAAAAAGGCCTAGAAAGGCACGAGGTGTATCACAGAATTAAAATGCATTACAAGTTGCGACACTAGTATCAAGGGTGCACAGGCGCACCGTCAAAAGAATACTTGTTTTGAGTAAAAACATCAAATGATTGAAGTATTTTTATGGCGTTTTGCTCATTCGGCTTCCTGCGTAGAGTCCACATCGTTGCCCTTACCTTCCGGGTCTTGCTCTTGGACTTGCTTTATTCCGGCATCATCACCCGGATTCCTTGCGGCAGGACGGACTGGTGGAGGAACAGCTGGTGTAGAGGTGGCTGGCCCTGATAACTCGGCCTCTCTCTTTGCAGTTGCTTCCCTCTTCCTAGCCGAATCAGCAGCCCATTTCTCCAAAATATCAAAAGGCGGGGGTGCTTCCTCTGTAACAATTTTGCCTTCAGCGTCGTATGAACTCATAATCGTGTTCAGATCCATACTATCGGCCAAAGTGGTGGCCGAATGACGCACTGCAGACTGTACGGCCTTGAAGTCCTTGGGTGTAAACTTGGAGCCATCCGCTTTAAATTCTAGAAACCCGGATATCATCTTTGCCGGGTCAAGCTTTGGAAAGTAAGCCTTAGCCAGGGTAAAGGCCCGGGTCATACCAATCCGGCATGACGAGCGTTTCCATATTTCAATCCAGCCAGGCACGGTGGAGCAGGCTTTGATGAGATTTTCTTCACCCGGGTATACTTCAGTAGGCCACTTCACGGCGTCCAATATAAATTTCGTGCCGGCAAAGAACGTCCGGAGCACAGTCTTTAAAGTTTTAGCCTTTGCAAGGGCATCCTCCTCTGGGGCCGCAAGGTTGGCACCTGAAGTTGAAGCAAAGGAAGGACGTATCAGTGATCTCGAGTATCATACAATAAAGTAAAGGCACGAAGACAGTCGGCAGCAAAAAATTACTAAGCAAGATCTGATAGGTATCGGTGACCTGGTCCGATAGTTTCTTCAGTGCGGTTTGAACAGTATTGCACTTCTTCTGGTATTTAGAAACATCCTTCTTCAAGTTTTCCACGTCATCCTCGAGGGCTTCTCTCCGCTTTACCTCGGCAAGAAGAAGTTGTTCGGTCTTGAGCAAAATTTCATCAGACCGGGTAATCTGCGCCTGTAAGTAGCAAGGAGCACAAGTATCAGTCGGATATTATGGCAAGCTGAGTATTGCGTAAAGTACCAAGCACAACTTAAGCAAGTCATGCTCGGAACTTGGGGACTAGGCATGCACTACGAGATATCAAGTATTATTACCTGGTGCTCTGCGGCCATGCGCTCTAGAATATTGCTCTCTAAAGTCTTCATAGTGAGGAGAGTGTCCATCAGTTGATCAAAAGTGCCATTACCCGTATCAGAGGACCCGGGGCCTTGGAAATTCCGAGAAGGAGTCTTCTTCTTAGTGGGAGGCGGCACCCGGGTCATTCGAATGTCGGAATCCGATGCTCCTTCTCCTGCACCCAAGGTTGCAGCTCTTTTCTTCTTGCTTATGTGGGAGGCGATCGGATACTCGGCTTCTTGTGTGCCCGGGTTTATTGGTGACGCTTGTTCTTCGCCGCTAGACTCGGCTGTTGTTTTATCAGCTAGGTTTCCCTTACCCGGGTTATCGGTTGCCATATCCTCTTGGTCACTGATAACGACAGTGGCCCTATGGATAGTGAGAGTGAGCAATCAGTGTGCAATCAGGAAAGGGTGATGAAGATGTGATAGAACGTCAGAAAAGGAACTTTACCCGGGATTCACCGCAAAGTGTGAAGGAAATTCGTTGCCAGACCCGGGCGAATCTGAAAAATATCAAGTGAGATTTCGTAAGAGAATGGTTCGGAAAGATTGTTTCCTCTGACAAAGGATAAGGTAAGTACCGGTGCGCCGAGCCGGAGACGACGGAGTACCCGGGTTAAGAGCGTCATCACCCGGGTAATTCCGAGTCGCTCTGCGCTTGGTCATAGGCGACTCCTTCAAATACGGCCAGTGGAATAATGCCAAGTTAGCTCATGTATATCACCAAAGGAATACGAATCGAATACAAGGAGGCAATATGATACCTTGAAGACGACCCCTCGGGGTTTTCTCTTAGATCCGACTTTAATTGTCGGCTCCACTTCGTCTTCATCACTGGCGGATTCCACTTTGCCGTCAGTTTCTTCTTCCTCGTCATCCTCCTCTTGTTCTGGATATCATCAAAGATAGTTAGAAAATGAAGGAGTTGCGACGAACTTAAAGCAACCAAATAAAATCCGGAGAGCACCTTCGTCCGAGTTAACGGCCTCTTCTTGCTCCTCTGGACTCTCGGAGCTAGGAGAAGTGTTGATCTTCCAAAAATCATCATCAGCCTGAAATAAAAGTATCAGTACAAAGGTTATCAACTGTATCAAGTGGAAAAAGCAAGGGTAAAGACGTCAAAATTGGATCTTCACCTTGGGGGCTGGGTTCTCGAGTGTGAAGGGCTCTAATCCGGCTATGTTCCGGATTACCTCAAGTTTTTCTGTCAGAAAACCCTTGATAGTTTTATGGGTGTCACCAGCCGCGAAGCTGTTGTCAGAGTACCGGAGCGGGTCTATGGTTTGCCCCAAATACTCGCACATTAATTTTGTGCGGATGGAATTGGGTTGAATCCGGAAATCGACCCAAGTTTTCACCAGGTTGAGCCCGATGAGACCTTGGGCCGTGAGAGTGGTGATTTTGGCTAGCAGAGGTTGAATTGCCTCCCTGTCCGAGTCAGGGGCAAAGGCACTAAATTTCTCAGAGATGTCAAGAAGGCCCTCTGAGTAACCCGGCAGTTTCTTTTGGCCGGGTGGGGAAGTGTCTTGGCAGTAAAAGTACGAGAGCTGCCAGTGCTTGACGTGGGAGTTAAGGGTAAGGGGTGGCATCAGAGAATTCTTGCGGCGCTGGATAGAAACCCCGCCGCAAGCGAGAAGTGCTCCGTCACCGCTTTCGCGGCACGGTTTGCACTGGAAAAGCTCAACGAAAAGAGCCAGACTTGGCGGAGTGCACAAGTATGACTCGGAAAGGACGATAAAGTGGGAGATATTTAACACAGAATTAGGACCTATGTCAAATACACGAAGGCCATAGTGGCTCAGGACGTCGCGGAAGAAGGGGTGACCCGGAGGACGAAAGCCCCGAGTCACGTGCTCTACAAAGCATATTACCTCATCCTTTGCCGGTGTAGGCCGGGTCTCCTTACCCGGCACCCTCCACTGGATACCCTCTTGAGGGGGAAGAATTCCTAGCTCGACCAGTTCTTCTAACTTGGCCTTGGTGACCGTAGATCGCGCCCAGTTGGCGGATATGGAGTTGGTGGTCTTGGCCTTGGTCGGTGTTTTTCCCTGCTTCTTGGGAGCCATGTGGTTGACCTGCAAAGTGTAACATCCCAAATTTGCTACAATAGGGTGTGTGTTGTTGTGTTCATCTCATACATGCATGAAACAAAATTTTAAACCATGTTTAACCAATTTAAATTGTGAATTTAAATGGTTTGAGAAAATTACCACAAATAGTACTTTAATTGGGTTTCAAAATCTTGTATTGAAAAATGTTTCAATTTCACCAAAGTGGCATATGGTGAGGTTGCATTTTTTATAAGGTTTCCAAAACATATTTTGGATAGTTTTTCTGAGTTCATTTAGGCCCCCAAACTTCCAAATTCCTCTCTCTTTTAAAACAGCAGAAGGGCTCCTTTGTAATTTCTCCAAACATCAGGGGGGTTTTGCAATTCTGTTTTTCTTTTTCCTTTTCTTCCTCCTCCAGCCAGAAGGCAGCAGAGAGCTGCGTGGCCGTCGACGCCACGTCCAGCTTCCAGCACCGAAGAGAGAAGATGAGTGAGCCGTGGTGCCCTTCGCTTTCTCCTTGGCCTCACTCCCTCGTCCTTCCCCCTCACCTTGTCTTCCTCCCTCACTGTAACCAACCTCAACTGAACCTCACTGCCTCTCCGGCCGCCGCCTCACCCCGCCGTCTCCGGCCATCTCCGGCCGAGCGGAAGCCACCAGGAGAAGCGCCCGGTCGTCCTCTACCTCCCCACCGACTCACGCTTGCCGGGGTGGAGCAAGGAGCCGGAATCGCGCCTTCCCTTCAACTCCGGCCGACGGCCGCCGTGCCTGATTCCGGCCGGTTCCGCCACCCCCTCGCCTCCATGTCTACGCCAACAGACTCAGGGTGCTCCGGTGAGCCTGCCCATGCCTTCCAATCCTCCCCTCCCTCTCGGTAGCTAGTTCCCGACGAGGTCGTTGCTCCGCCGCCACGAACATGGACGCCGGCGAGCTTTCCGGCGACCAAAAGGTCACCCGCCGGCACCCCTCGGTTCCCCTCGGCCTCCTCCACCTCGTGAGCCCTTTCGATTCAACGAATTTGCGAGGGATCGTTCAATTTGATGCTCACAGAGAGGATTCGTCCCCCTGTGATGTCACTGTGACATCCTGATGACGTCATAACTCCCTCTATTTAGTAATTCCAGTAATTCCAGAAAACAAATAAAATTTGATAATTTAATAACTAATAAAATATTGCTCACAAAAATAAAGTAAAAGTATGGTTTTGTTCAGAAAATTATTATCTACCCAAATATGCCATTTTCATATATGTTTGACCAAGTTGAAAAATGAGTATTATTTTCATGTTATTAATTCATTTTAAAATAGAAAATAAGTTTTTAATCAATAAAATTAGAAAATTAAAAGTTATATATCAAATTGCTCAAAATGACAATTGGAATCTAATTATGATGTTTTCAAACAAATTTGGGCAACTAAAATTGTAGTCACTTTCAGAATCGTCCGAATTGCCCTCCGGGGTCTATTTCGGACTAATTCCACTAAAAATGTTTGACTGGCATATGAACCCTAGCAAGCCAACGATCATGCTTAGGGCTTTGTTTTAGTGCATTAACTTGCTCATGCATACATATTGCGCATTGCATCGATGCCATGGTTGATTGTTCTTCTCTTTCGGTGTTGTTTCCCCCTCGGTAGAACGTGACTCCGAAGAGAAGGCCAACAACTCCATGACGAATACTTGATCTTAATCGACAAGTCAAGCACTTACTCCCGAAGACTTTATCTGGTTTTCTTAACCAAGGCAAGCATAACCTCTTATCTGCTCATATATGTTTTCCAACAACATTTGATCTCGTACTTTGCATTCGATTCCAAACTATTTGATGCTAATAGACATAGTTCACCTATATACTGCATTGCCTCAATATGCTGATCCACTGCTCCTAGCCGACATAGAATTGCGTGTGCGCATCACCAGAGCCTCATATCTGCTTCGCTTAGCTTTACATGTTTATTACCTCTGCTCCATCCGGTTGATGAATCAGAGCTGCGATAACCTAGTATGATATGATGACGTGGTGAGATGAGGACTGTGTGGTTAACTTGACTAAGGCGAGGACGGGAGGCCACTTGGGTAGTGGTTCTTGGTCCTGTACTTGCCAACCCTAGGAGTAAGGTCTCGCCGTGGAAACCAAGACTGAGCGTGCAACCACACGCGGGGCCTAACAGACCGCGCTCGACTAACTAACTTGTTTGGTTCTATCCGTGAGTCACGTAGTTTGGGATTTCCATCTGCGTGTGAGTCAAAAACCTTTTGGAGGTGTTTAGGGCGTGACCGGGACAAGTGATGGACGTACACGGATCTTGTTCCCGACTCACAGAACAGGTGCCGTCAGGAGGTGGCCAACTCCCTGTTGACGGGGTGGCCCTGTTTGGGTTGACTCATGGATAGGGCTCGACAAGGTAAAGGTCGTGGCCAACCACCCTCTGCCGCGCTCCATGGACGAGCGTACATGTGGCGTTAAGAGTCGGATGGTACGTGTGGGTAAAGTGTACCACCCTGCAGGGATAAATCTTTCGGAAAGCCGTGTCCACGGTTAAGGACGACTTGGTGAAAGCCACGAGGTCATAGATAACTTGAACGTGCCGTAAAAGATGTTGACAATGCATGGAGACAGTAGATCAAGGGTGCCTCCCCGGAGATGCCGGGAGGGGTGATCCTTATAGCATGTGAGGTTTTGGGAATGATGTTGGTGGTTTCAAATGATGATGATCACAGTAGTGAGTTTCTTATCTGTTTTGAAAACCTTCTATGAGACGTGCTTTTCCTTCCTCAACTTGCAAAACAAAGATTGCTTTACGCAGAACAGCCGTCATAAAACCTTTCTGAAAGTAAGCAGATATATAATAGGTTAACTAAGTCTTGTTGAGTACCTCCCGTACTCAGGTTTGCTTAATTTTGGTTCAGGTGGAGTTCGTCACTTCAGTGATGGTTCGACATGGACATCGACGAGTAGTTTGGGTTTCCCAGGTAGCAGCCTGGAATCTATGGGCTAGGACGTCGCCTTATGTTGCGGCCTCTTAGGCCTTTTTGGTTCTGGTTGATTAGCAACATAATTTGCCTTCCGTTGTTTGATGTAATGTTGGGTCGTGTGACCTCTGCTTGTAAGCTATACTCTAGTAACACCTGCTTAATAAAGCTTCATGTTTAGAGTACTGCTTTGATCGGTTGTTGGTTTCGAGCTCATTGTTATACAGTTTTGGCTATGCCTGCATAGTTGTCGCAGTCGAGGGGTTGTGGAGCCGATGATCCATGTCCGAGCCCACCTGTCGATGTGATCGGCCTGGGGCGAGGTAACCCCAGTAACCCTCGATTGTTGTTGCACTTTCTGGACACATAGCATCTCTGTATAGCTTTGGTCCCGTTTCCTTCAGTTTCATTCGATTCGTGGACGCTTTGATATGCATAGTTGGTTATGACTAGCATGGATACAAGGAGTAGTAGACTGGGGATCCGGACTACGTGCCGATGAATCTAGTCTGCCTGCCGTTGTTTGTTGCGGCCGGGGCTGGTAACCCTGAAGCCCTTGTGAGTCCATGTCTAGGAGCACATAACAGTATGTATATCTCTGGGTCCGGGGTCGTGACAAGTCATGGTATCAGAGCAGGACTTCCTGTAGGAAAACCTTACTGCTTGGTCGATGTCGAGTCTAGAGTTTGTGAAAACTACTTTGAAACCTCAAATGAGTTGTGAAAACCTTCTTAGGATTCTTTTTACTCCGTATCTGGTATCGCTCTAACTCTGGGTCTCCTTACCTGTTTTGATTCGAAAAGGTTTTGCTATCTCTTCTAGTCATTCAAAACTTAGGTGCCTTCTTTGGCAATGACGTTTTTTTAACCAAGTTGACCTAGTGTTAAAGTTTCTAGAGTCGTGTGTGTTCCATATTCTGTTATCTCTCGTTTCAAATGGGAGATTTTCCTTCCATCCTAATCTCTCAGAGTTATCTGGATTCCACATTCCTACATGTTTCGAAGTTCTAAATCCTAAACCTTCGAGATTTCCTTTTCATATCGAATGTATCTGCTATCCTCTGCTCAAGTTCTTCCGGAGCTAAGTTTGTCCTCTTGGAAAGATACTCCGTGATTGCTATCCGTAGTGTCCTTCAAGGCACTAAGATAGTAGTTATTCCTTTCCCTTGGTTTCTAACCTCGGACTTGAACCGAAGGTCCCGGAATGTGCTGAGTTGTGGTGAGTTGAGTCATGTGGTTTCTTAACCATGTAATGCTCACGCTATCAGTACAGGATGCTGACCTTTAACCCAAGTTCTTTTTGTTGGCCTGAGGAACATCTTCTACCTCAGGATGGCTAGGCAATTCCAACTCTCATAGCCGTAGGCTTTCCTTTGGAACCAAAAAGGGATCACAACAGGAGTGGTCATTCTGAATTCCACATCTCCGTTCTTATTTCAGTTATACCAACTGTTTTGCATGGGTTTTACAACTGAGTATCACCCTGTGCATTCCACATGATCTCTGGATTCTCCGAAGCATGTTCCTACCTTCCAGTTGCACTCAAATATCCATCCGTTGTTTTGAAACCAAGTTACATATGAGTGTTGGATTCTTCCAATACAGTTGCTCCTATTTTCCGTCAGAACGTTCCACCTTGGGATGTCAGGAGAAACAAACTCCAGTACCTCGTTCATCTTAAGAACCAGGTCAAAGTTTTGTAATCCGCAGATTAAAGAAGTTTCATCAACTTCCAATCTGTTCTACCTTCGAGTATCACACTCTTTAATATCAGGAGGTTGTGTTAAGTTTCATGGCCTTATTGATGAAGTGATGCTCTCACACATCTTCACTCCCCCCTTCCTCCAAGTTTGAAAGCTTGAAAATGATGGGTCTGTTCATCGACATGTGTATCAGGTACTCCTAGCATTTCTTATTGCTTTGGAAATTCTAAGAAACATCTGTATCCTTCTTAGCACTGTTGGTCACCCAGCCCCTTTTTGAAGTTGGTTGTGTTACCAAATCTGTTCATTCCCGTGCACATTCCTGGTCAAAGAGTTAGGTCCATGCCAAAGCTCTCCAGACCATATCAGTTGCTTTGAAAAGCAAGATTCCTTTTCAAACTCCAAGACATACCGCTAGGTTGTGATATTCTGGTTGTCTTTCTAGAAGTATCACCAGGTTTTACCTGACCGTGATGTCTAAACAAGGGGTACTTTGAACTACTCCTTTCTCCAAGGAACCCTGCTGGATATCCTGGACTAGTTGGTTGAGCTTAATCACTAACTTGGAGAGTTGAAAGACAAGAGCTCCTCCTAACTGGGTCCTTCGTTAAGGGATGCCTAGTTTCCTCGTGTTGAAGCATGATATTATCTCTTTAATGGACATGCTGTCATTCTACCTTGATTTGATTTGGGCTATCGTCAGATCAAGTCCAGATTCAAGGACTATCCTGATGGTGTTTTCACTCATGGTGTTTGGCCCGAGTACACCTCATGTCCTTTGGTCTGACCAATGTTCTGCCTTGTTCATATATCATATGAATCCCTCTTCTTGGAGTGTTTTGATAAGTGTGTTTTCGAGCCCATCGATGACATTCCTATTTCGCCAAGTTGCAATAGGTTCATTTTGAACAATGGCACTAATGTTGGAAACTTTCGAGAACCATCTTTTTGTCATCACGAAGTTGTGTTTTGGATGTTCGAAGTGACTTTCTCTGGTCCATGTGCTTATGGTGAAAGTTGTCGCCATGGATTCGAGAAAAGTTTCCTTGTTCCTTCGGGAATAATCCCAAGTCGGTCATGCTTGTGTGGAGTATTCTTGAGATGGATGGTTGTTATCTCCATTTACCTGAAGAATTTGTATCCACACCCAACCACTGACTGATCGTTCGTAGAAGAGAAGAAATCCAAATCTTGGTGATCTTTGTTACCATCTTCCCAACAAGGACTCCGATGTGTTTGTTGCAACTAAATCATGTAGGTGCAACCGTCTTTCACAAGTTGCTAATACATGAGTTCTGCGATCTCGCTCATTTTCTTGAGCATGGAATCGTAGTCCATATCTTGAGAATCTAGTAAATGTATCTCGTTGGTAACCGTTCCAAACTCTTCAATCAAACACGTTGAGTCTCAGTTATTCAACCCACTAACCAGAGCTGAATCTCAAGCAACAACGATGGTTGGTGTTTCCGCAAGGGTATTGACTTAGGTCCTTTTAGAATCCGGCATGGTTGATGTTGTGGTTGACACAATTAGCCGGAAGGTCTAATGTCATATCCCCTTGAATCAGAAAGAACAACCACTCTCCGTGAGAAATTCTTGTGTGGCTCATCTTAACAAGTTTCCTCCCCGTTCCTCCAAACCGGAGTTTTACTTTCACCGATGACCTAATGAAGGCTTATGTACGCTGGATATTGGTATCGGGAACGTCAAGAAGACCTTGGAACTTACTATGTCCAATGTCTGTCTACCAAATCCTCCAAACCTCTCTTTCAGTGGAAACAAGTTCATCATGAGAATCATCTCGTGGTGTTTTGTAACCGCCGTTGATCAGTTTCCTTTCTCAAGTTGTTTGTACTTGAAGTTCTGTTCATCTCACACATTGTGTGAATTTGTCAGTCATTCCAGCCGTGGGATCTTAACTATGTGGTAAACGTATTGCTACGTCAAATCCACCATAGGAAAGAGATTCCCTACCCCTTCCGGTGTTTCAATCCCCGTTGGTTAATCATCCTTATGGTGTGACCAAGAATCCCTTTTTAACTACGGTGTTTCAACATCATTTTGTTACTCATCTTCTGTCGTGAAGTAACATTCCTACCTTTGACAAAGTTTTCGACAAATTTTGACGGAATGAAAGTTCCGTTATCTTCCGTGTCCACTCCGAAGAGTGAACATGATCCTGTATCAAATTCTCTCCGACGCACGATTACAGTGTTTTCTCGTGTTTTCCTTCGTCTATGGATATTACTTTGTGGTATCCAAGACCATCATTTCCATCTTGGTTTTCTGTTTGAAGAAACCTCGGTGTCACAAGTTGTCCAACTTTTCTTTTTCCAAAAGGATTTAAAGTCTTGTGTAAAGCTCATATTCTAAATACTTTCAAGACCAATCGTCCGAACACTTGAAACCGTCTTCTATTCACTCCGTTATCTTGATGTGTTTCATGTATGTTAACTCAAAAGTTCTTTATGAACATCCCTGTCATGAGTTACCCATGAGATACTCGATCTTTGTGAAGATCATTTTTTCTAAGAGTTTCCCTCTTACCTAAGGTGTGTCCATTCAATACTTCAAGATGCTACGGGTCAACCTCTTCAAGAAAAGAACCGTAAGGTTCGAGAAGATCGTTCAAAACCGGTGTTCCTTCTTTCTTCTCCTTCGGGAATCTCGGGACGAGATTCTTGTAAGGGGGGTAGATTTGTAACATCCCAAATTTGCTACAATAGGGTGTGTGGTGTTGTGTTCATCTCATACATGCATGAAACAAAATTTTAAACCATGTTTAACCAATTTAAATTGTGAATTTAAATGGTTTGAGAAAATTACCACAAATAGTACTTTAATTGGGTTTCAAAATCTTGTATTGAAAAATGTTTCAATTTCACCAAAGTGGCATATGGTGAGGTTGCATTTTTTATAAGGTTTCCAAAACATATTTTGGATAGTTTTTCTGAGTTCATTTAGGCCCCCAAACTTCCAAATTCCTCTCTCTTTTAAAACAGCAGAAGGGCTCCTTTGTAATTTCTCCAAACATCAGGGGGGTTTTGCAATTCTGTTTTTCTTTTTCCTTTTCTTCCTCCTCCAGCCAGAAGGCAGCAGAGAGCTGCGTGGCCGTCGACGCCACGTCCAGCTTCCAGCACCGAAGAGAGAAGATGAGTGAGCCGTGGTGCCCTTCGCTTTCTCCTTGGCCTCACTCCCTCGTCCTTCCCCCTCACCTTGTCTTCCTCCCTCACTGTAACCAACCTCAACTGAACCTCACTGCCTCTCCGGCCGCCGCCTCACCCCGCCGTCTCCGGCCATCTCCGGCCGAGCGGAAGCCACCAGGAGAAGCGCCCGGTCGTCCTCTACCTCCCCAACGACTCACGCTTGCCGGGGTGGAGCAAGGAGCCGGAATCGCGCCTTCCCTTCAGCTCCGGCCGACGGCCGCCGTGCCTGATTCCGGCCGGTTCCGCCACCCCCTCGCCTCCATGTCTACGCCAACGGACTCAGGGTGCTCCGGTGAGCCTGCCCATGCCTTCCAATCCTCCCCTCCCTCTCGGTAGCTAGTTCCCGACGAGGTCGTTGCTCCGCCGCCACGAACATGGACGCCGGCGAGCTTTCCGGCGACCAAAAGGTCACCCGCCGGCACCCCTCGGTTCCCCTCGGCCTCCTCCACCTCGTGAGCCCTTTCGATTCAACGAATTTGCGAGGGATCGTTCAATTTGATGCTCACAGAGAGGATTCGTCCCCCTGTGATGTCACTGTGACATCCTGATGACGTCATAACTCCCTCTATTTAGTAATTCCAGTAATTCCAGAAAACAAATAAAATTTGATAATTTAATAACTAATAAAATATTGCTCAGAAAAATAAAGTAAAAGTATGGTTTTGTTCAGAAAATTATTATCTACCCAAATATGCCATTTTCATATATGTTTGACCAAGTTGAAAAATGAGTATTATTTTCATGTTATTAATTCATTTTAAAATAGAAAATAAGTTTTTAATCAATAAAATTAGAAAATTAAAAGTTATATATCAAATTGCTCAAAATGACAATTGGAATCTAATTATGATGTTTTCAAACAAATTTGGGCAACTAAAATTGTAGTCACTTTCAGAATCGTCCGAATTGCCCTCCGGGGTCTATTTCAGACTAATTCCACTAAAAATGTTTGACTGGCATATGAACCCTAGCAAGCCAACGATCATGCTTAGGGCTTTATTTTAGTGCATTAACTTGCTCATGCATACATATTGCGCATTGCATCGATGCCATGGTTGATTGTTCTTCTCTTTCGGTGTTGTTTCCTCCTCGGTAGAACGTGACTCCGAAGAGAAGGCCAACAACTCCATGACGAATACTTGATCTTAACCAACAAGTCAAGCACTTACTCCCGAAGACTTTATCTGGTTTTCTTAACCAAGGCAAGCATAACCTCTTATCTGCTCATATATGTTTTCCAACAACATTTGATCTCGTACTTTGCATTCGATTCCAAACTATTTGATGCTAATAGACATAGTTCACCTATATACTGCATTGCCTCAATATCCTGATCCACTGCTCCTAGCCGACATAGAATTGCGTGTGCGCATCACCAGAGCCTCATATCTGCTTCGCTTAGCTTTACATGTTTATTACCTCTGCTCCATCCGGTTGATGAATCAGAGCTGCGATAACCTAGTATGATATGATGACGTGGTGAGATGAGGACTGTGTGGTTAACTTGACTAAGGCGAGGACGGGAGGCCACTTGGGTAGTGGTTCTTGGTCCTGTACTTGCCAACCCTAGGAGTAAGGTCTCGCCGTGGAAACCAAGACTGAGCGTGCAACCACACGCGGGGCCTAACAGACCGCGCTCGACTAACTAACTTGTTTGGTTCTATCCGTGAGTCACGTAGTTTGGGATTTCCATCTGCGTGTGAGTCAAAAACCTTTTGGAGGTGTTTAGGGCGTGACCGGGACAAGTAATGGACGTACACGGATCTTGTTCCCGACTCACAGAACAGGTGCCGTCAGGAGGTGGCCAACTCCCTGTTGACGGGGTGGCCCTGTTTGGGTTGACTCATGGATAGGGCTCGACAAGGTAAAGGTCGTGGCCAACCACCCTCTGCCGCGCTCCATGGACGAGCGTACATGTGGCGTTAAGAGTCAGATGGTACGTGTGGGTAAAGTGTACCACCCTGCAGGGATAAATCTTTCGGAAAGCCGTGTCCACGGTTAAGGACGACTTGGTGAAAGCCACGAGGTCATAGATAACTTGAACGTGCCGTAAAAGATGTTGACAATGCATGGAGGCAGTAGATCAAGGGTGCCTCCCCGGAGATGCCGGGAGGGGTGATCCTTATAGCATGTGAGGTTTTGGGAATGATGTTGGTGGTTTCAAATGATGATGATCACAGTAGTGAGTTTCTTATCTGTTTTGAAAACCTTCTATGAGACGTGCTTTTCCTTCCTCAACTTGCAAAACAAAGATTGCTTTACGCAGAACAGCCGTCATAAAACCTTTCTGAAAGTAAGCAGATATATAATAGGTTAACTAAGTCTTGTTGAGTACCTCCCGTACTCAGGTTTGCTTAATTTTGGTTCAGGTGGAGTTCGTCACTTCAGTGATGGTTCGACATGGACATCGACGAGTAGTTTGGGGTTCCCAGGTAGCAGCCTGGAATCTATGGGCTAGGACGTCGCCTTATGTTGCGGCCTCTTAGGCCTTTTTGGTTCTGGTTGATTAGCAACATAATTTGCCTTCCGTTGTTTGATGTAATGTTGGGTCGTGTGACCTCTGCTTGTAAGCTATACTCTAGTAACACCTGCTTAATAAAGCTTCATGTTTAGAGTACTGCTTTGATCGGTTGTTGGTTTCGAGCTCATTGTTATACAGTTTTGGCTATGCCTGCATAGTTGTCGCAGTCGAGGGGTTGTGGAGCCGATGATCCATGTCCGAGCCCACCTGTCGATGTGATCGGCCTGGGGCGAGGTAACCCCAGTAACCCTCGATTGTTGTTGCACTTTCTGGACACATAGCATCTCTGTATAGCTTTGGTCCCGTTTCCTTCAGTTTCATTCGATTCGTGGACGCTTTGATATGCATAGTTGGTTATGACTAGCATGGATACAAGGAGTAGTAGACTGGGGATCCTGACTACGTGCCGATGAATCCAGTCTGCCTGCCGTTGTTTGTTGCGGCCGGGGCTGGTAACCCTGAAGCCCTTGTGAGTCCATGTCTAGGAGCACATAACAGTATGTATATCTCTGGGTCCGGGGTCGTGACACAAAGCACGAGGTAGAAGGATACAAGGAATAAGACACGAAAACTGTGAGCAGGCCGAGTATCGGTGGATGATATCGAGACATGGAAATTGCATACTATCCGGGTGTCACTCTGCAGAGTGAGGTTCGAATTATCCGGGTATCGAGCATCGTAATAAAAGTTATGGGGGTCTATGCTTTGAAAGAGCTTTTGAGGATGATGAATGGTTGCACAGGCACTTATTGCGAATAAAAAGAACCGGAAAGGGGAGGATTTTCCGGGTGATAGAGATAAGGGCGGAAACTCTGAGTGGCCCGAGCCCAGATTGGAGATTCCGTTTTTAGATTTGCGGTAAAATTAACAAATGTGGGCGGTAGGAAAACGCAATAAAGTCCATATCCCACGTATTGGGTGAGCTAGAATGAATACAAGCGATCTAATTCGGCATGACCGGGAAAGTGACCGGCGGGTTGACCTAGATCTAAGTTGAAGAAAATCAAGAAATTGCGGAGGCTAATTAACGGGTATGGGAATCTTACTGGACGAGATTGAAGTGAAGCTCGACGGAGGCAAATCGCGCAAGATTGGTGCCCCTTTGCGATTCCCGACGGGCCGGTTGGGGGTTTGGCGGCGGATCTTGGCGGCGGTGCAGAGTGAGCTGTGGTGGAGCGCAGCCGCCGGCCAATAGGCTCCGGAGATGCGCGTGGGATTTCCGTGGCGGCGCTCTGTGAGATTGAGCACGGAGAAAGAAAGGAAGAGGAAGAGGGGAAACTGAGCCGTTGGGGTTAGGGTTACCCCTACGGGCATATTTATAACGGTTCATGTGGATAAGTTTGGTTCCGCGAGCGGGAGCCGGGGATTGCGGAGTAACGGCTATTTGTTTGAATTTTACGAAATATGCTTTAAGTGTTGAACGTGATATCTGGGCAGAAATAAGAAGGAGATATTCTTCATAATATCAAGATCAATTATCGAGTAAAGTGCAAAATCTTGGCACTTTTATCAGGGTTTAGACCCGGAAAGCTAAGCCGGGTATTTGGAGAAGAGCCGGGTTACCATATGGCCACCGTGGAGTTGGGCCTAGCTACTTATCAAAGCATCTTAACCCGGCCTCCATATATTTGTGAGATTGGTATTTTTGCAGGGAATAGCCAGCACTTCAAGGAAGAATCCGTGAAGCCCAAGCTATTCTGGGGACTACTGATGGAGGGATAATAACCCGGTAGGCCAACTCCAAGGCGTAATCCGGCCCCAAAGGACTCTGTGCAGGACTCGGCTAAGGATAAAGAAACTTCCGGAAGGCCCAAGTTTGTAGGCCTAGTAACCCGGAGTGTGGGTTACGGTAAAGGAAGGTTAGGATTTGTATGCCGTGTCCGGGTAGGATCAGGGTGAGTCTTGGAGGACAAGCCGGGGGGTACGGGTGCTTTATAAACCGACCCCTAGGTCTAGTTGAGAGATCCGAGAACCCTAACAATATCGCTTGATATCGAACATCCAGTGTAACCCGAGAGTTGAGTTAATATATTGAGATCGGAGACTCGGCGATTTGATTGCCGGCTACCAGATCGATTATCATCATGTTTTCCTCCGAGCTAAACCCTCTCCCAAACGCCTGTG
The DNA here is from genome assembly GCA_028641055.1 of Alopecurus myosuroides. Taxonomy (NCBI): domain Eukaryota; kingdom Viridiplantae; phylum Streptophyta; class Magnoliopsida; order Poales; family Poaceae; genus Alopecurus; species Alopecurus myosuroides. The sequence goes on from CM054057.1 coordinate 431,274,241, forward strand.
TCGTCTTGCCCCAAGATCAGTTACCCCCGGTAACGTCTGCCGTGATAATCCCACGACACCATTAGAATCATAAAAGTTTGCACTTCAATACTTTGTTTTTGTCCGACCTTTTCATGCTTCCCTAGCTAGCATCAGCGATAGTTGGAAAGTACTTGCAAATGCCTACGGGGTCGGATGGAAGTCGGGAGGAGGTGCTTGTTCTATCTCGGCGATGGCCAAGACCCTAGAGATGATGACGACATTATTATGCAATATGTTAGTTGAACTTAATAGGTTGCTACTCTTTCTTGTTAAATTCATAATGGCTGCATGCAGAAGATGTTGTATGGTGGTGTGTTCTTCTGTTATAAGGTGTGAAAATCAATAATAGCAGTAGATTTTTTATTTCGGAAATAATAGCAGTAGATTTTTTTATTTCGGAAATCAATAATAGCGTGCCGGCTGACCTACATACCACTAGTATTTTTGTTACATGTTTACTAGTAACAATTACCAGACACGCCGCAGGTACCGAATTTGGCATGCCACTATTAGACTATTTCGTAGTAGTGAAAAGAGGAATTAAGATTATCAATCTCAAATCAAGAAAATTGGTATAAAATAAGAATGTTAAGGCAAGCTATTGGAAACCCGAATAATAAGATAAAATGGTTTGCAACATTCATAAAATGGTTTTTTTTTTTTGGAACATCTATCTTTGCCAATCGGATTCGTCGCATATGTCGAGTTCATGTGGCACTCGGCGTATGAGGCGTATCCGGTAGTGAAAGATGGTTTTTTCCAAGAAACTTAGAAATATGTCCTTTTAAAATATTTCATAAGATGTTATCCAGACTTTTTAAAGTTTGTTTCCAATATTTCTTGTCCGAATTTTAATAAATTTTCCGATTATAATGTCTGATTTTCGTAAGTAAAATCGTATAAAAGCTAGAGTATATACTATATGAAAAAAAATCTTTGTATCCTTTGAAAATCTATGAACTAGACGGCTAGAGGAGATTCCTCGTCAATGGATCTGTCCTTTTGAAAAGATAGATCGATCCAGGGTAGAACAATAAGGCTCTGCGTTACTTTTGGTCATGTTTGAAGGGCAGCTAGCGGATCTGAGCACTGAGCAGAGAATTGATTGAATCTTACTACTACTGAGGTTCAATGGACGTAATGATTCAGAGTCCCGTGTGGGAGGCAACGGCACGCACCAGAGGAACACACGGCGCGCGTTTGTAGCATCTATCTAGATTTGATTTCCACCGGCCAACCTGATGTGATCATAATTCAACCCAACCACATCTATAATCTAGCTCATCTCCACATCTAATCACCTGACTCGATTTAGTTTAATGAGAAAGGATGATGTTTAATCAACGCAGACCTCATGCATGCATGTATATGTTGCGCAGGCCAGGAATTTAGATTATTGATTGTGTAGAACTTAATTTAGATTATTGATTGTGCAAACAATTAGAAGCACGTAACGTATGGTTCGTGGTGAAGCCAAAGATAAAAAAATGAGTGGTATATATATTGAAAATAAAGAGAAATACAGGAGGGAAACACGATACAGTGATGAACAGTCGTTACTAGAAGCAAAAAAATGATCAAAATTTAGGGCCGGCCTCAACTGAAGAGGAGGCTCAGGACCGGAGTATGTTGTTCCGTGAAATGAATCGATGCCGGCCGTACGATAAATGGATGCTGATGCTGGATCGGACGGCTGAGGTGGAATGAGCGGGGTTTCAGAAGACCTTGGCGACGTCCTTCATGAGCCCAGGGTTTGCGTTGCAGAAGGAGATGAACTCGTTGAAGTCGATGAAGCCGTCGCCGTCGGTGTCGATCTCCGCCATCATGCGCTGCACCTCGTCCGCCGACGTCGACCCCAGCGTCCGCAGCGCGTCCGTCAGCTCTGACAGAGAGATCTTCCCGTCACCGTTCGTGTCGAACCTCTTGAAGATCCTCTCCATGTCGTCCGCCATTGTCGATCCCTCCTTTCTAGCTCGAATCGCTCGTCGATCGGTCGATGGAAATGGCAGCGATGCTCCCGCTTCTTTGTCAGTTAGCTCCGCCTATTCGTGCTCGAATCTATATATAAAATTCGAGGACGGGCAGAGCACCGGTGTTGTAGCTGAGTTTGTGGAGGCCATTGTTTGCATGCGACGATGCCAACCGCCCGTCTCCTCGTGAAGCCGCCGATCATTTCGCGCAGCCCATGGAATGGTTCGCTTAAGCTTTTTTTTTTTAGGGGAGTTGCTTGCGCAGCCACTGTTTCTGGGTATCACCGACTCGCCGTACGGGTTGACTGTGGGCTGGCCCAACTAGAAATCGAGAAAATTACAAAAATCTACCATAATTGAGGCCACGATAACGAGTCCGTACACTTGTTGAATTTTTTTTCAAAAACTGCCGAGTATCGGACTAACGACAGCAGAAAACGTTGATTCATGTCTAAACGCATTTTGACACTCGTTCTGACCGGTGGGGCACACCTGTAAGTGCTGACTCCAATGACGCGCTCGCCGCCGACCATAGACGACCTCGACGCAGTCCGTCGTTGGCTTGGCGACAATATGTTCGGCCGCGGACGGCACGTATGCAGCCATGCACGCCCGCGGGCGGCGTCGCAATGACCCGTTCAGCCAAGCTACCCGGCCGACATGGCGCACAGCAGTGCGCCTCCTCCTCCACTCGCCCACGACTGGCCAAGGCGAGATGCAGGGTAGCGACCCAAGGGGCCAGCCGGCGGCGGCTCGGGTCAGGGAAGAGATCGACCGCGGCGGCCACCCACCGGAGTCGGGGAAGAAGACGTTGGAACTGAAGGATTCAAGAGCCACAAATCCCGTGACTTGTGGAGGAGAGGGAGTAGGAATAGGAGGAGCCGGAGGTGGTCTTTAATTTGTTGGGGGCGTCCAGAAACGGCGGACGTTCTCCCTCTTCCTGAGCTCCTTGCTCCCGTCTACCACAACTCAATGCTCACGGTGGGATGTGAGGATTGAGGAGGAAGAAGATAAGAAAGGAGAATAAGTTGGGGCTGACAGGTGGGTCCCACTTCCACCTCAGCTCCTCTCCACACGTGTGCTGCCAACTAGTCCCTTACAAATGGCCCCTTCCACGTATACAGCCATGTCAGCCTGACAATTTGGCCCCATCTGTCATAAATGTTGTTTAATTCATCTTAGGCGAAAATCAGTGCAATCTGTGGTCTTTAGTCCCAGACTCGGCAGATTTTTGAAAAAAAATCCAAGAAGTGTACTGACCCGTTACCGCCGCAGATTTTTGTAATTTTCTCCTAGAAATCAGAATCACGTTTTGCTTCGTTCAGGATCCGTAGCTTTGTGGTCGTTGAGTCCGTTAGAGCATCTCCAGCAGACGATGTGGGCAAACATCTGTCGCTTCAGCAGACGCTGAATCTGATGCTAGTGCGCGAAAAAAATCCAACGCGGTCCGCGGTGTTGGAAATTTAGATCCCTGCCTCTCCCGCGCGGGCAAACATTAAGCGCGCGTTTAAAGCGTCTGGAATCTCTCGCATTGCACCCGTGTGCGAAAAGACGAAACACGCGCTTTATACTCATTTTTAGCGCGTGAAAATTTCCAGCCTCTACTGGAGATGCTCTTAGTTCTAAAAACAAAGTAGTATGTTTCCTTATTTCTTAACAAAACGTAGTCCCTCCGTTTTAAATTAATTGTCACAAAGTTTGACAAAAGTGGATGTATCTAGACATAATTTAGTGTTAAATATATCCACTTTTGTCAAACTTTGCGATAATTAATTTGAGACGAAGGGAGTACGTTTTTTTTGGGTTTAATTATTTTATTCTAAAAAGGTTGTGTCGAGATATCATAGTTGAGTTCATAAACGGGGGTGCCATAAGCCTACGGGTAGAGACGTGGGGGGACGTGGTAGTATGACGACCAGGAACACCAAATTTACCCAGGTTCGGTATGACGCAACTAGGCGACGTTTCTACTCCTGCAATCTCACTAAATCAGGGCTGAAGACTGAAGTATACAAACTACAATATGAGTAGGGTTTCGCTAACTCGGCGAGGATCAACTTCTCGGCGAGTTGGTTTCTAGATAATTGTCTCCCTCTTTCTTCTCTCCCGTCCGTCTTTATATAGAGAGGCGGTTTAGGGCTTACAGAAAGGAAACCTAGATGACTACGGAAAGCATCTAACTTGAAAAGGAAGGAATCTGTCTTCTACTCCAAGCCGCACCACTTTGGGCCATGGTCCGGGTTCTTCTAGAATCCGGTTTCTGCGCATCAGCTTACTGGGCCGCCCAATGGACTACGGTCCATTACCAAAAGGTCACCCTGGTAATCCGGCTCTTTAGGACAATGCCGGATATACCCCCAATTGGTATATATCCGACAGTAGCCCCAAGAAGGATTGAGACTTCATCTTGCCACCTTTCATCACTTTGCATTCTTTTCCGAGAACCCTTTTTCGGAACTACGAACCGTTTTCATATTTGAGATTCTCACGTTGAGATTTTCAAAACTAAATCGCATGTTGATAGGTTTCGAGATTTTTTTTTTTCGTATTTTTATACTACCTGTTCTATATACTTTATACTTTCAGTAGCAGTTTATATTTCCAGTAGCACGTGAGTTTACATCCAGTAGCAGACGCGTGGATATACACCATATACATCCAGTAGCAGCGTGCTTGTACACCATGTACTTTCAGTAGCAAGGTGGGTGTACATCCAGAAGCAGCACGTGGATACACTACTATCGTCGGCATACATCCAATGCATGTACTTTCAGTAGTAACGTGGATGTACTTTCACGTATATCGTGTGTATACTTTCAGCATCAACTTTTGTATACTTTCACGTACAACATATATGTACTTTTTAGGTGAAGCGTCGTAGACACTTTTTTCGAGGCGAATCCGAGCGGTAGCACGAGGCAACGCCGAGCCGTAGTATGCACTACGACTAATGCACGCTTCGACCAATACTCACAACCATTGGCGGATCCAGCATCTTGAGTCAGGGTGGTCGGGCTTCATAAAATTCGCAACAATAATACAGAAATGTCAACATTATAGCACATAATTGAACAAAAGCTGATAGAGTCTTGCAACATATAATATTTCATGAGGAAGTTTGAATTTTACATAAAAGAGGGGATAAAAAATTGAAAACAAGACTAACTTTTTTTATCAGGCCAACGCCTTTTCATGGCCACGAAAGTCTCAATAATATCATCTTCATCCACTTTGGAGAAGGCCTCTTGCTCAATGAATGTATCTAGACAATTATCCAAAAGACTATCACCCATACTATTTCTCAACTTGTTCTTCACAAAACTCATTGCTGAAAAAGCTCTTTCCACATTTGTTGTTGCTACCGGAAGAAGCAATACCAATTTGAGAAGTAAATACACCAAATTATAAACTACTCCCTCCATCACAGTATAAAAGGCGTAGCTCACATGTCCCTGGTACCAATGCAATTAGCGATAGGGTGGTTAACCGGAGAAAATTACGCACGAGCAGTTAAGATCATGCGCCTAATTACCTGCGAAAAAAATGCTTGGTAACCATCCCGGCCAGTAAATGCAAACCTGCTCGCGCATGCATTGGTTGAGCCGTTTCCTGGAAGGTTTTCTCTCTCTTTCCTTCTTCTTCCCACGTTATTTCTTTTCTTCCCGCAAATTTTAATCCAAACCGCGAGGAATTTTCGCTGGTAGAAACCTCCCGCCGATCTTCCCCGCTCTGGAATCATAAACTTCCCTCGCACATGAAAATTTGGCCGATGAAAACCTCCCGCTGATGTTCCGGCCGATGTTCCTCTATATATGCTTGTCAATGGAGGCACACGAACAGACCACGCTCATCTTCTGTCCTCCATCTGGATCCAATGGCGCCGCCGCAGGAAGGTGCAGCAGATCGGCGTCCTCCGCCTCTTGGCCTCCGTGGCCTTTCGCGGGTGGCTTTCCGACCAAGATCGCCGCCGCCCGGAGGTCTTCCTGCTCTTGGTCTGACGGGATGCACGTCCCTGCCATCGTTTACCATCGGCACGGCTGGCTTCGAGCCTGTTCCTCCTCCGTCGACATTGCCTCGGCGCCGCGTCGGCCTGGCACGGCCATCTCGCCCTCCTGCGCCGAACGAGGCTGGGTCGTCTAACTGGACTGCCTCCGTCGCCGCGGCCGGGACTGCAAGCGCAGGGAGCACACGACCTTCATTCGTGGGGTTCAACCTCCTCAATGGTAGTGGCGGGATCTCGTTTGGCGGCGGCGGCAGCGCGTCCATGGGCTTCAACTTCAGCAGCGGCGCCGGTGGCATACGGATCAGAGGGAGCGACGAGTCTTCTTCCCGTGGTGGCAGCAGCCAAGGTACAACGTAAACCCTCCTGTTTACTCCATGTGATAGTTCTATATGGGGTCCTCCTGATACTCCAACGTAAACCCTCCTGTATACATAATAGAGCCTAGATACAGTAGTTCTAAATGATGTTCTAGATGATAGTCGTCCCTGCCATAGTATAATGTAATACTGGTTATTGATGTACAAGTAGAGTTACAACTTGTTGTTGTAGAAATACATCACAAACAGATGCAAAAAAAATGTTCTAGATGATGTTCATGTACTGGTATATCTGTTACTGTATTCTGGTATTTTACATAAGGTTGACAAAAATTATTTGAATGTGTTCATGTAGTGCTAGGTTATGTAGTGCAAGATATTTTTGTTGTGCTCACTGTTGAAAGATCATCGTCCGTTTTGGTAATTATATGACAACATAACTGTTTGATCTAATGTTTGTTCAAATGATGAAAATGCCCAGGTTATTAGGTTCACTATACTTATGGGGCTAATGCTTGAGATATTCGAAAAGTGCTAAGAGAAAGAAAGCCAGGGAACCAAAATGTGCAGGGGCGGAAGCTCCGGTGAACCCACCGGAGGCTCCGGTAAATCCACCGGAGGCTCAGCCCTCTGCTGCCACTCAGCCTGTGCGCAAATAGGCTCCGGTGCGCATCCGGTGGTTCCTCCGCCAAAATGCCCTTCTGTTGGAAAGTGGCGGAGGTTCCACCGGAGGCTCCGGTGGACATCCGGTGGCCCCCTGGCCCAAGTGCAAATGGACTCTGGTGAAGGGTCCGGTGGTAGCTCCGCCAGCTACCCCTTCTGTTGGAAAGTGGCGGAGGTTCCACCGGAGCCTCCGGTGCGGGTCCGGTGGGCGGAACCTCCGCTCAATCCACCGGAGCCTCCGGCCTCCTCAGCAGCGCGCAAAGGATAAGGCACTGCGCAACTGCGCAGTGCACAGAAGACCCACCGGAGCCTCCGGTGAAACCACCGGAGCCTCCGGTGCCCTGGACTGCAAACGGCCACTTGAGCCCCAAGAGTATAAATACCCCTTCACCTACCTCATAAATGCCAAGCTTTTCCCATTCTCTCTCCTAGCCATTAATGAAAGCTTCAACCACCTAGATCTCCCACTCCGTCCACCCAATCACTCCCAAACTTGGTGGAGAGCTAGAGGAGACCTAGATCCACACTTCCACCAAAGGAATCTCAAATCCATCCACCACAACCTAGTAGATCTAAAATCCTACTTGAGGCCTAGAAACCTTAGTAGATCTCGTGCTTGTAGTTTCCACCTTGTTGCAAGAAGCTACGGATTGCTTGAGAGCCTCCATCCATCTTGTGGAGTGACCTCAAGCCCTTGTAAAGGTTTGGTCAACGCCTTCAAGTCGACCTCATAGTGGAAACGAGCATCTCCCTCACCGGAGAAGCTCAAGGAGAACAAGGTGTGCACAACCGTGCTATTGAGGAGCGCCTAGGTGGCTCCCCACCTCTCCAACGTAGACGTACTTCTCTTTGAGAAGGAACTACGGTGAAACATATCCTTGTCTCCTTGTTTACACTTGTTGTTTGCTTTACTATCTTACGCTTTACTTCCGTTGCGCATACTACTCTCTTCACATAGGTTGTTCACTTAGTTGCACATCTAGAGAATCGTATCTTATCTTACTAAGCCCCTTAAAAAGAAAAGAAAAGAAAAATTGGTAGTCAACCTATTCACCCCCCCCCTCTAGTTGACCATAGTGCACTTTCAATTGGTATCAGAGCCTCAGCTCTTACTAAGGGCTTAACCGCCTAAGAGTACAATGGTCGATGAAAATACCCCCGGTAGTTCTAGTGCGGAAATCTCCAAGATGTCCGACAGTATATCTAACCTACAAGACTCGGTTGGAATCCTCCAAGCCGAAATGTCTAAGGTTAGCTCTACTGTCAGTACGGAGGTTTCTAGCATCAAGAAAATGATGGAGGTATTGATGGGGAGAACCAAGGAGTCCGAGGAAGCACCTCTCACTACCAACGATGTTAGCTCGGATGAAGAATCCATTCCGGACATTGATGAAATGGAAGCTAACATCGCTTTAGCTAAGGCGAAAGCCAAAGCAAAAGCCGATAAAAAGGCTAAGAGTAGTGGGAACTCCGAGGGCTCCAAGTCTCAATCGGCTAACGGTTCGGGGTCTAACTCTAAAGTTCCACCGCCTCCCAATTACGATTCTATCCACCCTATTGCTACAATACCACACATGGTTAATGTTGGAAATCCTCCCATGCTTAACACTAACGAATTCTCATCATGGAAGTTCGATATGGAGTCTCATATTTCAGGTTGTTGCACCGCTCTATGGAGAAGCGTTGTTCATGGATTCCACCCTCATGATCCAAACAACTTGACCCCAAGAGAGGACGTGGAGTTCCAACTCAACAAGACCGCTATTGTGACTATCCAAAAGGCTCTCCCAAGAGAACATCTTGAGCACATTCGCGGCTTGAAGACCGCCAAGGAAGCATGGGATAAACTTGACTCCTTGTTCCAAGGAAATGCTAGCATTCAATCATCAAAATATGATGTTGCTCTCGACAAGTCCGAGAACTTCGTCATGCTTGAAGACGAGAGTCCCGAGGAGCTATATAGAAGAGTTGTCACTCTTGGCAATGAACTAAGGGATTTTGGGAAAGAGGAAATCTCGGATGAATGGATCAAGAGGAAGTTCGTCAAGGCCATAACTCCATTTGAGAAGAACCTCTCCACTAGCATTCGAACAAGATCCGACTACAACTCCCTTAACTCCATTGGAGTGCTAAGTGAGTTCATTGCCATATCCCTATCTCACAAAAGTGCGGATGATGCTCTTGCTCGCTCTAGAGGACATGGAAAGTCTCCCAACCTTGCCTTGAAGTCTAGAGCAATGGCCAAGATTGAAGAAGTTGATGATGATGATGATGATGATGATGAGGACTATGAGGATACATACAAGGGTGCCCATAAATGTATTGCTCTTGCCATGCAAGGGTATTGGAAGAGATGGGAGGCTCACAAAGCCGGTGCCCCAAGACCTTCAAGGAACAAGATCTTTAGGAAGAAAGGGGAACGGCCAAGGACATGTTATAATTGTGGAAGTGCAAACCACTTCGTCAAGGAGTGTCCCTTTGAGCCAAGAGAAGAGAATGAAGGGAAGCTTGTTCGCAAGGACAAGAACAAAGCTCCACAAAACAAGAACCTCGCTAGAAGGGTTCCAAGGGCTCTATATGTTCAAGAAGGCCCCACATTGGAGACATACTACTCCGGAGATGAAGGAGAAGATGAAGTCGTAGGTGTTGCCCACGTCGCCATAGCTACCACTTCCTCTTCATCGGTCTCTCTATTTGAATATCCCAATGAGAAGACATCGATCCGACCTACATGTCTCATGGCAAAAGCCACCGCGGTAATAACTTCCACCTCCAAGTCTATTAACACTACCTCTCCCTCATTATTGGATTGTGTTGAAAACATTGGTGAAGATGAGGAGGCCAAGAACCTAGGGTCTTGGTTGAGTAGTCTTGAAGGTGAAACTAAAGAAAAGGTAAAAACTCTCCTAAGGCAACTTGATGAAGCCAACTCTCTCATTGATGAGAAGGAGGAAATCATCATGACCTTGGAGAATCATGGTGGTACCAATGAGAATCATGATGGTGAACTAATTAAGGCTCTCGAAAAGGAGAGATCCATGAGAGCCTCTCTTGAAGAAAGACTATCTAGTTTACAAGACTCTTATGCTATTAGTGTTTCTAAGCTTAGGAAAGACAATGAAAAATCTCTTGCCAAACTTAAGAAAGAACATGCCAAATCTCTTGTTTTGCTTAAAGAATTTGAAGAGGAAGAGTTGAAGCTAGGAATAGCTCATGAAAAACTTGACAAGGAACATGACAAACTAAAAGAAGAGTTTAAATCTCTTAAGGAAATTCATGACAAACTTGCCAAGTCTCGAATCAAGCTTCTAGCTCAACAATCAAATAAGCATGTTGCATCTTCATCAAATAGCGTTGTTATTGCACCTACCTCTTCCTCTACGACTAACAATGTAGGGAAGGAAAGAATTCTCAACGATGCAATAAGCTCTCAAGGTGCCAAGAAAGGTAAAGAGGGACTTGGGTTTATTTCCAAGTCAAAGAAGACATCCAAGAATGTCACCTCTCCCCCTCAAAATGTTGTTTTTGTAAAAGAGGGTGAGGTGACCAAAGAAAAGGAGACCAACGCCATTATGGGTGGTGATACCTCTAGGGGGAGCATCACTCATAATGATTTCGCCGGAAAATATAATCCATCTTATGTTCTTATGAAATCTAGGGATGGACATGTTTATGCTAAATACGTTGGTACTTCTTATGGTGATGATTATCATTGGACTATTTGGGTTCCTAAGACCCTTGTTACTAACAAAAGAGGACCCATTGAAGGATGGGTACCTAAATCAAGAAATTGATCTCTTGTAGGGAAATGCTTCCGGGTCTAACAAATGGACAGTGGATAGTGGTGCATCCCAACATATGACCGGAAGCCTTGACGCAATAAGCAATCTTGAACCTCCTCTACCTCATCTCAATTGCGTCACTATTGGTGATAAGTCCGAGCTTAAGGTATTGGGACGAGGCAAGGTAGCAATCTCAAATGATTTATCAATTGAGAATGTTCTCCTTGTTGAGTCCCTTGGCTATAATTTGATGTCCGTTCTTCAACTTGCGAATTGTGGTTTCACCTCGTTCTTTAATAGAGAGAGTGTGATTGTCACCTGGGAGACATCTCTTAAAGTAGCCTTTGTTGGGTTTGTCGAGAACGGCATGTATGTAGTGGACTTCTCTAAAGAAGACACGTGTGCCGCGACATGCCTAATGGCTAAAGTTGATGTGGGGTGGCTTTGGCATCGCCGACTAGCCCACACCAATATGAGAATGTTACATGATCTCCAAAGTGGAAATCACGTTCTAGGACTAACCAAAGCTAAATTTGCTAAAGATCGTGTGTGTAGCTCTTGCACCTTTGGGAAGCAACATGGAGAACAACACCCAACCAAGACAACAATCTCCACTACAAGAATTCTCGAGCTCATTCACTTAGATCTCTTTGGTCCACTATCCTATGATAGTCTCGGAGGAAAGAAGTATTGTTTGGTGATTGTGGATGACTATTCAAGATATTGTTGGGTGTATTTCTTCAAGAGGAAAAGTGAAACTCAAAGTAGAGTCATCGAGTTCATCACTCTTGTTGAGCGCCAACACAATGCTACCATATTGGCAATCCGGAGTGATAATGGCTCGGAGTTCAAGAACTACACCGTTGAGGGTTTTCTTAGTGAAGAGGGCATTGCTCATCAATACTCCACTCCATATACCCCTCAACAAAATGGTGTTGCGGAGAGAAAGAACCGGACTTTGATGGATGCGGCTAGAACTATGATTGCGGAGTTCTCTTCTCCCTATAACTTTTGGGCTGAAGCCGTCTCCACCGCATGTCACGCCACCAACCGGTTATATCTTCGCAAGATCTTGAACAAGACCCCCTATGAGATTCTCACGGGTAAGAAACCGGATGTATCTTACTTCAAGGTCTTCGGTTGCAAGTGCTTCATTCGCAAGAAAGGTAAACGGTTGTCAAAATTTGAGACTAGATCTTATGAGGGTATTTTTGTTGGTTATGCCACAAACTCTCACGCCTATAGAGTCTACAACAAGTCCACCGGACAAGTTGAAGAAGCTATAGACGTGGTGTTTGATGAGGATAATGGCTCCCAAGGGGGGCGTATAGATCATGGTGTTGTAGGAGATGCAATTCCTCCCATCGTCATAAGAAGAATGGGGATTGGTGAAATAATCCCCATTGAGGGACACCGGATGACGGAGGGAGAAGGACTATGCCCCACTCAAGTGGAGCCATTGACTACACCCATTGATGATCAAGCATTCCAACAAGATGCACCAAGCCCTCAAGCTAACGATCAAGGCCAAGCTAATGATCAAGGCCAAGCTAATGAACAAGGCCAAGCAACACACCTAAATCTTGATCAAGATTCTATTATTGTTGAGAATGCTCAACCTAGTGGTGATTCGTCACCCATCTTTGATCAAGGACGAAATGAAGATGGACATGTCTCCGATGAAGAAGGTGATTCTCAATCAATATCCAAGGAATCTTTGGAGGAGATACTGGCTCGAAGAGCAAAGAGAAGGCTAGAGAATCTTGAACGAGCGGGTCATACGGAGGACATGATTCTTGGTCAAGTTCGTGGAAGAGTGGTCACTAGAAGGCAATTGGCGGATTTTAGCAAGGCTCATGCATTTGTCTCCTTCATTGAACCCAAGAAGGTATATGAAGCTCTCGAAGATCAAGATTGGCTTGAAGCCATGCATGATGAACTCAATAACTTCGAGCGCAACAAGGTGTGGAAATTAGTGCCAAGACCCAAGGATTGCAAAAATGTCATTGGCACCAAATGGGTGTTCAAGAACAAGCAAGACAAAGATGGTATTGTCATTCGCAACAAGGCAAGATTGGTGGCCCAAGGTTTTTCTCAAGTCGAAGGTATCGATTTCGGTGAAACCTTTGCCCCCGTAGCTCGCCTTGAATCCATTCGTATCTTACTTGCCTATGCATCTCATCATAACTTCAAATTACAACAAATGGATGTCAAAAGTGCTTTTCTTAATGGTCCCATTAATGAGTTAGTATATGTCAAGCAACCTCCGGGTTTCGAGGATCCCAACCACCCCGATCATGTCTATAAACTTGATAAGGCGCTCTATGGACTTAAACAAGCTCCACGTGTGTGGTATGAGCACCTTAAAGAGTTTCTAGTAGATCGCGGGTTTAATGTTGGTTTAATCGATCCCACCCTCTTTACCAAGACGGTTGGAGGTGACTTGTTCATATGCCAACTCTATGTGGATGACATCATTTTTGGGTCTACTAACACCTTGTTCAATGAGGAGTTTTGCAAGCTTATGACCGATAGGTTTGAGATGTCTATGATGGGAGAGTTGGAGTTCTTTCTTGGCTTCGAAGTGAATCAATATTATGAAGGAACCTTCATCAAACAAGCCAAATATACTCAAGACATGCTCAAGAGATTTAATATGAATGATGCCAAACCTATGAAGACCCCTATGTCCACAACCACCGACTTGAAACCCGACCCTAATGGGAAAGAGGTAGATCAAAAGGTATACCGCTCCATGATTGGCTCTTTGCTTTACCTTTGTGCATCTAGACCCGATATCATGTATAGCGTAGGTAAATGTGCAAGGTTTCAAGCCTCTCCGAGGCAAAGTCATTTGGAAGCCGTGAAACGAATCTTTCGATATCTAGTTCATACCCCAAACTTCGGTCTTTGGTACCCCAAGGGTTCAAGCTTTCAGCTCATTGGTTACTCGGATGCGGATTATGCGGGAGAGAAGACGGATAGGAAGTCCACATCCGGGGGTTGCCAATTTCTTGGCCGCTCCTTGGTTTGTTGGTCTTCCAAGAAGCAAAATTGTATTGCTCTCTCCACCACCGAGGCCGAGTATATCTCCGCGGCAAGTTGTTGTGCCCAATTGCTATGGATGAGGCAAACCTTGAAGGATTATGGTATTCATTTTGACAAGGTGCCTCTTCTTTGTGACAATGAGAGTGCTATCAAGATCGCCTACAACCCGGTTCTTCACTCCAAGACGAAGCATATTGAGATTCGTCATCACTTTATTCGGGATCATGTTGAGAAAGGTGATATTGATCTCTCTTATGTCTCCACCACGGATCAACTTGCCGATATTTTCACGAAGGCCCTTGATGAACCAAGATTTCGAGCTTTGAGGAATGAACTAAATTTCATCGATTCCTCCAACTTCACTTGAAACCTTGCATATCTACCCTCATTATACTTGCTATCTAGTCTAGGTGTAGGCATGGATATAGGGGGAGCGCTACTCAACTCATGAGTATGCACTCCTTTTATTATGCAAAAATCAATCAATCATTGCATATCTAGTCAATTTGTGACTCATTGTGCTTAATTGTGAGTAGTAATTTTGGACCCAAGATATATCTTCGCGGTGCCAAGTTACACACTCAAACATGGTGGCCTCGGCCACCAACCCTTGAGGTGTTTTTGATCATTTTCTCACTTTATATCCTCATCTTGACAACTCGTACGGGTTCGGTTTTTCACTCGTTTTATGGTTCTTGCGAACCCCGTCGAGCAATGTCTCTCGTATGACAGTAACGTTTTTCCAACCCAAGCTCCACTTGCCCAAACCCTCGCTCTTATAGTATTGCTCGAGTTTTTCTAATCTTGGCGCGCTGAAATATCATCTGGGCGGAACCTCCGGTGAAACCACCGGAGGCTCCGCTGGGCCTGTCCACCGGAACCTCACCGGAGGCTCCGTTGGGTCCCTGCGGCTCAGCGGGCCAAAACTTAACGTTTTGGGACAGGGGCGGAGGCTCCGGTGGAATCCACCGGAGGCTCCGCTGGCGGGAGCGGAGGCTCCGCTGGCGGGAGCGGAGGCTCCGGTGAAACCACCGGAGGCTCCGCCGGCGGAAAAATTACAGCGGATAAGTTGTGGGGGCGCGGGGGTAAGTGAGATCCAATCTCATTTTCCCCCACCCGCCCCCATCTTCCTCCTCTCAAACCGCCGCCGCCCCCAAGCTCACCGCCGCCGGATTCGGGCGCTCCACCGCGGGGAGACCTCCTCCCTGCCTCAGGACGCCCCGGGACTCTTCCCTCCTCCCTTTTTCACCATGGATGCCGCCGGTACGTGCTCTCTCTCTCTCTCATCTAGTTGATAGATGAGATGCATAAGAGCTCATGTTCTAGCCTTCTAGATTTGTGGATTTGGTGTTAGGAGTGGAATTTCCCTAGTACAAACCCTAGTAACCTAGAAAGTGTATGTTAGGTTTGAATCATTGTGGGTATATGGGCTCCATTACCCTAACCCTAGATTATTCCTTCCTAACACCATGAGTATGTTGGGTTCTTGGTTTTGTGCGTGCTTTATCCTCTCGAGCTTTACTCGTTCTTCATATTCTCCTTGCTTTCTCTCTTTAGATGCTTCCGGTTCCAAGGGAAAAGGGCTACGGTACAAGTCCACCGGCCGCCGCAAACCTCCACCCGTGGATGAGGTTCAAGCCGAACTTGACAACACTCATGGCAAGCGCAAGCGTTTTCCGGCTCCCGAGAAGACTTTGCCAAGGAAGAACACCACACCAACCGCATCCAAGATGTCCGATGCGGCATTTGTGAAGGAAAGAAGGGAAAATCCGTATGTGATTGCTCGTGACCGCCTAATGCCCCAATTCCGGGGCAAAGATCCGCGCTTTCACACCGTCTTCCAAGGGCAAATTTATCATGAGGTCTTAATGAGGAAGTCGAAGGAGAATGTTGTTCCCCAACATGCTATAAGCATTGGACACATGGAACGCAATCACAAGTACTTTGGGGAGGCCCTCGAGCTCATTGAGAAGTTTGGTCTCGGTCCCATTATCACTCTTCAACAAGACTTTGATGAAGAGCTCGTCTGTCAGTTCCTTGCCACAGTTCATCTTGGCAATGAGACCAACCGCAACCTCATTTGGATGACCAAGGGACAAACAACTTGACATCACTTGGAAGGATGTTGGAACTATTCTTGGTGGCTACCCAGATTTTGGCCCTTTTGCCAACGGAGAAGAATTTGCTAATGGATGGTTTCGAGTTCACTCCGCTCAATCTCGTTCGAAGGATGACCTCACTCCCCTCTATCATTGGAAGAAATATGCCGTGGGGTTCGTCAAGGGTCTCTTTCCCACTTATGACATCATGTTACGGATCTATAGAGAGACTATCAATCCAAAGGCGGGCAATGTGGATGAGATTCAAGGTTACATGAAGAACTTGATGCTTCTTACTCATCAACACCGTATGGATGCCACTCCTCGCAAGCTTGATGTGCTTGACTACATTTGGAACGAGTTGTGGCATGCCATTGCCAACCGCAAGAATGCTTGTTTTGGGCCTTTCATCATGAAGATCATATTGCACGTGTGGAATGATAAGTTTCCGGATGATCCTTTGGATGATGCGCTTTGGATCTCTCACACGGAAAAGCGGCTTCTCATAAAGAATCACACTGAGCCCGTTGTGCATCCCACTCCAGCTGTCCGCAAGCACAAGGCTAGGCCTCGCATCATTGTGGATGAGGAAGAAGCCGAGGGTCCATCTCAACCCCCTCCCTCTAGCAATGCTTTCAAATGGATGGCACGGGCTCTCAAGAAAGTGTTTTTCTTGAACAATAAGATTGAGCAACATCAATGGGAAGCACATTATGATGCGGAACTCAAGGCACGCAAAAAGGCTCAAGCATCTCGTGAACGTCTCCGTGAAGAGGGTCTCTCCATTGAATCCCCGGTTCTTGATAGCATCACAGATTGGGATGCTTGGCAAGCTAAGGACTCCAAGGTCAAGCTCATTGAATGGTCCGAGGAAGAAGGAGACGAAGCCACTAGCTCTCTCCACCGTGATCCCTCCCCGGCTCCGGAAGCCTCTTCCTCATCCTCCGAGTGATTTGGGACGTTTGTATCTTGGTCTCTCTCTTTTTGGTATCTTGATGCCAAAGGGGGAGAGAACGATATATTAGGAAACGGGCATTTGCATGGTCCCTCAAGCTTTCTTTGATTTGCATCTCTCTTTTGCTTGAGGGAGTTTGATTTGAACTATTTGGAACTTCGTTTGTTTACGTTATTCGTATCTTTCGTGAACCTCGTTATATTATGATCCTGTGTGAACCTCGTTTCATATTATCTATGTATTGTGTGTGTTATGTGCTATCATTGCTATTATATATCATGCCTTAGTAATTTCAATATGAAAAGAGCATATCTTTAGGGGGAGCTCCGTTCATATTGAGTCCGTAATCATGCAAATAATTATGTTGTCATCAATTACCAAAAAGGGGGAGATTGAAAGATCATCGTCCGTTTTGGTAATTATATGACAACATAACTGTTTGATCTAATGTTTGTTCAAATGATGAAAATGCCCAGGTTATTAGGTTCACTATACTTATGGGGCTAATGCTTGAGATATTCGAAAAGTGCTAAGAGAAAGAAAGCCAGGGAACCAAAATGTGCAGGGGCGGAAGCTCCGGTGAACCCACCGGAGGCTCCGGTAAATCCACCGGAGGCTCCGGTGAATCCACCGGAGGCTCAGCCCTCTGCTGCCACTCAGCCTGTGCGCAAATAGGCTCCGGTGCGCATCCGGTGGTTCCTCCGCCAAAATGCCCTTCTGTTGGAAAGTGGCGGAGGTTCCACCGGAGGCTCCGGTGGACATCCGGTGGCCCCCTGGTCCAAGTGCAAATGGACTCCGGTGGAGGGTCCGGTGGTGGCTCCGCCAGCTACCCCTTCTGTTGGAAAGTGGCGGAGGTTCCACCGGAGCCTCCGGTGCGGGTCCGGTGGGCGGAACCTCCGCTCAATCCACCGGAGCCTCCGGCCTCCTCAGCAGCGCGCAAAGGATAAGGCACTGCGCAACTGCGCAGTGCACAGAAGACCCACCGGAGCCTCCGGTGAAACCACCGGAGCCTCCGGTGCCCTGGACTGCAAACGGCCACTTGAGCGCCAAGAGTATAAATACCCCTTCACCTACCTCATAAATGCTAAGCTTTTCCCATTCTCTCTCCTAGCCATTAATGAAAGCTTCAACCACCTAGATCTCCCACTCCGTCCACCCAATCACTCCCAAACTTGGTGGAGAGCTAGAGGAGACCTAGATCCACACTTCCACCAAAGGAATCTCAAATCCATCCACCACAACCTAGTAGATCTAGAATCCTACTTGAGGCCTAGAAACCTTAGTAGATCTCGTGCTTGTAGTTTCCACCTTGTTGCAAGAAGCTACGGATTGCTTGAGAGCCTCCATCCATCTTGTGGAGTGACCTCAAGCCCTTGTAAAGGTTTGGTCAACGCCTTCAAGTCGACCTCATAGTGGAAACGAGCATCTCCCTCACCGGAGAAGCTCAAGGAGAACAAGGTGTGCACAACCGTGCTATTGAGGAGCGCCTAGGTGGCTCCCCACCTCTCCAACGTAGACGTACTTCTCTTTGAGAAGGAACTACGGTGAATCATATCCTTGTCTCCTTGTTTACACTTGTTGTTTGCTTTACTACCTTACGCTTTACTTCCGTTGCGCATACTACTCTCTTCACATAGGTTGTTCACCTAGTTGCACATCTAGAGAATCGTATCTTATCTTACTAGGCCCCTTAAAAAGAAAAGAAAAGAAAAATTGGTAGTCAACCTATTCACCCCCCCCTCTAGTTGACCATAGTGCACTTTCAATTGGTATCAGAGCCTCGGCTCTTACTAAGGGCTTAACCGCCTAAGAGTACAATGGTCGATGAAAATACCCCCGGTAGTTCTAGTGCGGAGATCTCCAAGATGTCCGACAGTATAGCTAACCTACAAGACTCGGTTGGAATCCTCCAAACCGAAATGTCTAAGGTTAGCTCTACTGTCAGTATGGAGGTTTCTAGCATCAAGAAAATGATGGAGGTATTGATGGGGAGAACCAAGGAGTCCGAGGAAACACCTCCCACCCCAAACGATGTTAGCTCGGATGAAGAATCCATTCCGGACATTGATGAAATGGAAGCTAACATCGCTTTAGCTAAGGCGAAAGCCAAAGCAAAAGCCGATAAAAAGGCTAAGGGTAGTGGGAACTCCGAGGGCTCCAAGTCTCAATCGGCTAACGGTTCGGGGTCTAACTCTAAAGTTCCACCGCCTCCCAATTACGATTCTATCCACCCTATTGCTACAATACCACACATGGTTAATGTTGGAAATCCTCCCATGCTTAACACTAACGAATTCTCATCATGGAAGTTCGATATGGAGTCTCATATTTCAGGTTGTTGCACCGCTCTATGGAGAAGCGTTGTTCATGGATTCCATCCTCATGATCCAAACAACTTGACCCCAAGAGAGGACGTGGAGTTCCAACTCAACAAGACCGCTATTGTGACTATCCAAAAGGCTCTCCCAAGAGAACATCTTGAGCACATTCGCGGCTTGAAGACCGCCAAGGAAGCATGGGATAAACTTGACTCCTTGTTCCAAGGAAATGCTAGCATTCAATCATCAAAATATGATGTTGCTCTCGACAAGTCCGAGAACTTCGTCATGCTTGAAGACGAGAGTCCCGAGGAGCTATATAGAAGAGTTGTCACTCTTGGCAATCAACTAAGAGATTTTGGGAAAGAGGAAATCTCGGATGAATGGATCAAGAGGAAGTTTGTCAAGGCCATAACTCCATTTGAGAAGAACCTCTCCACTAGCATTCGAACAAGATCCGACTACAACTCCCTCAACTCCATTGGAGTGCTAAGTGAGTTCATTGCCATATCCTTATCTCACAAAAGTGCGGATGATGCTCTTGCTCGCTCTAGAGGACATGGAAAGTCTCCCAACCTTGCCTTGAAGTCTAGAGCAATGGCCAAGATTGAAGAAGTTGATGATGATGATGATGATGATGATGAGGACTATGAGGATACATACAAGGGTGCCCATAAATGTATTGCTCTTGCCATGCAAGGGTATTGGAAGAGATGGGAGGCTCACAAAGCCGGTGCCCCAAGACCTTCAAGGAACAAGATCTTTAGGAAGAAAGGGGAACGGCCAAGGACATGTTATAATTGTGGAAGTGCAAACCACTTCGTCAAAGAGTGTCCCTTTGAGCCAAGAGAAGAGAATGAAGGGAATCTTGTTCGCAAGGACAAGAACAAAGCTCCACAAAACAAGAACCTCGCTAGAAGGGTTCCAAGGGCTCTATATGTTCAAGAAGGCCCCACATTGGAGACATACTACTCCGGAGATGAAGGAGAAGATGAAGTCGTAGGTGTTGCCCACGTCGCCATAGCTACCACTTCCTCTTCATCGGTCTCTCTATTTGAATCTCCCAATGAGAAGACATCGATCCGACCTACATGTCTCATGGCAAAAGCCACCGCGGTAATAACTTCCACCTCCAAGTCTATTACCACTACCTCTCCCTCATTATTGGATTGTGTTGAAAACATTGGTGACGATGAGGAGGCCAAGAACCTAGGGTCTTGGTTGAGTAGTCTTGAAGGTGAAACTAAAGAAAAGTAAAAACTCTCCTAAGGCAACTTGATGATGCCAACTCTCTCATTGATGAGAAAGAGGAAATCATCATGACCTTGGAGAATCATGGTGGTACCAATGAGAATCATGATGGTGAACTAATTAAGGCTCTCGAAAAGGAGAGATCCATGAGAGCCTCTCTTGAAGAAAGACTATCTAGTTTACAAGACTCTTATGCTATTAGTGTTTCTAAGCTTAGGAAAGATAATGAAAAATCTCTTGCCAAACTTAAGAAAGAACATGCTAAATCTCTTGTTTTGCTTAAAGAATTTGAAGAGGAAGAGTTGAAGCTAGGAATAGCTCATCAAAAACTTGACGAGGAGCATGACAAACTAAAAGAAGAATTTAAATCTCTTAAGGAAATTCATGACAAACTTGCCAAGTCTCGGATCAAGCTTCTAGCTCAACAATCAAATAAGCATGTTGCATCTTCATCAAATAGCATTGTTATTGCACCTACCTCTTCTACTACGACTAACAATGTAGGGAAGGAAAGAATTCTCAACGATGCAATAAGCTCTCAAGGTGCCAAGAAAGGAAAAGAGGGACTTGGGTTTATTTCCAAGTCAAAGAAGATATCCAAGAATGTCACTACTCCCCCTCAAAAGGTTGTTTTTGTGAAAGAGGGTGAGGTGACCAAAGAAAAGGAGACCAACGCCATTACGGGTGGTGATACCTCTAGGGGGAGCATCACTCATAATGATTTCGCCGGAAAATATAATCCATCTTATGTTCTTATGAAATCTAGGGATGGACATGTTTATGCTAAATACGTTGGTACTTCGTATGGTGATGATTATCATTGGACTATTTGGGTTCCTAAGACCCTTGTTACTAACAAAAGAGGACCCATTGAAGGATGGGTACCTAAATCAAGAAATTGATCTCTTGTAGGGAAAAGCTTCCGGGTCTAACAAATGGACAGTGGATAGTGGTGCATCCCAACATATGACCGGAAGCCATGACGCAATAAGCAATCTTGAACCTCCTCTACCTCATCTCAATTGCGTCACTATTGGTGATAAGTCCGAGCTTAAGGTATTGGGACGAGGCAAGGTAGCAATCTTAAACGATTTATCAATTGAGAATGTTCTCCTTGTTGAGTCCCTTGGCTACAATTTGATGTCCGTTCTTCAACTTGCGAATTGTGGTTTCACCTCGTTCTTTAATAGAGAGAGTGTGATTGTCACTTGGGAGACATCTCTTAAAGTAGCCTTTGTTGGGTTTGTCGAGAACGGCATGTATGTAGTGGACTTCTCTAAAGAAGACACGTGTGCCGCGACATGCCTAATGGCTAAAGTTGATGTGGGGTGGCTTTGGCATCGCCGACTAGCCCACACCAATATGAGAATGTTACATGATCTCCAAAGTGGCAATCACGTTCTAGGACTAACCAAAGCTAAATTTGCTAAAGATCGTGTGTGTAGCTCTTGCACCTTTGGGAAGCAACATGGAGAACAACACCCAACCAAGACAACAATCTCCACTACAAGAATTCTCGAGCTCATTCACTTAGATCTCTTTGGTCCACTATCCTATGATAGTCTCGGAGGAAAGAAGTATTGTTTGGTGATTGTGGATGACTATTCAAGATATTGTTGGGTGTATTTCTTCAAGAGGAAAAGTGAAACTCAAAGTAGAGTCATCGAGTTCATCACTCTTGTTGAGCGCCAACACAATGCTACCATATTGGCAATCCGGAGTGATAATGGCTCGGAGTTCAAGAACTACACCGTTGAGGGTTTTCTTAGTGAAGAGGGCATTGCTCATCAATACTCCACTCCATATACCCCTCAACAAAATGGTGTTGCGGAGAGAAAGAACCGGACTTTGATGGATGCGGCTAGAACTATGATTGCGGAGTTCTCTTCTCCCTATAACTTTTGGGCCGAAGCCGTCTCCACCGCATGTCACGCCACCAACCGGTTATATCTTCGCAAGATCTTGAACAAGACCCCCTATGAGATTCTCACGGGTAAGAAACCGGATGTATCTTACTTCAAGGTCTTCGGTTGCAAGTGCTTCATTCGCAAGAAAGGTAAACGGTTGTCAAAATTTGAGACTAGATCTTATGAGGGCATTTTTGTTGGTTATGCCACAAACGCTCACGCCTATAGAGTCTACAACAAGTCCACCGGACAAGTTGAAGAAGCTATAGACGTGGTGTTTGATGAGGATAATGGCTCCCAAGGGGGGCGTATAGATCATGGTGTTGTAGGAGATGCAATTCCTCCCATCGTCATAAGAAGAATGGGGATTGGTGAAATAATCCCCATTGAGGGACACCGGATGACGGAGGGAGAAGGACTATGCCCCACTCAAGTGGAGCCATTGACTACACCCATTGATGATCAAGCATTCCAACAAGATGCACCAAGCCCTCAAGCTAACGATCAAGGCCAAGCTAATGATCAAGGCCAAGCTAATGAACAAGGCCAAGCAACACACCTAAATCTTGATCAAGATTCTATTATTGTTGAGAATGCTCAACCTAGTGGTGATTCGTCACCCATCTTTGATCAAGGACGAAATGAAGATGGACATGTCTCCGATGAAGAAGGTGATTCTCAATCAATATCCAAGGAATCTTTGGAGGAGATACTGGCTCGAAGAGCAAAGAGAAGGCTAGAGAATCTTGAACGAGCGGGTCATACGGAGGACATGATTCTTGGTCAAGTTCGTGGAAGAGTGGTCACTAGAAGGCAATTGGCGGATTTTAGCAAGGCTCATGCATTTGTCTCCTTCATTGAACCCAAGAAGGTATATGAAGCTCTCGAAGATCAAGATTGGCTTGAAGCCATGCATGATGAACTCAATAACTTCGAGCGCAACAAGGTGTGGAAATTAGTGCCAAGACCCAAGGATTGCAAAAATGTCATTGGCACCAAATGGGTGTTCAAGAACAAGCAAGACAAAGATGGTATTGTCATTCGCAACAAGGCAAGATTGGTGGCCCAAGGTTTTTCTCAAGTCGAAGGTATCGATTTCGGTGAAACCTTTGCCCCCGTAGCTCGCCTTGAATCCATTCGTATCTTACTTGCCTATGCATCTCATCATAACTTCAAATTACAACAAATGGATGTCAAAAGTGCTTTTCTTAATGGTCCCATTAATGAGTTAGTATATGTCAAGCAACCTCCGGGTTTCGAGGATCCCAACCACCCCGATCATGTCTATAAACTTGATAAGGCGCTCTATGGACTTAAACAAGCTCCACGTGCGTGGTATGAGCACCTTAAAGAGTTTCTAGTAGATCGCGGGTTTAATGTTGGTTTAATCGATCCCACCCTCTTTACCAAGACGGTTGGAGGTGACTTGTTCATATGCCAACTCTATGTGGATGACATCATTTTTGGGTCTACTAACACCTTGTTCAATGAGGAGTTTTGCAAGCTTATGACCGATAGGTTTGAGATGTCTATGATGGGAGAGTTGGAGTTCTTTCTTGGCTTCGAAGTGAATCAATATTATGAAGGAACCTTCATCAAACAAGCCAAATATACTCAAGACATGCTCAAGATATTTAATATGAATGATGCCAAACCTATGAAGACCCCTATGTCCACAACCACCGACTTAAAACCCGACCCTAATGGGAAAGAGGTAGATCAAAAGGTATACCGCTCCATGATTGGCTCTTTGCTTTACCTTTGTGCATCTAGACCCGATATCATGTATAGCGTAGGTAAATGTGCAAGGTTTCAAGCCTCTCCGAGGCAAAGTCATTTGGAAGCCGTGAAACGAATCTTTCGATATCTAGTTCATACCCCAAACTTCGGTCTTTGGCACCCCAAGGGTTCAAGCTTTCAGCTCATTGGTTACTCGGATGCGGATTATGCGGGAGAGAAGACGGATAGGAAGTCCACATCCGGGGGTTGCCAATTTCTTGGCCGCTCCTTGGTTTGTTGGTCTTCCAAGAAGCAAAATTGTATTGCTCTCTCCACCACCGAGGCCGAGTATATCTCCGCGGCAAGTTGTTGTGCCCAATTGCTATGGATGAGGCAAACCTTGAAGGATTATGGTATTCATTTTGACAAGGTGCCTCTTCTTTGTGACAATGAGAGTGCTATCAAGATCGCCTACAACCCGGTTCTTCACTCCAAGACGAAGCATATTGAGATTCGTCATCACTTTATTCGGGATCATGTTGAGAAAGGTGATATTGATCTCTCTTATGTCTCCACCACGGATCAACTTGCCGATATTTTCACGAAGGCCCTTGATGAACCAAGATTTCGAGCTTTGAGGAATGAACTAAATGTCATCGATTCCTCCAACTTCACTTGAAACCTTGCATATCTACCCTCATTATACTTGCTATCTAGTCTAGGTGTAGGCATGGATATAGGGGGAGCGCTACTCAACTCATGAGTATGCACTCCTTTTATTATGCGAAAATCAATCAATCATTGCATATCTAGTCAATTTGTGACTCATTGTGCTTAATTGTGAGTAGTAATTTTGGACCCAAGATATATCTTCGCGGTGCCAAGTTACACACTCAAACATGGTGGCCTCGGCCACCAACCCTTGAGGTGTTTTTGATCATTTTCTCACTTTATATCCTCATCTTGACAACTCGTACGGGTTCGGTTTTTCACTCGTTTTACGGTTCTTGCGAACCCCGTCGAGCAATGTCTCTCGTATGACAGTAACGTTTTTCCAACCCAAGCCCCACTTGCCCAAACCCTCGCTCTTATAGTATTGCTCGAGTTTTTCTAATCTTGGCGCGCTGAAATATCATCTGGGCGGAACCTCCGGTGAAACCACCGGAGGCTCCGCTGGGCCTGTCCACCGGAGGCTCCGGTGAAACCACCGGAGGCTCCGCCGGCGGAAAAATTACAGCGGATAAGTTGTGGGGGCGCGGGGGTAAGTGAGATCCAATCTCATTTTCCCCCACCCGCCCCCATCTTCCTCCTCTCAAACCGCCGCCGCCCCCAAGCTCACCGCCGCCGGATTCGGGCGCTCCACCGCGGGGAGACCTCCTCCCTGCCTCAGGACGCCCCGGGACTCTTCCCTCCTCCCTTTTTCACCATGGATGCCGCCGGTACGTGCTCTCTCTCTCTCTCATCTAGTTGATAGATGAGATGCATAAGAGCTCATGTTCTAGCCTTCTAGATTTGTGGATTTGGTGTTTGGAGTGGAATTTCCCTAGTACAAACCCTAGTAACCTAGAAAGTGTATGTTAGGTTTGAATCATTGTGGGTATATGGGCTCCATTACCCTAACCCTAGATTATTCCTTCCTAACACCATGAGTATGTTGGGTTCTTGGTTTTGTGCGTGCTTTATCCTCTCGAGCTTTACTCGTTCTTCATATTCTCCTTGCTTTCTCTCTTTAGATGCTTCCGGTTCCAAGGGAAAAGGGCTACGGTACAAGTCCACCGGCCGCCGCAAACCTCCACCCGTGGATGAGGTTCAAGCCGAACTTGACAGCACTCATGGCAAGCGCAAGCGTTTTCCGGCTCCCGAGAAGACTTTGCCAAGGAAGAACACCACACCAACCGCATCCAAGATGTCCGATGCGGCATTTGTGAAGGAAAGAAGGGAAAATCCGTATGTGATTGCTCGTGACCGCCTAATGCCCCAATTCCGGGGCAAAGATCCGCGCTTTCACACCGTCTTCCAAGGGCAAATTTATCATGAGGTCTTAATGAGGAAGTCGAAGGAGAATGTTGTTCCCCAACATGCTATAAGTATTGGACACATGGAACGCAATCACAAGTACTTTGGGGAGGCCCTCGAGCTCATTGAGAAGTTTGGTCTCGGTCCCATTATCACTCTTCAACAAGACTTTGATGAAGAGCTCGTCCGTCAGTTCCTTGCCACAGTTCATCTTGGCAATGAGACCAACCGCAACCTCATTTGGATGACCAAGGACAAACAACTTGACATCACTTGGAAGGATGTTGGAACTATTCTTGGTGGCTACCCAGATTTTGGCCCTTTTGCCAACGGAGAAGAATTTGCTAATGGATGGTTTCGAGTTCACTCCGCTCAATCTCGTTCGAAGGATGACCTCACTCCCCTCTATCATTGGAAGAAATATGCCGTGGGGTTCGTCAAGGGTCTCTTTCCCACTTATGACATCATGTTACGGATCTATAGAGAGACTATCAATCCAAAGGCGGGCAATGTGGATGAGATTCAAGGTTACATGAAGAACTTGCTGCTTCTTACTCATCAATACCGTATGGATGCCACTCCTCGCAAGCTTGATGTGCTTGACTACATATGGAACGAGTTGTGGCATGCCATTGCCAACCGCAAGAATGCTTGTTTTGGGCCTTTCATCATGAAGATCATATTGCACGTGTGGAATGATAAGTTTCCGGATGATCCTTTGGATGATGCGCTTTGGATCTCTCACACGGAAAAGCGGCTTCTCATGAAGAATCACACTGAGCCCGTTGTGCATCCCACTCCAGCTGTCCGCAAGCACAAGGCTAGGCCTCGCATGATTGTGGATGAGGAAGAAGCCGAGGGTCCATCTCAACCCCCTCCCTCTAGCAATGCTTTCAAATGGATGGCACGGGCTCTCAAGAAAGTGTTTTGCTTGAACAAGAAGATTGAGCAACATCAATGGGAAGCACATTATGATGCGGAACTCAAGGCACGCAAAAAGGCGCAAGCATCTCGTGAACGTCTCCGTGAAGAGGGTCTCTCCATTGAATCCCCGGTTCTTGATAGCATCACAGATTGGGATGCTTGGCAAGCTAAGGACTCCAAGGGCAAGCTCATTGAATGGTCCGAGGAAGAAGGAGACGAAGCCACTAGCTCTCGCCACCGTGATCCCTCCCCGGCTCCGGAAGCCTCTTCCTCATCCTCCGAGTGATTTGGGACGTTTGTATCTTGGTCTCTCTCTTTTTGGTATCTTGATGCCAAAGGGGGAGAGAACGATATATTAGGAAACGGGCATTTGCATGGTCCCTCAAGCTTTCTTTGATTTGCATCTCTCTTTTGCTTGAGGGAGTTTGATTTGAACTATTTGGAACTTCGTTTGTTTTCGTTATTCGTATCTTTCGTGAACCTCGTTATATTATGATCATGTGTGAACCTCGTTTCATATTATCTATGTATTGTGTGTGTTATGTGCTATCATTGTCATATTGCTATTATATATCATGCCTTAGTAATTTCAATATGAAAAGAGCATATCTTTAGGGGGAGCTCCGTTCATATTGAGTCCGTAATCATGCAAATAATTATGTTGTCATCAATTACCAAAAAGGGGGAGATTGAAAGATCATCGTCCGTTTTGGTAATTATATGACAACATAACTGTTTGATCTAATGTTTGTTCAAATGATGAAAATGCCCAGGTTATTAGGTTCACTATACTTATGGGGCTAATGCTTGAGATATTCGAAAAGTGCTAAGAGAAAGAAAGCCAGGGAACCAAAATGTGCAGGGGCGGAAGCTCCGGTGAACCCACCGGAGGCTCCGGTAAATCCACCGGAGGCTCCGGTGAATCCACCGGAGGCTCAGCCCTCTGCTGCCACTCAGCCTGTGCGCAAATAGGCTCCGGTGCGCATCCGGTGGTTCCTCCGCCAAAATGCCCTTCTGTTGGAAAGTGGCGGAGGTTCCACCGGAGGCTCCGGTGGACATCCGGTGGCCCCCTGGCCCAAGTGCAAATGGACTCCGGTGAAGGGTCCGGTGGTAGCTCCGCCAGCTACCCCTTCTGTTGGAAAGTGGCGGAGGTTCCACCGGAGCCTCCGGTGCGGGTCCGGTGGGCGGAACCTCCGCTCAATCCACCGGAGCCTCCGGCCTCCTCAGCAGCGCGCAAAGGATAAGGCACTGCGCAACTGCGCAGTGCACAGAAGACCCACCGGAGCCTCCGGTGAAACCACCGGAGCCTCCGGTGCCCTGGACTGCAAACGGCCACTTGAGCGCCAAGAGTATAAATACCCCTTCACCTACCTCATAAATGCCAAGTTTTTCCCATTCTCTCTCCTAGCCATTAATGAAAGCTTCAACCACCTAGATCTCCCACTCCGTCCACCCAATCACTCCCAAACTTGGTGGAGAGCTAGAGGAGACCTAGATCCACACTTCCACCAAAGGAATCTCAAATCCATCCACCACAACCTAGTAGATCTAGAATCCTACTTGAGGCCTAGAAACCTTAGTAGATCTCGTGCTTGTAGTTTCCACCTTGTTGCAAGAAGCTACGGATTGCTTGAGAGCCTCCATCCATCTTGTGGAGTGACCTCAAGCCCTTGTAAAGGTTTGGTCAACGCCTTCAAGTCGACCTCATAGTGGAAACGAGCATCTCCCTCACCGGAGAAGCTCAAGGAGAACAAGGTGTGCACAACCGTGCTATTGAGGAGCGCCTAGGTGGCTCCCCACCTCTCCAACGTAGACGTACTTCTCTTTGAGAAGGAACTACGGTGAATCATATCCTTGTCTCCTTGTTTACACTTGTTGTTTGCTTTACTACCTTACGCTTTACTTCCGTTGCGCATACTACTCTCTTCACATAGGTTGTTCACCTAGTTGCACATCTAGAGAATTGTATCTTATCTTACTAGGCCCCTTAAAAAGAAAAGAAAAGAAAAATTGGTAGTCAACCTATTCACCCCCCCTCTAGTTGACCATAGTGCACTTTCAACTGTCCGCATTGTCCTAATTCTTTTTTTTGTTATGCCCTGCGTATGATGAAAGGAAATGGGTTCGGAGTAGGTGGGCACAGTGGAGAGGACATGAACAACGTCAACAACATGCATGCTAACACCACAGGTATTTTTGGTGATATGTTTGTCCCTTGAAACAGTGAAACATGCATGCTAACACCACAGGTATCTTTGGTGATATGTTCTGCAAGGTATTGGCGGAAATGATAGCTCAGGTGACATTGGCTACCGAGGGCCGGGATACAACCCCAATTTTGCCCATGCCGACGAGTACCCTCCTAGTCAAGAGCATGTTGAAACACAAAAAGCACCAATCGATTTGAGTAAGCACAACTAGAGCATATTTCTGTTTCCCTATCATGCAATTAGTTGCTTCTCTAATTTTTTTCAAATGCATTTAGATGTTTTGGCGAACAAGGAGACAAGAAGGCAGTACCGTACCAACGACAAGCGTCATATATATGCTGAGATCATCGCCCGTAATGGTACGGCTAGTAGGTTGAAGCATGGAGTTTCCAAAGCGGTTGCACTTGCTTGTGATTGTCCTCGCAGGATAGTGCAAAGGGTATGGCAGGACGCTAAAAATGGTGGCGGCATTATTGCTGTGAAAAATAACCGGAAACTGAAATCAGGAAGGAAAAAATTGCAATTGAACATAGAGGCATTGGAAGCCATCCCAGCTGGAGAGAGAAC
The DNA here is from genome assembly GCA_028641055.1 of Alopecurus myosuroides. Classification (NCBI taxonomy): domain Eukaryota; kingdom Viridiplantae; phylum Streptophyta; class Magnoliopsida; order Poales; family Poaceae; genus Alopecurus; species Alopecurus myosuroides. The sequence continues at coordinate 431,304,011 of CM054057.1, forward strand.
AACACTAGAACAAGTTGCTGGACATTTGAACATGTCAACTACCACTGTTTGGCGGAGGTGAGAGTGATACTAGCAATTTTTTTATTTTATATACATCCCTACTCTGTACATGAGATATTCTTCTATATTATGTTGTAGGTTGAAGCAGAAGGAAATTAGACGCATAACAAGCGAACTCAAACCAGCCTTGACCGATGCAAACCAAAGGGCTCGTGTGGAGTATGCCCTAAGGCATCTAGAGAGATGTAGCCTAGGTGTTAATCCCACCTTTAGGGCTGATATGGATGTGGTTCATATAGATGAGAAATGGTTCTATCGCACGAGGAAGACCCAAAAGATGTATTTGAGTCATAGAGAGGAGGCACCACACCGGGAATGCAAACATAAAAACCACATTCAAAAAATCATGTTCTTGTCGGCAATGGCAAGACCTAGGTATGATGCTCAAGGTAACTGCGTATTTGATGGTAAGATTGGTGTTTGGGCATATACAGAGTGGGTACAAGCTCAGAAGGATAGCCATAATAGGTTGGTACTTGTTCTAGTTGCTATTTTCAGCTCAATTCTTATTTTGTTCTTTACTAAGTTAACTTTTTTCTGTATCGATAGGTTGAAGGGGACATGGGAGTTGAAGCCCGCCGATAAAGTGGACAGGAACAAAAGTCGGGAGTACTTAGTGAAATATGTACTCCCAGCTATAAAGCAAAAGTGGCCCGAGAGTGATAGATGGAACACCATCTACGTCCAGCAGGACAACGCGAGGACTCACATTCAACCAAATGATCCGGTTTTTTTGCAGGAAGCGGCAAGAGGTGGTTGGGATATTAGGATGATATACCAACCGCCTAATTCACCCGACACAAACATATTAGATCTTGGTTGGTTTGCCTCCATTCAAGCAATGTTCCATAGAAAGATGCCCAAGACCCTACCCGAAATTGTGCAAAAGGTCTTGCACTATTTTCGTTAAACTTACATGCTATATTTTGTCCCTTGTTGTATATGTGCTCATTTGAGTTCTTTTACATTACTACTATTAGGTAAATCAATCCCTTGCTGAGTATCCGCATCAAAAGCTCAATAGGATCTGGTTGAGTCATCAAGCGTGCATGAGGGAGATCATCAAGCACAACGGGTCTATCCACTACGAGGTTCCTCACTTGAAGAAAAAAGCACTAGAGAAAAAAGGACTTCTCCCGGTTCGTTTGACGATCGACAGGGAGTATGTTGAGCAGGCAATTCAGCACTTGAACTCAACATGATTTGTAAAGGTGCTTTTGAGAAGGCTACTGATTACGGTGCTTTGTAACTGAATGCTGATCTTGGTTGTATCCGTTTGGAGGACTCTAATTAAATTTAATCGTATTTTTCAAATTGCTTCCTGCCATGTACATGTACTGTATGTTAAACCACCACATGTCTTCAAAATAAATTTTAGTAACACAAAAAAGTGGGAACAAAATTTAGTTAGACCATTCACTTCAAATAATGCTCTACAAATTTTATGTAGAGCATCCAGTACACATAAAATTTATATAGAACATTCAGTTGGAAAAAATTGCATACATCATTCACTTCATAATTTCCAAAGAACATCCACTATTCATAATTTAGATAGATAAACTCCATAGATCATTCACTTATGGATACATAAACGACTCAAACTTAACATCACATGCATATAGATAGATAGTTCTTTCAAAACCCTTGAAACTACTCTGCCGCGGTGTCGGGCACATCAAAGTCATTGTCTTCTTCCTTCAAAACTTCGGATGGGATGCGATGGCAGATATCACAAATCCCTTCTTTGTTAAGCCCCGCCAATGTTGCACAATCCTTGCACCTAGTAAACATAGGCTGAATTTCGTTGCCGCATAACTCGCAACATCGCAAGTTTTTTGGCAACGGCATTATGCATCCAGAACATCGAAAAATTGAACGTCCACCACGCACCTCGCACTTCCAACACACCATTGGTTGAACACATGCCTCACAAGTTGATACGTGATAGGGGGAGTGCAACTTACTGGTACGGATACGTTTATCCCTCACGAACACATCTTCTTCCTCCTCCGCCACAACGGCTTCTCCCCGTATGACAACAAGAGAGGCTTCTTCCGCCACCGACATGATGGGTTGCACCTCACCGTCTTCCTCCACAGCAACTTGGACTTTTTCTTCCGCCGCGACGAACTCCTGGACCTCTGCTACCACGACCTCTCCATCCACGGCTTCTCCATCAACGGTCGCGTCTACCTGCCCTCGAGTCGGACCCCATGTTGGCCATGAAATGCCGCCAGGTCCCTCTTCCATGCTATTGCTGTTCTCTCTTGGTGAGGCCATGGTTCACTTGATACGGTTCTGGGATTTTATAGAAGTGAAACAGAAGAATGCGAAGAGAGAAGGCATGCACACGCACAGAAGAGAGAAGGCATGCATGCAACAGGAGGAGAGAGAACGCATGCATCGTTGATGCATTCACACCCCACGTACTCCTCCTTTGTTCCCACTTGTATTCACACTTGCATGCAGTGTACTTTGGGAATGCGAAGAGAGAAAATTCCGCATCTAATTGCTCTCCAAAACGGCCCAATTAATTAGGTAATTAATACTCTGCGCCTTAAACGTCTCCAATTCTGAAAAATCCGGATTTTGGAGATACGCCCTTTATACTGTGATGGAGGGAGTATATGGCTCCTTGTTTCCACAAGCTTAACCGAGAGATCAACAAGATTTTCTAGGCCATTAAATCTTTCATCCTTTCTCATGTCATCAATATAGTTATCAAGTTGTAGCTTAAGATGCATCAAATATTGCGGTGAAAAATCATCAGGGTAGAACTCATCAAGCCTACGTAGCTTGTGCGCATCAAAAGCAGCAAATGAGTTGGCGGGATTCAATGCCGACATACAAGAAAGCAATTCCATATTGATCTCATCGAATCGACTTTCACAAGAAGGTCATCAATTGCTGCACGAGGATTCACAAATAAGTTGTATTTCTCTTGGGCTGCATTGTGCGCACTTGTTACACCACCTACATGCTTCACAAGTGCATCTTGTCTATTCCAATTGTTCCAACCACCATCTGTAAATGCATTGGTTCCCTTGCCACTAGTTTTTTTCTCCTTGAACAAGTAGCATACAAAACAAAAAGGCAGCTTCCTTTTTTGTACTGTATTCAAGCCAATGATGTTTATGAAACCAAAAAGGACTGAATTGACGAACTCTATCGCCAATTAATCTACCTTGAAAGGCATGTTCAGGATTTCGGTGTGGACCTTTAAGAATATATGCCCTCCGAACTGCATCTTGATCATTGACGGGATAATCAGCAATAGGTAGTCTTTCCGCAGGATCTTGTGGCAGTCGGTTAATATCATAAACCGGAGGTGGTGGAGAAAAGATGGCTCTTCTACCAAATCTTCTATTACACCTTCCTCTTGCAGTGATTCTTCAGCTGGCTCTTCCATCACAACTTCTTCGATCTGCAATTCATTCACAACTTCTTCAATTTGCTCTTCTACCAAATCTGCCGCCGGGGAAGGAGTTGGAGAATAAGCATTCTTCTTTGCCGCATATTTGAGGAAAAGAGAAGCGATGGATCCAGTCCTCTTCATTTTCCAAAAGTTCTACAATAAGTGTGTGCAAATGTGCAATACATCAGGCTTAATAATCAATAATTTTTAACTTGCATACAACATTTAATCACACTCAATAATCTGTGAAATTGGGGATTGATTCAGATTTCAGAAGACTTGAAGTTATACCTTGCTGAAATTGGGCGGCGGCGCCGGGAAGTTGAACCCTTCAGAAAGCTGCGGCGCCGGTCGTCGCATCGTCGGCCTCCCTGGCTCCCTCGTCCGTCGCTAGGGTTAGGGAAGATTGGGGCGAGCCCCGAGCGCGAGCCCCGAGCGCGAGCACCGAGCGGTGGCCGCATCATTGCGTCGCGGCGCCGGCGAGCATGGGGAACGGCCGGATGCCCGGAGGAAGTGCGGCGGCGGCGCACTGGAAAGTGGAGGTGGGGAACGAACTGGCGAGCGCTGTGGCAGGCTGGTGACGACGGCGAGCGCTGGACGCCTGGGCCGCTGGCTCGTACGAGCGGAAAAAGAAGAGGAACGAGACGAGGGATCGATCGACTGCTTCTAGAAGCGCATCCTTTTTTTCTGGTGCATACATGTTATATGGGCCTAATCAAAATCTCAGGGTGGTCCTTGACCCACCCTGGACATCCTGTGGATCCGCCAGTGCTTACAATGATCTATGTACCCTTTCAGCATCTTTAAAAATGGTTATCGAGGCAAAATCGAGCCATAGTATTCTATACACTGTGTACCTCCCGTGGTTCCAAATTCAGTTTTTTATATATATCGCGTTTCTCTATATGTCGGAATGTAGAGAAGGCTATTTGATTTTTTGTTTGTACTTCGCCGCGCACATCCCTCCCGAGCTGTCCGTTGATTTTGGAGAAGGAAAAGATGTCGTATAGGTAACTCTCGCCACGCGTGGATCGCTCGGCCTAGCCTCTCTCCTAGTCGTACCCCCAGGCCCATCCCACCGTCCGCAGTCGCTTCTCCAGTCTCTCTTTTCCTCTCCGATGGCGGTGGCGATCCCCGCCGCGGTACGCCGCGCCTTTGCTCCCGCCCGGCGACGGGCACTGTGGTCGGCCTCGTGGAACGCCGACTCGGAGGCCTCCGCCGCGCCGTCCCCGTCGACGTCGCCGGACAACAAGAAGAAGCCGCAGCCTTCGTCCCAGGACCGCCTCGGCGACGTGAGGGACGCCGTCAACGAACGGAAGCTCCCTCCCGAGCTCCGTGGCCGACCCAACGCTGTCAGGTATCTTCCCCATCTCTCGTATCCTTACGAGCCTCCTTGAAATTAACCCGGACCAAAATCGTACCCATATCGTTGTTGATTGTGCAAGTAACTCTGCAATATTGCCCGAAATTGATCCTGTATTGCTAGAATTCGATGCCCCTAAGTTATCTTATTATTTCGTGCAGTTATACCACATCATGTCTGTTCTGCTATAAAAAAAATTGCATTCTGTTCCCCCGGGCTCTGTAGACATTTACGAAGTCGCACACCCTCCTTTTGTAACATACTAACATCAAGGATACCTCACTTGAGGAACTTACAGACACAACTGAAGATGCCAAACATGTAAGGCCCTCTTTGGATTGTAGGAATTTTGTAGGATTTTTGGAGGATTCCAATCCTTAGGATTATTTCCTATGGATTGCCTTTGGATCAAATGAATGGTACTACCTAAATTCCTATGGATTGGATTCCTATGCCTCAATTCCATAGGATTTTGAACATCCACTCCAACCTCTTTTTTAGACTCAAGTGCGTAGGTTCGAGAGACTTTTCCTGCGTTTTTCCTGCATTTCATCCAAATGACTAATGCTGCAGTTTTCCTCTATTTTGGGTTCCTCTGTTTTACGCATACAAACCTGTGAGATTCCTGTGTTTTTCATATTCCTGTGTTTTTCAACCCTGTGATCCAAAGAGGCCCAAATCATTATTGGTGTCAGTTACCCTTATCACTGAAACGTTAATGGTTCTGTGTTTGGATTTGCAACGATCATAAATTCAGCATGCCAAACTTCGTCATAAAATAATTCAGCAACCATCTGAACTTGGTGTTCTTGCAGAGGAAGCCCCTTGCTATACTGATAGGATTGTAACAATATGCCTCCAGTCCTCCGCATGTTTAACGCCCTGTGCAATGTTGGGGACATTTGGCGTAGGCAGATTTTACAACACTTCTCCTACCTAGTAGTGGCAAGCCACAAAAGGTGTGGCAAAGAAATTATTCGCCACAACTGCGGAAACATTTGACAAAATTAGGTGTCTATGACAAGTGGGAAGACTGCTAACAAAGTTTGGCAGGCACAGCTGTTGTTTGAAGGGCCAGCGGCCAAACTTTTATTAGAGAGAAAGAAAGAAAGAAGGTACTCTACGAGGTCGTGTGCAGTAAGAGCCTGGAAAAACGTGTACCCTAGCGTACACGAACATGGCCGCAGACTCTAGTTATAGACAGCAGCCACCCAAGGCCACACATACAAACAACATCAGCCAGCATATCTATATCTCTATATACAGCCGGACACCCTCCATGCCTGTATATCATCGACGATCTGCTGAAACACGCTATCTGCAGAGCTGAACTCCTGCTGGAAGATGCGTGTATTGCGCTCGTCCCAGATCCTACAGTGCACCAGGATTGTAAAGGTGTCGAAGTCTCGTCGCAAATTTTCAGCAGCCTGCTTCCTCGCTGTGGGCCACCAATCTTCTGTGCTGCTGAATTTGTCGCCAGGAATGGTGAAGTTAGCTCTGGTCCAGTCTTGGAGATGGAGCCAGACCTGCTGGGAGAAACAGCAGTGCACAAACAGATGTGTGCAGTCTTCATCTGCAGCCGAGCAGAAGGGGCAAACAGAGTTGTGAGACCATCCTCTTTCCTCGAGGTTGTCAGCGGTGAGGCAACGCTTGAGCAAGCCACATGAAAAACTTGTACTTCGTAGGTGCCTTGGACTTCCAGATAGGCTTGGCGCAAGCAAATTCTGTGCTGGCAATGATTTGACCGAAAAGATCTCTTCCACCGTCAGCCACCAGACGGCCCCGTCTGCCGACGCAGCTGTAGTTGTGTGGGTATGAACCAAACATGCCACCACCCAGTGTTAAAATTACTTCTTGGATCTCCACGATGTTGATGATCACTATTATGGGTACTGTTCAAAACTTATCAACATTTCAGATGCCAGGCTGCATTAAGGAGACATATAAATCTTTATCCAACGGTAATGGTTTTAGCTTTACAGCTGTGTCTTATTATAGTTGCTTTAAGCCAGGAAATGAAGGTGTTAATAACCTTATCCCTAGATTATAATGTGATATGGATTCTAAAATGCTTCTTGGCTTGCTGAAGTCCACACATACACTCGTTTGTAAGGTAGAGGTTGGTCAGGTTTGCCATTACTCTGCTGCCTCCAATTTTTGGAACTCTTCGGTTAGCATATATTCTGGTTTTCTACACTAAGGGAAGAATATTTTAAGAGGGGTCGCCCAAATTAATGACAAAGTTGACAGCAGAGTTCGCTCACGAACGACCATTTTCCTCTCTCTTTTGGCATTACTTATTAGCATGGTCTTATTGTTCAAGCCCCCTTTATGTGTTTGTCTAGTTGCTTTGTGCAAATTTTGATGTACACATGCTTCTCTTAGCTAATTTGTATTCCCTCCGTTCCAAATTAAGTGTCTCAATCAGCCTAACCAATAATGAATAAGAGTTCTACATTCTGTATCCGCCACCTTTGCATTTACAAAGGCTCTCAGTTATCCTAAATTGTAGCTCCCTTGCCATTTTGCAGATCTGAGACCGACATAGTGAATGTCGTGGAACAAAGAATATGGCATTCGATGGAGGAAGGGCATTTCGAAAACCTACCTGGAAAGGGAAAACCCCTGAATCTCGATACGAACCCTCACGCAGATCCCGCAGAAGACACCCTTTACAGGATACTTTCAAAGAACGGTTGTGCACCTGAATGGGTTGAGCTGAACAAGGAAATCCGTGGAATGATTGTAAATTGGAGGTCAGCGCTGAGGAAGGCTTGGGCAAACCACTCCGAACACGAGGGTTCTACCTGGTATGATGATTGTCGGGTTCTCCAGGAGCGAATTCGCCAAATAAATGACAAGGTGCTACTCTGTTCCATTCTGTATGGTTAATGCATAAAAATGGACTAACTAATCTGGGGTTTCATTATGCTGGAAAAAATTGCAGGTTTTCCGGTACAATCTGATAGCACCCTTTGGCCGCCAAATGTCGGGTCTTAACTGGGACAGGGAGTTAGGCAAACTGAATTTGAAGTAAGAAAAGATCATTATGCTTCCGTACAGCCTACTACACCAGAAACTTTGCGGAAGCTTTGTCCTGGATGTTGTTGTATTCATCTGTACCTTAGATCAGGATAGTATATCTGTATATACCCTTAGATTTTAATCCAGTATATTCCTGGATGTAGTTTTCAGGTGTTAGCGTGTATCTAGCTCATAAAATAACATGCAAAACCATATCTTGATTCTGCAATAGAGGTCAATACCGACAACTTATGATACGATTCCTCGGTTCCAAAACAAGTGTCGCTCAAATGGATGTATTTGTCACTATAATACAACTGGATATATATGGGCCTCTAATTTACAGCGATTAAGTTTTTTTTCATTCCGTTTTAGGATATATATGGGCCACTGCCAATTTTTGACAAAGACCAATGATGCAAGCATTATATGTTGGGTACGTAGTAAATATGTACTCCCTGTAATACATTCATATTTGGACAATTGAAAATCAAGTATTGTAATACATTCATATTTGGACAAATGAAAATCAAGTATTGTAATACATTCATATTTGGACAAATGAAAATCAAGTACTGTTGAATGGAGGGAGTAACAAACAAAAGGAAGAGGATATCAATAATTGTAAGCAGGTCAGGTCAGGTCATGACTCTGCAGTAGTGTAGTCAGGAGAGATCAGCACTGTGCGGCCTGCATGCATTAAATTTGATTTTTGATTGTACCCTGTCGCCGAAAATACAGCTGCACCAGTACCATATATAGTACTAATACATATACTATATTACAAAGTCAAACAGTTGTCTCTCTCTGTTCATGTATCTCTGTTGTTATCTTTCTTATCTCATAAATGCTATCATTCACCACCACTTTTTTTACTGTGAAAAGGAAAAGAACTGAAACAAGGGAAAAAAAATATGAGAAAATAATCATTTCTTCCATTGGTGTCAGCCTATCTTCTTCTTCGCTCTACTGAGCAGGAGATTGTGTAATGTCACCCAGCATCTTGAGTGCAGGGCAAGGGTTGTCTATTGGTATCTGTCAGAAGGAAGAAAAAAAGTTGAGCATTAGATTTTAGCCACCGTATAGACATTAAAGTAATAAGCCACTACACAGCAGTACACCTGCCAGACTCCCTATGGACATCTCAGGCCACCGTATATCACTATTTCTGCATGTGTGTGTGTGTCTGCCTGCCGCCTATTGCATTGTCTCTCTCACAGGGGAATGCATTCTTTGTGCATGTGGTGTTTGAATTTACCCTTGAAAAACCTATCTCACCAACCACATGAATCCACACTCTCTTATTCCAGCTCACACATAAACATACAAGGCCTGTCAAAATCCTAATACCAGGGCTGGACAGCATAATAATTGCATTAAACTGCAATGCACATCACAGGGGTGGATGTTGCATCACATTCAGAGGCTCAACCGCAGTTGCAAACAGTATCATGTGTTACTTATGTGTTAGTGCAAAAATTGCAATGCTCAATTATTTTTGCAAAAAAAAAAAACCAATGCATTACCATGTGTCCAGCTCCCAGTATCCAGTAGAATTTGAGGTTCTTGTAGGACCTGACGAAGGCTTGGGTGCCAGCTTCACTCTCCTTGCAGTAGAGCGGCTTTCTAGGTGAGGCGTTGAACTTCTTCAGGCCGTCCCACCTGACACGAAAACGCAAACAGTTAAAGCTCGCATGAGGGTTTTCCAAATTCACAGTGGACACACAGTGCTAACAGAACCCAGGCGAGGTTCAGTTGCAGCACTTACTTGAGCTTCTGAACCCAGTCCAGTGTCCCCTTGGTCGCGCAGATGAGATCAAGCTGCAGGAACCAAGGTTGATCATTATTAGAATCTCATTACAATACTCGATTTAACAGGTAATGTGCAGAGATTCTCCATCTCTGCATGATTATCATCCACTACACTTGCAGGTAAACAACAGCGGTTAAGACAAAACTGGGCAGTCACACATGTCAGGTGCAAGCAACACAATATTCGTATCCGTCGATTGATCGATGGAGTCCGGGCTTGATTTTGGAAACATGCGTGGTATAAAAAACACCACGACGGACAAAGCAAAACGCCAAGACTGGCTGGCGGGCAGGCGGGCAGGCAAATGTTTGTGTGTAAGCTTGGGTCTTTGGCTGCAAGCCATCGATCACTCGCACGCAGCAGCTAGCTACCTAGGTTTATCCACCCCTGCATATTTGTCCTTCCAAGAAAGAAATGCGCACGGATCGAGTACTCGGACAGAATAGCGATCATGGATTTTTGTTGCTATACCTGTCCGCTGTAGATGGTGACATTGACACCAAGTTTCAGGAGCGCATCGACCTGCATCCATTATCATGCAAGAGGTTAATTAAGCCATTTTACGCAGGAGCAATACTATAATATTTTGAAACAAGGAGAAATCAGTGAGCTTCACTGAAAATTGCTGACAGTGGATAATTACCTCTTGGATTCTTGGCTTCATGAAGTCTCCTTCGAGTGCTTCGAAGACGTCGCCGGACTGCTGTCCCCAGGTGAAGTTCTTGGGCACGATCCCGAGCTTGTCCTTGACGACGGTGTCCATGAGGCCGTCGAGGCCGCCTTCCCTGGTGGCCTTGGAGCCCAGGTAGCTGGTGTAGCCTTCCTTCCTCACCCGCTTTCCCCCCGCCATGGTCAGCGCCGCCGCGTCCGACGACGACTCGTCCTTGAGGATGTTGTAGAAGTTCTGCAAATTGCGAGTCAAGCAGCAGCAGCAACAGGTGTAGGAAGTAGGAAGACGATTGAATCATTCGAAGATGAACATACGACGAAGTTGCTGTGCTCGAGGACGGCCGACTCGAGTTCCTCCCACGATTTCTCGGCGTCCGCGTACTTGCTCGCCTTCAGCTGCGCCTTGATCTTCTGGGCGATACTGCATTGATTTTGTAGTCGTTAGTTAGTTGGAGAATTTGCAGCGCAGCTGCCCGTCCATTAACGTGGTCGGTTGTTTTCCTTTGCTTCCTGTACCTGTCGCACTGCTGCAGCCCGCGCTCGTCGATCCGGGACATCTCGTACAGCAACGGCCCCCACGATAACTGTGGACACATTCATAGCAATTTTTAGTATTTGTCCAATCTTCTTCAAATAGTCTAGATAAAAGAAGAAAAAGAGAAAGGGCGTTGACTTAATTACCACGGAGTCCTCGGGTGAAATCCAGCTATCTCCGAGAGCCACACCTGCATGCGTTGGTGCGTGCGTGCGTTCGTACGACCATCCACCGATACATCAAAATCAAATCAATGGAGTAGCTAGCTACAGGCCGCTATAGTGAGGAGACGTCACGTACCTCCGAGCTTGGCGTTGAGCTGTCCCTGGCGGATTGCCTCGAGCGCGGCGAGGGCGGTGGTGACGGCGAACTTGCCGCCGTAGGACTCGGCGACGATGTAGAGCGGGCTCCCCTGCAGGCGCTTGTTGTCGCGGTAGAGCTTGACGAGCAGCGCGGTGAGGTCGGTCGCCGTCTGGGCGTCCGTGCGCGCCAGCAGGCTCTTGTCGCCGCCCTCCACGAAGCTGAACCCGGTGCCCACGGGGTTGTCCTGCGCCCTCATTCAGTCAATCAATCAATCTGGAGCAATGCGTGCGTGCTGGTCGTCGACGATCAGTGAGAAGAATTTAGATTGGTTAGTAGTGTGCTTACGACGAAGAGGAGGTCGGCCTTGTTGAGCCAGGTGGTGGCGCGGGGCTTGAGGTCCGTGTCCAGCGGCCCGATCTCCATGAAGTTGCCGTAGCCGGTGCCGGATGCGCCCTGCCAGATTCATTCATTGGATAACCCTAACCATCATCGCCGCCGTGAATCTGACTAATTACTATATATTCATCCATGGAAGCTCGGTCGGTCGCTACTCACCGGTCCGCCCTGCAGCCAGAGCACGGTGGGCCATGGCGTGGTGGCGTTGTCCACGCGGTGAGGGCTCCGGTACAGCCACCAGAACATGTGCGCCTCTGCAGTCAGATCAAACACACCGCCATGATCGATAAGTCCATGAGCGATCGAGGAAATAAGCAAGCAAGAAAATACGCATATATATCCGGTGGTGGTAATTAATTTGCTTACTCGGGCGGACTTCGACGTATCCCCACTCCTCCGACCCATCGGCGGTGCCGACGGCGGCGGAGGGCAGGACGAGAAGCAGCACCAGGAGAGCCGCGCAGGAGGACAGCAGGAGCAACCTCGCCGCCGCCATTGTGGTTGTGTGTCTGTCGTCCCCGTGAGCTGTGGTGATTGCGACAAGCAAGGACTCGTCGTCGACAGGACGCACGCGCGCGGCCCTGTGGATATATATATATGTGGCGGGACTTATCTACGGTATAGAGGTGGTACACCGCGGACCCGAAGGAGGAGGAGGAGATTGCGTTTGTTCGTATCCTCTGTGGACGACAGGTAAACTAACAGACACAGCGAATCGATCTGGAATTCTAGATTGGGGAAACTCCGCACAAGAGTCCAGGGCTTTGCCGATACGTAATCGGAACTGCCTTCCCCTCTCTGTCCCTAGCTGATATCTTCTTCTCTCAATCGGTTCACCCATTACGTGCACATATGCAGGAGGAGATAAAGCTGTGCCTGCAGCTGCACTGCAGAATTCAACGGCATTTACTGCCAAAACTTTAGCAGTACCCCGCTCACAATGAATGAATTCCTTTTTTAGCTGCCAAAAACTTTGGAGTAGTAGTACAAGGAATGGATCCGTATTAATTAACAGCTGGTGCTGCTCTGGCTGTATTTTATTGATGAGTTACTATGAAATGAAAACATTACTCACAAGTGTACTCGGGTGAATCTATATTGTGAGGATACTCCTGGCATGGCGGTGAGGGTGGAATTCATAAAGGTTGGTATGGGCTAGCATCATCTCATCAAATCATCATCAGCGTCCTCAGTTTCAGAGAATCATGATACAGCAGTAGCATGGAGGCGATGCACGCGCGCGCGGACTTCTCCTACTGTGAAGCATCACATCACCGTCACAATCCCATCCGCATCGATCGGTGCAATCCAGTCGACCACCATTCTTGACAAAAAAAAAAGTCGGTCAACACATGCCTTTCTTTCCCAAGCTCCTGCGCGAGCCATCCTCTCATGCTCCTGTTCAAGTATAGTAGGCTGAAGCGTAGTACACCTGGCCTGACACGTGAAAGCACATGCACGCGTGTATTTCCACGCAACACCTTTTTATCTACTGTACAAAGACGATCTTGGGTACAATCAACTCATTCATCATGGGTTCATGATATGACAAGATAATAGGATGATAATACGAAGAAATGAAATGGCAGCCAGAATGAACTGCCGGTCCTGCTGAATTGACGAAATAGGCCGTAATCCCGCTATATTAATATAGCAACCATCCAATACAAATAGACAAACCGATACAATGTGACGAGAGGAACCTCTTACAAAACAGATCAAAGATAGAAAAAAAAAAGATAACCAAATGACGCCCTCAGGAAGGTAACGACATAGCACATCGCCGCCGTCGAGACCGGAATGGTCAAGGGTTTTCACCCGGAACCCTTACGCGGAGAATGTAGGCACAATAACGCCCCTAAGAGGGTAACGATACCCGCGGATATCGCCGCCATTAACGCCAAAGCAAAGATCTTTCGCTCAGAAAAACCTCGCACGACGTTCGCACAATCGGACCGCTCACTGCCCTCGAGAATGATCTCTAAATTAATTGACGAAATAGACCGTAATCCCGCTATATTAATATAGCAACCATCCGATACAAACGGCTGAACCGATACAATGTGATGAGGGAACTTTTTACAAAACAGATCAAAGATAGAAAAAAAAAAGGGAGAACAAACTTGCCATCGAGAGCAATGGAACAAGACCGAGGAGGCGAGGCTCCACGACGACGCCCTCAGGAAGGTAACGACGTAGCACATCGCCGCCGTTGAGACCGGAATGGTCAAGGGTTTTCACCCGGAACCCTTACACAGAGAATGTAGCCACAATAATGCTCCCAAGAGGGTAACGATACCCGCGGATATCGCCGCCATTGGCGCCAAAGCGCAGATCTTTCGCTCGGAAAAACCTCGCACGACGTTCGCACAATCAGACCGCTCACTACCCTCGAGAATGGTCTCCAAACCATGATCTGGGAGTTGCTGCCACCAACGCCAGGAACCCCCTCCACCCGCTTCTCGCCATCCACACGGCCAAAAAGCAAGGTCATCACCACCGCCACGACGCTCGCCGTAGAGACGCCCGTGCAGTCCACCTTCTAGGGCCGCCGCCCCGGCGTCCAGGACCTCGAACTACGGGAATGACTACACCAGACGGACAGCGAATCGGGCGAGGTAGGACGACAAACAATTCAAACCCGTGTAGACGGCAGCGGGAGCTAGTAGGAGGAGATCAGTCGTCCTCCGCCGCCAAAGGCAGCCGCCGACTGGACGTTGCAGCAAGGCCCGTCAGGCCCAGATGAAAGCTCACGATCCCTCTAATGATTTTGGTGATGATAACAACACGGGTATTCCGTCTACTAACAATGTTGTTTAAGTGTCTACAGCTGGCCTCTCAGATGATTAAAGATAATACTCTTGGAAAGGTTCACAAAGGATTTCTGAAAATAATTTATTTTGCAGCCGGATTATTCAGGTGCGGACCCCTGGAAATTCCGGTTGATATAGGCCGGAATATCCGGCCCCTGCACCGGAATATTCCGCCCCTCTGGCCTCTTTAAACGACTAAGTGTCGAACTCCATCTGCCCGCGCACAGAAGGTGGGGCGGATATTTGCCCGGAATATTCCGGGGCAAATTTCCGGCCCTCGGGTCCTTAGCAGTTTCTGGAGGTTTCGCAGGTGCCCGCTCGCAGAGATGGGGGCGGACTATTGGCCGGAAAATTCCGGCCCCGGATTATTCAAAAATCCGCCCTCCCCCCTCCCGGATATTTCAAATATTTGGCCTCGGTCCTTAGCAGAATTCCAACGTGGTGTTGCTGCCCGCGCGCAGAGATGGGGGCAGACTATTGGCCGGAAATTTCCGGCCCCGGATTATTCAAAAATCCGCCCCCCGAATATTTCAAATATCCGGCCTGTCAGCCCCGGAAATTTCCGGTCCTTACCCCGGAATATTCCGGCCCTGGTGTTCTGCAACGGTCATAAATTGGAGGAGCCTATAAATAGTTGTCCTCTTCCTCTAGATAGCTTGTTCGTCCATTCCTCTCTCTCCTCTATTGTTCAAGAGCTCAAAACGCCCCGATCTCCCTCCTCCTCCAACCAAACTCGATGCCCTTCAAGGATCTCATGGAGGAGGCCTAGATCTACCTTTCTACCAAGCCAAAAATTGTATTCCCACACCATACCTCTTGGGATCTAGTAATATCTTGGTTTCCTTGCCATCCTAGAGAAACCCTAGTGCTTGTAGCTTCCACCTTGTAGCAAGAAGTTTCGGATTGTTGAGAGCCTCCATCTCACTTGTGGAGTAGCCTCAATAACTTGTAAAGGTTTGGTCAACGCCTTCAAGTCGACCTCATAGTGGAAACGAGAATCTCCCTCACCGGAGAATCTCAAGGAGAACAAGGTGTGCACATCCGTGCTATTGAGGAGCGCATAGGTGGCTCCCCACCTCTCCAACGTAGACGTATTTCTTTTAAGAAGGAACTACGGGAAACATATCCTTGTGTCCGTGTTTTCACTTGTGGTTATCTTGTGCCTTGCATTTACTTCCGTTGCATACTCGTTACTTGTCACTTAGGGTGTCTACCTAGTTGCACATCTAGATAACCAAGTTATTTACTTCCTAAAGCCTCTCTAAAATTGAAAAAGGATTAAAATTTGTAGGTCACCTATTCACCCCTCCCCCCTCTAGTTGACCTTTGTGTACTTTCAATTGGTATCAGAGCCTCGGCTCTTATATCGGGCTTAACCGCCTAAGAGTATCATGGTCAACGGAGATGATCCCGAATCTTCTAAGGAGGAGCTCTCCAAAATGGCCGACACTATAGCTAACCTAGAGACAACGGTTTGTACCATCCAATCCCAATTGTCCAAGGTTAGCTCTAGTGTAGGCTCGGAGGTTTCCTCCATCAAGAAGATGTTGGATATCATGATGGGTAAACCTAAGGGGCGCACGGATTCTCCCCATGTCTCCGATGCGGAAAGTTCGGAAGAGGAAACTCCTCCGTACGATACCGAGATCGAAGAAAACATTGCCAAAGCTAAGGCGAAAGCCACACAAAAAGGCTAAGGAAAAGGAGAATACGAGAGGCTCCAAGTCTCAAACGGCTAATGGTTCGGGGTCCAACTCAAAAGTCCCACCACCTCAAAATTATGACTCCATCCATCCAATAGTATCAATGCCACACATTCTTAATGTTGGACTTCCTCCCATGCTTAACACTAATGAATTCTCTTCTTAGAAGTTTGAAATGGAGTCACATATTTCCGGCTCTTGCACCGCATTGTGGAGGAGTGTGATTCATGGGTTCCATCCCCATGACCCAAGCAACTTGACTCCTAGGTAAGATGTGGAATCTCAACTCAACAAGACGGCCCTTATCATCATTCAAAAGGCTCTTCCAAGGGAGCATCTCACTCACATTCGAGGTTGCAAGACCGCCAAGGAAGCATGGGACAAGGTTGACACTTTTCAAGGGAATGCTAGCATTCAATCATCCAAGTATGATGTGGCCATTGACAAGTCCTAGAACTTTGTTATGCAAGAGGATGAGTCCCCCGAGGAGCTATATCGGAGAGTTGTCACCCTCGCCAATCAATTGAGGGACTTTGGAAAGAAGAGATATCCGATGAGTGGATAAAGAGGAAGTTCATCAAAGCTATTACACCTTTCGTGAAAAACCTCTCCACTAGCATTCGGACGATGGCGGACTACAATTCTCTCAACTCCATTGGTGTTCTTAGTGAATTCATCGCCATATCCCTATCACACAATAGTGCGGATGATGCTCTTGTGAAAGTGCACTATGGTCAACTAGAGGGGGGGTGAATAGGTTGACTACCAATTTTTCTTCTTTTCCTTTTAATTATGGCTAAGCAAGATAAAGTAAGGTTCTCTAGATGTGCAACTAGGTGAACAACCTAAGTGATACAAGATAAGATACGCAACGGAAGTAAAACGAAAGGCAAAAAGATAAACGACAAGTGTAAACAAGGAGACAAGGATATGTTTCCCGTAGTTCCTTCTCAAGAGAAGTACGTCTACGTTAGAGAGGTGGGGAGCCACCTAGGCGCTCCTCAGTAGCACGGTTGTGCACACCTTATTCTCCTTGAGCTTCTCCGGTGAGGTAGATTCTCGTTTCCACTATGAGGTCGACTTGAAGGCGTTGACCAAACCTTTACACAAGCTCGAGGTCACTCCACAAGATGGATGGAGGCTCTCAAGCAATCCGAAGCTTCTTGCAACAAGGTGGAAGCTACAAGCACAAGATCTACTAAGGTTTCTAGGCCTCAAGTAGGATTCTAGATCTACTAGGTTGTGGTGGATGGATTTGAAATTCCTTTGGTGGAAGTGTGGATCTAGGTCTCCTCTAGCTCTCCACAAAGTATAGGAGTGTTTGGAGAGGGAGATCTAGGAGTTTGAAGCTTTCATTAATGGCTAGGAGAGAGAATGGGAAAAAACTTAGCATTTATGAGGTAGGGGAAAGGGTATTTATAGCCCCTCCCAAAGTGGTCGTTGAGCTGATCCCGCAGCACCGGAGGCTCCGGTGGTTTTACCGGAGGCTCCGGTGGTCTTCATATGTGCGCAGAAGCGCGGTCCATTTTCCCTTCGCGATGTATCTTGCGGGGCGGAGGCTCCGGTGGTTTTGGCGGAGGCTCTTCCCACCGGAGGTCACCGGAGGCTCCGCTCGGGCCTCCGCTCTTATCCACCCGAACGCCATTTTGGCGGAGGCTCCACCGGAGGCTAGCCCCCCAGTGGGGGTGGTGGAGCCAGCGGAGGCTCCGGTGGGTTTACCGGAGGCTCCGCCCACCGGATATCGACCGGAGGCTCCGCCCTGGCCTCCGCTCTTCTCCTCCCGAACGCCATTTTGGCGGAGCCCACACGGAGCCCAGCGCCTGAGCTGTGCTGGAAAAAGGCTAGGGCAGAGGTTCCGGTGGTTTCACCAGAGCCTCCGCTGCATACAAAAATACTTCCACAGCTTTGTCATTTTGATCTCTTTTCATTCCAAACAAAATTGTATCCCATAGAGAATGTATACTTGATGAACCTGGGAATTTTCATGAATAACAAATGATCATTAGTCCAATAGGTATGTTGTCATTTAATTATCAAAATGGAAGATGATCTTTCATTCCCCCCCTTTTTGGTAATTGATGACAACATTTCTATTTGCATAAATAAACACACAACATGGACGGAGCTCCCCCTAAAGATATGCTCCCTTCATGTTGAGAGAATTTAAACACAATGGATATCTAAACATATATGTAATAGTGGGCTCACAACAAGTGATAGAATTAAGATAATAAGTTCACAAGCTCACAATGCATATTACGAGGTTCACAACACATAATAATTTAAACAAACGAAGTTTCCAAATAAAAGACCAACTCTCTTAAGCAAGAGAAAGATGCAAATCGAAAAACATGCTTGAGAGAGACCCATGCAAATACCCGCTCCTAATAGATAGATATCTCTCCCCCTTTGGCATCAAGATACCAAAAGAGGGAGAAACCGATGATAACGCCCCGGAGAATACCAAGAGATATCCAGGCTCGAAGGGCGGGACGACGGCGAGAGCTGGTGACCTCTTCTCCTTCTTCCTCGTTGGACCACTCAATGAGCTTCCCGACGGAATCCTTGGCCTGCCACTAGTCCCAGTCGGTGATGCTAGGTAGCACCGCGGACTCCACAGAATCGCCACCATCGCGACGAAGCTGACCCTCTGCCTTTGCTGCCTTGCGGTGCTTGAGCTCCTTATCATTGAACTTCCCATTGATGCTGCTCAATCTTCTTGTTCACTTTGAACACCTTCTTGAGTTCCCTTTCCATCCACTTGAAAGAACTGTTAGAAGGAGGAGGGCGAGAGGGACCAGCTGCCTCTTCTTCTTCTTCCTCATCAACGATAACACGTGGTTTGGCCTTGCCTTTGCTTGGAGCAGGTGTAGGATGCTCAATGGGCTCGGTGTGGTCCTTGATGAGAAGGCGCTTCTCCGTGTGTGGGATCCAATTCTCATCGTCAATAGGATTGTCCGGGAACTCCGCCCACACATGCAAGATGATCTTCATGATAAAGGGCCCAAAGCAAGCATTCTTCCTATTGACAATGACATGCCACAACTCATTCCACAGATAATCAAGCACATCAAGCTTCTGAGTTGAACCGGCAAGCCGCTTCTCATGAGTAAGAAGCATGAGATTCTTGAGAAAACCTTGGATCTCATCGATGTTCCCCGCCTTTGGGTTGATGGTCTCTCGATAGATGCGGAGCATAACATCATAAGTGGGGTAGAGGCCTTTGACAAACCCAACAACAAATTTCTTCCAGTGATACAGAGGGGTGAGTTGATCCTTGGAGAGAGATAGAGTATTGGGGGCATGAACACGGAACCATCCACTGTCAAACTCCTCACCACCGGCAAAAGGTCCATGATCCGGGTATCCACCAAGAAGAGTCCTCACTTCAGACCACTTGATAGTCATCTGCTGTCCCTTGGTCATCCAAATAAGATGACGCTCTGTCTCATTGGCTAGGTGCACCGTGGCCAAGAACTCGCAGACTAAGCCTTCAGCATAATCTTGTTGGCTTGCATAATGGGAGAAAGTCCAAGTGCATCAACAAGCTCAAGTGCCTCTCCAAAGTACTTGGGATTACTTTCCATATTACCAAAATCAATAGCATGTTGAGGGGCAACATTCTCCTTGGGCTTCCTCATCAAGATCTCATGATAGATTTGGCTCTGAAAGACGGTGTGGAATCGAGGGTCCTTACCCCGGAACTGTGGCATCAGATAGTTGCGTTCAATAACATATGGGTTCTCGCGACGTTCTTTCAAGAACACCCCCTCGGACATCTTGGAAGCAGACTTTTCCCTACGAGGAAATGTCTTCTCGGGAGCCAGGAACCTCTGCCGGCGCTTGGGATGAGAAGGGTCTAAAGTTTCCTCAATTTCATCGACCCTAGGAGCCTTGCGACCAGCCATGCTCTTGGTGCGAGTGCCCTTGCCCTTGCCCTTGGAGCCGGATGCATCTATGAAAGAAATAGCAAGAAAAGCATGAAGAAAAGGTAATGCTCAAGTTTATGAGACGCACAAATCCAAGGAACAAAGATATGTATAGTATTAGGGTTGAATAACAAGGGGTAGGGCATATGAACTCCACCCTATGAACCATAGAGATTCAAACCTAATACTCACAATCTAGGTTTCTAGGGTTTGTACTCGCGATCTTCTACTCCCAAAAACCAAATCCACGCATCTAGATGTGAAGAACATGGAGCTCCTAGTGCATCCCCATCCATCAACTAGATGAGAGAGAGAGAGAAAGCATACCCGCATCATCCATGGTGGAAGGAGAGGAGGAAGAAGATCTCGGGGTGGTCCAAGGCAAGGAGGAGGGCTCCCGGCAGTGGAGCACCCGATTCCGACGACGGAGAGCTTGGGGGCGGCGGCGGTTGTGAGGGAGAAGAGGGAAGGTGAGTGGGAGGAAATTAGATTGGATCTTGTTGACCCCGCTCGCCCTAGGTCTTATCCCGCAGAAACGCCACGGGCGGAGCCTCCGGTGGTTTCACCGGAGCCTCCGCTCCCTGTCCACGCGGCACAACACGATACGGATCCGCTAGGCAAGTTTGTACCATCGGAGGTACCGGTGCTCTCCGGTGGGCAGGCGCAGCGGAGCCTCCGGTGGTTTCACCGGAGCCTCCGCCCCCTGTCCACGCGGCACACCACGATACGGATCCGCTGGGCAAATTTGCACCAGCGAAAGTACCGGTGGGCTCCGGTGGACAGGAGCAGCGGAGCCTCCGCCTGACCAAGTTTTCGCGCGCCAAAACCAGAAAAACAAGAGAATTAAGAATAGAATGGTGTTTTGGGCAAAGGGAGCTTGGGTTGGAAGACTGTAACTGTTGTACGAGAGACATTACTCGATGGGGTTCGCAAGATGAAAAGATATAAAAGCCAAACCCGCACAAGTTGTCAAGGGGGAATAAGATATTCGGGAAAGATCCAAAAAGAAACATAAAAACAACTCTAAGAGGAGGAGGTTGGTGGCCGAAGCCACCATGTTTGAGTGTGTACTTTGGCACCGCGAAGATATATCTTGGGTTCAAGAGTACTACTCGCAATTAAGCACAATAGGTCACAAATTGACTAGATATGCAATGATTAATTGATTTTTGCATAATAAGAGGAGTGTACACTCACGAGTTGAGTGACTCTCCCCCTATGTCCATGCCTATATCCAAACCTAATAGCACATATAATGAAGGTACATATGCAAGGTCTTAGGTGAAGTTGGAAGAATCGATGACATTTAGTTCATTCCTCAAAGCTCGAAACCTTGGTTCATCAAGGGCCTTCGTGAATATATCGGCAAGTTGATCCTTGGTGGAAACATATGAGAGATCAATATCACCCTTCTCAACATGATCCCGAATAAAATGATGACGAATCTCAATGTGCTTCGTCTTGGAGTGAAGACCGGAGTTGTAGGCGATCTTGATGGCACTCTCATTATCACAAAGAAGAGGCACCTTGTCAAAATGAATACCATAATCCTTCAAGGTTTGCCTCATCCAAAGCAATTGGGCACAGCAACTTGCCGCGGAGATATACTCGGCCTCGGTGGTGGAGAGAGCAATGCAGTTTTGCTTCTTCGAAGACAAACATACTAGTGAGCGGCCAAAGGAATTGGCAACCCCCAGAAGTGAACTTCCTATCCGTCTTCTCTCCCGCATAATCCGCATCCGAATACCCAATGAGCTGAAAGCTTGAACCCTTAGGATACCAAAGACCAAAATTTGGGGTATGAACTAAATATCAAAAGATTCATTTCACCGCTTCTAAATGACTTTTCCTCGGAGAGGCTTGAAACCTTGCACATTTACCTACACTATACATGATATCCGGTCTAGATGCACAAAGGTAGAGCAAAGAGCCAATCATGGAGCGGTATACCTTTTGGTCTACCTCTTTACCGTTGGGGTCGGGTTTCAAGTCAGTGGTTGTGGACATGGGAGTCTTCATAGGCTTGGCATCATGCATGTTGAATCTCGTGAGCATGTCTTGAGTGTATTTGGATTGTTTGATGAAGGTTCCTTCATGATATTGATTCACTTCAAAGCTAAGGAAAAACTCCAATTCTCCCATCATAGACATCTCAAACCTATCGGTCATAAGCTTGCAAAACTCTTCATTGAACAAAGTGTTAGTAGACCCAAAAATGATGTCATCCACATATAGTTGGCATATGAACAAGTCACCTCCAACCGTCTTAGTAAAGAGGGTGGGATCGATTAAACCAACATTAAATCCACGATCCACTAGAAACTCTTTAAGGTGCTCGTACCACGCACGTGGAGCTTGTTTAAGTCCATAGAGTGCCTTATCGAGTTTATAGACGTGATTGGGGTGGTTGGGATCCTCGAAACCCGGAGGTTTCTTAACATATACTAACTCACTAATGGGACCATTTAGGAAAGCACTTTTCACATCCATTTGTTGCAACTTAAAATTATGATGAGATGCATAAGCAAGTAAGATACGAATGGATTCAAGACGAGCTACGGGGGCAAAGGTTTCACCGAAATCAACACCTTCGACTTGAGAAAACCCTTGAGCCACCAACCTTGCCTTGTTTCGAATGACAATACCATCTTTATATTTCTTGTTCTTGAACACCCATTTGGTGCCAATAACATTCTTGCAATCCTTGGGCCTTGGCACTAACTTCCACACTTTGTTGCGCTCGAAGTTATTGAGTTCATCATCAATGGCTTCAAGCCAATCTTGATCTTCGAGAGCTTCATAAACCTTCTTGGGTTCAATGAAAGAGACAAAAGCATGGGCCTTGCTAAAATCCTCCAATTGCTTCCAAGTGACAACCCTTCCATGAACTTGCCCAAGTATCTTGTCCTCCGTGTGACCCGCTCGTTCAATATTCTCTAGCCTTCTCTTTGCTCTACGAGATAGTATCTCCTCCAAAGATTCTTTGGATATTTCTTGAGAATCACCTTCTTCATCGGAGACATGTCCATCTTCATCTCGGCCTTGATAATTAGTGGGTGAAGGATCACCACAAGGTTGAGCTCTCTCAACAATGATGGGACTTTGATCATGGCTTTGATGGGAAGTTTGGCCTTGATCATGATCCTGTCCTTGACCACTTGCTTGACCTTTATCATTAGCTTGAGAGCTTGGTGCATCTTGTTGGGTAGCTTGTGTATCAATGGGTGTAGTCAATGGCTCCACTTGAGTGGGGCATAGTCCTTCTCCCTCCGTCATCCGTTAACCCTCAATGGGAATTATTTCACCAATCCCCATTCTTCTTATGACGATGGGAGGAATTGCATCTCCTACAACACCATGATCTATACGCCCCTTGGGAGCCGTTATCCTCATCAAACACCACATCTATAGCTTCTTCAACTTGTACAGTGGATTTGTTGTAGACTCTATAGGCGTGAGCATTTGTGGCATAGCCAACAAAAATACCCTCATATGATTTGGTCTCAAATTTTGACAAACGTTTACCTTTCTTGCGAATGAAGCACTTGCAACTAAAGACCTTGAAGTAAGATACGTCTGGTTTCTTTCCCGTGAGAATCTCATATGGAGTCTTGTTCAAGATCTTGCGGAGATATAACCGGTTGGTAGCATGACAAGCGGTGGAGACGGCTTCGGCCCAAAAGTTATAAGGAGAAGAGAACTCTGCAATCATTGTCCTAGCCGCATCCATCAAAGTCCGGTTCTTTCTTTCTGCAACACCATTTTGTTGAGGGGTGTAGGGAGAGGAGTATTTGTGAGCAATGCCCTCTTCACTAATAAATCCCTCAACAGTATAGTTCTTGAACTCCGTACCATTATCACTCTGAATGGCCAATATGGAAGCATTGTGTTGGCGCTCCACTAGAGTGATAAACTCGATGACTCTATTTTGAGTCTCACTCTTACTCTTGAAGAAATACACCCAACAATATCTTGAATAATCATCCACAATCACTAAGCAATACTTCTTTCCTCCGAGACTATCATAAGATAGTGTACCAAAGAGATCTAAGTGAATGATCTCAAGGATTCTTGTGGTGGAGATATTAGTCTTGGTTGGATGGAATTCTCCATGTTGCTTTCCAAAGGTGCAAGAACTACACACACGATCTTTAGCAAACTTAGCCTTGGTTAGTCCTAGAACATTATTGCCACTTTGAAGGTCATGCAACATTCTCATATTGGTGTGGGCTAACCGGCGATGCCAAAGCCACCCCACATCAACTTTAGCCATTAGGCATGTCGTGGCACACGTGTCTCCTTTAGAGAAGTCCAGTACATACATGCTGTTCTCGACAAACCCAACAAAGGCTACTTTAAGATTTGTTTCCCAAGTGACAATCACATTCCCTTTATTAAAGAAAGAGGTATAACCAAGGGACTCAGCAAGGATAACATTCTCAATTGATACATCATTTTAGATAGCGACCTTGCCTCGTCCCAATACCTTAAGTTCGGAATTGTCACCAATAGTGACGCAATTGAGATGAGATAATGGAGGTTCAATATTGCTCATTGCGTCATTGCTTCCGGCCATATGTTGGGATGCATCACTATCCACCGTCCATCTACCCGACCCAGAAGCACTTCCCTACAAGAGATCAATTTCTTGATTTAGGTACCCATACTTCAATGGGTCCTCTTTTGTTAGTCACAAGGGTCTTAGGAACCCAAATATTCCAATGATAATCATCACCATAAGAAGTACCAACGTATTTAACATAAACATGACCATCTCTAGATTTCATAAGAACATAAGAGGGGTTATATTTTCGGCAAAGTCATTGTGAGTGATGCTCCCCCTAGAGGTATCATCACCCACCACGGCGTTGGTATCCTTCTCCTTGGTCACCTGTCCCTCTTTCACAAAGACAACATTCTGTGAGGGAGAGGTGGCCTCCTTGGTTTTCTTCTTTGACTTGGCAACGAAGCCAAGTCCTTCCTTTCCCTTCTTGGCTCCTTGAGAGCTTATGTCGTCATTGAGAATTTTCTCTCTTCCTACAATGTTAGTAGTAGTACAAGAGGTAGGCATGATAACAATACTATTATAGGAGGAAGTCACTTTCTTATTAGATTGTTGAGCTAGGAGCTTATTTCGGGACGTGGTGAGCTTGTCATGGATTTCTTTAAGAGACATGAACTCCTTTTCTAGTTTTCCATCACGCTCAACAAGTTCCTCATGAGCTATCCCTAGCTTCAACTCTTCTCCTTCAAAGATTTTAAGTAAAGCACTAGATTTTTCATTATCCTTCCTAAGTTTGGAAACACTAATAGCATAAGTATCTTCTAAACTAGATAGTCTCTCTTCAAGAGAGGCTCTCAAGGATCTTTCTTTCTCAAGATCTTCTACAAGCTCATTGTCATGATTCTCATGACCACCACCATAGCTTTCTAAGGTCGTGATGATCTCTTGCTTCTCATATATGAGAGAGTTAGCATCATCAAGTTTCCTCAAGAGGGCCTTTACCTTTTCCTTGGTTTCACCTTCAAGACTACATAGCCAAGAGCTAAGATTCTTGGTCTCCTCATCATCCACAATGGTTTGAACACAATCCAATAATGAGAGAGAACTAGTAGCAATAGACTTGGAGGTGGAAGATGTTACCGCGGTGGCTTTTGCCATGAGACATGTAGGTCGGACTAATGCCTTCTCATTGGGGGATTCGAATAGAGAGACCGATGAAGAGGAAGCCGTAGCTATGGCGACGTGGGCCACACCTACGACTTCATCTTATCCTTCATCTCCGGAGTAGTATGTTTCTAATGTAGGGCCTTCTTGAACATATAGAGCCCTTGGGACTCTTCTTGCGAGATTCTTGTTTTGTGGAGCTTTGTTCTTGTCCTTGCGAACAAGCTTCCCTTCATTATCTTCTCTTGGCTCAAAAGGACACTCCTTGACGAAGTGATTTGCACTTCCACAATTGAAGCATGTCCTTGGCCGCTCCCCTTTCTTCTTGTAGATCTTGTTTCTTGAAGGTCTAGGAGCACCGGCCTTGTGAGCCTCCCATCTCTTCCAATAGCCATGCATGGCAAGAGCAATACACTTGTGAGAACCCTTGTATGTGTCTTCATAATCCTCATCATCCTCATCTACTTATTCTATCCGATCAACCGCCTTGGATTTCAAGGCGAGGTTGGGAGACTTTCCAAATCCTCTTGAGCGAGTGAGAGCATCATCCGCGCTCTTGGAGATAGGGATATGGCTATGAACGCACTAAGAACACCAATTGAGTTGAGGTAGTTGTAGTCCTATCTTGTACGGATGCTCGTGGAGAGGTTCTTCTCAAACGGGGTTATGGCCTTGACAAACTTCCTCTTGATCCACTCATCGGAGATCTCCTCTTTTCCAAAATCCCTCAATTGGTTGCCAAGAGTGACAACTCTTCTATATAGTTCTTCGGGACTCTCATCTTCAAGCATAACGAAGTTCTCGGACTTGTCAAGAGCCACATAATACTTGGAGGATTGAATGCTAGCATTGCCTTGAAACAAAGTGTCAAGTTTATCCCAAGCCTCCTTGGCGGTCTTGATACCGCGTATGTGTTCAAGATGTTCTCTTGGGAGAGCCTTCTGGATAGTGACAAGAGTGGTCTTGTTGAGTTGAAATTCCACGTCTTCTCTTTGAGTCAAGTTGCTTGCATCATAGGGATGAAATCCATGGAGAACACTTCTCCGCAAGGCGGTGCAAGACCCTGAAATATGAGACTCCATATCGAACTTCCAAGAAGAGAATTCATTAGTGTTAAGCATGGGAGGAAGTCCAACATTTAGAATGTGTGGCATTGTGGCAATGGGATGGATAGTGTCATAATTGTGAGGTGGTGGTACTTTTGAGTTAGACCCCGAACCGTTAGCCGATTGAGACTTGGAGCCTTCGGAGCTCCCACCGCTCTTAGCCTTTTTATTGGCTTTTGCCTTGGCTAAGACAATGTTAGCTTCCATTTCGGCGATGTACGGAATGGAGTTACATCCGAGCTAACATCATCGGCGGCGAGAGGTGGTTCCTCAAGCTCCTTGTTTTTTCCCATCATGGCCTCCAACATTTTCTTTATGCTAGAAACCTCCAAACCAACACTAGAGCTAACCTTGGACAATTCGGTTTGGAGGGTTCCAACCGTTTCTTGTAGGTTAGTTATAGTGTCGGTCATTTTGGCTATTTCCGCACTAGAACCGCCGGGCGCATTTTCATTGACCATTATACTCTTAGGCGGTTAAGCCCATAGCAAGAGCCGAGGCTCTGATACCAATTGAAAGTGCACTATGGTCAACTAGAGGGCGGGTGAATAGGTTGACTACCAATTTTTCTTCTTTTCCTTTTAATTATGGATAAGAAAGATAAAGTAAGGTTCTCTAGATGTGCAACTAGGTGAGCAACCTAAGTGATACAAGATAAGATACGCAACGGAAGTAAAACGAAAGGCAACAAGATAAACGACAAGTGTAAACAAGGAGACAAGGATATGTTTCCCGTAGTTCCTTCTCGAGAGAAGTACGTCTACGTTGGAGAGGTGGGGAGCCACCTAGGCGCTCCTCAATAGCACGGTTGTGCATACCTTATTCTCCTTGAGCTTCTCCGGTGAGGGAGATTCTCGTTTCCACTATGAGGTCGACTTGAAGGCATTGACCAAACCTTTACACAAGCTCGAGATCACTCCACAAGATGGATGGAGGCTCTCAAGCAATCTGAAGCTTCTTGCAACAAGGTGGAAGATACAAGCACACGATCTACTAAGGTTTCTAGGCCTCAAGTAGGATTATAGATCTACTAGGTTGTGGTGGGTGGATTTGAAATTCCTTTAGTGGAAGTGTGGATCTAGGTCTCCTCTAGCTCCCCACAAAGTATAGGAGTGTTTGGGTGGCTGGAGAGGGAGATCTAGGAGGTTGAAGCTTTCATTAATGGCTAGGAGAGAGAATGGGAAAAAGCTTAGAATTTATGAGGTAGGGGAAGGGGTATTTATAGCCCCTCCCAAATTGGCCATTGAGCTGATCCCGCAGCACCAGAGGCTCCGGTGGTTTTACCGGAGGCTCCGGTGGTCTTCATATGTGCGCAGAAGCGCAGTCCATTTTCCCTTCGTGTTGTATGCTGCGGGGCGGAGGCTCCGGTGGTTTTGGCGGAGGCTCCGCCCACCGGAGGTCACCGGAGGCTCCGCTCGGGCCTCCGCTCTTATCCACCCGAATGCCATTTTGGCGGAGGCTCCACCGGAGGCCAGCCCCCCAGCGGGGGTGGTGGAGCCAGCGGAGGCTCCGGTTGTTTTACCGGAGGCTCCGCCCACCGGATGTCCACCGGAGGCTCCGCCCTGGCCTCCGCTCTTCTCCTCCCGAACGCCATTTTGGCGGAGCCCACACCGGAGCCCAGCGCCTGGGCTATGCTGGAAAAAGGCTGGGGCGGAGGTTCCGGTGGTTTCACCGGAGCCTCCGCTGCATACAAAAATACTTTCCCAACTTTGTCATTTTGAGCTCTTTTCATTCCAAACAAAATTGTATCCCATAGATAATGTATACTTGATGAACCTGGGCATTTTCATGAATAACAATTGATCATTAGTCCAATAGGTATGTTGTCATTTAATTATCAAAATGGAAGATGATCTTTTATCTTGCTCGCTCAAGAGGAATGGGAAAGACACCCAATCTTGCATTGAAGTCAAAGGCAATGGCTCAAGTTGAAGAAGTTGAAGAAGAGGATGATGATGAGGAATACTATGAGGACACTTACACTTGCTCTCATAAGTGCATTGCCCTTGCTATGCACGGATGTTGGAAGAGATGGGAAGCTCACAAGGCCCGCTCTCCAAGACCTCCACGAAACAAGAACTACAAGAAGAAGGGGGAGCGACCAAGGACTTGCTACAATTGTGGAAGTGCAAATCACTTCGTAAAGGAGTGCCCTTTTGAGCCAAGAGAAGAAAATGAAGGCAAGCTAATCCGCAAGAACAAGGTCAAGGCTCCACAAAACAAGAACTTCGCTAGAAGAGTGCCAAGGGCTCTTTACGTTCAAGAAGGGCGGTGTTGGAAACCTATATCTCCGGAGATGAAGGAGAAGATGAAGTTGTAGGTGTTTCCCATGTTGCCATAGCTACCTCCTCATCTCCATCGGTCTCTCTATTTGAATCCCCCAATGAGTTTGCGGCTACCCGACCTACATGTCTTATGGAAAAAGCCACTTCGGTATGCTCTCCCAACTCCAAGACCATTGTCACTAACCCTCCCTCATTATTGGATTGTGTTGAAAATGTTTGTGAGGAGGATAGTGAGGCAAAGGATCTAGGCATTTGATTAGCTAGCCTCAAAGGTGAGACTAAGTAGAAGGTAAAAGCCCTTTTGTGGCAACTTGATGATGCTAACTCTCTTCTAGATGAAAAGGAGGAAATTATCATGACCTTGGAAAGCCATGGAGGTTACTCTTGCAATGAGAAAGAACTTGAAAAGGCTCTTGAGAATGAGCGTTCCATTAGAGCCTCACTTGAGGAGAAATTATAAAGTCTTGAAGAGACTTTTGCTATGAGTGTCTCTAAGCTTAGGTAAGATAATGAACAATCTCTTGCTCTTGTTAAAACCCTTGAAAATTAAGAGTTGAAGCTAGGAATTGCTCACGAGGAACTTGTTGCTCGTCATGGAAAACTAGAAAGGGAGTTCACGTCTCTTAAAGAAATTCATGACAAGCTAACCAAATCTCGTGACAATCTTCTAGCTCAACAATCAAACAAGGAAGTCATTTCCTCTTCATCTACTTGCATTAGCACTTTGCCTAGAAATTCTTGTGGTGCAACTAATCTTGTAGGAGGTGAGAAGGCTCTCAATGAAGTGGTTCCTCAAAGAGCCAAGAATGGAAAGGAGGGACTTGGCTATGTAGCTAAGTCAAAGAAGAAGTAAAAGAAGAACAAGAAAAAGGTCACCTCTCCCTCACAAGGAGTAAAATTTGTGAACGAGGGAGAGGTGGTCAAAGACAAGGAGAGAAACACCATTGTGGGTGGTGACACCTCTAGGGGGAGCACCACTCATAATGACTTTGCCGGCAAATATAATCCATCTTATGTTCTTATGAAATCTAGAGATGGTCATGTGTATGATAAATATGTTGGTACTTCTTATGGTGATGATTATCATTGGACTATTTGGGTTCCAAAGACCCTTGTTGCTAACAAAATAGGACCCGTTCAACGATGGGTACCTAAATCAAGACACTGATCTATTGTAGGGAAGTGCTTCCGGGTCAAGCAAATGGACGGTGGATAGTGGTGCATCCCAACATATGACCGGAAGCAAAGACGCAATGAGTGAACTTAATCCTCCATTACCTCATCTCAATTGCGTCACTACTGGTGATAACTTCGAGCTAAAGGTATTGGGACAAGGCAAGGTGGCTATCTCCAATGATTTATCAATTGAGAATGTCCTCCTAGTCGAGTCCCTTGGCTACAATCTCATCTCGGTCCTTCAACTTGCAAAAGTGGTTTTACCTTGTTCTTTAATAAAGAGAATGTGATTGAAACTTGGGAGACGACTCTTAAAGTAGCCTATGTTGGGTATGTCGAGAACGACATGTATGTAGTGGACTTCTCTAAAGGAGACACGTTTGTCGCGACATGCCTAATGGCTAAAGTTGATGTGGGTTGGCTATGGCATCGTCGGTTAGCCCACACCAATATGAGGACGTTGCATGACCTTCAAAGTGGCAATCAAGTTCTAGGACTAACGAATGCTAAGTTTGCCAAAAATCGTGTGTGTAGCTCTTGAGTTCTTGGAAAGCAACATGGAGAAGCTCACCCCACCAAGACCAACATCACCACCTCAAGAATCCTCGAGCTCATTCATTTGGACCTTTTTGGTCCCCTATCATATGATAGTCTTGGAGGCAAGAAGTATTGCTTGGTGATTGTGGATGACTATTCAACATATTGTTGGGTGTACTTTTTCAAGAGGAAGAGTGAGACTCAAAAGAGGGTCATCGAGTTCATCACTTTGGTGGAACGCCAACACAATACGAGCATTATGGCAATCTGGAGTGATAATGGCTCCGAGTTCAAGAACTACACCGTGGAGGTATTTCTTAGAGAGGAGGGGATCGCTCATCAATATTCCACTCCCTATACCCCTCAACAAAATGGTGTGGCAGAGAGGAAGAACCGGACACTAATGGATGCGGCAAGGACTATGATTGCGGAATTCTCTTCCCCATACAACTTTTGGGCCAAAGCCGTCTCCACCGCTTGCCATGCTAGCAATCGGCTGTATCTCCATAAGATCTTGAACAAGACCCCCTATGAGATTCTCACAGTCAAGAAGACGGATGTTTCATACTTCAAGGTCTTTGGTTGCAAGTGCTTCATTCGTAAGAGAGGTAAACACTTGTCAAAATTCGAGACCAAGTCATATGAGGGTATCTTTGTTGGTTATGCCACAAACGCTCACGCCTATAGAGTCTACAACAAGTCCACCAGACAAGTTAAAGAAGCTATAGACGTGGTGTTTGATGAGGATAATGGGTCCCAAGGGGGCCGTATAGATCATGGCGTTGTAGGAGATGCAATTCCTCCCATCGTCATAAGAAGAATGGGGATTGGTGAAATAATCCCCATTGAGGGTTACCGGATGACGGAGGGAGAAGGACTATGCTCTATTCAAGTGGAGCCATTGACTACACCCATTGATACACAAGCTACCCAACAAGATGCACCAAGCCCTCAAGCTACAAGTCAAGGCCAAGCTAATGATCAAGATCATTCCATCGATCAAGGTCAAGCTAATAATCAAGGCCAAGCTAACACTCAAGGCCAAGCTCATAATCAAAGCCAAGCTCACAATGAAGGACAAGGACAAGACACTCATGTTGGTGATCAAACCCAACACATAAGAGATCCATCTCCCATTGAGGATCAAGATGAAGGAAGAGATGGACATGACTCCGATGATGAAGGTGATGATCAAGCCATATCCAAGGAGTCTTTGGAGGAGTTACTAGCTCGTAGGGCAAAGAGAAGGCTAGAAAATCTTGCTCATGCCGGCCACACGGAGGACATGATTCTTGGACAAGTTCGCGGATGGGTAGTCACAAGAAGACAATTGGCGGACTTTAGCAAGGCTCATGCTTTCGTCTCTCACATTGAGCCCAAGAAGGTCTATGAAGCGCTTGAAGATCAAGATTGGCTTGAAGCTATGCACGATGAACTCAACAATTTCAAGCGCAATAAGGTGTGGAAGCTAGTACCAAGACCTAAGGACCGCAAGAACGTCATCGGCACCAAGTGGATCTTCAAGAACAAACAACATAAAGATGGCATCGTCATTCGCAACAAGGCGAGATTGGTGGCTCAAGTCTTTTCTCAAGTCGAAGGTGTCGATTTCGGTGAAACCTCCGCTCCCGTAGCTCGTCTTGAATCAATTCGTATCTTACTTGCATATGCTTCTCATCATAATTTCAAACTACAACAAATGGATGTGAAAAGTGCATTATTTAATGGTCCCATCAATGAGTTGGTATATGTCAAGCAACATCCGGGTTTCGAGGATCCCAACCACCCCGATTATGTCTACAAACTCGATAAGGCGTTCTACGGACTTAAACAAGCTCCACGTGCGTGGTACGAGCATCTTAAAGAGTTTCTAGTAGATCGTGGGCTCAATGTTGGTTTAATAGATCCCACCCTTTTCACTAAAAAGGTTGGAGGTGACTTGTTCATATGCCAACTCTATGTGGATGATATAATTTTTGGTTCTACTAACACCGCATTCAATGATGAGTTTTGCAAGCTTATGACGGATAAGTTCGAGATGTCTATGATGGGCGAGTTGGAGTACTTCCTTGGCTTTGAGATCAAGCAACATCTCGAAGGCACCTTCATCAAGCAAGCCAAGTATACTCAAGACATTCTCAAGCGATTCAATATGCATGATGTTAAGCCTATGAAAACTCCCATGTCCACAACTATTGACTTGAAACCCGACCCAAATGGTAAAGAGGTAGATCAAAAGGTATACCGCTCCATGATTGGCTCTTTGCTCTACCTTTGTGCATCTAGACCCGATATCATGTATAGCGTAGGTAAATGTGCAAGGTTTCAAGCCTCTCCGAGGCAAAGTCATTTTGAAGCGGTGAAGCGCATCTTTCGCTATTTGGTTCATACCCCAAACTTCGGTCTTTGGTATCCCAAGGGTTCAAGCTTTTAGCTCATTGGATACTCGGATGCGGACTATGCGGGCGAGAAGACGGATAGGAAATCTACATCCGGTGGTTGTCAATTTCTTGGTCGCTCATTGGTTTGTTGGTCTTCCAAGAAGCAAAATTGCATCGCCCTCTCCACCACCGAGGCCGAGTACATCTCCGCGGCTAGTTGTTGTGCTCAATTTCTATGGATGCGGCAAACTTTGCGAGATTATGGTATCGACTTCGACAAGGTCCCCCTCTTGTGCGACAATGAGAGTGCTATCAAGATCGCCTACAACCCCGTTCTTCACTCCAAGACGAAGCACATTGAAATTCTGCATCACTTCATTCGGGATCATGTTGAGAAGGGCGATATTGATCTCTCCTATGTGCCTACCAAGGACCAACTTGCGGATATCTTCACGAAGGCCCTTGATGAACCAAGATTTCAGGGTTTGAGGAATGAACTAAATGTGATCGATGGGTCTAACTTCTCTTGAACCCTTGCATATGTACCCCCACTACACATGTTATCTAAGTTTAGATGTAGGCATGGACATAGGGGAGCGTATTTCAACTCATGAACCAACACTCCTCCTATCATGCGGAAAACAATCAAAACTTCATGCATATCTAGTCATTACGTGACTTATTGTGCTTCAACGTGAGTCATACTTTTGGGCCCAAGATATATCTTCGCGGCTCCTTGGTATACACTCAAACACGGTGGCTTCGCCCACCAACATTTTTCCTCTTTGTTTGTCTCGTTTCTTCTTTCTCGTGTTTGTGTTTGTGTTTGTGTTTTGCTCTTTGTCGTGTTTTTCTCGCTGTTTTGGTGGCTCACATCTTATCCTATTTTTCCAAAACTCGGTTTGTGCGAGAACCCCAGAAATTCTGGCATGAGGCTCGGAAATTTCCGGCCCCTGATAATTGCCTCAGAATATTTCCCCCATTTCCCTAGTGCCTGCTCACAGAAGGCACACCGGAAATTTGGGCGGAAATTTCCGGCGCAAATATCCGGGGCGCGGAATATTCCGTGTCTTATGCCCCGGAAATTTCCGGGGCTCGAGATTTGCCAAAAATTTCATCCCAAAATCTTGCGTGCCCCCTCGCAGAAGGCACACCGGAAATTTGGAGCGAAATTTCCGGGCCCAGGAAATTTCCGGCCTTAACACCGGAATATTCCGGGGTAAGAGGCTGGGGGCTATAAATAGGCGACGTGAGGGGAAGTTCCAGATTCTTTTCCCCTCCCCTCGCCTCCACTCCGCCTCCAACCGCAGCCGCCGCCTCCGAGCCTCCCGGGAGGCCCTCTCGCCTCCCTTCTTCATCCTCCGGCAGCCTTTTGCGGATCAAGAGACCGCACATCCGTTCCTCACCCCATGGATCCCGGTATGTGCTCATTTTCTCCGTAATCTAGGGTTGCTAGACGATTAGATCTCGGTTCCTTTCATCTTCTTGAGTTTTGTGGAGGAACAACCGTGCACTAGTTCCATGTATCTCCTCTTGTTCCTCCCATCGTTCTACTTTGTTGTTTTAGATTCGTGGCGGGCCTATATTCTCAGCCCTAACACGAATTTTTATGGGCCGGAAATTTCCGCCCCCGACCGGAATTTCCGCCCCCCGGAAATTTCGTCAGAGGCCGGAATTTCCGCCCCCGGGAAATTTCGTCAAAGGCGGGAATATCCGTCCTGCCCTGAATCTCTAACAGAGATCCATTGTTCCTCCCTTCTAAGTTGTGAGCCCCCGTTTTGATGTTTTTCCGTGTTTCTTTGCGCTTTCTTTTGCTTTTCTCGCAGATGGTCCAATCTCTAGGCCCCACAAGGTGACTAGATCTCGCAAGCGATGGCGCAATTTGAGGGAGGATGATGAGGGAGTGTTTGTTGACGAGGCTGAGACTCGTCGCCGCCAGCATGATGAGGAGCAAGCCTATGAGAGGGAGCGCAACGTTGACAGGGCTGCTCACACGGCCAGCAGGCAGCAGGGCAAGACTGTTCTCTATGTGGCCACCATGTCTGTTGCTGAGTTCAAGGCATGGCGCGCCAAGGCCTGGTACACAGAGGGTCCTCAAAATCCGACCATTGATTCTTGCTTCTGGCATTCTGAGCAGGAAACTCTCTTCAAGAAAGTCTACATTGTGGTGAGAAAGCCTGTCTTTCCAATGAAATACATCAACTTTGCCCACATGGATGCCAACCCTGCATATTTCAACAATTCTGTGAATCTTGCTGAGCTTCTGGGACTGCGCCATCTCATGGAGACCCAATGCTCCTACAACACCATCTTCATCGAGCAGTTCTTCGCCACTCTGGTCTTTGATGAGTCTGAGGAGATTGGTATGACCTGGATGTCTAGCCCCCACTTGCTCACCGCCACATTCCATGACTTTGCTGCTGAGCTTGGATACCCATTTGCTGGCCTCAACGTTCCTCAGGGTACTCGTATGCACATTCACGGGATGGAGTATGAGAAGAAGCTGATTGAGCTGTATGGTCCTACTGGCACTGTGGGCTCTGCGAAGGGTCTCTATCCTATATATGACATCCTTCTGCGTATGTTCAGGGAGACCATTGCCCCTAGTGGTGGCAACAATGATAAGATCCGTGGCGGCCTGGTGAACCTCATGCACCATGCCTTTCTGACATTCACTAAGGGTAACCTTGAGGACATTGAGAGCCACAAGATTGATGTGATGGATTTCATCTTCAACGAGACCCACTTCGCTCTCTTCCACCTCAAAGTGCCACCATATGTTGCCTACGTCATGAAGCTCATCAAGTCACGGTACCCTGCTCAGCTGCGTGAGGATCTGGAGATGGACTGTGAGCACACAAGCACGTGAAGCTGTACAAGAAGAGTGCTCACACTACCCAGGCTGCTCATGATGTCGGTGCTACCGTTCAAGGCAACCGTGATCCTCGCATGCGTCGTGCTCCTCCTGGTAACAAGAAGCGCTCATGGGTCGTTTGTGCCATTGAGAAGGTGATGTGCATGAATGTGTGCATCCACAAGGAAAACTACAATGCCTATGTCGAGCGCCGCAACATTCAGGAGAATCAGCGTGCCATCATGACTGCTCTCAATGTTCCCGATATTCCTGCTGCCCTTCCTCCGAGGATTCCTTACCACAACTGGAACAACTGTGATGTGGACTAGGATCTGGATGTTGCTGATGATGAGGATATTGCCAGTGCCAGCGAGGAGGAAGACACCCAGGCTTAGAGCTTGTTCCTTAGGGCGTAGTGCATTCTTCTCTCTTTTTGGTGTCCTGATGCGAAAGGGGGAGAAGATCTAGAGATCGCGGGGAATTGCTAGGGTGGGTTTCCTCGCTTTTTATCGTTTCTTATCTCTTCGTGCGTTTTTCGAACTCCGTTTCACTCGTGCTCGTTATTCGTGGATTCGTTTGTGTGAACTCATATTATTGGGAGGCATGTCTCCTATATATGCCTATCTGTGATGTTTACTTTCTATCGCATTGTTAGATTATCTCTATGCAAATACCCGTGTTGTCATCACTCACCAAAAAGGGGGAGATTGAAAGCTCATGATCCCTCTAATGATTTTGGTGATGATAACAACACGGGTATTCCCTCTACTAACAATGTTGTTTAAGTGTCTACAGCTGGCCTCTCAGATGAGTAAAGATAATACTCTCGGAAAAGTTCACAAAGGATTTCTGAAAATGATTTATTTTGCAGCCGGATTATTCAGGTGCTGGCCCACGGAAATTCCGGTTGATATAGTCCGGAATATCCGGCCCCTGCACCGGAATATTCCGGCCCCTCTGGCCTCTTCAAACGACTAAGTGTCGAACTCAATCTGCCCGCGCACAGAAGGTGGGCGGATATTTTCCCGGAATATTCCGGGGCAAATTTCCGGCCCTCATGTCCTTAGCAGTTTCTGGAGGTTTCGCAGGTGCCCGCACGCAGAGATGGGGGCGGACTATTGGCCGGAAAATTCCGGCCCCAGATTATTCAAAAATCCGCCCCTCGGATATTTCAAATATCCAGCCTCGGTCCTTAGCATAATTCCAGCGTGGTGCTGCTGCCCGCGCGCAGAGATGGGGGCGGACTATTGGCCGGAAATTTCCGGCCCCGGATTATTCAAAAATCCGCCACCGGCTATTTCAAATATCCGGCCTGTCAGCCCCGGAAATTTCCGGTCCTTACCCCGGAATATTCCGGCCCTGGTGTTCTGCAACAGCCAGAAATTGGAGGAGCCTATAAATAGTTGTGTTCTTCCTCTAGACAGTTTGTTCGTCCATTCCTCTCTCTCCTCCATTGTTCAAGAGCTCAAAACGTCCCGATCTCCCTCCTCCTCCAACCAAACTCGATGCCCTTCAAGGATCTCATGGAGGAGGCCTAGATCTACCTTTCTACCAAGCCAATTTTTTTATTCCCACACCATATCTCTTGGGATCTAGTAATCTTTTGGTTGCCTTGCCATCCTAGAGAAACCCTAGTGCTTGTAACTTCCACCTTGTAGTAAGAAGTTTCGGATTGTTGAGAGCCTCCATCTCATTTGTGGAGTAGCCTCAATCACTTGTAAAGGTTTGGTCAACGCCTTCAAGTCGACCTCATAGTGGAAACGAGAATCTCCCTCACCGGAGAAGCTCAAGGAGAACATGGTGTGCACATCCGTTCTATTGAGGAGCACCTAGGTGGATCCCCTCCTCTCCAACGTAGACGTACTTCTCTTAAGAAGGAACTACGGGAAACATATCCTTGTCACCGTGTTTTCACTTGTGGTTATCTTGTGCCTTGCATTTACTTCCGTTGCATACTCGTTACTTGTCAATTAGGGTGTCTACCTAGTTGCACATCTAGATAACCAAGTTATTTACTTCCTAAAGCCTCTCTAAAATTGAAAAAAGATTAAAATTTGTAGGTCACCTATTCACCCCCTCTAGTTGACCTTTGTGTACTTTCACCGGATCAATTAGATCCTGTCAAACCCGGCTAGATCCGGCCCAGATCAGGCCCGATTAGCC
Source organism: Alopecurus myosuroides (assembly GCA_028641055.1). Classification (NCBI taxonomy): domain Eukaryota; kingdom Viridiplantae; phylum Streptophyta; class Magnoliopsida; order Poales; family Poaceae; genus Alopecurus; species Alopecurus myosuroides. The sequence goes on from CM054057.1 coordinate 431,342,207, forward strand.
TCACCGCCGCGCCATGGTCGCCGCCGCCATCCACATGTAGGTCCTATGTTTCCCCTACCGCCACCATCCTCGCCGGAGACCACCATAGCCGACTAGGGACGGGTCCACCGGAGCATGCAACGACAAGATCGGACGTCGCCAACCGGGCGTGCCCGGTCGCTTCTCCCCGACGCACCCGACAAGGAACATGCCCAGATCGGGCCCGCCTTGGGGCGCCGGCCATGGAGCCACTGCCCCCGTCCGCGACGCAAGGAACCCAGCAACGCCAACGCCGGACGATCCCCGCCACCGTGCCGTCCTTCACCGCCAGTCAAGGTCGTCACCGACAAGCACCGCCGCCGGCCGCCACCATCCTGCGAGGGGCCCCGCGCATGCGGGTAGAGAAGAGTCGCCGCCGCCGGCACCGCGCGGCAGCTCCCGTCCGGCTGCGGCGGAGGTTTGGAGAGCGGAGGAAAACGAGGGCGGAGGGAAGGAGGTTCACTCGCCCGGTCGCCCCTCTTGACTCGAGTCGTCCACGTTTGCCTAGGGCTACTCCCGTTCTGCTGAATCACACCGGTTTTCACTAAATCGTACACGACAGAGTTAACAAAGCACAATTTCGTTAGGAAGTGATGTTCCCAGTCGAGACGACGTATGGAGCAAACCACGTAAACCTGGGCAAGTTACTTAAACCATCATCATCATCATCATCATCTCATCTCATCCAGTGGTAGCTTGTTGGAGATGATGCACCGACGGCCTTATGTCATTTTCTTGTATGGGAATTGCTTCATCGATACTGAACCAGTCCAGCAAGTAAGCTTGGTTGCGTACTGCCAGTAGCATGCACTCAGGACGAATCATCAATTATGGTTCCACGCATCCAGCGATGTACTGTATGATTGAGCGTGGGAATATGGACCAGACATGAACCGGAATGAACGACATGGCGCTATTATATATTTTTAATTTTTTTTGTTAGCTTGTATATACTTTGACGTGTATGTACGTGTACACTCGAGGTACAGCTTGGTCTTGTTTGCACGCACTTCAACCAAGAAAAAGTATATATTTGTTCAAAAAAAAAATATTAGCAATTTAGCAGTAATTCATCGCGTGTAGTCACCGAGGCCAAGCTCTCACGAAACCGATCCTTGTCAGGTTTGCTATCTATCGCCGTCCCGTGTGATTTCGTTCCACACAAAGTGAAGGAGCACAAGTCCAAGATTCGAGTCGACCGATGCTGAAATGTGTTGCAGTACCTAGGTAGAGTACCTCCTTGAATTCGTGCCGACGCCATCAACGGCCAGGTCCAACCACCCGCCATGACCACGACACCCAGGCACGCTCCCTCATCACCATCGACACATTGTGACACATGACGCAACCACAAATTAATACTACAAGACGCCAGCAAATAGTGTATTCCTTTGTTTTACACTTGCTCAATCACAGCCGTGCTGCACAAAACAAAAAATGGGCCTAGCTACAGATGACTGACTGGACAACAATATAAGATGCTTCTTATGTCAAGAATGCAGAAGAAAAAAATATCACAAAAAGACGGATGGACCTCGACAAATACTACCTTCTTCTTCTTCTTCTCTTAGAGAGATGCTTCAATCTCCATCTGGACAGCCTACCCTACCGATAATTCTCCGTTTAGATACTGATCAGCACGTAACACCGTTTTGTTCGACTCGGGGGGTCACAATAGTCTGCTAAGGGACTTGATCAGCAGTTTGATGTTCTGCCGTGTCGCCTCGTCGCCAGTGAAACCAGAGATGTCCGAGCTGATACTCTGGAAGTAAGCAAGGGCACAGGTCAAAATCTTGTCAGTTTTACTGTCAGTTTGAGAGATTCTTTGAGTAAGAAAAATATACAGACCTCAATGTTCTTCAGAGTAAATATAAGGGTGAAAATAGACTGCTTGATAAGATCACTGTTCTCAGGGGTAAGCATGGAGGACTTCAACCTTCTGCAGGGCAGGAAAAGTTAAATCAAGAATGAAGGTTCTAACATAGCATTTGCACTTCTTACATAGACTCAACTCAAAAGAATTGGTAGGATTTTTAAAGCAGAAAAGCTTCTTTCCCACAAAATCTTGGGTCCAGTTTTAGCTCTTAAGAATGCAAAGCAAGTTTTAGCCAAGATTAGTTGTAATATAATTTGTGTAAGGAATATTTAGTACGAGTAATGCTGTTAAGCGGTACCTTAAATCACCGGATGCGTCAGCTAGACCTTTAGCTATAGTCTCCACATCCTTCACCAGATCACTATCACGAACCTCCGAGAGCAAAGGTTGAACTTCTTCAGCTAAGGCTTCAATCTGTTCCATCACTAACATTTAGGTTCATGCATATGACATTTAATGGCTCAAGTAGTGCCCACCAAATTTCTCTATTTTCCACAAAGAAGTTAAGACCCAGAGAACTGTATATGATGGAAACATCAGCCGCCCGCTTTTGCAAATTGAGAAGAAAAACAAACACCACGCTCCAACTGAGGGGAGGTCCCTTCCTCTTGACCATGGTCCTGAAACAGTGCTAGCCAAGCATGCTAGCCAGCATCCAGGGTAGGTATGCAACAGCGATATGATGGACCTAATCTTAAATTTTCAGTAGTTCAACTTAAACCCCACGGAAGTATTGACTTGGATCAGTTTTGCCAGAGTCAGTTTTGAGTCTAGAATTTTAAATATGAACGGGTTTTTTTAGCGATGCCACAAATAGACCATGTACTTGGTGGGTATGCCTAATACCATCATATGCCAGACATACACAAAAAACCAGGCCGATGCTTACATATGAGTAGTAGTCGTCGTAAAATTAGAACATGATATATAAGCCATCACGTGTTAGAAAAGGCTATCAGGTCATGCAGAATCAGGCCCTATGCATCTGGCAAACAAGTTTTTCTTCCCAAATGTACTGAGGTCTGAGAAACACTGCTGCAATACTGCAGACCTGCTTCGCGAAACTTCATCAGGTCATTTGAATTGCGAACCATGAAATCATATTTAGCATTATTGAGTAAAATGCGGTGGTTTCACGGAGTTTCCTAAGATAAATGTGGCAAACATATCGAAGGTTGCAAACCCTTACACAATAATTGGACAGAAGAATGTACCCGTGAAAGGAGAGGTTGTGCTTCTTCCATTATGGATGCAACCTTCTCCGCCAACTTGAAGCTTTTGTGAACACCAATTTCCTCCATGTCTCTTCCTAGACGGGTAAATATTCCGACCAGTGCATCTAAGCTTACTCCTTGCTGTCCTTTCATTCTCTCTTTGTCACAGAGAATTAAGCCTTCTTTGGAACAGTCTGTGTCAAGTGGACCAACTGAAGGTGCAGGGAGTGGATCTTTTGGTGTAATATCAATCATTGTCTCCATTAGTAGACCAGACTGATTAACCTCAACCAATGAATTACGGGGCACGATAATTTTATCATCTTCAACCTGACATATAGAAGATTTACTTATCAGAGATTTAGCCCAAAGGCCCAAAACAACACCACATTTACAGGAAAAGAGAAGTCTATACCTTATATGCCACTGAAATTTAAGCATAGGCAACAACAGGGGAAAAGGGAGCTATGGATAACAAACTTACTAGCATGCCACTAGTTACTTCCTCTCGGAAAAATAAAACGAAATAGCAACACGCAACTACCTTTGCACAATTTCAGGAATGAGAACATAACATAGAGATGGGCTGCTGATACATAGCTGAACATAGTGGTGTTAAGTTGTGAACTGATACAGCGTAATTGAAATGTTGCGATGATTGAAAGCAAAAATCTATCTAATTGTCCAGACATAATTGGTCGTGTGAAAAGTTATTCATAAGCTTGTGGAACAACAGAAATGTAACTTAGGGCTCGTTTGGCTCCCATAATTTGTACCAAATATGTGGAATTCATTTGACAATGCCATGGTAAACCTGTTTGGCTGTCACGGAATTGAACATGTAATTTCATTTGGAATTCCAGCAAATGCCTACTGTGTGTTATGTCAATTCCTATCCCTAACCCTACCATTTCACTTTCCAAATGTCATTTCATTTCTCCCAAATGAAATGCAATGCAGCCCATTTAAAAGCGAATTATATCAGACTCGGGGACTACCAACTCTATTTGATATTCAGCTTCCACATCCTACATTCTACATGCAACCTTTTTTTTGCGAGGAAGTTCTACATACAACTTTAAGCAATGAATGCAATAAAAAGGAACTATATTGATATAAACGCACCTCAACATAGGCATCAATACTCCTGAGCGAAGAATCGACGCGGACGACGCTCCCGACAGTGACGCCGCGAATCCTGACGGGCGTACCGACGCAGAGGCCGCACGCCTGGCTGAACTCGAACACGGCGCTGTACTTGCGGAACCGCGACCGCACCTGGAACCCCCGGAGCCACGCGAGCGCGAGGGCCAGCAGGGCCGCCCCGGAGACCATGAAGAGTCCCACGCCGCCCTCCCACACGCTGCGCTTGCCGAATCCGTAGTCTCCCAGCGGCTGCACCGTCCGGCGCCACAGCTCGACGAGCGGGGTCAACGGGTTCCTGCCACCATCCGGTGACGGCGACGCCTCGCCGCCGCCGCTCACGGCCACGGGATTCACTCGCGCCATTGCGGACCCCTGGCCCCGATCGGTCGACCTAGATCGGAGGGGTTCGGGCTCGGTCCCGTGATTGGGCTTCCGATTTGGTAGGAAGCAGGAGCAGCATACCACGGGAGTGGTCCTCGACATCGCCACTCGGTCATGATGTCGCCGAATTCCGAGGTAGGAAGGAGCGGGGGAGATGTGGGGGTGGAGGACTGGGCGGGGAGGAGCAGCAGGAAGGCGGCGCATCTCGGGGAGCCGGCGAGGACAGAAGGAGGTCGCTTTTCTTTTTTTCCCTTGCCGTCGAGGGGAACGGAGGAAGGAGAGAGCTGAGCTGTCGGGATGATGGTGCGCAGTGATTGAGAGGAGATTGCAGTAGCCTGGAATTGGCTGTCTTTGGTGGGCCTGTAAACAGTAACTGGGCTGGTTTGAGGCCTAGCTATGTTTTTATACCCTTAGTAACATATCTGCATTCCTTTAAAAGCTCAAAAAAAAAGTCTGGGGTCCCTAAAAAAGTTAACATATCTGCATGGTTGTCTAAAGGAGGTGCTGAGCGTCCCCCAGCGATCGGAAACCCCGATCCCCCGCATGGAGCAGCCGACACGTGTCCCTTACGGGTCAACGCCTGTGAGTCTCCATTTTTTTCACAGAAAAATCACCCGCGCACCGCACATCCCTTCCCATGCGCGTTCGCATGTACCGTGGCAGTGGCTGGATGCCTCCGGTTTCTCCGTCGTAGGTTGCCGGAGCTGCGACCGTCGCCGATTGCCGGAGCTACAATCGACACCGCCCAAAAAAACCGTTGTAGCACCACCACCGTCCATGGGAGCATCACCATCCTCGTTCGGCAGCACTGCCGCCGTCACGCGGGAGCAACTCGGCCGGGCCACGGGAGCACTTCTGGCGGCCCGCGAGAGCATCTCCGGCGGCGTTCCATGGGAGCATCTCCGGCCGCCTGCGGGAGCATCTCTGGCGGCCTATGGGAGCATCTCCGGCCGCCTTCATGAGCACTTCTGGCGGCCCGCGGGAGCATCTCCGGCGGTGTCCCACAGGAGTATCTCCGGCCGCCTGCGGGAGCATCTCTGGCGGCCTACGGAAGCATCTCCGGCCGCCTACATGAGCACTTCTGGCGGCCCGCGGGAGCATCTCTGATGGCCTACGGGAGCATCTCCGGCCGCCTATGTGAGCACTTCCGACGGCGCGCGGGAGCATCTCCGGCCGCCCGTGGGAGCACCGTCTCTTCCTTTTGGCAGCACAACCACCGTGGCACAGGAGCACCTCGGCCAGGCCACGGGAGCACCTCCGGCGGCCCGCGGGAGCATCTCTGGCGGTCTGCGCGAGCATCTCGGCCAGGCCACAGGAGCACCTCCGGCGGCCTACGGGAGCACCTCTAACAGCCTACGGGAGCATCTCCGGTGGCCTATAGGAGCTCCGTCGCCTCCTCGAGCTCCGCTACAGCGTCGGCTCATCGCCTCGTACCCGCCATGTCGGCCCTGCTCCAGCCTCCTCGCCCTCTCGCGCCTGTCGACAGCGCCACGGCAGCACTCAGCACGCCGATGGGGCACATCGATTTCACGGCCGGGGCACAGGTCTCAGCAGCAGCGGGAATGGACGCCGCTAGTGGGGAGGATGTGCGAGGGGGGAGGAGACGGGGAGGAAGAGATGCGAGCACCGGCGGCGCCGGGGGCGGGGAAGTCAGGGTGGTCCGGGGCATGGGGGAGGACGGGGGTGATATTTGTGTGGCTGGGAAGAGATAAGGAGGGCGGTGGGAGCGGACCCGCGATGGGACGCGTGGCAGGCGCAGGAGCCAGGGGACGCGACACGTGCGCCCCCCGGGTGATACACAGCATTTTCCTTGTCGAAAATACTACTCCCTCCGCTTTCTTTTTACTCCGCATATTAGGTTTATCCAAATTCAAACTTGCTAAAGTTTGACCAATCTTATAGCAAAAAAATATCAATATTCATAATGCCAAATCAATATCGTTTGATTCCCCATGTAATATACTTTCATATTATATTAATTTGGTATTATAACTATTGATATTTTTTCTATTAATTTGGTCAAACTTTGCAATGTTTGACTTATGACAATTCTAATACGCGGAGTAAAAAGAAATAGAGGGAGTATCTGCAGGGTGAGAAGGGCACGGTTCCATAAACATCGGGCGGTTCCATTAAAAAAAACAATTCTGTATACAATATCACTTTAAACCTCTTTTATCCGCAGCATTCTAAGAACACGGGAAATGAGAATAGTATAGGATTTGTAGTGCCATGCTCATTCCATTACTACGGGATTTCATATGCATAAAACTTTGTTTGAGTACATCACAGGAAAAACATCACAATATAAACAAATGATTTCTGCAATGAGCTTTGAGTAGATGTTAAATTTCATATGAATCGTAGTGTAAAGGATTTTTTTAAGAAAAAAAAAATCATATGTGATTCATTACTGCATATCAAACAACCGCTATAGGAAAAATCCTAAAGATTTGAATCCTCCAAAATTCATATGAGATAAACATAGGAGAATTACAATGTCATGTCCGCCAAGCCTCTTTAATTCACATGATTCTGGAAACGTAGGACCAATAAAACAGTATGATTACAATGTCATGTTCATTCCATTCCTATAAAGATTTCATATGCAGCAAAACTTGTTTGATTTCATCATAGAAAAAAAAAGTAAATGAATCTTATAAAGAGGTGTGTGTCGATGTTAGATTCTCTATGGAAATGTAGTAAAACTCATCTAAGATTAAATCCCACATTATGAGAACATACCGGTGATATTTATTTCATATCATGATTTTCCTTGTTCTTTCCAATAAACTTGGTCAATTTAAAACTTGTTTGAGCTATGCCAATATTTAGCGGCCTGTTTACATGGATGGATGTAGTAACAATCTGTATTCTCCTAAAAACAAGTGGACATGAGGTCATTATTCATGTTATTTTTTCTAGGCTCTATACCACTGTTTCGATGTCGATGATAATTGAAGGTGGAGATTGTGTCTAATGGAATAAAATATTAGGAACTATCCTCGTTCGATATTTTTATCGTGGGTGACATGGATGACATGAGGCTATGGTGTTTCATACGGTAGGATGATAACTCTTTGATTTGGTAGAATGTAGTCTACAGTTTTGACCTGATTTGGGGGTCATAGCGGCGACGGTTGTGTCAAGTGTGTTTTCAATAAGCTGTTGTCTCATTTTCGCTCCTTTATGTAGTATTTTTTCTTTTCTCAAAGTAGTGATTTATAGCTTTTTAAGCCATGTGTCTTGTTGTTCTTAGATTTTCATTTATTAGGATGAGCCACTCACGTGGTACAAAAATATTAGCTCAATCCAGTTTGTGTAGAGTTGATTTTCTGAAGTTCATTTAACGGTGCAATGATGAAGCTAGAGACAAGAGTACTATGGATGTTACTTTAGTTCTCTTTATGATCGATGTTAATTTGTTGTTTGTAGTAATCTCAGTTTCTTCAACACAATTGTTTTTTATGAAGCAGGAGCAGAATCTTTTGCACGACTATTCCTGCGCAGCCAGCAAACTCACCGAATAAAAAAAACTCACTGTCAGTCTCTTGCATAATTGTCGGCCGACGACGATGGCGCCGACACGTAGCTACCTGCCACTGTATCTCAATCAAATTACCAATCCGTCGTTGACCGTTATCCGTCGCCAAGTGTTTCATTTCCATTCATTGTGGGACTAGTAGTCTTCGAGATGAGACTGCGCGATCACTTCTGCCAAATAAAGAGTAGCAGCAATGCAATGGCATGTACTCCGTACTCTTTTGCAGAATCAAACCGGAATTACTTACTGCTGCTTAATTAGAGCATCTCCGGCCGTTGTCGCCCTAGGCCATTTTTGGGCGTACAATAGCGCCTTGGGGGACGTCCGGCTCTATTTCTTGGCTGGGGGACGGGGGGATGGGGGGACGATAATCCCAGCCGCGACCCCGGCCGAACAAGGCAAAAGAATGCAAAATATGCAAAACCTACAGAAACCGCGAACATTTGACGAAATTTTAAACGATTTCATTAAAGGTGGCCAAATATAGGCCTTTTTTTACATAGTAGATGTGATTTTAAAAAAATGCTAATTCATACCGAGAGGCTTGTACATCTTGGTGTAGTCGCCGTCGTCGTCATCGGAGTTGCTTGGCGGCTCTGCCTTCGGGGTGTTGCTGGTGCTCTGCCCTGGGTCGCCGACGTGCAGTGATGGGGAAGGGAAGACGCCATCGTTGTTGTCGCTGTCGGAGAGGACGACGACATCGCCGGTGGCCTGAGGTGCGTGTCGTTCGTTGATGACGATGCTCTGGCTCTCAGTCCGGCGACGCGGCGGCGCTTCCTGTGGCTCTGCCTTGACGACGGCAAGAGGAACAGGAGCAGCCGTCGGCGAGCGGCGCTTCCTCCCCCTGATCATCTACAGCTCAATGTGGGCGAGGACCCGAGAGAGGGTGCGCCCGGGTTTGCTCCACCAGATGCAGCGGCCATGGGTGTTGTTGCGCCCTGAAACAACACCGCCGACGGGGAGTTCGGACAACTCTGCCTCGACGTGTTCCTGGAAGTACGTTGTCCAGGAGGCGTGGTTGGTTGGATGCCACTGCGGTTATCGCCGCTCCTCCTTCGGCAAGCGCTCCCAGATGTCTTTGATCTCGGCGGCGCGCTCGGTGCCGGTGGACGGCGGAGGCACAGGGACGCCGCCTGCGCTGAGCCGCAATGTCCTCGGCGCGCTCATGCCAGGAGGCGCGTGGAAGTTCGCCTCGTGCAGCCGCCTGGCTTTACAGAGGTGCAGGGTGCGGCGTCCGCGCCGCTGAGTGGGTAGCCGTGAACCATGGCGGAGCTGCGCGCGAGAAGCAGAGAATGGGGCGATGAGAATGGCGAGAAGTGTGTCTAAGGGGGTCGGGTTGATAGCGTTATATACCAGCGAGCGGGCGGGATAGCTGAAGTGATGGCGGCAACGACATAACTCCGAAGCGTGGGCGACTGCTCCGCCACGCCGCGTGGTGTCTGGACTGACCGGAGGCGCCAATGCGCGCGGGAGACGAGTAGATAAGGACGATGGGGCTTTCTCTCACTGATAGTTAGGGGCCACAAACGGGAGAAATGGCAGGGCATTGTTTTCGCACCATTTTCCCTTCATTCGGCGTCCCAGTTGCCCCCCGGCGCGCTGGGTTCGGCCAGGGTTTGCCGGGCGATAATTTGGCCCAAGTCGACGCTATTTGGGCTTCTAGGGGCACGACTGGGCGAAAAAACGAGTGCGGGCGCAAAAAAGGGCTCCAGAGCATCTCCACCAGTCACCCACCAAATATTGTCCGGACTTGTACCTTTTGGGTGTCGGACAACTGTCCGGCGCATTTGGGGGTTGATGCTCCAGCGGCACCCTCATACATGTCCCCCTTTTTACTCTGTCAAAATCACAAATACGTCGTGAATGTGAGATGTTGATGCCCGAGCACGTCCTCGCCGGACACTTGCGACCCCTGGACCTCCGCAGATGATGCCGGTGATGGTCACGGAGGCACAGCCGCGGACCCTATGCTCTCGTCGTGCAACCAGCCATATGCATCGTACATGCTGAGGTCGCCGAGCACCAGCTTTAGAAGCAGAGCCGACCTCCCGCAACGGACCGTGACGACGCTTATTTGCGGGGCATTTCCTTCGTCCATGGCGCCGATGAAAGCGCATTTCGTGATCCCTAGTGTTTTTTGTATTAGTTAACAAGACTAATGATGTTATTTATCAAGGTGTTAAGTGATTCAGGTGTTTAAGTTTTTATACGCATCGAACAGCGGGAAAAGGTGAAGTTAGATCAGCCTATTTTGCCACAGAAGGCAACCGGATATTTCTGGTGCAACCGGAAATTCCGGTTGTGAAGGTTTTTCACTGAAAATAACCACTGGAGGTAGACGAAAATTTCCAAAGCCAAACCGTAATTTCCGACTGTGAAGATTTTCTTAGAGAGGGCCACAGAAGTGAGCCAGAAATTTCAACCGGAAATTTCCAAGGCAAAACCGGATATTCCGGTTGGGGATGAATCAGCTCGAAAACGGCTAAGGATTGGAAGTTTCTGCTCTTTGGAGTGAGCCGAAAATTTCCAAAACAACCAGAATTTCCGGTTGGGAGAATTTTACCATAGAAGTCAGCTAGAAATTTGTACCGAAAAATTTAGAGAAATCGGAATTTTCGGTTTGGTCAATTGCAGTCGATATCTCATATCTGAAGCAGAACAACTAACTGGAATTTCCGGCTCGATTTTCAGCCTCCAACGGCCACATTTATGGAGGGGGTATAAATACCCCTCCTTCTTCCCCAAGAGCTCTAGTTCGTCCAAGACATTGATTGCACATTTATTGGGCTCATCAAATCCAAGATTTCTCCCAATACCTTCACCCAAACTCGTTGATCTTTGGAGGATTGAAGGAGAAGCCCCCTATCTACTACTTCACCAAGTCGTTTTCATTTCCTCCTCATTCACTTGAGGGAATCTAGTCTAGGGTTTCATTATGAAAAACCTAGACCCCATTGCTACTCTTATTGATTGTTGGTGATTCTTAGGAGCCCCTAATTAGGTTGTGTGTGTGTGTGTGTGTGTGTGTGTGCGCGCGCGCCTCAAGCTCATTGTAAAGGATACGATTTCCGCCTCAAAGGGAATCAATAATAGAAGGTGAACTAGGCCTTTGAGGCGAAGTTCATCGGAGAATAGGGTGAGGCCTTTGTGGCGTTGAGTAGCCATTTGTGGTGGAACTAACACCCCTTCAACGATTCGTACTCCTCTCAAAAGGAGGAACTCGAGATTACATCCTTGTCTCCGTGTGCTTCCGTTATCGGTTACCTTGTTCCCTCTCGTTTACTTTGTGTTTGTATCTTGTGTATTGTTGTTCTGTAGTTGCATATCTAGAGTTACCTTTGTGTCAAGCATAAATTGAAGAAAAATTAAAAAAATTCGTAGCACCTATTCAACCCCTGTAGGTGTCCATACTATCCGCTCAGCCGGCTCGATGTCCTTGTCGCCGATGCTCGCGACGTTGTTTCCTTTCCGGTCTTGATGTGGTGGAGCTCGTCATCAATGGTGCGTTGCCTTCATCCATGGCGCCGAATCGATGCCTGGTGTGCCGTGAGTAGATGCAAACCATCTACGGCAGCAACAACTGGGCGTAGGAGCAGGACCCAGCGTGCGGCTCGCGTAGGAGGAGGACCCGACGTCCTCGTCATCCACAACCCGGGCATCAAGGCATGGGGCCTGCTAATCGACGTCGTCGATATCAGGATGCAACAAGGGTACGTGCACTCGAGGAGGGAGTTGCTACATGGCCACAGGGAGAGCTACGGTGCGAGTTAGGTCGTAGCAGGACAAGAGGCTCCGCTCAGCGACGAGAGCAGCTTCGACGCAAATGTGGTGATGATCCTGGCGGTGCTCCTGTGCGCGCTGATGTGTGCGCTGGGCAGGACAGTGCTGGTATGCGCTGCAGAATTTTTTTCCCTATGTAGTCCGCCAAGATCACTATGCAGATAACAAGACGTGCCCATACATGCGAGGATCAGGATCACGACTCACCGTGCAATGAACTCAATGTAGTCGTAGAAGATATCGGAACAATCGTAGATCCTCACAACTAGGCCTAATTGCAAGGATATCGCTAAGTCTTCCCTCATCAAGGATCACACGTGTAATACCTCTTATGGTGTGCATGTGTATGCTCGTGTAAACCCGTCAGCTCCGCCGTCCAGGACTCGACACCGACGAAGAGAGACAATCTTCCGGCGTTGCTAATTGGTAGCTCTAATCAACTGTGATTAGATCTATTTATGAAACTTAAAGTTATCAACAATTGAGAGAAAATTAGAATTAGAGATAGTATAATCGGGAGAGGAGGCCTCAAAACCCAATTAGAAGTGGCTCTAATTCAATTAGAGGGGCTCTAATTAGACCCTCTAATTTTACTAGAGAGAGAGAGCAGGGCTTGAGACCAATTATGTGTTTTCTTTGAGCCTTGGGGTGTTTTATATAGTAGGAGGGAGGAGGAGACTTTCCAAGAGGGCGGCAGTAGTCCTAGTTGTGCTAGGAGGAGGGTGGCCACACCCTCTCCCCTAGCCCAACTTGGATTGGGGTGGAGTCCAACTCCATCCCCTCTCCCTTCCTTTTTTTATTTTTTTATTTTCTCCTTTTCTCTTCAATAAATTTAGGAAAAGTACCGGGATGATGAGTACCGAATTGTGAAAATCCACTGGGGCCCACCTGGCAGCCCCCTAAAATAGGGTTCAGCCATGAGGGGGAAATCTGCTCCGAAACTCCTCAGGAACCACTTGACTCTTATAGATAAAATTATCGATATTATCTAACGATATTAGAAAAACATTTCTAACATCCCGGAACATCTCATGTCCTCCGTTACCTCTCATATAAATTATTCTAACACCGGCATAATTTCTCTCTTATAGTAACTTCTCCGAAACCACTCCGATTGACACCAGACTTGTTTTTGTGACATCGTAACGACATTGAACATTAATAAAACCAATAACAACATATTAATTTTCTCAATTAAAGGTTGACACAGCTTAAGAATGTGACCCATAAAGGCTCGATAACACACATTCATGTTCGGCAACTGATATTGAGGGTAAACCTCTATGGTGGCCCGATCTTCACGAATCGACCAAGAACACGAAGAACGAATGATGAACACGATGAACACGAGGGGGAAATCGGGTGAAATCAAGGGGGAAACGTGGGAAATCGAGGGGAGATAACTAGTAAGAACCAAAGAACCCCAAATCTCCTGTCAACTAAACCCCGAGGGCCGCCTACGGGACGATCGATCCAACTAAACTCACCTTATCGGGAACCGCTTCACACCCGTGGCCGGTCTACCACACCAATAGAACCTCAAGGGTTAGTTGAGGAAGATTGGGCAATCCCTAACTGAATTCCAAGGGAAAAGGATAGGTAATTAAGGTGAATCTTGATACGGTCCTAGATACACATCATAGGAGTAGCCTCACAAGAGGAGTCACCTCACAAGAGGGATACAAGATAAAATCTCGGAGTTCTTAATTCATCTCTAGCCTAGATCTGGTCCAAGGGGTACCCTTATATAGCCTAGGGGGTAGGTGGGGTGAAAAAGGGCGTTTTCACCCACTTTTGCGAGCTGGCAGGGAAGCCGGCCTAGAGGCCGGCCGGGTCTGTTGGGTGGTCGGCCTAGAGACACAGGGAGGCCGGCCTAGGCCGGGCAGCAGGCCGGGTGGCTCGGTTGGGCTGCCGGGCTGGAGGACGGCCGGCTCGGTTAGGGCCCCGGCCTGGAGGCCGACCTGGCCGGGTTTGAGGCCGGGTTTCCTGTACCCTGGTTCCTCCTTCTTCTCTCCTTCTTCTTCGAGGGCTTCTTCTTGGTCAACTTCCATGGCTTCTTGGGCATCATCTTGAGCATGTTCTTGGGCATCTTGGGCATCGTCTTGGGGGTCCATGGTGGGTCAAAACTGAGCACACATAGGGCATTCCCATGAGGTAGCGCACCATTCACCAAGTCACCGAAAGCATGAAGAGAGATGATTGAGTTCACCTTATCATGTATTGCCTTTGCTCATGATCTTTTCATTGGTCCACTTGGTGGAATGGGCTGTGCTACATCATCTCCCCCCTTGGAAAAGAGTCGACCTTGGTTCGTGATTTTCCTCATCACTTGGGTACCCATGGAAAGGAGAGAGGCCCTTGACGTTGAAGGAGTTGTGGACGAGGTACTTGGATTGCGGTAAGTTGGGCTTGTACACGTTGTTGTTGATGCGCTTGATGATCTTGAAAGGGCCGTCGCATCTAGGCTTGAGCTTGGAGTTGCGCTCTTGTGGGAAACGGTCCTTGCGCAAGTGTATCCGAACGAGGTCACATTCTTGGAACACCATGACCTTCTTGTTCTTGTTCATGATATATGCGCGGTGCTCGGAATGCTTCTCTAGTGTAGCTCTTGTGGATTCATGGAGCTTCTTGATGTAGTCGGTGTGCTTGTCGATGTCCATGTTCGCTTGCTCGCGTAGAGGCAATGGTAGGATGTCGAGCGTGGTGTTGGGGTTGAAGCCATAGACGATCTCAAAGGGGATTTGCTTGGTAGCTTGGTGTAGGGAGCGATTGTAGGCGAACTCGGCATGTGGTATGCATTCCTCCCAATTCTTGAGGTTGGGTTTGATCAATGCCCATAGGAGTGAAGAGAGTGTGCGATTCACCACTTCGGTTTGGCCATCCGTTTGTGGGTGGTAGGCAGTGGAGAATAGTAGCTTGACGCCGAGCTTGGCCATCAAAGTCTTCCAAAAGTATGATGTGAACTTGACATCTCGATCCAACACAATTGACGTGGGCACACCATGTAGATGCACAATTTCCTTGAAAAACAAGGTGGCAACATGTGAAGCATCATTCGTTCGATTGCACGGAATGAAATATGCCATCTTAGAGAAACGATCAACAACGACAAAGATTGAGTTCATGTTGGTTTTAGTGCGTGGGAGTCCTAACACAAAGTCCATGCTAGTGTCACTACAAGGTGCACGTGGTGTAGGTAACGGCAAGTAAAGACCATGAGGGTTGGAAGTAGACTTAACTCGGAGACATGTAGGACATCGCTTGACAAGTCTTTCAACTTGATGCCTCATCTTAGGCCAATAGTAGTGGTTGGAGAGCATGACATAGGTCTTGTCTCGGCCAAAGTGTCCCATGAGACCTCCTTCATGTGATTCCTTCAATAACAACAAACGAAGAGAGGACTCGGGAATACACAATTTGTTAGCCTTAACAAGAAACCTTTGTGAATATAGTAGTCATAAAAACCTCGATTGGGCAAGCATTTCTCAAAAATGGGTCCACAGAAAACATCTGAAGAGTATAAGTCTTTGATCTCATCCAAACCAATCACATTAATGTCAAGGCAGGTAAGAAGACACTCTTTTCTAGACAAAGCATCCGCTACAACATTCTCTTTACCTTTCTTGTACTTAATGACAGAAGGAAAAGATTCTATGAATTCTGCCCATTTATCATGTCTCTTGTTCAAATTAGCTTGACTTTTCAAATATTTCAAGGATTCATGATCGGAATGAATGACAAATTCTTTAGGCCAAAGATAGTGTTGCCAAATTTCTAAGACTCTAACCAAAGCAAATAGTTCCTTGTCATATATTGGGTAATTGAGTCTAGCACCATCTAATTTCTCACTATGATAAGCAACGGGACGTCCATTTTGCATAAGAACGCCACCAATGCCTATTCCACTAGCATCACATTCAATCTCAAAGGTTTTCTCAAAATCCGGCAAGACAAGCAAAGGAGCTTCGGTTAAACATTTCTTGAGGGTGTCAAAAGCTTTTTGTTGCGCATTGCCCCAAACAAAAGGTATATTTTTCTTTGTAAGTTCATTCAAATGGCAAGGAATTGTGGAAAAATCCTTCACGAGTCGGCGATAGAAACCGACAATGCCATGAAAGCGCCTTATCTCACCCACGGAAGAAGGGTTAGGCTAATTTCTAATTGCCTCGAATTTCTTGTTATCGACTTCAATTCCATTTGAAGAAATCACAAATCCCAAGAAAACAAACTTGTTGGTGCAAAAATTGCATTTGGAAAGATTGACAAAAAGTTTTGCTTTGCGAAGAGCCAACAATTCTTGCGAAATATGATCAAGGTGATCCTCCAAAGACTTTCTATAAATGAGGATGTCGTCAAAGTAAACCACAACAAATTTTACAATGAAAGGACGCAAGACTTCATTCATAAGACGCATAAAAGTGGAAGGGGCATTCGAAAGTCCAAAAGGGCATGACAAGCCATTCATGCACACCAAGTTTTGTTTTGAAAGCTATTTTCCATTCATCACCGATACTCATGCGAATTTGGTGGTATCCACTTTTAAGATCAATTTTGGAAAAGATAGCAGCACCACTCAATTCATCAAGCATATCGTCAAGTATAGGGATGGGATGTCTATATCTAACGGTGATAGCATTGATAGGGCGACAATCTATGCACATACGAGAAGTATCATCTTGCTTAGGTACAAGGATAACCGTAATGGCACGAGGGCTCTGAGATTCGCGAATGAAACCTTTCTCAAGTAGTTCTTGTATTTGTCGCTCGATCTCCTTAGTATCCTCGGGGTTGGTGCGGTAGGGAGCACGGTTTGGAAGTGGAGCACCCAAATGAGGTCAATGCGGTGCTCGATGCCACGTAGGGGAGGTAGACCCGGTGGTAGTTCTTCGTAGCACCTATTCAACCCCTGTAGGTGTCCATACTATTCGCTCAGCCGGCTCGATGTCCTTGTCGCCGATGCTCGCGACGTTGTTTCCTTTCCGGTCTTGATGTTGTGGAGCTCGTCATCAATGGTGCGTTGCCTTCGTCCATGGCGCCGACTCGATGCCTGGTGTGCAGTGAGTAGATGCAAACCATCTACGGCAGCAACAACTGGGCGTAGGAGCAGGACCCAGCGTGCGGCTCGCGTAGGAGGAGGACCCGACGTCCTCGTCATCCACAACCCGGGCATCAAGGCATGGGGCCTGCTAATCGACGTCGTCGATATCAGGATGCAACAAGGGTACGTGCACTCGAGGAGGGAGTTGCTGCATGGCCACAGGGAGAGCTACGGTGCGAGTTAGGTCGTAGCAGGACAAGAGGCTCCGCTCAGCGACGAGAGCAGCTTCGACGCAAATGTGGTGATGATCCTGGCGGTGCTCCTGTGCGCGCTGATGTGTGCGCTGGGCAGGACAGTGCTGGTATGCGCTGCAGAATTTTTTTCCCTATGTAGTCCGCCAAGATCACTATGCAGATAACAAGACGTGCCCATACATGCGAGGATCAGGATCACGACTCACCGTGCAATGAACTCAATGTAGTCGTAGAAGATATCGGAACAATCGTAGATCCTCACAACTAGGCCTAATTGCAAGGATATCGCTAAGTCTTCCCTCATCAAGGATCACACGTGTAATACCTCTTATGGTGTGCATGTGTATGCTCGTGTCAACCCGTCAGCTCCGCCGTCCAGGACTCGACACCGACGAAGAGAGACAATCTTCCGGCGTTGCTAATTGGTAGCTCTAATCAACTGTGATTAGATCTATTTATGAAACTTAAAGTTATCAACAATTGAGAGAAAATTAGAATTAGAGATAGTATAATCGGGAGAGGAGGCCTCAAAACCCAATTAGAAGTGGCTCTAATTCAATTAGAGGGGCTCTAATTAGACCCTCTAATTTTACTAGAGAGAGAGAGCATGGCTTGAGACCAATTATGTGTTTTCTTTGAGCCTTGGGGTGTTTTATATAGTAGGAGGGAGGAGGAGACTTTCCAAGAGGGCGGCAGTAGTCCTAGTTGTGCTAGGAGGAGGGTGGCCACACCCTCTCCCCTAGCCCAACTTGGATTGGGGTGGAGTCCAACTCCATCCCCTCTCCCTTCCTTTTTTTTATTTTTTTATTTTCTCCTTTTCTCTTCAATAAATTTAGGAAAAGTACCGGGATGATGAGTACCGAATTGTGAAAATCCACTGGGGCCCACCTGGCAGCCCCCTAAAATAGGGTTCAGCCATGAGGGGGAAATCTGCTCCGAAACTCCTCAGGAACCACTTGACTCTTATAGATAAAATTATCGATATTATCTAACGATATTAGAAAAACATTTCTAACATCCCAGAACATCTCATGTCCTCCGTTACCTCTCATATAAATTATTCTAACACCGGCATAATTTCTCTCTTAGAGTAACTTCTCCAAAACCACTCCGATTGACACCAAACTTGTTTTTGTGACATCGTAACGACATTGAACATTAATAAAACCAATAACAACATATTAATTTTCTCAATTAAAGGTTGACACAGCTTAAGAATGTGACCCGTAAAGGCTCGATAACACACATTCATGTTCGGCAACTGATATGGAGGGTAAACCTCTATGGTGGCCCGATCTTCACGAATCGACCAAGAACACGAAGAACGAATGATGAACACGATGAACACGAGGGGGAAATCGGGTAAAATCAAGGGTGAAACGTGGGAAATCGAGGGGAGATAACTAGTAAGAACCAAAGAACCCCAAATCTCCTGTCAACTAAACCCCGAGGGCCGCCTACGGGACGATCGATCCAACTAAACTCACCTTATCGGGAACCGCTTCACACCCGTGGCCGGTCTACCACACCAATAGAACCTCAAGGGTTAGTTGAGGAAGATTGGGCAATCCCTAACTGAATTCCAAGGGAAAAGGATAGGTAATTAAGGTGAATCTTGATACGGTCCTAGATACACATCATAGGAGTAGCCTCACAAGAGGAGTCACCTCACAAGAGGGATACAAGATAAAAGCTCGGAGTTCTTAATTCATCTCTAGCCTAGATCTGGTCCAAGGGGTACCCTTATATAGCCTAGGGGGTAGGTGGGGTGAAAAAGGGTGTTTTCACCCACTTTTGCGAGCTGGCAGGGGAGCCGGCCTAGAGGCCGGCCGGGTCTGTTGGGTGGTCGGCCTAGAGACACAGGGAGGCCGGCCTAGGCCGGGCAGCAGGCCGGGTGGCTCGGTTGGGCTGCCGGGCTGGAGGACGGCCGGATCGGTTAGGGCCCCGGCCTGGAGGCCGACCTGGCCGGGTTTGAGGCCGGGTTTCCTGTACCCTGGTTCCTCCTTCTTCTCTCCTTCTTCTTCGAGGGCTTCTTCTTGGTCAACTTCCATGGCTTCTTGGGCATCATCTTGAGCATGTTCTTGGGCATCTTGGGCATCGTCTTGGGGGTCCATGGTGGGTCAAAACTGAGCACACATAGGGCATTCCCATGAGGTAGCGCACCATTCACCAAGTCACCGAAAGCATGAAGAGAGATGATTGAGTTCACCTTATCATGTATTGCCTTTGCTCATGATCTTTTCATTGGTCCACTTGGTGGAATGGGCTGTGCTACATCATCTCCCCCCTTGGAAAAGAGTCGACCTTGGTTCGTGATTTTCCTCATCACTTGGGTACCCATGGAAAGGAGAGAGGCCCTTGACGTTGAAGGAGTTGTGGACGAGGTACTTGGATTGCGGTAAGTTGGGCTTGTACACGTTGTTGTTGATGCGCTTGATGATCTTGAAAGGGCCGTCGCATCTAGGCTTGAGCTTGGAGTTGCGCTCTTGTGGGAAACGGTCCTTGCGCAAGTGTATCCGAACGAGGTCACATTCTTGGAACACCATGACCTTCTTGTTCTTGTTCATGATATATGCGCGGTGCTCGGAATGCTTCTCTAGTGTAGCTCTTGTGGATTCATGGAGCTTCTTGATGTAGTCGGTGTGCTTGTCGATGTCCATGTTCGCTTGCTCGCGTAGAGGCAATGGTAGGATGTCGAGCGTGGTGTTGGGGTTGAAGCCATAGACGATCTCAAAGGGGATTTGCTTGGTAGCTTGGTGTAGGGAGCGATTGTAGGCGAACTCGGCATGTGGTATGCATTCCTCCCAATTCTTGAGGTTGGGTTTGATCAATGCCCATAGGAGTGAAGAGAGTGTGCGATTCACCACTTCGGTTTGGCCATCCGTTTGTGGGTGGTAGGCGGTGGAGAATAGTAGCTTGACGCCGAGCTTGGCCATCAAAGTCTTCCAAAAGTATGATGTGAACTTGACATCTCGATCCAACACAATTGACGTGGGCACACCATGTAGATGCACAATTTCCTTGAAAAACAAGGTGGCAACATGTGAAGCATCATTCGTTCGATTGCACGGAATGAAATATGCCATCTTAGAGAAACGATCAACAACGACAAAGATTGAGTTCATGTTGGTTTTAGTGCGTGGGAGTCCTAACACAAAGTCCATGCTAGTGTCACTACAAGGTGCACGTGGTGTAGGTAACGGCAAGTAAAGACCATGAGGGTTGGAAGTAGACTTAACTCGGAGACATGTAGGACATCGCTTGACAAGTCTTTCAACTTGATGCCTCATCTTAGGCCAATAGTAGTGGTTGGAGAGCATGACATAGGTCTTGTCTCGGCCAAAGTGTCCCATGAGACCTCCTTCATGTGATTCCTTCAATAACAACAAACGAAGAGAGGACTCGGGAATACACAATTTGTTAGCCTTAACAAGAAACCTTTGTGAATATAGTAGTCATAAAAACCTCGATTGGGCAAGCATTTCTCAAAAATGGGTCCACAGAAAACATCTGAAGAGTATAAGTCTTTGATCTCATCCAAACCAATCACATTAATGTCAAGGCAGGTAAGAAGACACTCTTTTCTAGACAAAGCATCCGCTACAACATTCTCTTTACCTTTCTTGTACTTAATGACAGAAGGAAAAGATTCTATGAATTCTGCCCATTTATCATGTCTCTTGTTCAAATTAGCTTGACTTTTCAAATATTTCAAGGATTCATGATCGGAATGAATGACAAATTCTTTAGGCCAAAGATAGTGTTGCCAAATTTCTAAGACTCTAACCAAAGCAAATAGTTCCTTGTCATATATTGGGTAATTGAGTCTAGCACCATCTAATTTCTCACTATGATAAGCAACGGGACGTCCATTTTGCATAAGAACGCCACCAATGCCTATTCCACTAGCATCACATTCAATCTCAAAGGTTTTCTCAAAATCCGGCAAGACAAGCAAAGGAGCTTCGGTTAAACATTTCTTGAGGGTGTCAAAAGCTTTTTGTTGCGCATTGCCCCAAACAAAAGGTATATTTTTCTTTGTAAGTTCATTCAAATGGCAAGGAATTGTGGAAAAATCCTTCACGAGTCGGCGATAGAAACCGACAATGCCATGAAAGCGCCTTATCTCACCCACGGAAGAAGGGTTAGGCTAATTTCTAATTGCCTCGAATTTCTTGTTATCGACTTCAATTCCATTTGAAGAAATCACAAATCCCAAGAAAACAAACTTGTTGGTGCAAAAATTGCATTTGGAAAGATTGACAAAAAGTTTTGCTTTGCGAAGAGCCAACAATTCTTGCGAAATATGATCAAGGTGATCCTCCAAAGACTTTCTATAAATGAGGATGTCGTCAAAGTAAACCACAACAAATTTTACAATGAAAGGACGCAAGACTTCATTCATAAGACGCATAAAAGTGGAAGGGGCATTCGAAAGTCCAAAAGGGCATGACAAGCCATTCATGCACACCAAGTTTTGTTTTGAAAGCTATTTTCCATTCATCACCGATACTCATGCGAATTTGGTGGTATCCACTTTTAAGATCAATTTTGGAAAAGATAGCAGCACCACTCAATTCATCAAGCATATCGTCAAGTATAGGGATGGGATGTCTATATCTAACGGTGATAGCATTGATAGGGCGACAATCTATGCACATACGAGAAGTATCATCTTGCTTAGGTACAAGGATAACCGTAATGGCACGAGGGCTCCGAGATTCGCGAATGAAACCTTTCTCAAGTAGTTCTTGTATTTGTCGCTCGATCTCCTTAGTATCCTCGGGGTTGGTGCGGTAGGGAGCACGGTTTGGAAGTGGAGCACCCGAATGAGGTCAATGCGGTGCTCGATGCCACGTAGGGGAGGTAGACCCGGTGGTAGTTCTTCGTAGCACCTATTCAACCCCTGTAGGTGTCCATACTATTCGCTCAGCCGGCTCGATGTCCTTGTCGCCGATGCTCGCGACGTTGTTTCCTTTCCGGTCTTGATGTGGTGGAGCTCGTCATCAATGGTGCGTTGCCTTCGTCCATGGCGCCGACTCGATGCCTGGTGTGCAGTGAGTAGATGCAAACCATCTACGGCAGCAACAACTGGGTGTAGGAGCAGGACCCAGCGTGCGGCTCGCGTAGGAGGAGGACCCGACGTCCTCGTCATCCACAACCCGGGCATCAAGGCATGGGGCCTGCTAATCGACGTCGTCGATATCAGGATGCAACAAGGGTACATGCACTAGAGGAGGGTGTTGATGCACGGCCATAGGGAGAGCTACGTGGCGAGTCAGGTCATAGCCGGACAGGAGGCTCCGTCCAGCGACGGGAGCAGCTTCGATGCGAACGTGGTGATGATCCTCGTGGTGCTCCTGTGCGTGCTGATCTGTGCGCTGGGAAGGACAGTGTTGGTCTACGTTATGGAATTTAATTTTTTTCCCTACATAGTCCGCCAAGATCACTATGCAGATAACAAGGCATGCCCATACATGCGAGAATCAGGATCACGACTCACCGTGCAATGAACTCAATGTAGTCGTAGAAGATATCGGAACAATCGTAGATCCTCACAACTAGGCCTAATTGCAAGGATATCGCTAAGTCTTCCCTCATCAAGGATCACACGTGTAATACCTCTTATGGTGTGCATGTGTATGCTCGTGTCAACCCGTCAGCTCCGCCGTCCAGGACTCGACACCGACGAAGAGAGACAATCTTCCGGCGTTGCTAATTGGTAGCTCTAATCAACTGTGATTAGATCTATTTATGAAACTTAAAGTTATCAACAATTGAGAGAAAATTAGAATTAGAGATAGTATAATCGGGAGAGGAGGCCTCAAAACCCAATTAGAAGTGGCTCTAATTCAATTAGAGGGGCTCTAATTAGACCCTCTAATTTTACTAGAGAGAGAGAGCATGGCTTGAGACCAATTATGTGTTTTCTTTGAGCCTTGGGGTGTTTTATATAGTAGGAGGGAGGAGGAGACTTTCCAAGAGGGCGGCAGTAGTCCTAGTTGTGCTAGGAGGAGGGTGGCCACACCCTCTCCCCTAGCCCAACTTGGATTGGGGTGGAGTCCAACTCCATCCCCTCTCCCTTCCTTTTTTTTTATTTTTTTTATTTTCTCCTTTTCTCTTCAATAAATTTAGGAAAAGTACCGGGATGATGAGTACCGAATTGTGAAAATCCACTGGGGCCCACCTGGCAGCCCCCTAAAATAGGGTTCAGCCATGAGGGGGAAATCTGCTCCGAAACTCCTCAGGAACCACTTGACTCTTATAGATAAAATTATCGATATTATCTAACGATATTAGAAAAACATTTCTAACATCCCGGAACATCTCATGTCCTCCGTTACCTCTCATATAAATTATTCTAACACCGGCATAATTTCTCTCTTAGAGTAACTTCTCCAAAACCACTCCGATTGACACCAAACTTGTTTTTGTGACATCGTAACGACATTGAACATTAATAAAACCAATAACAACATATTAATTTTCTCAATTAAAGGTTGACACAGCTTAAGAATGTGACCCGTAAAGGCTCGATAACACACATTCATGTTCGGCAACTGATATGGAGGGTAAACCTCTATGGTGGCCCGATCTTCACGAATCGACCAAGAACACGAAGAACGAATGATGAACACGATGAACACGAGGGGGAAATCGGGTAAAATCAAGGGGGAAACGTGGGAAATCGAGGGGAGATAACTAGTAAGAACCAAAGAACCCCAAATCTCCTGTCAACTAAACCCCGAGGGCCGCCTACGGGACGATCGATCCAACTAAACTCACCTTATCGGGAACCGCTTCACACCCGTGGCCGGTCTACCACACCAATAGAACCTCAAGGGTTAGTTGAGGAAGATTGGGCAATCCCTAACTGAATTCCAAGGGAAAAGGATAGGTAATTAAGGTGAATCTTGATACGGTCCTAGATACACATCATAGGAGTAGCCTCACAAGAGGAGTCACCTCACAAGAGGGATACAAGATAAAAGCTCGGAGTTCTTAATTCATCTCTAGCCTAGATCTGGTCCAAGGGGTACCCTTATATAGCCTAGGGGGTAGGTGGGGTGAAAAAGGGTGTTTTCACCCACTTTTGCGAGCTGGCAGGGGAGCCGGCCTAGAGGCCGGCCGGGTCTGTTGGGTGGTCGGCCTAGAGACACAGGGAGGCCGGCCTAGGCCGGGCAGCAGGCCGGGTGGCTCGGTTGGGCTGCCGGGCTGGAGGACGGCCGGATCGGTTAGGGCCCCGGCCTGGAGGCCGACCTGGCCGGGTTTGAGGCCGGGTTTCCTGTACCCTGGTTCCTCCTTCTTCTCTCCTTCTTCTTCGAGGGCTTCTTCTTGGTCAACTTCCATGGCTTCTTGGGCATCATCTTGAGCATGTTCTTGGGCATCTTGGGCATTGTCTTGGGGGTCCATGGTGGGTCAAAACTGAGCACACATAGGGCATTCCCATGAGGTAGCGCACCATTCACCAAGTTACCGAAAGCATGAAGAGAGATGATTGAGTTCACCTTATCATATATTTCCTTTGCTCATGATCTTTTCATTGGTCCACTTGGTGGAATAGCTACATCATCTCCCCCCTTGGAAAAGAGTCGACCTTGGTTCGTGATTTTCCTCATCACTTGGGTACCCATGGAAAGGAGAGAGGCCCTTGACGTTGAAGGAGTTGTGGACGAGGTACTTGGATTGCGGTAAGTTGGGCTTGTACACGTTGTTATTGATGCGCTTGATGATCTTGAAAGGGCCGTCGCATCTAGGCTTGAGCTTGGAGTTGCGCTCTTGTGGGAAACGGTCCTTGCGCAAGTGTATCCGAACGAGGTCACATTCTTGGAACACCATGACCTTCTTGTTCTTGTTCATGATATATGCGCGGTGCTCGGAATGCTTCTCTAGTGTAGCTCTTGTGGATTCATGGAGCTTCTTGATGTAGTCGGTGCACTTGTCGATGTCCATGTTCGCTTGCTCGCGTAGAGGCAATGGTAGGATGTCGAGCGTGGTGTTGGGGTTGAAGCCATAGACGATCTCAAAGGGGATTTGCTTGGTAGCTTGGTGTAGGGAGCGATTGTAGGCGAACTCGGCATGTGGGATGCATTCCTCCCAATTCTTGAGGTTGGGTTTGATCAATGCCCATAGGAGTGAAGAGAGTGTGCGATTCACCACTTCGGTTTGGCCATCCGTTTGTGGGTGGTAGGCGGTGGAGAATAGTAGCTTGACGCCGAGCTTGGCCATCAAAGTCTTCCAAAAGTATGATGTGAACTTGACATCTCGATCCAACACAATTGACGTGGGCACACCATGTAGATGCACAATTTCCTTGAAAAACAAGGTGGCAACATGTGAAGCATCATTCGTTCGATTGCACGGAATGAAATATGCCATCTTAGAGAAACGATCAACAACGACAAAGATTGAGTTCATGTTGGTTTTAGTGCGTGGGAGTCCTTACACAAAGTCCATGCTAGTGTCACTACAAGGTGCACGTGGTGTAGGTAACGGCAAGTAAAGACCATGAGGGTTGGAAGTAGACTTAACTCGGAGACATGTAGGACATCGCTTGACAAGTCTTTCAACTTGATGCCTCATCTTAGGCCAATAGTAGTGGTTGGAGAGCATGACATAGGTCTTGTCTCGGCCAAAGTGTCCCATGAGACCTCCTTCATGTGATTCCTTCAATAACAACAAACGAAGAGAGGACTCGGGAATACACAATTTGTTAGCCTTAACAAGAAACCTTTGTGAATATAGTAGTCATAAAAACCTCGATTGGGCAAGCATTTCTCAAAAATGGGTCCACAGAAAACATCTGAAGAGTATAAGTCTTTGATCTCATCCAAACCAATCACATTAATGTCAAGGCAGGTAAGAAGACACTCTTTTCTAGACAAAGCATCCGCTACAACATTCTCTTTACCTTTCTTGTACTTAATGACAGAAGGAAAAGATTCTATGAATTCTGCCCATTTATCATGTCTCTTGTTCAAATTAGCTTGACTTTTCAAATATTTCAAGGATTCATGATCGGAATGAATGACAAATTCTTTAGGCCAAAGATAGTGTTGCCAAATTTCTAAGACTCTAACCAAAGCAAATAGTTCCTTGTCATATATTGGGTAATTGAGTCTAGCACCATCTAATTTCTCACTATGATAAGCAACGGGACGTCCATTTTGCATAAGAACGCCACCAATGCCTATTCCACTAGCATCACATTCAATCTCAAAGGTTTTCTCAAAATCCGGCAAGACAAGCAAAGGAGCTTCGGTTAAACATTTCTTGAGGGTGTCAAAAGCTTTTTGTTGTGCATTGCCCCAAACAAAAGGTACATTTTTCTTTGTAAGTTCATTCAAATGGCAAGGAATTGTGGAAAAATCCTTCACGAGTCGGCGATAGAAACCGACAATGCCATGAAAGCGCCTTATCTCACCCACGGAAGAAGGGTTAGGCTAATTTCTAATTGCCTCGAATTTCTTGTTATCGACTTCAATTCCATTTGAAGAAATCACAAATCCCAAGAAAACAAACTTGTTGGTGCAAAAATTGCATTTGGAAAGATTGACAAAAAGTTTTGCTTTGCAAAGAGCCAACAATTCTTGCGAAATATGATCAAGGTGATCCTCCAAAGACTTTCTATAAATGAGGATGTCGTCAAAGTAAACCACAACAAATTTTACAATGAAAGGACGCAAGACTTCATTCATAAGACGCATAAAAGTGGAAGGGGCATTCGAAAGTCCAAAAGGGCATGACAAGCCATTCATGCACACCAAGTTTTGTTTTGAAAGCTATTTTCCATTCATCACCGATACTCATGCGAATTTGGTGGTACCACTTTTAAGATCAATTTTGGAAAAGATAGCAGCACCACTCAATTCATCAAGCATATCGTCAAGTATAGGGATGGGATGTCTATATCTAACGGTGATAGCATTGATAGGGCGACAATCTATGCACATACGAGAAGTATCATCTTGCTTAGGTACAAGGATAACCGTAATGGCACGAGGGCTCTGAGATTCGCGAATGAAACCTTTCTCAAGTAGTTCTTGTATTTGTCGCTCGATCTCCTTAGTATCCTCGGGGTTGGTGCGGTAGGGAGCACGGTTTGGAAGTGGAGCACCCGAATGAGGTCAATGCGGTGCTCGATGCCACGTAGGGGAGGTAGACCCGGTGGTAGTTCTTCGGGGAACACGTCTTCAAATTCCTGCAACAATGGTAACAAGGACGGAGGAAAGCTTGTTATGGCGTTAGTTTCAAGTGTTTCTCCTTTGCACACGAGGACAAAGTGAAGGATGGATGGGTCATCTCGTAACTCTTGCATCTCTCTTTTGGTGGCAAGTAAGGAAAGGCCATAGGGAGCACTCAAACTTTTTCCACTCATGCTTGGCTTGTGTCTCTCACTCTCTTTTAAGTGGATCACTCTTTCACCACTCATCTCACGAGATTTGAGCTCTTCTTGTTTACGTGCAAGAGTCTTGGCGTTGTCGGTGATCACTTGGCTAGGAGACATGGGGCGAAGTACAAACGTCTTGTTATTCCACTTGAAGCTATAGTGGTTGGTACACCCATCATGAATAGCACTCTTTTCATATTGCCAAGGTCGTCCAAGAATAAGATGACACACGGTCATAGGCACAACGTCACATTCAACCGTGTCTTCATAAGGGCCAATCTTGAATTGCACGGAGACCATATGTTGAATCTTGAAGGTGCCTAATTCACTAAGCCATTCACTACCAAATTCCGCGCGGTCTGCGACGTTTCAATACTGTTGCGGATGGGCTCCAAACCCTCGCTAAGGGTCATCCACGACGGTTTACGCGACGGAGTGAGAACGTCCCTGATCGACTGTCAAAGATGATTCTACGACGATTAAATGAACACTAATCCGTCGCGAGCTACTGGCCGGCCCAGCACAAGGCCCAACAAGGAGCGACGTTTTTTTTCGTCGCAGTGTCGGTACACGTGCCATCGTTATTTCCGTTACCCTTACGGGCATCGCTGACGTTACCTCTACCGTTCCTGACGTCATCATCGTCTTGACATTTTAAAAACGTGGCGATTGGAACTACCGTTGCGTCCGTTAATGACGTCATAACATGTGCGACGTTTATTTTCTCGTCTCGGGTTCAAGCAGTATAAGATGTCACGTGTCGCTCTCATAATGTTCCACGTATACGCTTATTCTAGACGAATTTATAACGTTGTCCGACGGTGCAATGTTTAGGTTCGTCGTAAGACGTCGCGAATCATGAGCCAGCACGTGTACCAACACGGCATGTCCACGTCGAAACGTTTCCGTGACGTGTTTTTTTCGTCGCGATTTCCATCCAATAAGGTGCCGCCTCATGGACCTACCATATAGTACCACGTGTCCTCGTATTCATAAGCATGGAAAATACTATACTAGTTTTCACAGCAAAGCAAACACAACAAATACATAAATTCCGAATAAGGTCACAACATAGCTCGCTAGCAAAGGCAGTCTAATACAGTTAAACAGACAACAAGCGGTTTCATAAAGGGCTACTCGGTTCCATATCTCGGATGAACTTGAGCCAACATGCCACCAATAAGGGTTTTGTACATTTCTTGACTCTTCTTCATACCTTTGTGTTCCTCCGTCATACGCAACAATTCTTGTCGATGATTCATCCTATCTGCATCAGCTTGTTCCTTGACCTGCTTCAACTCATCAACTACAGACTGCAGGTCCTGCCTCTGTTTTCTCTCATGATCAAGTTGAAGGTGAAGCTGACACTTTGTTGCTCTTGCACTGGTTGTGACCCCACCTATGGTATTCAGGAACAAAGACTTTAGACGGTTCTTGGTCAGCACGGCAGCGACAGCTTCGGTGGCAGAAAGAGGTTCCTTGACAGTGCCATCTACTGAAGTAGGTTCTAGCATATGATATTGCATTTCTTCCTATAAAGCATGTAAAAGCTTTAGATGAAATAGAAGCTGAACTAGCTTGTAAGGAACATTGATATCATGACAAGCATGTAAGTAACATGTATGAAAAATAGCATGCAACAAGCTTGTACATAACAAAGATGCAAATAGCAGATGACAAGCAATTAAGCACGCATGACAAGCTTGTAAGGAACATAAATGAAAAACATCACATGACAGGCATGTAAGTAAACATGGCTGAAAATAGCAGACGACAAGCATATACAGAACATAGATGAAAATAGCAGCTCACAAGGACAGATGAACTAGCAGATGACAAGCAAGCATAATGCATGTGCATGAACTATGAGATGACAAGCATAGGTGAAATAGCTGACTACAGGAGTTTGCATCAGAATTCACAAAGGAAAGCATCAATACGTATCTAGAAGAATCTATTGAGGTAATTGTTGATCCCAGAGATAAACAGAATTCCGAGGGACTTACAATTGCTCTTTTCATGGGCGAAGAGAATCCACGTGTCTTGCTGTTGTGCGTAGCTTTGAACAATTCAAAGGCATCTCCCCCCATGTCGCAGCAAACCTTGTAGCTACGAGAACCTGTGACGCTATGGAACTGGACGGCCTGTCTGCTTTGCCTGGCTTTCAAAGAAGCCATCTACATAAACGAAGTATGAACTGATTAGATACAGTCCAGGTTATGGAATAGAAACAGTGGCAAGGTAGAGTGAACAAATATAGTACCTGTTTCCTGACTGAGGACCAGTTATCGACTAGCCTGCACCATTCTGCTTTGCTCATGTGTCCAACTGCCTCAGGAGGCGTTCGTACGACTCTACTTTTGTCTCTAACGTTGTCAAAAAATACTTGCTTCAGAATATGGCGTCTTTGTCTTGTACAGTTCTTGAGATGCATCGGAAGAGATTGACGAATAACAGGGTCTCTGGGGTTCAGATGAAAGTTTGACTGAAACAAAAGAAAGAGCACTTTTCAGCTATATGAACAGCAGTGGAATGAACTGGAAGGTTAGGTTACAAAACTTACAGAGACATGGCCGTGGTAGGACGAAAATATATCTTCCCTTCCCTTGTACTCTTTCCAATGGGGGAAGATAGGGACAATGTGCTTCACAGCTAATGAACACGCAGTATCATACATGGCAACAACCTTTGGGTCCACTGGCCTTGTCTTTCCCAGAGGAATAACAATTTTGATCCTATTTCCTTTGGACATGTTTCTTCTCCTCCGAACCGCACCACTCGAAACAATGTCTTCACATGGGTAATCTACAGAAATTGTGGCATTGCTAGAGTTGGTATTCTGCATTTTGGATTTCCCTCCGCAGATGCCCCTCATAGAGCATGCAATCTCTGTGATATGTCATCTTGCTCTTCGTTGCAGGCACCTTGTTCCTCGACTTGGGAACCTTGCCCCTCGCCTAGGAATGGTGGCAGCTCGCCTTGCACACATGGCAGCTCACCGCAGGGAGGTACCTGCTCGCATTGGGCGGCTACCTCCTCACGATGGTCGGCCTCCTACTTCTGTTGGGCAGTTTCCAGCTGGCCATGGGAAAGTGCCTGCTCGCCTTCGGCAGCTTCCTGCTGGCCTTGGCGAGCTGCCTCCTCGTCTTGGACCACTGGTCGCTTGAGTTCGTCATCTGCATACGGATGGACATGGGCAACTTCATGCTCGCGATGGGCCTTGACGCGCTTGCGTTTACAACCATGTCCACCAGGAGACATCTTTGTCCTACCAGATGTACTCTTGACTTTAATGTTCCTAAGCTGCACGGTTCATATGTACCAAATCAACTAGGATAGTAGCACAAAATACATGGCAGAACAGTAATTAAGCCAGCAGTTCCACACAACATAAGTACCTTTATTGTTGAGCTATCATGCAAGGCATGCCTTATCTAGATGGTGGACATGGTATAAATGAAAATAAATAGCTTACACTATAAGTCTAGAATTGATGATTTATGCGCATAAATGAAAATAAATAGTGCATACATGTTCTTTACAAATAGCCTTATCTTTCATTGGGATGTGACAACATAGAGTTAGAAAATCTTAGTGATGTAATTAGCTGTTTGACCATATCATATCAGTAATCTAATTTGTGGACCTAAGTATGATAGGATCGCAGGAGAAGTGCTCTTAAGCTTTATACAATCTCGAAAATAAGCAAACTCTGACCAAAGGAACTTATCGGCTACCAGGCAGGCGAGGTGGCAGATCTTGACAGCGACCTCGACAACGAGGTATTAAATCTGGACGGCGAGGTGGTAGATCTGGATGGTGTCCTAGACAGCGAGGTGGAAGCCCGGGAAGGCGAGCTGAGCGGCGGGGTGGACGACCGGGGACGGCAAGGTGGAAGCCTGGGAAGGCAAGCTGTATGGCGAGGTGGAAGACCGGGGACAACCAGGTGGAAGCCCGGAAAGGCGAGCTACAAGGCAAGGTGGAAGGCCGTGGCAGAGTAGATGGGGTTTAGGAGGAAAGGGGGATTTCGGACAAGAAGAGGAGGGGAAATTTCGGCGAGGGGGCAAATAAGAGGGAGAGGTTCGAAATTTGGGGCGGCATAGGCGGCAAAGTTTTTGGTCGATAATTTGGGTGGGCGGCACAAAATTTTCTGCGCCCGCAAGATTTTGGTACATTGGCTGGAGAACATTGTTGGCCGTTGGATACATGATGGATGGCCTAAAAGATAACCATTATTGAAATATGTTATTTAAGGATAATGGGAAGAGATCTATAAATTACTGACATAAACTATTACTAATAAATAAATTACCCTACCATTGTCTTGGGTGTTCCTTGAGCCTAACCTAACACAACCAAACAATTGGTTCCACTTTGCTACCCCTTTTCCGGCTCACGTAGAGGGGCCAAAATGCTTGTTCCATCTTTTTCCCCAGCGGGGCTATGGTTTCTCCGGACAGGGGGCTCTGGAACGTCTGAATGCCACCACAACACATGGTATGCCATAACATGTGTGTTAGAGTGTGGAATGGGTCTTGGATGCCCAAGATTCCCTCGCTCTTTCTGCTAGGGTTTCACCAGCGTCGTATTCTCTCTCGCGGGTTCTAGGACTGCTTAATGAGAGCCCGAAACTCCCGGATCTAACAAAACTGGGGGAATCTTGACAAGATGTGGGACCTACCATTTGTCTTGGGTACTCCTTGATCCTAGCATAACACGACCAAGCAATTGGTTACACTTTGGTACCCCCTTCGGCTCACGTAGAGGGGCCAGAACGACAGTTCCGTCTTTTTCCCCTGTGGGGCTATGGTTTCTCCGTAGTGGGGGGCACCGGATCGTCTGAATGCCACCAAATCCCATGGTATGCCATACCATATGTGTTAGATTGTGTAATGGATCTTGGATTCCCAAGATTCCCTCGCTCTATGTGTTAGGGCTTCACCGGCGTCGGATTCTCTCTAGCGGGTTCCAAGACTACTTAGAGCCCGAAACTCCCGGATTTGACGGAACTAGGGGAATCTTGCCAAGAGGTGGACCCTAACATTTTCTTTGGTGTTCCAAGGGCCTAACCTAACAGAACCAAACAATTTGTTCCACTTTGCTACCCCATTCCGGCTCACGTAGAGGGGCCAGAACGGTTGTTCCGCCTTTTTCCCCAGCGGGGCTAGGGTTTCTCCGGAGGAGGGCTACGGATCGTATGAATGCCACCAAATCCCATCGTATGACATACCATGTGTGTTAGAGTGTGTCATGGTCGATACCCGAGATTGCCTTGCTCTCTTTGTTAGGGATTCACCGGCGTCGGATTCTCTCTGGCATGTTACATGACTACTTAGAGCCCGAAACTCCCGGATCTGACGGAACTGGGGGAATCTTGCCAAGAGGTGGGCCCTGCCATTTTCTTGGGTGTTCCTTGGGCCTATACTAACACAACCAAGCAGTTAGTTCAATTTTCCTACCACCTTCCGGCTCACGTAGATGGGGCAGTACGACAATTCCGTCTTTTTCCCCAGTGGGGCTATAGTTTATCCGGAGAGGGGGCTCCAGATCGTCTGAATGCCACCAAATACCAATGAATGCCATACCATGTATTCTAGAGCATGCATGGGTCTTGGATTCCCACGATTCCCTCGCTCTCCGTGTTAAGATTTCACCGGTGTCGGATTCTCTCTCGCGGGTTCTAGGAGTAATTAATGAGAGCCCGAAACTCCCGGGTGTGACAGAACAAGCGGAATCTTGCCAAGAGGTGGGACTACCATTCTCTTGGGTGTTCCTTGGGCCTAACCTAACACAAACAAACAGTTAGTTCCACTTTTCTACCCCCTTTTTCCGTAGATGGGGCAGAACGACAGTTCCGTCTTTTTCCCCAACGGGGCTATGGTTTCTCCGGAGAGGTGGCTCCAAATCGTCTCAATGACACCAAATCCCATTGGACGCCATACAATGTGTGATAGAGTGTGGCATGTGTCTTGTATGCCCAATATTCCCTCTCTCTCTGTTGCTATGGTTTCACCGGCGTCGGATTCTCTCACGCGGGTTCCAGGACTAATTAATGAGAGCCTGAAACTCCCGGGTGTGACAGAACTGGGGGAATCTTGCCAAGAGGTGGGCCCTACCATTCTTTTGGGTGTTAATTAGTCCTAACCTAACACAACCAAGCAGTTAGTTCCACTTTGCTAACCCCTTCCGGCTCTCGTAGATGGGGCAGAACGAAAGTTCCGTCTTTTTCCCATCGGGGCTATGGTTTCTCCGGAGGGGGCTCCGGATCTCGTCTGAATGCCACCAAATCCCATGGTATACCATACCATGTGTGTTAGAGTGTGTCATGGGTCTGGGATTCCCAATATTCCATCGCTCTCTGTGTTAGGGCTTCACCGACGTCGGATTCTCTCTAGTGGGTTCGAGGACTACTTAGAGCCCGAAACTCCCGGATTTGACGGAACTAGGGGAATCTTGCCATTAGGTGGAACCTAACATTTTCTTTGTTGTTCCTTGGTCCTAAACTAACACAAACAAACAATTGGTTCCACTTTGCTACCCCCTTCGGCTCACGTAGAGGGGCCAAAACGGCAGTTCCGCCTTTTCCCCCAACGGGGCTATGGTTTCTCCGGAGGGAGCTCCGGATCGTATGAATGCCATCAAATCCCATGGTATGAAATACCATGTTTGTTAGAGTGTTACATGGTCTTGGATACCCGAGATTACCTCTCTCTGTGTTAGGGTTTCACCGGTGTCGGGTTTCTCTTTTGCGGGTTCCAGGATTAATTAATGAGAGCCCGAAACTTCCGGGTGTAATAGAACTGGGGGAATCTTGCCAGGTGTGCCCTACCATTATCTTGGGTGTTCCTTGGGCCTAACCTAACACAACCAAACAGTTAGTTCCACTTTGATACCCCCTTCCGACTCATGTAGATAGGGCAGAACGACAGTTCTGTCTTTTTCCCAGGGCTATGGTTTCTCCGGAGAGGTGGCTCCAGATCGTCAGATTTCCACCAATTCCCATGGTATACCATACCATGTGTGTTAGAGTGTGTCATGGGTCTTGTATTCCCAAGAGTCCCTTGCTATCTGTGTAAGGGCTTCACCGGCGTCGGATTCTCTCTAGCGGGTTCCAGGACTACTTAGAGCCCGAAACTCCCGGATTTGACGGAACTTGGGAATCTTGCCAATAGGTGGACCCTAACATTTTCTTTTTTGTTCCTTTGTCCTAACATAACACAAACAAACAGTTGGTTCCACTTTGCTACCCCCTTTCGGCTCACGTAGAGGGGCCAGACCGGAAGTTCCGCCTTTTCCCCCAGCGAGGCTATGGTTTCTCCGGAGGGGGATCCGGATCGTATGAATGCCAACAAATCACATGGTATGACATACCATGTGTGTTAGAGTGTGCCATGGTATTGGATACCCGATATTACCTCGCTCTCTGTGTTAGGGTTTCACCGGTGTCGGATTTCTCTCTCGCGGGTTCCAGGATTAATTAATGAGAGTCCGAAACTCCCGGGTGTGACGGAACTGGGGGAATCTTGCCAGGTGTGCCCTACCATTCTCTTGGGTGTTCCTTGGGCCTAACCTAACACAACCAAACAGTTAGTTCCACTTTGCTACCCCCTTCCGGCTCACGTAGAGGGGGCAGAACGACAGTTCCGTCTTTTTCCCCAGCCGGGCTATGGTTTCTCCGGAGAGGTGGCTCCAGATGCTACCCCCTTTCGGCTCACGTAGAGAGGCCAGAACGGTAGTTCCGCCTTTTTTCCCAGCGGGACTACGCATGTTTTCTCCGGATGGGGGATCCGGATCGTATGAATGACACCAAATCCCATGGTATGACATACCATGTGTGTTAGAGTGTCATGGTCTTGGATACCCGAGATTACCTCGCTCTCTGTGTTAGGGTTTCACCGGTGTCAGATTCCCTCTCGCGGGTTCCAGGACTAATTAATGAGAGGCCGAAACTCCCGGGTGTGACGGAACTGGGGGAATCTTGCCAAGAGGTGTTCCCTACCATTATCTTGGGTGTTCCTTGGGCCTAACCTAACACAACCAAACAGTTAGTTCCACTTTTCTACCCCTTCCGGCTCACGTAGATGGGGCAGAACGATAGTTCGTCTTTTTCCCCAGCGGGGCTATGGTTTCTCCGTAGAGGTGGCTCCAGACCGTTTGAATGCCACCAAATCCCATTTGCACGCCATACCATGTGTTCTAGAGTGTGGAATGGGTCTTGGATGTCCAATATTCCCTCGCTCTTTGTGTTAGGGTTACACCAGTGTCGTATTCTCTCTCGCGGGTTCCAGGACTAATTAATGAGAGCCCGAAACTCCCGGGTGTGACAGAACTGGGGGAATCTTCCCAAGAGGTGGACCCTACAGTTTTGTTTGGTGTTCCTTGGGCCTTACCTAACACAACCAAGCAGTTAGTTCCACTTTGCTACCCCCTTCCGACTCTCGTAGATGGGGCAGAACGACAGTTCCGTCTTTTTCCTCATCGGGGCTATGGTTTCTCCGGAGGGGGCTCCGGATCGTATGAATGCCACCAAATCCAATGGTATACCATACCATGTGTGTTAGAGTGTGTCGTGGTTCTGGGATGCCCAAGATTTCCTCGCTCTCTGTGTTAGGGCTTCATCGGCGTCGGATTCTCTCTAGCGGGTTCCAGGACTACTTAGAGCTCGAAGCTCCCGGATTTGACGGAACTAGGAGAATCTTTCCAAGAGGTGGAACCTAAAATTTTCTTTTGTGTTCCTTGGGCCTAACCTAACACAACCAAACAGTTGGTTCCCCTTTGCTACCCCCTTTCGGCTCACGTAGAGGGGACAAAACGACAGTCTCGCCTTTTTCCCCAACGGCGCTATGGTTTCTCCGGAGGGGGGCTCCGGATCGTATTGCTACCAAATCCCATGGTATGACATACCATGTGTGTTAGAGTGTGTTATGGTTTTCGATACCCAGGATTACCTCGCTCTATGTGTTAGGTTTTCACCGGTGTCGTATTCTCCCTCGCGGGTTCCAGGACTAATTAATGAGAGCCCGAAACTCCCGGGTGTGACGGAACTGGGGGAATCTTGCCAAGAGGTGTGCCCTACCATTATCTTGGGTGTTCCTTGGGCCTAACCTAACACAACCAAATAGTTAGTTCCACTTTGCTACCCCTTCCGGATCACGTAGATGGGGCGGAATGATAGTTCCGTCTTTTTCCCTAGCGGGGCTATGGTTTCTCCCTAGAGGTGGCTCCAGATCGTTTGAATGCCACCAAATCCCATTTGCACGACATACCATGTGTTTTATAGTGTGGCATGGGTATTGGATTCCCAAGATTCCCTTGCTCTCTGTGTTAGGGTTTCACCGGTGTCGTATTCTCTCTCGCGGGTTCCAGGACTAATTAATGAGAGCCCGAAACTCCAAGGTGTGAAGTAACTTGGGGAATCTTGGCAAGAGGTGGGCCCTAAAGTTCTCTGGGGTGTTCCTTGGGCCTATCCTAACACAACCAAGAAGTTAGTTCCACTTTTCTACCCCATTCCGACTCTCGTAGATGGGGCAGAACGATAGTTCCGTCTTTTTCCCCATCGGGGCTATGGTTTCTCCGGAGGGGGCTCCGGATTGTATGAATGCCACCAAATCCCATGGTATACCATACCATGTGTGTTAGAGTGGTTCATGGGTCTGGGATGCCCAAGAGTCCCTCGCTCTCTATGTTAGCGCTTCACCGGCGTCAGATTCTCTCTAGCGGGTTCCAGGACTACTTAGACCCCAAAACACCCGGATTTGACGGAACTAGTGAATCTTGCCAAGAGGTGGACCCTAACATTTTCTTTGGTGTTCCTTGTGCCTAACCCAACACAACCAAACAGCTGGTTCCACTTTGCTACCCCCTTCCGGCTCACGTAGAGGGGCCAGAACGGCAGTTCCGCCTTTTTCCCCAGCGGGGCTAGCTATGCACGGTTTTTTCGGAGGGGGGCTCTGGATCGTATGAATGCCACCAAATCACATGGTATGGCATACCATGTGTGTTAGAGTGTGTCATGTGTGTTAGGTCTCCACCGACGTCGGATTCTCTCTGGCGGGTTCCAGGACTACTTAGAGCCCGTCTTCTTTCTCTCTATGTTTCTCTATCGAATTTACATGCCTTATTGGCCCGAAACTCCCGGAACGGAGAAACGGGAGGGAATCTTGTGAAGAGTTGGGTCATACCATTGTCTTGGGACTTTCTAGTGTCCACCCTAACACATCCAAATAAGTAGATAATCATTTATAAAAAAGGCACGATATCACTAAATAATCAACACAATTCAGATAAGCTTGGTTTTCAAAAAATTGAATCTGCATTTTGTCTTTCAAAAACATCGGGGAAATTGTTTTTATTCTGTCAGATCAAACGGATGGAGTATTTTGTGGTTAAGTTATTATTATTCTGTATTAATTGTTTTTCTTTCTATTTCAAATTATTTTTCTTCTCTTTTGTGAAATGTTTTCGGCAACTAGCGCCAGGCCGGCCCTTTATTGCGCGGGAGACGCAACGTCAACCCCTTCGGGAAGGCGCGCCCTTTAATTGCGCTCACCTCCCCCTCTCTCTTCTAGTCATATCACTCGCTCTATCTCTCTCACCGCCTTCCTGAGCTTCCCCTCTCCCCGTCGGCGGGTTTTCTTCCGCCGGGACATCGACAGCACCGCGACGACCATCCTCGGCGGGAAACGAAGGCCAGGCCTCCTCTTCCTCCCTGGGCAGGCAGGATCTTCATCGACTTTTTTTCAGATCACCGCGTGCGTTGTCCCGTCCTCTTAGAGGGCTTTGGCAATGACGGTAAGATGATATCTAACCCTTTTATCCCTTATATGTATCGTAGATCTGTAGATTGAGCTTGATTTTTCTGCGTAGCACGACATGCACGGTAGATCTACATGTTTTTACCGTTCATTTTGCGTCTCTGCTTCGTATTTTCTCCCGTAGACGTGGTTTTGTTCTATGGCTTAAGTTTGGGATATCCGGCACGCTTAGTTCATCTATTTCCACCATCATTTTGATAGGTTATGGTTTAATTCCGTACCCGATTTGGGTGCTTCAGTTAGATTGGGCTTAGATTTGAGTTTTTTTATGGGTTCACGGCTTAGATTTGGTATTTTCGCAAGGTTATTTCAATTTTGGCCAATTATTAACACTTTGGCTAATGATTTACCGAGGCCAGGTGCTAGTAGTGACTATACTTGTTGTACTTAGAAATTCTAAGGTCAGATTCATTTTTTCTGTGCATTTTCCATTGTTCCACCTGTTTTTCTTTTGTGTATCCTAATTTATCAACATGATGAATGCCCTTCTAGTTATATGCCGATGATTAAACTAGGCCATGGTAAAGGCAAAGAGAGTGTCTAAAATACCTTGTAGTGTATATAATTTGAGTATTTGTATTCGTATATGCTATTTTAGGCACTCTCTTGGCCTTGGTTTGTATGACAATGATATATGAAGCTCGTATTACATTTGTTTCTATTGCTCCACTTTTCTTTGCCTTGAATGTCCTCCTAGTTATATGCCGATGATTAAACTAGGCCATGGTAAAGGCAAAGATAGTGTCTGTAATACCTTGTAGTGTATACAATTTGAGTATTTGTATTCGTATATGCTATTATAGGCACTCGCCTGGCCTTGGTTTGCATGTTAATCATATATGAGGCTCATATTACATTTGTTTCTATTGTTCCACTTTTCTTTGCCATGAATGTCCTCCTTGTTATATGCCGATGATCTAAACTAGGCCATGGTAAAGGCAAACAAAGGGCTACAATACCTTGTAGTGTATACAATTTGAGTATTTGTATTCGTACATGCTATTGAAATTCATTTCTTGCCTTTGTTTGCATGGCAATGATATATGAGGCTCGTATTACATTTGTTTCTATTGTTCCACTTTTCTTTGCCTTGAATGTCCTCCTTATTATATGCCGATGATTTAAACTAGGCCATGGTAAAGGCAAAGAGAGTGTTTACAATACCTTGTAGTGTATACAATTTGAGTATTTGTATTCGTACATTCTATTGTAATTACTTGTTTTTGCCTTGGTTTGCATGGAAATGATATATGAGGCTCGTTTTACATTAGTTTCCATTGTTCCACTTTTCTTTTCCTTGAATGTCCTCCTTGTCATATGCTGATGATTAAACTAGGCCATGGTAAAGGAAAAGAGAGTGTCTACAATACCTTGTAGTTTATACAATTTGAGTATTTGTATTCGTACATGCTATTGTAGTTACTTCTTTTTACCTTGGTTTGCATGGCAATGATATATGAGGCTTGTTTTACATTAGTTTCCACTATTCCACTTTTCTTTGCCTTGAATGTCCTCCTTGTTATATGCTGATGATTAAACTAGGCCATGGTAAAGGGAAAGAGAGTGTCTATAATACCTTGTGGTGTATACAATTTGAGTATCTGCATTCGTACATGCTATTATAAGCACTCCTTTTGCCCTTGGTTTGCATGGCAATGATATATGAGACTCATATTACATTTGTTTCCATTGTTCCACTTTTCTTTGCCTTGAATGTCCTCGTTATGTGCCGATGATTTAAACTAGGCCATGATAAAGGCAAAGAGAGTGTCTATAGTATCTTGTAGTGTATACAATTTGAGTATTTGTATTCGTACATGCTATTATAAGCACTCTTTTTCCCTTGGTTTGCATGCCATGATAAATGCTAGGAGATCAGATCCAATACGTGGCAGTGATACAAGGCCAAGTCTTGTATTACTTCCTGGTATCACGTTCTTTCTTCTAGCAAGTGTTGGCAATGTGTTTATGAGGCTTGTTTTACATTTTTTTTGCATTTTTCCATATGTGTTTATTATGACTGCATGTTACAATGAATTCTACGGATGCCCTTTAGTGCATGATCACCTATGTGTTTATGAGGCTTGTTATCACTATGCACAATTTATGAGCTGATTTGGTCAATGATGATGACTTTGACACATGTATATTGGGCTGATGCCTCACTGTCTCCACCACATGGCCAGCAAAAGTAAGAACCAGACAAAAGTATATGTGCCATGTCTTTGCTTTTGCTGGCCCACCTGGTGTAGCAAAGTTGTGTCTGCTTGTTGTGTCTCTATGTTCCCTGAGGCCAATGAGTACAGAGTTGTGGCTATAGAGGTTGTTTTGAATGTGCATGATCCCTTTAAGTTGATGATTAAAATGTGTCACCATATCATTGCAATGAGGGTTCCATACTATCTTGTGCAATGTACAAGCACATTCATTGTGCATTGCTTTTGAAACTGTAGAATTACTTCTTGGATAAACATGGTTGTGCTTTAATTATGAGGCATTACCAGTTTTTCGTAGTTCGGCCCCAGTTTTACATAAATGTCTTCATTAAAGAATTGTTCCTTTTTAGAACCAATCTGCTTATATGCACATTTTGTAATTTTGCTTCTTTTTTGCTTGATTAACAGGGTATTCCATGCCCTGTATGCAAGAATAATTGCCCAAATGTTGATCCTTCTGCATCCAAGTTCGGTGTTGCTATACAAGAGTGTCACCTCAAGTCAGTGGTAAGAAAACAATTCTTCTTCATACACTTGTATTATGTTTTGTGTTTTTATCACAATATCCAATTTCCACGTTTGTTTTTATTTCTGATGCACAGGTTGTACCGTGCACTGATCGGATAGCATTCAACAAGTTAGTAGGCGAGCGTGTGCTGTTTAGTTCCCATGGCAGGAAGTACACCTTTCGTGTGTGAAAAGAACAGAGCAAGACCCGTTTGCATGGGACACAATAGAATCGGTTCATCGAGGAAAAGAACATCTCCATGGGAGACATACTAGTGTTTTCCATGATACCAAGGCCCACTATCTACGTTGTTATTATTGGCGACCCCCAAGATGACTCACTTTGCATTTCAAGCGAAGATGACTCAATATGCAGCGTAGATGGCAGTTCTGATGATGAGATGCATGATGAGGATTCTAGCAATTCTGATGATGAGGTCCATGATGAGGATTCTGACAATTCTGCTGATGAGAGGCATGATGATGCCAACATCGTATATGCCCAAAGAGCCAATCTCGACAATCACGAGAAGAACCACCTGGCCCGGCTTCTACGCCTTGGACTCTATGTTGGGCTTCCTTTTGTGACTCGTTTCACGGTCACAAACTTGCAGCACTATATTATGGTATGTATTTATAAGACTCCCTCCTCTTTTTGCAAGTAAATTTTCAAGAACCATGAGAAGGTCTGCTAATATGGTATGTTATCTTTCATGCTTAGAAACTACCGAAGTTGATAGGGGAACACGCTGGCCTGCGGAATCATGGCAGGGTTGGCCTACGACTTAGAGCAGAAGAGCATGTCACCACCGTTACTTACAACAAGAAAACCGACAGCCGCATTATCCTCGACAAGCTGGTGTGGATGGTTTTCATAATCGGCACCCTGTTTTGATCATTGTGAGGGAGACCGATGACCCCAGGTTGGAGGCGATCATTGAGATGGTGGTGATATAGAACCGGAGCAAACGATAGGCCTTGGGGGTGAAAAGACTAGGCTGCTGCTGAGCTAGGCCTATGAACTTCTTATTTTGTCTGGCTGGATTGTAATTTCGTTTGTTTCTTGGCCTTGTTAAGGTTTAGTTTGTATGGGAAGGAAGAGACTTCTTATTTTGTCTAGCTGCTAAAACCTCGAGTTTAGATCAAATCCCTCGTGCTGGTAGATCGTGCAACTCATCACTGCAGAACTCAACAAAAGCCTGGCAAGCCAACGGTCACTGAACTTCTCGACCTCGTCGCTATCGCATAAATACGACCGAGCACGGACCACACAACCTACCTTCTACGCCGCCGCCACAGCCCCCGACCTCCCCCTCACTCTCGTCGCTGATCCACCCGATGGCGCCGCGCGTGAGGCAGCACCGGCTTCCGAGGTGTGCAGCTGCGGCCGTCCGGGCGCTGGTCCGCGGAGATCACACACAACGGTGTGCGGTGATGGATGGGCACCTTCGACACGCCCGAGCTCGCCGCCCGCGCGCCGAGCTCAACTTCTGAGACGTCGAGAGCAGGGAAGTTGCCGAGTTCCTCGCCCTGGATCTGAGGATTGTGACCTGCAAGGAGGAGCAGGAGAACCGCCGCGCGTTCGTGTAGCTGCGCATCTGCCGGGACGATGAGGCCACGATGGAGAGATTCCGCCGTGACCACCCATATCTGGTACAGCTGCAGTTGCGGCTCGACGCCCAGAGGGACGCGAAGATGCGAGCTCGTACATCCGGGGGGGGGGATGCTGGCCCCTCCACCATCGTCGTCTCATCGTCGGATGAGGAGATGGACGAAGCATTCTGGGAGAGCCTTATGCAGGACTCCGATGACGATGAACTTGACTACGCATTCTGGGATGATGTGTAGTGTTTTAGAGTGTGGAAGATGTTGAAACGTGTCAAAATAATCAAAATTTTGACGTTTTATGTGTTTGTTGAAGTTTCAACATTTATTCCTTCTTATTTTGAACTGCAACTGTAGTAGGATAATTATGGGCTACGGAGTGCTATAAGGCCCAATAAAAAGGGCCAGACAGGAGAGGGCCCAAGAAAGTGCCATCATGGCCCAAGTCTGGAAACAACCGCTCTTCCACTCACCGCAGTAACCCTGGCATGCAGCACGCCACGCGTTCGTCATGATATTGTGAACGTGAAACGTGTCACTTTAGTTCCGGCGACCAGTTATTGCTCCGTCGTGCATGCGGTTCCTCCGTTCCACTCCCCGGCCTCCCGGTGTATAAATAGACGCACTCTTCAGTTCATCCTCTATCTGCCTCACCGCCTCCCCTCAAGCGAAAACCCTTTGACGTAGTAGCTTCTCTAGCGTTCCTCCAGGCGGCCATGGCTCCACCGGCGAAGCGGTCTGCTGCCCTCATGTAGGTTCCATTTCTGTTCACGTACTTCTGGTTCGTTTCTGGATTCCTCGTGATTTCGTCTTTCTTAGATCCTTTTCAGAATTCCCCGTGCTTTCAGATTTCTTAGATCCGTGTCTGAATTCCTCGTGATTTCATCTTTCTCAGATCCATTTTTCCTTTTAGATTAACATCAACTTCCTATCATGCAACTATCTACAGGGCACATGAAGCCGAGGAGAGGGTCATCTTCGCCGCTCTGGCGGAGAGGGTAACCATCCTAGAAGCTGAGCTTGAGAAGGCCTTGAAGCTCGCCTACGACAATCTCAAGTAGGCACGTGATGCCAAGTTGGAGCAGGTGGAGCAGGGCGAAGCTTCCCTTGTAGCGTATCGGAAGTTGATGAATGATATGTACAAGATGATGGCCATCAACCTCGAACTGACCTTGCAGGTTGGGGAACTGAAGATCGGTTTAGCCCTGGCAGAGCAGAAAACTCTGATCGCTCTCCTCGCAGCTGTGAGGCCCCAGGCAAGGGAGGATCCAGTGCCATCAGAGGATCCAGTGCCGTTGAAGGATCCAGTGCCATCGGAGGATCCAGTTTCGTCGGAGGATCCAGTGCCATCGGAGGAGCTGTCGGCCCCCTACTGATGCTCTTTTAGCCCCCTACTGCTGCCCCCGTGCTTTTGATGTCCTGTTTAGATCGACAATCTCATTGGTTGTATTGGGTGGTTTCTATTAATATGTAGTCTATGTTTATTTTCTTAAGATAGATATAATTCGAGTTCACAATATGGAGAAATAGATGAATGAAGTTTCGATGGATCTAATTGATAGAAGTTAAAAGGGTTACATTAGACTAGTGCCGATGAAAAAACATATATGTAGCATCCTAACTTTTAATAAAGGTAGAACACCTGTGTACCTGCTATTCCCGGGATCACTGATAGCATACACATGGCAAAATGAAATATTCATTGCAAATAGCATCATTCTACATCGTTGATCCAGTGGATAAGAATAAAAACAGTCTTACAAACGGCATAGTCAACATGGACTAGCCACAAATAACAGAGTTCAAAGCAAATACAACGGAAAGCAATCTTCAATGAGCCCCCTTCTCTTCATGCGCCACAGGCAGACATGTTGGAATATAGGCTCGAGAACCTAAACAGTTACTCATCATCCGAATGACCTGCACGTTGGAATGTGCAGCTCCCACA
Organism: Alopecurus myosuroides; assembly: GCA_028641055.1. NCBI lineage: Eukaryota > Viridiplantae > Streptophyta > Magnoliopsida > Poales > Poaceae > Alopecurus > Alopecurus myosuroides. The sequence goes on from CM054057.1 coordinate 431,386,938, forward strand.
GGGGAGGAAGTCAGTACATACAAAGTACTGGCAAGTGACACTTGTATGGTGGCAGTTTTGAGGAATAACTAGCTACATGATATTTGGCTGGTGGAGTCTGGGCTATTTGCATAAAGCCAATTTTGTCCTATATTTGATAAATCATTTTAATAAAAATGAAAACTTCTGTTCAACCATCATGGCTAAACCCACCATGAAGGTTGACAGTTCATCATGGCTAAATCCACCATGAAGTTTGATAAATCATCATGGCTAAATCCACCATGAAGTTTGAAAATCGTCATGGCTAAATCCACCATGAAGTTTGGTAAATCATCATGGCTAAATCCACCATGAGGTTTGATTGTGGCATCATGGCTAAATCCATCATGTGCCCTAAAAGGGGTTTCTACCATGTTTTATATCATTCAGAAAAGATGAGGAGATCATTCGGCACCAACTCTGTCTAACTGCTCAAGTGGCCCATAACCGGGGACACGGCTAAGATCTTAGTTTTTAAACTCTGCAGAGGTTGTGCACTTTCACCTTGAGACTCATTTTTCCCGAGAGAAAAATGAGACAAGATCTTTGGGAAGAGGGATTCAACCATACCAGCATGACTCGATGCTCCTAAAATTCTACCACCCAATGTCATACAACAGAATGAACCCCCACAACTTACTTAATCTTGGCAGAGCCAATATTACCTCAAGGCTGCACCAGAAGCTAACTAAACAGTGAAGACCTACAAATCTCTTTAATCCTGGGTGGCAATCCACAAGTGTACCCTCAGGTGATAACCACCACATCCATGGCTAAATCCACCATGAACATGGCCCTGAGTAGCCACTCAACATAATCCATTCATACAAATCCACCCAGGTGTTTCATTGGGTTGTTAATTTTCAATTTTCAAAAACATCACAACCCAACAGGTATCAACAATAGTTGTGATAATATTCTGGCATAGCTAAACTGGTATCTGGTAGGGGTTCCAGGTTGGCTACACACTACTAGGTATTTCTAAGCATAGCATATACTTTGGAAAATAAATAAAATCACCTATGATGCATACTACTGAAAACTCTAATGCAATAAAAAGTGGGACATGAGCATCACTTGCCTTGGTAGCAGCAACCAGCACAAACACAACAATCATAGGAGTTGTATTGATCTTCTCCAAAATCTAAACAAGAAATAACAATACAAACATAAACATACTACTCAAACAAACAAACATAAACATGTATGCACGCAAGATTTTGTTTTACCCATGTTAGATGTAGTGTTGAGGTGTGTTTGGCATTATTTGAGGTTTATTTAGTTTACACAAGATTCTGGTTGAGTTTTATTTCAAAGCATTAATTTAATTACTCCAATTTAGTAGTCCATTTATAGATCTTTGGATTAATTAAATTATAAACACACTTTTCAGTTTCTGTAAAAGATTGGTCATTGGTCTCTCTGGACAGAGGGTACCAATACCAAGGTGACCCAATTGGTTTTACTCAAAAATACATTTCAGAATTTGAATTATGGACAAATTACTGATTTGACTAAATTTGAAATAGAAAGTGTGTGCACGATACAATTTTTGTTTTCTCTGGTTCCATGGTGTTCTACAAGTTCTAAGGAATCCAGTGACTACAAAATTAACAAAATTGAGGTAGTAGAACTCAAACTATGAATTAAATGGTGTTTATGAGTGGTTTTGGAAAATTAATGATTACTCCAAAATTTTATGCAGAGACCACCTAATATTTTTTTTATTTGGGTAGATAATTTGATTAGCTTTCTATAGGTTCAAGCCTCACCATTTTTGGATCAGTATTTATTTTTCTATTGAATTTACAGTGTGACAGATGGTTCTGTTTTCAAAAAGAATTCAAAATGATTTAAACCGGGGGGGCTGACTGGCGCTGACTCAGCGGCCAAGTGGATGTGCGCGATTGGCTCGGGCGTGCACGCGCTGACTGCGCCGAGTAACGGTCAACAGGGGCAGATCCAGCCGTGGATCTGTGAACCAACGGTTGGGATCAAACCCATCCGTGCGGTGTCTCACCGGAGTCCACCGGCGACTGCGGGCACGGCGGCGCTCGGGTGGCGCGCGTGTTCTCGCAGAACCAGAGGGAAAGAGGGGAAGCTCATCTAGAGGTGCGGCACGGCTAGGCGGTCTTGGTGACGAAGGGGAGCAGAGGCTCGCTTCATGGGGGCCGGTGGAGCTCGCCGGAGATGTGAGCGGCGACGACTTCCGCTCGGATACGGTGGCCCGCTGGATGCAGCGCACCAAAATTGGTGAGGAGAGGTTCTGGAGGTTCGAAAGGAAGAGGGAAAACCGAGAGGAGGAGAGAGAGGGGCGGTGGCTCACCGGAGGTGTCGAATTCCTCGTCGACAGCCGGCGGTTGTGCGGAGCTCGAACGGCGAAAAATTGGTGGCCTGGCGGCGTGGCTGGATAAGTGAGGAGGGTGAGATGTGAGAGGGGGCGCGGGGCTTTATTGGGGCGTGCTAGGCTGCGAGGAAACGGGCGAGGGGCGAGGTGGCGATCGTGGGGGGGGGTGCGCTCGGCGTTCTCTCGGCGAAAACGGAAGAGAGGTTGAGGGTGGTCGTCATGGTGACGTCAGCACGGGCCCGCATGGCGGAGACGGTGAGGGGTGCGCGGGCTGGGCTCAGCGGCCAAGTGGCAGTGCGCGATTGGCTCGGGCGTGCACGCGTTGACTGCGCCGAGTAACGGTCAACAGGGGCAGATCCAGCCGTGGATCTGTGATCCAACGGTTGGGATCAAACCCATCCGTGCAGTGTCTCACCGGAGTCCACCGGCGACTACGGGCACGGCGGCGCTCGGGTGGCGCGCGTGTTCTCGCAGAACCAGAGGGAAAGAGGGGAAGCTCACCTAGAGGTGCGGCTTCCTGGGGGGGCGGTGGAGCTCGCTGGAGATGTGAGCGGCGACGGCTTCCGCTCGGATACGGTGGCCCGCTGGATGCAGCGCACCAAAATTGGTGAGGAGAGGTTCTGGAGGTTCGAAAGGAAGAGGGAAAACCGAGAGGGGGAGAGAGAGGGGCGGTCGCTCACCGGAGGTGTCGAATTCCTCGTCGGCGGCCGGCGGTTGTGCGGAGCTCGAACGGCAAAAAATTGGCGGCCTGGCGGGATAAGTGAGGAGGGTGAGATGTGAGAGGGGGCGCGGGGCTTTATCGGGGCGTGCTAGGCTGTGAGGAAGCGGGCGAGGGGCGAGGTGGCGATCGTGGGGGGTGCGCTCGGCGTTCTCTCGGCAAAAACGGAAGAGAGGTTGAGGGTGGTCGTCATGGTGACGTCAGCACGGGCCCGCATGGCGGAGACGGTGAGGGGTGCGCGGGCTGGGCTCGCCTCTGCTGCTTCCTGCGCGCGTGCGGTAGATAGGGATAGGGACCAGTGGGCTTCGCGCGAGGGGGAAGAGAAGAAAGAGAGGGAAATGATGGGCTGGGCTGACCGGTTCTCTTCTTCTTTTCTTTTTCTTTTTTTGTTCTAAACTATTTTTCCTTTTTCTATTTTCTTTTGTTAAACAAAGGAAACCCCAAACAATTAAAATGAATGGGTCAAACTAATTTAGATGGTTTTGTAGAATATTTAGATTGCAAAGTTTTAAACTTTTAGAAAGTTTTTGTGATTTTTGAAAAATTCAAAATAAGCTTTATTATAGGTGAATTGCATGGAGCCAAATAAAGGGGTTATTTTTGGAGGTGAAAACACATAGGGTTTTTGTTTAGTGATGTTTAAATTTTTAAATGCACTTTTGTGTGACTATGTTATGATGATATGTATGCATGCTGGTTTATTTGTTTTTGAAAAAATCTAGGATGTTACAATATACCAAACAGAGAATTCGATTTCACAATATGGACAAATAAATGACAGAAATGGAAAGGGATATATTCGACTAATCTGCAATGTTCTCGTGGAACGAAACTCGCCTCCAACTGGGCCTATTGGGCCAGGAACAAAAATCCGCGATGGAAAATATAAGAAACGTCGAGATGGACCGCAAAGTCGAGAGCGAATTCCACTTTTCAGCCATCCACGACGGAAACCACACGACGTTATCGAAACGTTCCGCTCAAAACGTTCCAGGTCGCACGGAATTTGGTAGTGATTGGACATGGTATGGATGCGGATGTTGCTTGTAAGTCAATGGGAGTTTGACGCAAAGCTCTTTGTTAGCCAAGTTGTGGCAACTACCGCCATCGATGGTAACCTTGATTGATTTGCCATTAATGTCGGCTCGAGTTTGGAAGAGATTGGAACGCTGGTCATGCTCATCTTGAGGAGAAATAGTAAGGACTCTTGTCACCACTAGAGATGGATTCTTGTCCTCATTGTAGTAGACACTTTCTTCATCATCGTTCGCCTTCACTCATGGAATAACGTTCACCATCTTGGTTGACAATCATGATCATCTTGTTGGAACACTCGAAGGACTTGTGTCCACTTCCACCACATTTGAAGCAAGTGATAGTGCTCGACTTGACTTGAGGAGTATTCGAAGTGGTGGTAGAAGGCACTTGTTTCTTGAACGGTTGCGGAGACTTGTTTGTAGCATGAGAAGCTCTAGGGGTGGTGTTGGAGTTGGTTGGTGTAGTCACTTGTGTCATTGGAGACTAAGAAGAGGAAGGCCTTGAGGCAAAGAAGGCCTTTTGCTTGTTGTACTTGAGGTCTTCAGCAATTTGGCGTTCGGCCTCGAGATCTTGATGGACAAGGGCAACGATGTTGACATACGGTTGGTACTCGACAATCTTCCTTATAGGATAGTTGAGGCCATTAGGGAAGCGGGCCATTGTTTGTTCTTGAGATTCCATCACGTGAGCTCGAATCAATGCGGTCTCCATCTCCTTGTAGTACTCATCAACCGACTTCAAACCTTGTCGAAGTTCTTGAAGCTTCTTGAAGATGTCACGTTTGTAGTGTGGAGGAACAAAGCGTGCATTCATGAATTGCTTCATCTCGTTCCAAGTTTCAATGGGAGCAACCCAGTTTTGAAATCTTTCCGCTTGGAGACGATCCCACCATAAGAGTGCATAGCCTTCGAACTCCAAAGAATCCATAGCAACCATCTTTTTGTCACTAAAGTTGTGGATGCCGAAGATCTTGTCTACCTTGAGAGCCCAAGCAAGATATTATTCGGGATCATTTTCACCATTGAACTTTGGAACATTAAAGCGAAGGGCACTCATGTTGTTGTCTTCATGTTGTCGATGGGGTCTCCCATGTGGGTCTTCATCATAGATAGGAGGCGAAAGATCATATGGGTCATCCATATTGTCTTGGCGTTGGCGATCATGATGGGGAGGATGACGCTGGTGGTCATTAGGAGGTGGTTGTTGGTGGTGACGTAGTCGTGCTTCTCGGCGTTCACTATCATCATTGTCACGGTGTTGTTGTTGAGGACGTTCTTGTTCATGGTGAGGGTGTTGCGGAAGTTCTTGTTCTTGGTTAGGGTGTTGAGGACGCTCTTGGTCTTGGTGGTCATTGTGGTGGGGACGCGCATTGCGCCTCGGTGGCCTTCGATGTTGATGAGAACCTTCCACGAAGTCATTGTGACCATAGTCATTGTCGTGGCCTTGTGGAGGTGGTGGACGATGTTTTCGAAGGTCCGGTTGTTGAGGTTGATGTTGAAGATGGTCACCACGGCCTTGGAGATGTCAAGGTGGTGGTGATGATGAGCTATCGTCATACAAATGTCGTCGAGGAGCTTGTGGCGAAGGGGGTGGTGGTTGTTGTTTTTAAGGTCCTTGTTGTGTTTGTCCAGCATACTCCATTTTGGGGTTGTGATCATGGCGACGAGCTTGGTGATGATCTTGATTGTGGTGACTTGAACGTCTAGACCTTAAGGACGATGATGATCCATGACGGTTGGCAAGGTTTGCCAAGTTGATGATGATGTGCGTCATTTGATCATTCAATCGAGCCTCTTGTGCTTGGAGTTGATGTTCATAGTGCTCCAATCCGTCCTTCACAAGTTGGCGGAGTTGGAAATGGTCGTTGTGGGTGACACAATTGTGATGGGCGTTGTCGTTGTCGTTGAAGAATGGGTTTCCTTCATCTTCCGAGCTCGGACTTGTGAACACTCCTTCCTTAGCCATCTCAAAAACACACAAGGGTGATATGAAGAAATGGATGTCTCACTTACCCAACGTTACCTTTTTTTGGTCGTATTGATGCTAGTGGACGAGCGTACGTGTAGGGTGGAACGTCCAAAGTGAGTCCAAAAAGATCGAAACAAAACCGCAAACGATAACACACACGCTTTATGTGGAAGGCAAATGGGCAAGAAAAGTGGCAAGGAAAAATAACAAATCCAAGGAAAAGTTTGTTGTAAAACATGGAGACGAATCGAAATGAAATGTTAGCACAAGAACCAAACCTAGTGGAGGAAACAAAAATAAATGGAACACACACACACACACAAGGGATAAATGGGGTTAGTGCGGCCAATGAACGAGCGTAGACGAAATGTTCCTATCGAAGACTAAGCTCAATGCCACACCAACGCAAGGAGGACGTTAGCTCAAACCGCAAACTATAAGAGGCAAAAAGATTCGCACCGTGGCAACCGGTCACTCTCTTCTATTTTGCGACGCGAAGCTACACGTTCCTACAAGTGATAGCAATTGGCATCGATCTTTTGCTTCTTTTTCTATCTTGCTTTTTCCTTCTCTTTTTGATGATTCCAAAATGTCAATGCCTACTCGGAACTATTCTCTCATAAGTGCCAAACACGCACTCTCGGTGCCACCAATGAGATTCCAAGCGATGTAAAAGATCTAGTTCGAATAGGAAAGGTACACAAACAATGGGTTAGTTCAAGCGGAAACAAGCTATAACTATCTTGTGGATGATCTTGGACCTGCGACCGGTGGTTGTCGATGTCGTGTCGATCCGTTCGTGTAGATGCGTAGATGATGTTGTGGGCTTCGCGTGGAGACTTGATTCACTCAAATCGGACCAACAACGGCAAAGAAAAACACGTTTGAAAATCTGTCCGAGAATCGAAGAGCAAGATTTTTCTGAGATTTTTGCTCAATTTCGAAATTCCTTCCAAATACAAGAAAAATTTGGACAAATTAGAGGAAAGTGGATGAATAGAAAGGTGGGGAATGGTCTCAAGCAACAAATCCACATAACAAATCCACGAAAAACTCAACAAATCCACAGATCGGTTGAAATCCCTTTTTGGCTATTTTTGGTGATTTTTTTCGAATTTATGGTGGTAGAAGAAAAATTGGGTGAAGAGGAGGGTAGTGGGTGTTGAATTCGTGTCAATCTAGCTCTGGATACCAGATGATATGGAGGGTAAACCTCTAAGGTGGCCCGATCTTCACAAATCGACCAAGAACACGAAGAACGAACGATGAACACGAGAGGGGAACGCGGGGGAAATCGGGTGAAATCAAGGGGGAAACGTGGGAAATCAAGGCGACATAAGTAGTAAGAACCGAAAACCCCCAAATCTCCCGTCAATTAAACCCCGAGGTCTGCCTGCGGGATGATCGATCCAACTGAACTCACCTTATCGGGAACCGCTTCACACCCGTGGCCGGTCCACCACGCCAATAGAACCTCAAGGGTTAGTTGAGGAAGATTGGGCAATCCCTAACTGAATCCCTGATAGGTCTCCAACGTATCTATAATTTCTGATGTTCCATGTTGATATTATGCCAATTGCTACATGTTTTCCGTATGTTTTCCTACGTTTTCTTACGTTTTCCGGACTAACCTATTGACACGATGCCATAGAGCCAGTTCCCTATTTTATGCTGTTTTTAGTTTCAAAAAAGTTGTTCTGGAAATATTCTCAGAAGTGGAAAATATGAAGCCCAGAAGTCTTAGAAGTCCTGGAAGCATCCAGAAGTCCCGAAGAGCCCCGGAGGAGGGCCACACCATAGGGTGGCGCGGGTCCCCCTAGTGGCGCCACCTGGTGGTGTGGGCCCCCTGGCCACCTCCCGGCATCGCCCTTTCGCCTATATATACTACCCTGAGGGAAAACCCTAAAAGGATCGACCTTTTCCAAAAAATACATCTGTATCTCCATCGCCGCCGCTGACAAGTCTCTCGGGACAGATCTCTGTTCTGGCACCCTGCTGGGACGGGGAAGTGCCCCCGGAAGCCATCTCCATCGTCGTTTTTCGCCTGTTTCGATGAGGAGGGAGTAGTTCTCCCTCGAGGTCGAGGGCTCTACGGTAGCTATGTGGTTCATCTCTCTCTCCCATGCTGTGATCTATATGTGATCATGAGCTTTTTAATCTAGTTGAATAAGTAGATGTTACTCTTCATCTTGTGCTACTCAAGTGTTTTATTAATATGAACTTTGGAGTCACCTTGTCCCGCGGTGTGAAGGTGACAGTGTGCACATCGTGTGTGTCTCCTCTATGAATTTTGGTGTTTGTCTAGTACCTTTTAGGGCGCTCATAGTGACACCGTGGGGTTAACTAGACATGGGAATGCTTACTTTAAGGAATGCTTTTTGCAGCCCTACGCAATGATTAGTGTTCGTTATCCAACCGGAGAGAGTTAAGAGTAGCATAGTGAAGAGAAGATATTTAGTTATTCAATTATGTGATCATTGTTGAGAGTGTCCACAAGTGAAAGTAGGATCCCTAGGCCTTGTTTCCAAGCATTAAAACACCGTTTTCTGCCTGTTCCGCTACATGTTTGCTTGCTGCCATTTTTATTTCAGATTGCTATTGTTACTTATAACAATCCATATTACTCGCATTTCACTATCTCTTCGCCGAGGTAGTGCACCTATATACCTGACCAGTATATTGGGTGTGTTGGGGACACAAGAGACTAATTGTATATTAATTGAGGGTTGCTTGAGAGGGATATCTTTGACAACTACCTCCCTGAGTTCGATAAACCTTGGGTGATCCACTTAAGGGAAACTTGCTACTATTCTACAAACCTATGCACTTGGAGGCCCAACATTGTCTACAAGAATAGAAGCATGCATAGACATCAAGCTCTTTTCTGGCGCCGTTGCCGGGGAGGTAATGTAAATGGTACTCACATCCTCGGGTGTGAGTGCTCGAAGTTATTTCCTTTAGATTCTGCAATTAAATCTTTTTGTTTCTTGTTTTCACTAGTTAGGCTTAATGGAAAACAACAAAAAAATGAGAGAGCTTTATAATATTTATCTTGAGTTAGGACATGAAGTGTTTGAAGAGAAAATTAAAAAACCTATGGAGCTTTATTTGCATGCTAGTAGAAATGTTATTAGTATGATTTCTTTGAACACCATTATTGCTAATGCTATGGAAAATTCTAAACTTGCGGAAGCTAGTTTTGATGAATATGATATTTTTAATCCCACAAGTTTTGAGGAGGAAATTTTCTTTGATGATACCTTGCCTCCAATATATGATGATTGTGGTATTCTAGTTCCACCTGTTTACAATGATGAATGTGATATTTTTAGTCCACCTACTATTGAGGAAAAACAAATTATGATTACAATGTGCCTCCTATATTTAATGATTATGGTGATGATAATAATAATGATAGCTATTTTTTTGAATTTGCTCCCACTACTATTAATAAGAATGACTATGCTTATGCGGAGAGTATTAATTCTTTTATGCATGTGGATTATGATAAGCATGTTTCTTATGATAGTTATATTGTTAATTTTATTCATGATGCTACTGAAAGTTATTATGAGAGAGGGAAACATGGTTTTATACATCTCAACAATATTAAGTTTCCCCTCTTTATGTTGAAATTTTTGAAGTTGCACTTATTTTGTCTACCGATACTAGTCACTTTGTGCTTCGTTGACTTGTTTTTCTACAAGATTCTTTTTCATAGGAAGTGTATTAGACTTAAATGTGTTTTATATTTGCTTCTTGATGCTCTCTTATTGTGCTTCAACTCTTATTCTTATGTGAGCATCTTTTAAAAATCATTGTGCCTAGCTGAAAGGCTTTAAAGAAAAGCGCTACCGGGAGACAACCCATTTTATTTCTCTGTTTTCAACCCGTTTTCGTCGTTTCTTTCTGTGTGCTTTACACCTAGGTGTTTATTTTGTGTCTTTGTTGAGCCAAGTAAAGCCCCTAGTGGAAAGTTGAGACTATATTTCAGATTTCTGCTCAGGAAACAGATTTCTGCGGTCCAGTGTTAAATTAGTATAAAATCACAGAAAAATCAAAATGACCTGAGTTTTTTTTGTGCGCAATCCTGGGCTATATACACAATATTTCTTAGTTGAACACTTTTTGATTTGAGCAACAGAAGATTTTTGAAAAAAATCATCTTTACCTGCTGTCATGTTTTGACAGATTTCTGCCAATAATTGCATTTGCATCTTAATCTCTTTCTTTTCATATTCTTTTGAGAAAAAGAGTTTTAAAATAAGTTGTGATAGTAGCTAATTTGTTTATGAGTGTTAGGCTTGTGTTGAAACTGAACCATGTGAATTTATTATTTTGATTGCACTAACGTTGCTAATTAAGATTGTGAGAAGTTTGGTATGAAGGAAGTTTTCAAGGGTCAAGAGAAGAGGATGATATGACGTGATCAAGAAGAGTGAAGAGACTAAGCTTGGGGATACCCCGGTGGTACATACCAGAAAATTCCAAGAAGACTCAAGCATCTAAGCTTGGGTATGCCCAAGGCATCCCCTTCTTCATCAACAAATTATCAGGTCACTCCTAGTGAAACTATATTTTTATTCGGTCATCTTTTATTTTTGTTTTCAGTTTGTTTAGTTTTCTTTGCCGTAGTTTATGGTTGGTTCTTATCATACTTGCGTGGGAGAGAGACACGCTCCATTTTCATTGCTTAGAGCACTCTAGTTTTCATTCTTATTGTTCTATGAGTGTTCACTTTTTGCTAGTACTCCGTTTAGCCATTGTTTTCATGCATCTCTTATTCAGAGCTGTTAGTTTTAGTAGTGTTATGTGAGTACTCTCTAGTTTTCATTGCTACATGCTTAGAGAGAGTTTTTGTTGTCTCATATATGTTCTTGGTTGGGAATAGAAATGCTTATGTGGTAGTTGGTATAGTGGAAAAATTTTGTATGGTCTTGTAGATCACTAAACTGCTTCACTTGAATCACTGCTCTCGTTTTGAGATATTAATTTGCTTACTGGATAAACAGGAAGGACTAGTAAATATAAAGTTTTAATGGTTGGTCTAAGAACTTGAAGCTGTGCCACAATTAAATTACCAGCTGATAGAAACAATTGTATATGATTGCTACGAGTGGTACATTTCTGATCGACCTTTTGTTACGCGCTACGGTCGGGGTAGCCAACAGTGACTTGTCACTGCCACAGACCCTCTTGGAGTGATTTGCACTTTGCCTTGTAAGATGATTTGATTTCTGCAATCTTTTAACTTGTGAGTCTATGTTGCGGTTCCTAGCACTTTCACCATCCATATTTGCTAGCCTCTTTGGTACTGTGCATTGCCCTTTCTCACACTGAGAGTGGGTGCAAACTCCGCCAGTGCATCCAAATCCCGTGGGAGGACTTTGTTCTCCTACACATAAGCCCATATATTCTTCCTCAAAACAGCCACCATAACTACCTATCATGGCATTTCCATAGCCATTCGGAGATATATTGCTTCACAACATCCACCTCCATTATGTTACTTGTTGATGAGCTGCATGGTTATTTATGCATACTGCTACATCGACAGTAGCATGCAGTTGGATACATCAGAGATATTCCATTATGAGTTATGAGTACTAAATGTGTGATGATTCATTGTAATATAGAATGTTTCCCCTACCTGTGAGGATATATAAAATAAATAAATAAAAAGCCCGAAAAAAAGGGCCAAGGAGAGAATAAAGAGAGAGGGGGCGTGATACGTCTCCAATGTATCTATAATTTCTGATGCTCCATGATGAGATTATGCCAATTGCTAAATGTTTTCTCCTTTTCTTTATGTCATTTTTATCGATTTTCCGGACTAACCTATTGACAAGATGCCATAGAGCCAGTTCCCTGTTTTCTGTTGTTTTTAGTTTCAGAAAAGTTGTTTTGGAAATATTCTCAGAATTGAAAAGTTCAAAGCCGAGAAGTCCTATTTTCCCCGGAAGCATCCAAAAGACTGAAGAGGAGTCGAAGAGGGGCACCAAGGGCCCCACACCATTGGGTGGCGCCTCCCCCCTTGGCCGTGCCAGGGGTGGTGTGGGGCCCCCAGGGCTCCACCGCATCTGCCCTTTCGCCTATTTAATCTCCCCGATGGAAAACCCTAGATACCTGATCAAAAAACCCCGAAAAGTTCCATTGCCGCCGTCATCGTCAACCCTAGATCAAGGGGGTTCTCAAGCTGTCTCCCGGCATCCTGCCAGAGAGGAGATCATCACCGGAGGCCTCTTCATCACCATGCCTGCCTACGGAGTGATGCGTGAGTAGTTCATCCTTGGACTACGGGTCCATAGCAGTAGCTAGATGGTTGTCTTCTCTTCCTATGCCTCCATGTTTAGATCTCGTGAGCTGCCTAACATGATCGAGCTTGTTCTTATGTGTTTGTTGGGATCCGATGAATATTGAACTTATGCCAAGTTGATTATAGTCTTTTATTGCATATCTTATCTTTGATCTTGCATGCTTTCTGTTGCTAGTGTTTGATCTGGCCAACTAGTTGCCAGTGACTCCAAGAGGGAGTATTTATGCTTGATAGTGGGTTCATGCTTTCTTTTCGCCGGTGCTCGTGTGACAGAAACGTGACGGGGGAGAGGATGTGCTGTTGCCACTAGGGAGAAAACAGCGGTGTGAGTGCCCGCGTGTACAATCATTGCTTACATTACACACATTGCTTAATGCGATTATCTATTGCTTGCAACTTAATACCTAAGGGGGTTCGGATGATAATCTGAGGGTGGATTATTAGTCGTAGATGCAGTTGGATTACGGTCTATGTATATTTTTGTAATGCCCGCACTAAATATCATAGTAGTCATCATGTCATGGATGTGCACTACGGTGCAACCTTTATTTGTCAATTGCCTAGCTGTAATTTGTTCACCCAGCATGCTATCTTTTATGGAGAGACACCACTAGTGAACCTATGAACCCAGTCCATTTTCTTACACTGTTAAACAAACCACTACAATTTCCTGATTTCTTTACTTATTGCAGGCATACATTATTTTCCACACTATACGTCTAATCTTTGTTTTCAGCAAGACCGGTGAGATTGACAACCTCACTGTACTGTTGGGACAAAGTAGTTTGGCTGTGTTGTGTGCAGGTTCCGCGTTGTTTCTGACACCAGTGAGGCGCCATCACCACCGTCAGTGGCATCAACCATCTAAAGATCATCTTTCTCCTACTGGATTTATAACCTTGGTTCTTAACTGAGGGAAATTCCTACCGCTACACTCATCACACCCTCCACTTGGGGTTCCCAACACGTAGCATCAAGGAAATTTCTATCGTCGTTGCCAGGGAGAAAGAAGTCTTCTGAAAAGGGTAGTCTCTCACTCTCAACATATTTATTTTGTTTCTTGTCTTGTTTTTGTTTTTGTCTTGTTTTTCTTCTTTATATCAAAAACACACACAAAATTATTTTACTTTATAGTTGTTATTTATTTGCTTGCTTTTATTTTGCTAAAATGAGTTCCTTTGAGAATACTAAGTTGTGTGACTTCACTAGCACAAACAACAATGATTTTATTTGCACACCTATTGCTCCACCAGCTCCTACTGCTGCTTCCTGTGAAATTAAACCTGCTTTACTAAATCTTGTTATGAAAGAGCAATTTTGTGGTGTTAGTACTAATGATGCTGCTGCTCACCTTAATAATTTTGTTGAACTATGTGAGATGCAAAAATATAAAGATGTGGATGGAGTTATTATTAAACTGAAATTATTTGCTTTTTCTTTGAGAGGAAGAGCTAAAGAATGATTGCTATCTTTGCTAAGAAATAGTATTGATTCTTGGACTAAGTGTAAAGATGCTTTCATTTGAAAATATTATCCTCATGCTAAGATCATATCCCTGAGAAGTGACATAATGAATTTTAAACAATTTATAATGAACATGTTGCTAAAGCTTGGGAAAGAATAAAAACTATGGTGAAGAATTGTCCCACTCATGGACTGACTACTTGGATGATTATACAAACCTTTTATGTACAAATGAATTTCTCCTCAAGGAACCTATTGGATTCAGCTGCTGGAGGTACCTTTATGTCCATCACTTTGGGAAATGCAACAAATCTTTTTTATGATATGATGATAAATTATTCAGAGTGGCACACTGAGAGAGCTCCACAAGGTAAGAAGGTAAATTCTGTTGAGGAAACCTCCTCTTTGAGTGAAAGGCTTGATACTATTATGTCTATGCTTGTTAATGGTAAAGCTCAAGTTGATCCAAATAATGTTCCTTTAGCCTCCTTGGTTACTTAAGAAGAGAATGTTGATGTGAACTTTATTAGAAATAATAATTTTAACAACAATTCTTATAGAAATAATTTTGGTGGAAACAATTATAAGACCTATCCTCCTAATAGTGGTAGTGGTTATTCTTATGGTAGGTCTGGAATGCCTAGTGAGGAAAGGATTGTAGAAGTTGAAAAAGAAACTAAGAACTTTATGCAAATGCAATATGAACAAAATAAGTTGTTTACTAAAACTATGGAAGAATAATCTTCTATGTTGAGAACTATTAGCCAACAAATTGGGAATTTGAATAGAGAAATCTCTGGTTTGCAAGGTAAAATTTCAAGTGTTGAGATTAGTATTTCGGCCCTGTGAGAGGCACAATTTTCTTTGATCAATAAAATGGCTGCTAAAACTGAAACCATTAAAGATAATCCTTTTGCTGCAACCAATGCCATCCAAGTTCGAATTGATGAAAATGTTAGGTTGATGGCTGAATTACGTGCTAGGTTGGAAAGAGAAGATGAATTGGATAGAAAGAATAATATTGCTAGAGTTTGCACCATCACCACCACTAGTAAAACTGAAGCTCCAAGTGCTAGTAAACCTCCTACTATCAATGGTAAAGTAGTTGGTGTTAACAAAGTCTCCACCCCTTTGGTGAAACGTGCTAAATTGCCTCGAATGGCTGAAATTGCTTCTGATAAAAGTGCTGAAATTTTTAGAGATGTCGGAGATAATGGTCCCATTAATTTTGATGATAATAATATTGATTTTGATGATTGCAATATCTCTGAAGTTATTATGTTCCTGCAAAAGCTTGCTAGAAGTCCCAATGCTAGTGCCATGAATATGGCCTTTACTAAACATATTACCAATGCTCTCATGAAAGTTAGAGAGGAAAAGCTGAAACTTGAAACATCTATCCCTAGGAAATTAGATGATGGTTGGGAGCCCATCATTAATATAAAAGTAAATGATTTAGATTGCAATTCTTTGTGTGATCTTGGTGCTAGTATCTCTGTTATGCCTAAAAAGCTTTATGATATTCTTGATCTACCACCGTTGGAACACTGTTATTTGGATCTTCATCTTGCTGATAATGCTAAGAAGAAACTTTTAGGTAGAATTGATGATGTTCTTATTATGGTTAATAATAAATTTTTCCCTGTTTATTTTGTTGTTATGAACATTGAATGCAGTGCTTCTTGTCCTATTGTTTTGGGAAGACCTTTTCTTAGAACTGTTGGTATTGTTATTGATATGAAAGAGGGGAGTATTAAATATCAATTCCCACTCAAGAAAGGTATGGAACACTTTCCTAGAAAGATAATGAAGTTACCTTTTGACTCTATTATTAGAGAAAGTTATGATGTTGATGCTGCTTCACTTGAAAATACTTGAGTTGCTTTCTATGCCTAGCTGAAAGGGGTTAAAGAAAAGCGCTACCGGGAGACAACCCGTATTATTTCTCTGTTTTCAACCCGTTTTCCTTCGTTTTCTTTTGTTTTATTTGCACCTGGGTGTTGTATATTTCCTTAGCAACCCTGCTGTATCTTTTATTTTGTGTTTTTGTTGAGCCAAGTAAAGCCTCTAGTGGAAATATGAGACTACATTTCGGATTTCTGCACAGGGAACAGATTTCTGATGTCCACTGTTTATTCCGTATATAATCACAGAAAAATCAAAATGACCTGAGTTTTTTTGTGCGTAATCCTGGGCTGTATAAGAAACTTTTCTTAGTTTACCACTTTTATATTTGAGCAACATAAGATTTTCGAAAAAAATCATCTTTACCTGCTGTCCTGTTTTGACAGATTTCTGCCAATAATTGCATTTGCATCTTAATCTCTTTCTTTTGGTGTTATTTTGAGAAAAAGAGTTTTAAAAGAAGTTGTGAAAGTAGATAATGTGTCTTTGAGTGTTAGGCTTGTGTTGAAACTGAACCATGTGAATTTATTATTTCGATTGCACTAACGTTGCTAATGAAGATTGTGAGAAGTTTGGTGTGAAGGAAGTTTTCAAGGGTCAAGAGAAGATGATGATATGATGTGATCAAGAAGAGTGAAGAGACTAAGCTTGGGGATGCACCGGTGGTACATCCCAGAAAATTCCAAGGAGACTCAAGAGTCTAATCTTAGGGATTCCCAAGGCATCTCCTTCTTCATCGACAAATTATCATGTCACTTCTAGTGAAACTATATTTTTATTCGGTCACATCTTATGTGCTTTACTTGGAGCATCTTTTATTTTTGCTTTCAGTTTATTTTTATTTTTGAAATAAGCATGGTTGGACCCCAACATTCTTTTATTGGAGAGTGACACGCTCCGCTTTTTCATGGGAATACTTTGTATTCTTAATCTTTGTCTGGCTGCTGCATTTATTTAGCTCATGTTTTGCATGCATCTCTTATCAGAGATGTTAGTTTTAGTAGTGTTATGTGAGTGCTCTCATTTTTTATTGCTGTTTCATGAAGAGTATTTTTTTTTAAACATATCTTCTGCTTAAAGTAGAATTTTTTTAATGGTGCAAGTAGAAGCTTGTATAGACTGTGGCTAGAACTTTTTTTTTGTATCATGCTAGATTTTATTTTAGTTTTAAATCCTCGTGGTTATTAAGTAGCATGATTAGCCTCAAATAGCTGAGAGTGTTTAATGTGCCATTGAAAGATTCATGAGTTGTTCTTTTATAGTAAAGCATAAATTTATGGTATTCTCCTTTGAATGT
Organism: Alopecurus myosuroides; assembly: GCA_028641055.1. Classification (NCBI taxonomy): domain Eukaryota; kingdom Viridiplantae; phylum Streptophyta; class Magnoliopsida; order Poales; family Poaceae; genus Alopecurus; species Alopecurus myosuroides. The sequence goes on from CM054057.1 coordinate 431,404,012, forward strand.
TTTATTTTGTTGACTTGGCGCATGCTCACACCATATTTATGACTATGAACTAGTCACTAATAGCCTCTATGATCAGTTAATTTTTGAACTTGTGATACTGCTTATGCTTTAATTAATGATGTTTATGTCGCTATGCATCATTATGGCTCTTATGCTCTCTTGATTTGTTGCTCCCAGTCTTTTGCTAGCCTCCACCTGTACTGAGTATGAGCTCTACTCGTGCATCCAACTCCCTAAAACCAAGTTTTGTCATTGTGTCCACCATACCTACCTACATGTGGTATTTAACTGCCACTCCAAGTAAATTGCTCATGCGTTACCTTTAAAACCTTCAAAATTACTCCTGCTTTATGTTCCTGTTTTTACTCATTAGGACGTAAATAGAGAATCTTTATCTCACTTGTTGATTGGATTTCACACCCTGGACTTGTGGCTTCATCCGCTTATCCAAATGATAGAAGAGCTGGCAGCGGGGTGCCCAGCCCCAAATTAATACACACAAAATCTCTTTACTATTTTTGCCCCCCATTTATCAGTCAAAGCATAATTGTGTAAACAAAAGAGAAAGAGGGATGAACTTCTACCCAGATGTGTCCTTCATATGGGAGCCGCTCTTGTGAATCCAGTTGGCTTGTGACGTACTGTATTTCCTATTTACCATTCATTGACATTAGCATACATCTCCCAAAATATAGACACTCCTCCATGGTATGTGATTGTTGGCAGGCACCCGAGGATTCGATTAGCGATGGTTTGTGAAAGATGGATGGGGGGAGTGTCAAATTTTGAATACCTCTGTTTAATAAAATAAAAAGCTCTAGCACATGAGTGATCCCTGCTTCCCTCTGCAAATGGGACTTTCTTTTACTTTTATGTTGAGTCTCCATCTTCTAACTTTATGCACAGTTGAGAGAGCATTTTTGTCATTCTGAGTTTTATGTGCATTTGTCCCAAAAACATTATTAACTGATTCATGATGTGTTATTGCTTGTTCTCAAACTATTTGCTCTAGTCTTCCTCGTGAACTTTGGAGGTGTCCTGGAATTTATGTTTTGCTCCACTCTTGAGGAATAGCGAAATATCACTTTGCCATGCTTTCTCTATACCTGAAACAAACATATAGCTTTATTTGCATTGTTATTAATGACCTTTTTTTGAGATACTTCTCATTATGAAAAGTGATTGCTATGCTTTATTATTAAAGTTCTATTTATCATGTTTGTGTTTAAAGTTCTATGATCTTAGCTTACATATGCTTTTATATTTTTATGATCAAGTTTATGTTAGTAGCATGTCACCTCAGAAATTATTGTTTTATCGTTTACCTACTCGAGGACGAGTAGGAACTAAGCTTGGGGATGATTGATACATCTCCAACGTATCTATAATTTCTTACGCTCCATGATGATATTATGCCAATTGCTACATGTTTTCTCCCTTCTTTATGTCATTTTTATCGATTTTCCGGACCAACCTATTGACAAGATGCCACAGAGCCAGTTCCCTGTTTTCTGTTGTTTTTAGTTTCAGAAAAGCTGTTCTGGAAATATTCTCGGAATTGGAAAGTTCGAAGCCCGGAAGTCCTATTTTCCCCGGAAGCATCCAGAAGACCGAAGAGGAGTCGAAGAGGGACACCATGGGGTGGCGCCACCCCTTGGCCGCGCTAGGGGGTGGTGTGGGGCCCCGAGGGCTCCACCGCCTCTGCCCTTTTGCCTATTTAATCCCCCTGGATGGAAAACCCTAGATACCTGATCAAAAATCCCCGAAAAGTTCCACAGCCGCCGTCATCGTCAACCCTAGATCAGGGGGGTTCTGAAGCTGTCTCCCGGCACCCTGCCGGAGGGGAGATCATCACCGGAGGCCTCTTCATCACCATGCCTGCCTCCGGAGTGATGCGTGAGTAGTTGATGTTTGGACTACGGGTCCATAGAAGTAGCTAGATGGTTGTCTTCTACTCCTATCCCTCCATGTTTAGAACTCGTGAGCTACCTAACATGATCGAGATTGTTCTTATGTAACTCTATGTGCTGTGTCTGCTGGGATCGATGAATATTGAACTTATGCCAAGTTGATTTTAGTCTTTTACTGCATATGTTATTTTTGATCTTGCATGCTTTCCGTTGCTAGTGGTTGCTCTGTCCAAGTAGTTGCTAGTGACTCCAAGAGGGAGTATTTATGCTTGATAGTGGGTTCATGCCTCCTTTTCGCCTGTGCTCAATTGAAGAAACGTGACGGGGGAGGATGTGCTATTGCCACTAGGGAGAAAACACCGGTGTGAGTGCCCGCGTGTACAATCATTGCTTACATTACACACATTGCTTAATGTGATTATCTATTGCTTGCAACTTAATACCTAAGGGGGTTCGGATGATAACTTGAAGGTGGATTATTAGTTATAGATGCAGTTGGATTACGGTCTATGTATATTTTTGTAATGCCCACACTAAATATCATAGTAGTCACCATGTCATGGATGTGCACTACGGTGCAACCTTTATTTGTCAATTGCCTAGCTGTAATTTGTTCACCTAGCATGCTATCTTTTATGGAGAGACACCACTAGTGAACCTATGAACCCCGGTCCATTTTCTTACACTGTTGAACAAACCACTACAATTTCCTGCTTTATTTACTTACTGCAAGCATACATTATTTTCCATATTATACGTCTAATCTTTGTTTTCAGCAAGACCGGTGAGATTGACAACCTCAATGTACCGTTGGGACAAAGTATTTTGGTTGTGTTGTGTGCAGGTTCCGCGTTGTTGCTGACACCGATGAGGCGCCATCACCACCGTCAGTGGCATCAACCTTCCAACGATCCTCTTTCTCCTACTGGATTGATAACCTTGGTTCTTAACTGAGGGAAATTCCTACCGCTACACTCATCGCACCCTCCTCTTGGGGTTCCCAACACGTAGCATCAGGGCGCATCACTATCCTTTATACCACACTTGTGCTTCATGTTTAGCACCAATACTTCAGTTCAGAGAGAGTTTTCATATTATCATTCATTCATAACTATGTGGGGAACTTTACATTATAGAACTTGGCTTGTATATTCCAATGATGAGCCTCCTCAAATGAGCTCTTGGTCTTCATGAGGAAGCAAGTTGGATGCACCCCCACTAGTTCCATTGGAGAGCTTTCATACACTTATATCTCTATGTGCATCTACGTGATCAAGAAGAGTGAAAAGCCTAAGCTTGGGGATGCCCCGGTGGTACATCCCAGCAAATTCCAAGAAGACTCAAGCATCTAAGCTTGGGTATGCCCAAGGCATCCCCTTCTTCATCAAAAATTTATCAGGTCCCTTCTAGTGAAACTATATTTTTATTCAGTCACATCTTATGTGCTTTACTTGGAGCGTCTTTTATTTTTGTTTTCAGTTTGTTTGGTTTTATTTGCTGTAATAAATTGTTGTATCCTAGCATATTTGTTTGGGAGAGAGACACGCTCCGCTTTTTCATTAGAATACTATTGTGCTTTACTTATATTTGTTGAGTATTCATGCTTAGATATTTTAGTGCTTCCAACTCTTGTTTTGCATGCATCCTTTGTTCAGAGTTGTTAGCTTTTGTAGTTAGGTGGTTCTTATATATGTGCTTGGTTGAGAATAGGAATGCTATTGTGATAGATGGTATAGTGGAAAAGATTGCATGGTCCTGTAGATCACTAAACTGCTTCACTTGAATCACTGTTCTTGTTTTGAGATATTAATTTGCTTAATGGATAAACGGGAAGAACTAGTACGTATAAACTTTTAATGCTTGGTCTAAGAAACTTGAAACTGTGCCACACTTAAATTACCAGCTGATAGAAACAATGGTATATGATTGCTACGAGTGATACATTTCTGATCGGCCTTTTGTTACGCGCTGCGGTCGGAGTAGCTAACAGTGACTTGTCACTGCCACGGACCCTCTTGGAGTGATTTGCATTGTGCCTTGTAAGATGATTTGCTTTCTGTAATCTTTTAACTCGTGAGTCTATGTTGCGGTTCCTGGCACTTCCACCATCCATATTTGCTAGCCTCTTCGGTACTGTGCATTGCGCTTTCTCACATTGAGAGTTGGTGCAAACTTCGTCAGTGCATCCAAATCCCGTGGGAGGACTTTGTTCTCCTACACATAAGCCCATATATTCTTCCTCAAAACAGCCACCATACCTACCTATCATGGCATTTCCATAGCCATTCCGAGATATATTGCTGCACAACATCCACCTCCATTATGTTACTTAATGATGAGCTTCATGGTTATTTATGCATACTGCTACACTGGCAGGAGCATGCAGTTAGGGGTGAAACAGTACGGATTATTTCCGACCGACCGGAGGCTTGCGGAAGGGAAATACGGATACAGACGGATAGTTTACCGATACGGTCATGGATACGAACAATAATTCACGGAAACAGAAAAGGATGTGATTTTGCTATTATCCGTTTGTATTCGAAGATATACCATATTTCACGGTTACTATCCGAAGATTATCCGATAAATATCCGGAAGCTAATACCTCCATCCATAGGCCCATTAATATGTAAAACGTTGGCCCAGCCCAAGAAATTATTACGTGTGTTTATTCCCCTAGCAAAGTAGCGATGCATCCCTAAATCGCTAACTCCATCTATTTCTGTAACGCCGTAACCCTAGCCGCCAGCATATATTCCTCATTTTCTCCAACGTTGTAGTCAACCATTCCTCTTTGCCACCGATCCCGCGTGGAGGCATGGATGCCCAGGTCTCCTTGCCACCGATCCTTCCGTGCACGCTCGGGTACTAAGCATGCATCGCTTCCGACGGCCATGTCTCCAAAGCATTCTCTATCGCCTCCCCAAGGACCATATTATTATTATAAACAATTTCTTAATCTTGGCCATGTGCAGATCGGGAAGGACGGAGTCAATCGCTAGTACTGCAGGGTCACCTGCTGTTACTAGGTCTGTGGAAAGGGCAGCAGCTGCTGCAACTGAAGTTGTTGCGTCTCCTGCTGATTTGCATGTGGAAAGTACTGAAGGTGATGAAGATAATTTTGTTTCTGTTGCAAAGAAGCAGAAAAAGTGTACCTCTAAGGTATGGCTGCACTTCACCAAGGAAGAAGTGAAGACGCATACTCCTGTCGGTGAAGAAGTGATAGAATTATGGGCAAAGTGCAACAGATGCAAGTACAAAGCACGAGCTGATTCCAATAGAGGAACGACGACATTCAAGAATCATTTGATAGCAAGGCACAATGTGAAGACGGGACAGAAAAGACTCAGCGTAGTAAAGGGAGAAGGCAACAACCCTTCCCTACAGATCAGTAACATGTATGATGCAGAAGTCAACCTTAGGAAGTGGCATGTGTCAATAATAATTCATGATTATCCTTTTTCCATGGTGGAGCACAAGTACTTTGCATCCTGGTTTCTCATTCAAGTCTAGGATAACTACAAGGAAACTTATAATTGAGATGCATGTTGAGGAAAAACAAAAGTTGTATCGTGAGTTCAGTTCTGTTTCGTCTCGCTTTTCAGCAACCATGGATATGTGGACTTCTGGTCAAAATTTAGGTTACATGTGCATCATTGTGCACTGGATAGATGATAACTGGAAGATGCAAAAAAGAATTGTGAAATTCATGCATGTGAAAGGAAATTATTCAGGGGAAAAGTTGGGGAATGAGTTCTGCAAGAGCTTGATGCATTGGAATCTTCAAAACAAAATATTTTATCTCACTTTAGACAATGCATCATCTAATGACAAGCGTGTCGAAGAAGTTGTTCCCACACTTGATAAGAAATCCCCATTGGTATGTGATGGTGTATTTTTTTCATGTCAGATGTTTATGCCATATATTAAATCTTGTTGCTCAAGATGGTTTAAAAGTTATTGCATCTTCTGTTCGTAATATTAGAGCTACTATTACAATAGTGAAGAATTCACCATTACAGTGGTAGGCATTTATAAAATATGCTAAGGAAGAAAACTTGGATATTACAAAGGGTCTTTCTATGGATTGTACAACAAGGTGGAACTCGACATACCTAATGTTGAAGAATGCAATATACTACAGAAAGGCCTTTCACAAGCTACTGTTCTTGAATAAGAGCAAATACAAGAAGTGTGCTCCAGGAGACAAAGAGTGGGATAAGGCATTGGCTCTAACTATATTCTTGAAGAAATTTTATGATGCTACTGAGCTCTTCTCTGCAAGTTTACACCCAACAGTGAATCTGTTTTGGAGGAAGTTTTGTGAGATTAAGCTAACCAATGATGAGTGGAGTCGTAGTAAGGATGCTAGGACTGCTGCTATGGCAAAATCCATGAAAGAAAAGTATAATAAGTACTGGGAAAAGTCAAACATTGCTATGGCTGTAGGTTGTTTTCTTGATCCAAGATACAAGAAAAGGCTTGTGGAGTTCTTTATGTCCAAGATATATGCCAACGAATATAGCTATCATCTGAATAGTTTCATGGCTGCTGTAAATCAGCTTTTTGAAGCTTACATGTCCAGTGGACAAGATTCTGAGAAGACTAGTGCTACAACAACTAGTGCGCTTACTTATGAAAGCGAGGATCTTTTCCTTGATGAAATGGATGAGGACATCCAAATTTTCTTGTATGATCAGTCGGGACAACAAGATGTTGAAAAGTCTGAGATAGAAAGTTATCTGAAAGAAGATCTAGTAAGATGGAATGAAAAAATTGATGGAACATTTGATATATTGGCATGGTGGAAGGGCAAGCAGGGAACATATCCTGTTCTCGCACGGTTAGCTCGTGATGTTCTTCGCATTCAAGTATCAACAGTGGCTTCTAAGTCGGCATTTAGTGCTGGTGGGCATGTGGTTGATCCATTTCGTACACGTTTAGACCCAGAGGTGGTTCAAGCACTAATTTGTACCAAAGATTGGATAGCTGCGGGTAAAAGAGGTAAAATGTAGTCATTAATATGTTTATCTCGATCTCTGCTTTCTTACATTACTATTTTTATTCTATTCACAAAGTATCTTAGTAGTGTTTTGTTGTCATTTGATAGATATTGCATCACTCATTGATGAGTTGGAGATGGTGACAATAGAACCCGAAACTGAACCAGCTGAGGCTTCAGCAACTATTGAGGTTAGCATGCTCCGAATTTAAGTTTTCTCCCTAGCTATTTGAGAACAGAAGCTGAATGTAGATTATGTATCAGCTTCTCATGATCCCTACTGCATTTATCACTTTCAAAGGGGAGCACGGGTTCAAATTTGTTATCCAGAGAATAGCTATGCATGGGGCAGGACACTTGACATATCACACTTGATCAGAATAATGTAGCTTGAGTGAATAGGAGTTAGTGGCTTTGCCACAACCATTACAGAACGAATTATATCAGTTCGTGCAACACATGTGGTTGCAGCCTGGTACGCCTTTATATTAAGTATTTCATTCGCCAAGTTACTAGGTCCACTATAGCCCTTGGTTAACTGGCGTACGTTTTCACGTTCCTGCATAAAACCAAATAGCACACTGAACGTTGTGATCTAAATACTGAAGTGTTAAGTAATGAACTAGTACATACTCCCTCCATTCCATTTTAGTTGTCAAATTTAGTACAAATTTTATTAAATCCGTGACAATTAATATGGAACGGAGAGAGTAATACTTACACCAAGCAGTGATGCTCTTAGCGATGCATATTCTTTATAGCTGATTTTCATGTCATTGTACTGGATTAAATATGTTAGCTGATTGGTTTGCCTCTGCCCTCATGTGCAGGATGAGACCGTCGAGTCTTCTTCAGATGAGAGTGAGTGAAGTATTGTCAGGAAGTCACGGAAGTGAAGAATAAAGAATACACAATATTATCACTGGCGATTTGCGGTTTCTGTCACTTTTAGCGTTTTATTTTTTGCGATGTTTTGATTGGATAAATTGAGAGAAGACTGAACTACGATTCTTGTTATTTTTGTTATGCTTAGGTATTATTTGTGCACTTGTTATCTATGTAGCGACTGTCCAATTTGTTATTTTGTTATTCATTCAGTTTTTCCTTCGAGCTGTTCCACACGACACATTCGGAGACACCATTAGATCGTTCAAGGTAAAAAGCCACTTGGACATGGAAGTATAAGTTATTAAAATATTATGTCTTAGATTATCACATTACATAAAGTTAATTCCGAGTAAGTTTATCCATGTGTTACTTCTATTTTTGGATCAATGTTCGAGAAAGTATTTATCCGCGACCGAACCATATTCGCCCCGTATTCGGTCCGTATTCGTAACCGAGAGACTCCGATTTCGTGTTCGTATCCGAACACTATCCGCTCCAACTCCGAATCCGGAAAAAATACGGTGACAGATGTGGTTTTACTATTATTCGACCGTATCCGCTCTGTTTTCACCCCTATGCAGTTGGATACATCAGAGATATTCCATTATGAGTTATGAGTACTAAAAGTGTGATGATTCATTGTAATATAGGATGTTGCCCCTACCGGTGAGGATAAAAAAAAAGCCCAAAGAGAAAAAAAGAAAGGGCCAAAGAGAGAGGGGGCGCATCACTATCCTGTATATACCACACTTGTGCTTCATTTTAGCACCAATACTTCAGTTTGGAGAAAGTTTTCATATTATCATTCATTCATAACTATGTGGACAACTTTAAATTATAGAACTTGGCTTGTATATTCCAATGATGAGCCTCCTCAAATGAGCTCTAGGTCTTCTTGAGAAAGCAAGTTGGATGCACCCCCACTAGTTCCATTGGAGAGCTTTCATACACTTATATCTCTATGTGCATCTGTTGTGTTGCAATCCCAACTCCTTGCATAGCTTCGGTTGTAAGACTTTCTCTTGTCTAATGACCACTTTCAGCTTTGTGAGCCTTTCTTCCATTGACCTTCCAAACCCCCATAATGTTCTCTTTGCCATAACATCCCGGTGCCAGCGACCAACGCAGAACACTTGCTTGTTTTTAGTGCGCAAATAGTTTAAGATTCAAGCGTTGCATCGTGTGGAAAGCTTGACTTGATCCTAATAGGGGGGTGTGAAGATCGTTTGACGTGCATGATATTATTGTTCTTGAAAGCTTAAGTCATCTCTAATAAACTTTGCACGGTTGATAGTCTTTTAGTATTGATTCATTAGAAGTTTTACTTCTTTCTTCTTTGTTTATGCATTACTTGTTGATATCAAATATAGATCACAACTTTAGTTCATTTGATCCTAGTTTACATGCTCTACTTTACATATTATGATCAAGATTGTGTGGTAGCATCTCACCTCAGAAATTATTTTGTTTTATCGTTTACCTACTCGAGGACGAGTAGGAACTAAGCTTGGGGATGCTTGATACATCTCCAACGTGTCAATAATTTCTGATGTTCCATGTTGATATTATGCCAATTGCTACATGTTTTCCGTATGTTTTCCTACGTTTTATTACGTTTTCCGGGACTAACCTATTAACAAGATGCCAAGTGCTAGTTCCCTGTTTTCTGCTGTTTTTTTATTTCAGAAAAGTTGTTCTCGAAATATTCTCAGAATTGGATCCCACGAATCCCGAAGTTCCTATTTTCCCTGGAAGCATCCAGAAGTCCCGAAGAGCCCCGGAGGGGGCCACAGGGTGGCCACACCATGGGGTGGCGTGGTGATCGTGCAGATCTTGCACTCGTTGGGATACCCCAAGAGGAGGGTGTGATGAGCACATCGGTAGGAAATTTTCTCCTTAGTTAAGAACCAGGGTTATCAATCGAGTAGAAGAAAGAGAATCTTTGGAAGGTTGATGCCACTAACGATGGTGCTGGCGCTTCACCGCTATCAGCAACAACGTGGAACCTGCACACAACACAATCAAAACACTTTGCCCCAACGGTACCGTGAGGTTGTCAATCTCACCGGTCTTGCTGAAAACAAAGATTAGACGTATAGTGTGGTAAAAAGTGTATGCTTGCAGAAAGTAAAGAAAGCAGGAAATTGTTGTGGTTTGTTTAACAGTGTGGGAAAATGGACCGGGGTTTGTAGTTTCACTAGTGGTGCCTCTCCATAAAAGGTAGCATGCTGGGTGAACAAATTACAGCTGGCAATTGACAAATAAAGGTTACACCGTAGTGCACAATATGACATGAAAATTACTATGCTATTTAGTGCGGGCATTACAACAAGATACAGAGACCGACATCCATCTGCATCTATGACTAATAATCCACCCTCAGGTTATCATCCGAACCCCCTCAGGTATTAAGTTGCAAGCAACATATAATTGCATTAAACAAAGTGTGTAATGTAAGCAATGATTATGCACGCGGGCACTCTCACCTCTGTTTTCTCCCTAATGGCAACAACACATCCTTCCCCTTCACGTTTTTGTCACTCGAGCAAGGCAACAAGGAGGGATGAACCCACTATCGAGCATAAATACGCCCTCTTGGAGTCACTAGCAACTACTTGGCCAGAATAACCACTAGCAATGGAGAGCATGCAAGATCACAAATAACATATGCAAATAAAGACTATAATCAACTTGGCATAAGGTCAATATTCATCGGATCCCAGCAAACACATCACAGAGAATTACATAAGATCAATCTCGATCATGAAAGGCAGCTCACGAGATCTAAACATGGAGGCATATGAGGATAAGACAACCATCTAGCTACAGCTACGAACCCGTAGTCCAAGGATGAACTACTCACGCGTCACTCCAGAGGCATGCATGGTGATGAAGAGGCCTCCGGTGATGGTCTTGATATGGGGTGGCCCAATCTTCTCGATGAACTAACAGATATGATAACCAGTGTCTCACTAAAAACTCTCCCAGCTGATCCCTGATGCCAATGCAATAGTTTGCAACCCCAAGGATATTCTCAACTCCACACTCTTGCACAAGTAATCCACCGACTACAAGTGGTCCTCTACTGTCTTATTCCCAATGGAACAGTAGGTAACACGAAAAGTTTGCAGATGAACTTCCAGATGAATGCTTACAAGCTAATTCGATCTAGAGGTCTAGGGTTTTGTGTTTAACATAGTCTAAGGAGCTATGGCTCGGATCCTAGCTATTTAAGGGGGGGGGGGGTATGGTGCAGCCACAAGGCATACCTGCGCAAGCACCACCCCTAACCGGAATAGGACTCAATGTTGTACTCTATGGTTGAGTTGGACTCAACCAAACCGACCTAAACTATATACAAACCGACCCATCATTAAGGGGTGCGGCCATAATGGTATACAAACCATGTGTAACACAAATATAACTATATGTGGCGCATTGATATCCATTGTGGGCGCCCTCCTCTTGTTTTCACCATATCCTAGTGTGGAATAACAAGCTAGTAGTTGTTTTCCACAGTTGTACTCTTGTTTTCTCCATCTTCTATGCTTGTTTTCACCATGGCATGCTTGTTTTCACCTCCTTGTATGTTTGTTTGCTCCATGGTGATCTTGTTTCCAAGCTTCTCATCATTGTTTTCCAGCTCCTCTTGATGTTCTCCTCCAAGTATGTTTGTGTTATTAATAAACCTGATCATACATAGATGCATAGATTTAGGTAGTATAAAGTTCTCACAATTATAAACATTATACTCAAGTAGGAGTGAACTCACCTGTTGTTCTAATAGTTTGGTCCTTGATCTTGTCATAGGACCAAGCCTCACTTCATTATCTTGGACAGCCACCTTATCATGTGTAATAATAGGTGAAGAGCTAGGGATGTCCTCATCATCCTCCCCCTCTTGAAAAGGCGTCGACCTCGACGCAGCAAGATCATCTCCATAGTATGGTGTCAAATCAGCCACATTAAAAGAATTACTAACACCAAACTCATCAATTGGAAGGTCTATCTTGTATGCATTGTCATTGATCCTCGAAATCACTCTATATGGACCAACACCTCTAGGCATTAACTTTGATTTGCGCAATGTGGGAAATTTGTCCTTTCTAAAATGCACCCACATCATATCACCTGGCCAAAATATCACCTCCTTCCTCTTTTTGTTTACTCTTTCAGCCACATGTTGTCCTCTCTTCTCAATTGCCTCTTTCGTTTTCTCATGTATTTTCTTCACAAAATCAGCTCTATTTGATGACTCCATATTTGTTCTCTCTTGCATAGGAAGTGGTAGCAAATCAAGTGGAGAAATGGGTTTGAAACCATAGACCACCTCGAAAGGACAAAGTTGAGTAGTTTAATGCACAACTCTATTATATGCAAATTCCACATGAGGCAAGCACTCCTCCCACTCCCTCAAATTTTTCTTGATCATGCTTCTCAATAATGTTGACAATGTCCTATTAACTACCTCTGTTTGTCCATCAGTTTGGGGGTGACATGTTGTTGAAAATAGCAGCTTTATTCCTAGTTTCCCCCATAGTGTCTTCCAAAAGTAGCTCATAAACTTCACATCTCTGTCAGAAACAATAGTCCTTGGTACTCCATGTAATCTTACTATCTCTCTGAAAAATAGATTAGCAATATGGGATGCATCATCACTCTTGTGGCAAGCAATGAAGTGGGACATCTTAGAGAATCTGTCCACTACAACAAAGATAGAATCATGCCCCCTTTTTGTCCTTGGTAAGCCTAGCACGAAATCCATACTTATATCTTCCCATGGTGTAGTTGGTGTAGGGAATGGAGCATACAACCCTTGGGGCTTTAATTTGGATTTGGCCGTATTGCAAGTAATGCACCTTTGCACAAATCTATAAACATCTCTCCTCATATGTGCCCAATAAAAGTTTTCAGCCAACATAAGCAATATTTTCTCACATACAAAGTGTCCCATTAATCCTCGACTATGAGATTCCTACACTAAGAACAAACGCAAAGAACACTCGGGAATGCATAATTTGTTAGCTCGAAATAGGAACCCATCATGTATGTGAAATTTATCCCACGCCTTAACATTAGTACATTTAGCAAATGGCATGGAAAATTCTTTATCCTCAACATATAATTCTCTAATACCCTCCAAACCCGAAACTTTGACCTCTAATGTGGAGAGTAGCATATTTTTTCTTGATAAAGCATCAAAAACTACATTATCCAATCCCTTGTGTTTAATGATGTATGGAAAAGATTCTATGAATTCAACCCATTTAGCATGTCTCTTATTCAAATTAGATTGGCACTTTAAGAATTTTAATGCTTCATGATCAGAATGTATAATAAATTCTTTAGGCCACAAATAATGTTTCCACACCACAAAAACTCTCACAAGGGCATATAATTCTTTATCATAGACAGAATAATTCAATTGTGCACCATGCAATTTTTCAGAAAAATAAGCAATAGGTTTCTTCTCTTGCATTAACACACCTCCAATACCTATGCCACTAGCATCACATTCAATCTCAAATTGTTTATCAAAATTTGGAAGCATTAATAATGGTGCCGAAACCAATTTCTCTTTCAAAGTATCAAAAGCAATATCTTGGGAAACCCCCACTCGAAATCTATTCCCTTTTTAGTTAAATCATTCAATGGTGCAGCAATGGTACTAAAATCTTTCACAAATCTCCTATAAAAACCAGCAAGACCATTAAAACTTCTAACTTGACTCACATTAGTAGGAATAGGCCAATTTCGAATTGCTTCAGTTTTTTATGTATCTACTTCAATTCCATGTTTAGACACCACATAACCTAGAAATATGACCTTATCTTTGCAAAAAGTGCGCTCCTCAAGATTACCATACAATTTATTTTCCCTTAGCACATGCAAGACTTGTCTAATATGATCAATGTGTTCATGTTCATTGTGGCTATATATGAGAATGTCATCAAAATAAACTACCACAAATCTACCAATAAAGTCTCTCAAAACTTGGTTCATTAGTCTCATGAAAGTACTAGGTGCATTAGTTAAACCAAAAGGCATCACTAAGCATTCATATAAACCAAATTTTGTTTTAAATGATGTTTTACACACATCCTCCTCTTTCATCCTAATTTGATGGTAACCACTACGCAAATCAATTTTAGAGAAAACAACAGCACCACTTAATTCATCTAACATGTATTCCAAACGTGGGATAGGATGACGATAACGAATTGTGATGTTGTCAATTTCTCTAAAATCTACACACATGCGCCAAGTACCATCTTTCTTAGGGACTAAAATAACAGGAACATCACAAGGAGAAAGACTGATTCGAATATACCCTTTGTCTAGTAGCTCTTGTACTTGCTTTTGTATCTCCTTTGTTTCTTGGGGATTTGTTCTATAAGGTTCTCGGTTTGGTAAAGATGATCCAGGAATTAAATCAATTTGATGCTCAATCCCTCTCAATGGTGGCAGCCCCGAGGGAATTTCTCCTGGAAAAACATCATCAAATTCCTGCAAAACATGAGAAACACCAAGAGAAATAGGGGCCATGTCATTAGAAAACAAAATCTCTCCCTTGCGAATAAGCACAATAGGGACTAGTGTAGGATCCTCTCTAAATTCCCTCAAATCCTCCTTAGTGGCTAACATGCATAATAGGTTCTCTCTTTTATTTTTAATTTTACCACTCGAGTTGTTTTGACTACTACTACCCAGAGCTTGTGAATTTTGTTTTCCCTCATCCCTCTCACTCTCATTTTCAATATTCACTTCTATTTTGGATCGAGACTCATTTACAATTTGCTGTGGTGTCGTAGGTCTCAATACAATAGTTCTCCCATGATGATTCAACTCATATGTATTAGCTCTCCCTTCATGCTTCACGCTCCTGTCGAATTGCCATGGTCTTCCCAATAATAAGTGGCAAACAGTCATAGGAACTACATCAAACTCAATAGAATCCTTATAAGGACCGATCTAAAATTCCACACGCACCATATTATTCACTTTCATCTCCCCAGTGCTACTGAACCACTGTATATAATAAGGACTAGGATGTGGTAAATATTTCAGATTTAACTTTGCACATAGATCCTTGCTAGCCAAATTCCTGCAACTCCCTCCTTCAATAATGACTTTACAATCCATATTAGGACCAATAACAGCTTTGGTTTGAAATAAATTGCACCTCTGAGTTTCAGGACTTGGAATAACACTCACTGATTTCTGTGTGCAAATAATAGATGGCATAGAGGTAGCATAAGCATCCAATGGAGTATCACTCAAATAACCATCATCATCATCATCATTAGGATCAGCATCATTACCTGTCTCATACTCATTGTGCTCATTAACAATCATGATTTTAGTATTAGGGCAATCCCTCTTAAAGTGGCCTTTTCCTCCACATGTATGACATGACATATCTTTGTTTCTAGCTGTAGATGCACTGGAACTGGTGGTACTAGCTGCAGGTTGTGATGTTTTCTTTGAAGTGGACACACTAGGCTCGGCCTTGGAAGAAGAAACACCACGAATAGCTGATTGTGGAGGTGGTGCACTAGCCACAAAAGGTGTTCTCAAAGGAAATCTGCCCCTTGTTCTTGCTGAAATTTTGGCCTCCTCATTGATATGTGATTCGGCCTCTCTAGCATGATGTAGTAACTCATGCAAATCATGATATTGGTGATGCCTAACGACGCCTTTAATTTTGTAGTTCACACCTGAAAGGAAACGTTGTATAGTTTGCTCCAATTGCTCTCTCACACGTGCCCTTTGCATGATCAATTCCATCTCTTCATAACCCGGTAGGCAAACTCCAAGGTATAACCCGGCCCAAAGGACGCTGCGCAAGATCCGGCTAAGGATAAAGAAACTTCTGGAAGGCCCAAGTTTGTAGGCCTCGTAACCCGGATTGTGGGTTACGGTAAAGGAAAGTTAGAGTTTGTATGCGGTGTCCGGGTAGGATTCAGGGTGCGCCTTGGAGAGTAAGCCAGGGGGTACGGGTGCTTTATAAACCGACCCCTAGGTCTAGTTGAGAGAGATCTAAGAACCCTAGCAGTATCGCTTGGTATCGAGCGTCCAGTGTATACGAGAGATCGAGTTAATATATTAAGATCGGAGACTCGGCGACTTGATTGCCGGCTACCAGATCGAGTTCCATCATGTTTTTCTCTGAGCTAAACCCTCTCCCAAACGCCTGTGTCGTCTTGCCCCAAGATCAGTTACCCCCGGTAACGTCTGCCGTGATTATCCCACGACAGTTGGCGCCCACCGTGGGGCCTGCGTCCAAAGATGTTTACATCACGGGAGAAGCTCGGAAGAACATGGAGAATCTTGTCGTCGGCGAGATCTACATCGACCACGAAGGGGAGAAGATGGTGGACGATTCCGGCTGGGGGCCAGAGTCGGATCACCTTGAATCCGGATCCGTCGTGACAATCGGCCGGATCAGCGTCTTCATCGGTATGGTATGTACTTCCGGTTCGATCCCTGACAATTTTGGATCTGATTCTGTGTCAGGGGAGGCCACTTATATCCAATCAGATGAAGAAGAATCAGTTGGGACGACATATCCGACAGAAGAACCCATCGCGAAGTGGGAACAGCCGGAGGAACCGGCATGGACCCCGCGCGACCGGGTCGAAAGAGAGGATGATGCCGAGTCCATCCTGGATCTGCTGGAGAACCGGTATGAGGAGAATAACAGCGAAGAGGAACAGCATGAATTCGCGCCAAGCATCATACGCCGAGTTGCGGTTTACACGGCTCCCGCGACCAATCTCAACCAAGAGACCGTAACAGCGGCCGCGTCCAGGTCAGCACAAGCATTAACCCGGCAGCAGGGGCCGGCTAACGGAAACACGGTTTTGGCCCAGGTTGACGGAGAGTCGGCATCGGTTACCAGTCAGGCGCCAGAAAACGAGTTACACGCGAACACGTTCGGATTCCTAGCAAACCGGACACCAGGAGCAGGTCCTTCCAATCCACAACATCCGGCCTTGTTCGACAACAATCTGATCCTAGATCCGACGGTTCTTGCCACAGTTATCACTCCAGAGAACGCGGCGGAACGTGTTAGGGATTTGGACGTAGCCCGTCGTGCACTGGAGCAGCAGAGGAGGCAAGTAGAAGCAGAAAGACAAGGGATGGCCACACGGCAACGCGAGCTGGATGCACTGGAAACCCGGCTCCGAGAGGAAACGACTAGAATACATCAAAGGCACCAAACTAGATTACCAGCATTGGGAGGAGTCATAAACCCGGCCGCACTATTTATCACGCCTCGGGATCAGCCGATTCCAGCGGCAAATCAAGGAACCGCCCCTCAGCCGACAACCGGAGGAGTACAACCGGTAGACACGCAGGCCGGGTTACCCGCACCACAGACTGGAGTTACTGCCGGCAATACTGTACCACCGCCACCACCACCACCACCATCGCGTTTTCGCACACCAGCGGGTCATTACAACAATCCCATGGACAACGTGTACGCGGCAACGCTTGCACTAAATCAAATCCCCGTGAGAGAGTCACCCCACGCAGAGGAGACCCGGCGGGCGATAGATATGCTGCGCACCGCGGTGGCGCAACAGGTTAATTACCCGGATCACAAAAGTGGACTGCATGGGACACCATATGTCAGCCAACAACAAGGTAACGCTGGAAACATCCAAACAAGTTCGGCACGGCGGAGGGAAGAGCAGCAGCAAATGCCGCCTCCTCCACACATTCAGGCAGTACCAGCAGCATCAGCAGCGCAGGCCATCGTGGATAGTTCCAGAGCCAGGAGAGCCGTGGCCGGGTCTGCGGCACACGGGCCACCAGCAGTACCGCATCCAGCTGTACCCCCTGCAGGATCACACGTTTCCCGAGTAAGACCAGCTTCAACCATTCTTGCAGGGCCTAAGTGTCTTTCGGATAGCATCAGGGCTGAACCTTACCCGGAAAAGTTCAAAGAACCGGGTAAAGTGGTGAATTATGAGCCAACTATGGATCCGGAAACATGGTTGAGCAGTTATGAGATGGCCATGTCGATTCACAATGCGTCCGAGAATCTTCAAGCCAAATTCATGTATCTAATGATGTCAGAGGGAGCAGCAAAGTTATGGTTTGCCAATCTACCGGAAGGATCTATTAAGTCATGGGAAGAATTGAAAACTGCGTTTATCAAGCACTTTCATGGGACGTGCAGAAAGTTATTAACTATTGATGACCTAGAGCGATGTGTTCAGAAGAAGGGAGAATCGGCGCGCAGCTGGGTGCGCCGGGTTATGGAAGTTCTTCATTCATCTACGGATATTCAGCCCAAGGATGCGCTGCAAGCTATGGCAAAGACCTGCAAGTACACACCTTTAGTACAAAAGTTAACTCGCATGAAATCTAGTCGGAACGCTTCGGAGGTTACAATGTGTAACATCCCAAGTATGAAAACCATCCCCTTAGAATGTTTGTTGCATGTTTATTAAAGTATTGCATCATGTCATCATATTGTTTTCATTCTGTTTGCATTTGTTTCTTATTTGATGCATCTGTTTTTTCCCTGTTTTCCCAATTCAAATTTAAACTTTATTCAAACAATTGTTTCATACTTGCTCTGTTACAACATTTGAAATAAAAAAATCACAAATAAAAACAACCAATTTGTTTCAATTTATTCCATAGTGATCACTTGTTAAAATGATGGTTTTTAAATCAATCATTTAAATTCCAAATCATATTTAAAAATTCAAGTCAAGCATCAAACAGCAACCAATTTGAATTCATGCAAATTAGAAAACAAATTTAATCAATGGGTTATAATTAACATAGGGGTTACCCTATTTAAAAGTTGGTTTTTATTAATGATCATTTAATATTAAAATTTCACCCAAATTTGGTTTAAATTCAAACAGCAAACAAATTTCAAACTTTTTGAAAATAAAAGTTAACACCTGTTTGCAAATGACCTAAAAAGGTTACCCTAATTTTTCCAATTTTTTTACTAAGTTTAAACCTATCAAATGCTTCCAATTTCTTTTTCAGCAAAAAAAAAGAAGAGGAAGAAATAAAATTTCAAAAATCAAAGTTTTTGGCGCCAACAGAGAGTGGGCTGCGCCCAGCCCATTTCTCCTTCCCTCCACCTCGTTTTCTTTCCGCGCGCAGCCCAGCCCGCCACTTACTCAAAGAAAACGGTTCGTTTTTTTTTCTGTCGTTCTAATCTGCCGTCACCCTCGTGTACGGCGGCCATCGGAGACTGCCACGGCGGCAGCCATTGCTACCGACGGCATCCACTCGACGTCCGGACCCTATAAGAACCCCTAGGGCACCGCGCCACCAAACCCTAACCCGAGGTACCCCTATCCCCTCTTTTCCGCCGCCGCCAATCCCTCTCCTCGCCGGATCCCACTCCCTGTCCCTCTCGCCGGAGAAGAGCACGACTGAATCCATGTCGTTTCCCGCCACTCCGCTGCACCACCTACCTACCTAAGCACAGGAATCAAACCGCCTCTTACCCCGCTACCGTTTGGACACCCGAGCGATCACGGTGACCCCCTGGATCTTCCCCGCCGTCCTCGTCCACGCCGTGGTCGCCGCCGTCTGCCCGAGCACTGCAACCTCGACCATCTCCCGGTGAGCCACCGTGCTGTCTCATCCCCTCTCTCCCTCTGTTGCACCCACCACGGCACCGTGCACGTCCACCGCATCCATCACCCCACTGCACCCCAGCAGCACGAGCACGGCCGCGTTGTTTTCCCCGCCGGCGAGCAACAGCTCGTTCTCTGTCGGAGAGCAGCGCGCGTTCAGTTAAATTTTTCAGTTAACGCTCGTGTTGAAGTATAACCTCACTGCCTAACTGAACCTGACAAAGATTCAGACAACAGCGCAGTGGCACGGTTCAGTTAGCGCGAGCGCAGCGGCCCGGGTTCGATTCCCAGGTGCCGCAACCCCTTTTTTGGGATTTATTCCCTAGACGCGACCCCACCCGTCAGCGGGCTGCTCTGCCACGCGCGCGCAAGGCACGCCACGCTGGCCCCTGGCCCACGCGGCAGTGGCTGTGTGTAGTTGCAGCGCGGTAACAAAAGTTTACCAGCATGTTTCTTTCAAAAATAGAACCTTTTAATTACAGTTTGGTCCTCAATTTTAATTTGTTAATAACTTTTAATCTATAACTCTAAATAATAAAATCTAAACATGTTTGTTGTGCTAAATTAAATTGTCTATCCAACTATGCCATTTTTTTCCTGTTTTGAATTTTCAAAATGCAAATCAAATTTGAATTCAAATAATTCAAATGCAATTTTCTAAATTCCATAACTAAATCATAATAAATCCAAATCATGCAAATAAAATATGTTTTCAATGCTATTTCAAATAACCTATTCAAATATAAATTTTGTTTCATGGTTTGAATAATTTAAATTGCTTAATTAATTTAAACCTTATTTAAATCATTTAAAATTGCTAAAATCATAACTTGCTCAATTTAAATTATTTTTGAACATGCAAAATATGTTTTCAAACCACCAAAGTATAAACTTTTCTAATGTGAGTTTGAATTTATGTTTTGAGCAAATAAAATTCAATTAAAATTCATGCTTGTTTTAAATTCATTTAAAACTTGTTTAATTTTGCTTAAGTCATAATAAATTCATCCTAATGCCTTTTTCAATATTTGAAACATGTAATCCACCCAAAATTTCATGATCTTTTCAAATATGAATTTAGTTATTTGTTTTGAACAATTTAAATGGTTGAAAACAACAAATACTTGTGTGTCACCTTTAAGGCACCAAAAATTCCCTAAATTAATAAATAAAATTCTTAATTGGTAAACCCTATTTTAAATTGGTTCTAATGTTGTTATTTTGATGTTTTCCTCATGCATGCATCATACTAATCCACCTTCACCTGTTGATTAGTTGGAAAACAAATAATCTAACCAAAATCCATGGGCTTTTCATATGCAACTCAAAATTGCATATGTGTCCATTTAAAATTGTGTTACCATGTCAACTAGTTTATTTTGATGCAACTATTAACTTGACATGCATCATCCCATGATTTGCACTATGCCATGATATTGATTGTTTATCTTCCTGTATTGTTTGTTTGCTTCTTCTCGGATAGACGACGACGTTGAGACCGACGATCTTTACGACACCCCTTCTGAGGATCTAGCTCAGTACCCGGCTACTGGGTTTGCAGGCAAGTTATCACTCACATGAACCATTGTGTTCCTCTCAACATTGGTTACCGATACTTTCTGTTGTCTATATTTGCTAGCCCTATGTATCGTTGCTTCTGTTATGAACCTATCAAATGATACCCTGAACCCTGATATTGCCTCACCTCCAGTCCTAAAACCCCGTTGGTTGAGCCTGTGTCTTACTAACATGCTTAGGGTTGTTTTGCTCGAGTCTGTTGTCAGTACTTTCTGTTATCATATTTGTTTATATTCTGGGGCTCGATGTTAAACAACAACCTGTTAATTTGAGGTAATAATAATTTGCTGATAAGGCACCGGCAGGAGGCCCGGCGTGGTTTTGAGGCCTGCTAGTGTCGACCCTAATAGGAAAAGGGTCTTGTCTACTGATCCATGATGAGCGCACTATCCGCATGTGGGAAGCGTGTATGGGCGCCCCCCTCAATTTGATTCGATCCGCATCTCGTCCAAATCACCACACTTAGTTCGAGCTTTCCATTTGATGCACGCATATGCAGGTACGAACCCGAGGCCAGGGTGGAACTTTTGTAGTCGGCATTTAAGGCGGCGTGGTCTTTCAGTGCTATGAGGGTCCCCTTTCCTTCGTGGGGCTCGATTAGCCGCGCACGCACAACACGTGGTGCTTTGGGCTTGATGCGAAGAAGAGTTGAGTTGTGTTGAGTGACCCGCTTGGTGGGAAAGGCCTTCCCATCTGGCGGGTTATTCTTACGTGTACGGCCAAATTGGTGCACCCCTGCAGGGATAAATCTTCTCGAGAAGCCGTGTTTTCCGCGGTTATGGTTGACTTGGTGAAAGTACTGGCTAACAAGTACTCAGAACAACTTACACCTAACTAATGATAACTTGACTAGTAACAGGCCTATTGACACAACAATTTGATCCATCATTAATCCAACTGTGTGGGTTATCCTCGGATTGCTTCTTTGGATAAGGGGCGAGATCCAGGATGGGTTTGTTTGGTGGTTAGTATAGTTGGTTATGATACGCTACCTTATCTCTTTCTGTTAGACCGGAAGTGGTAGTATGTTCTGTAGTTGGTTAGTGCAGCCAGTTGCAGCATCTTTTATATCCCTTTCTTCTGTTGAACCCAAGGCATCTGTGCTTGGTGTTGACGGGCTACACTTTGGTGAACTGTGAGTCTTGCTTGCCAGTATGTTTATGTACTGACCCCTTTGGGGCCGTGGTTTCCGCAGACTACGCTTACGAGGATCCAGGTGACGGCTACTACGTGGAGTTTGACGAGGCTGCTGACGAGTAGTTAGCGGACCCGGGCAGGATCCGAGACATCGTGGATGGGCTCCGTTTTCTTTTCATTCCCGGCTTCTTAAGCCTATTTGGATTTGTCTGTACTCAGACCTTTTTGAATGCTTCCGCTGAGTTGTAATGATGTTATGTTGGGACATGTGTCCTCTGGATGATTGTATTTGCTATTCTCTGCCCTAGTGAGGGCCAGTTGCAACTTATTTCGATCTTTTGTGTCTTAGAGATATGTTATGTTATCATCTTGTTCAAAGCCGTTGACGTACCATGTGTGTATGTTATGAAGTACGTCAATGGTAGTGTCCTGATTTCTACGGGATAGTTTACATCGATGGTGAATAGTAAAGATTGGTTGTCACACATAAGTGTTGGCCTACTCGTAAGAGATGCGGGTGCCGGTAAGCCCCGTAATCCAATCAAAATGCTGTTCAGTTCGTACGGTGAGTATCCTCTAGAAGTCCGGGTGCGACACAATGGGAGAATTGATGGATGCATGCAACAAACATGCCGCAACGGACACTACGGAAGAGGAAACTGATGATAAAAAAGAAAAAGCAAACACAAGTAATAACGGAAGAACCGGCAACGGATCAGCGCCGGGTAACAACAGCCAGAACAAGCGTCCGTTTGAAGGAGGCTCCGAGTTTGTCGCCAATACCGAAGCCGGATCTTCCAGACCCAGGGCAGAAGGAAATTTCAATACTGGAAATCACAATGGAGGAAACTATCAAGGGCCACCAAGGCCGAGTAATAATTGGGACATATTCAGAATGGCATGCCCGAAGCACAGCAGGAACGGTAGGCCAGCTAACCACTCCTTGGAGCAGTGCGCCGACCTACAGAGATGGAAGAATGAGGAAGTTAACAGAGCCATGCGAGGTGCAGGTCGGGGAGGAGGACCGGGTCCAGGTGGAATCCCGGGCAATGGCCCACCCCCAGCCGGTAACCCGGCAGCTGGAAATCAAGGTAATAACCAAGGGGGAGCAGGAGGTTTCCAGGCCAACCCCAAACAGTTGGGTCTATATCACGTGCACACCACAGGAGGTTCTAACAAGGACAAAAAGATACTGAAGCAAGCGGTCAATTCAATTTCTTCGGCTGTCCCGAGATACCTGAGATGGTCAGAACAGGATGTAACATGGAGCAGAAGGGATCACCCGGAAAGAATAGAACACCCGGGAGTCTTAGCATTAGTAGTCGCACCGCAGGTCAATGGGTATGAGCTGAAAAAGGTTTTGATGGACGGTGGAAGTAGCATCAATATACTGTATTGGGAAACCTTCTTACGCATGGGCCTCAAGGAGTCTCAGCTACAAAAAAGTTCAACAATTTTTCATGGGATAGTGCCGGGTCATTCAGCGTGCCCCGAGGGAAAAATCGCATTGGAGGTAGCTTTTGGGGAATCAAAGGATAACTATCGAGTTGAGTGGCTCACTTTTGAGGTGGTCAAATTGCGCAGTCCTTATCACGCGCTATTCGGAAGGCCGGCTTATGCCAAATTCATGGCTAGGCCGTGTTACGTGTATCTACAGCTAAAAATCCCGGGTCCTAAGCAGACCATTACCATACATGGAAATCGAGATATAGCAGCTGAATGCGATGAAGGAGACGCAGCAATGGCCAAGCAAGCCTGTAGAAAAGAGGAACTCAAGCATTACCGGTCTCAAGAAGACCCGGAGGACAGAATCACATCAAAAAGGCCGAGCACTGAAGGCGAAAGAGCAAAATCCAAGGCAGCACAAGATGCTAAGATAGTGGCTTTTATCAAGGATGATTCCCCCAAACAATCTGGCATAGGAGAAGAAATTGCACGACCGCTCACAACCAGCCGCGTCATGGAAACACCTCACCCGGGTTGGCTAGTAAACCCGGTACTCATCATGAAAAAGTCCAGCAAATGGAGAATGTGTATCGGTCACGTCAGCCCGGGACCGGTTCCCAAGAAGAACTAAACAATGTAACGGGCAGCAAGTTTCAGACGCGCTCTTTTCCTACCCAGGGTACCTAAGGGGACTGGAAGGTTTTTAATGAGGCGGCCTGCTGATCCAAACTTTCTCGTATCAATAAAGAGATGGTTATCAAGTCCTATTTTGTTACGATCTTTACTTTAGTTACAGGTCGGTAGTATCCACTGCTACCAATACATCAGTATCATTAAGTATGTTGAGTATATATAGGTCTTGGGGGCTGATTGCATAAATAGCACAGCCACAAACCCAAAGACCCGGCCTTGATGCCTATGAGTTATAAGGGCTGATTACTCGCAAACGAGTACGGCTGCAATCTTATAACCGGAGAAAGGAGCCAAATTTTCTTGACTTTTCTTACTTAAGCTCGATGTGACTCGCACTAAAGTGGCATGATTTGCTCGCTTACGATTCCAATCAGCCATGAAGCCCAATGGGACTTGTCTGACCCTGTTTTCGTATAGACGTAACAACATGGTATCCACGCGAAAGCCGGCTTACAGTACAAGATAGTCAAAAGGGTCATCTAAACCACAAGTTATGCAGAGTACAAGGCTAATAGCCGGAAACTCAACATTTATCAAGCATAACTTCATTATCTGTATGAAACAATTCCGGGTTTCGGCTTAGCAACAACAAGTTTGTTCTCTCCGAAAAAACCACACACCACAGACTCGGAAATTCGGGCCTTGGGGACTGTGGGTTTCGAAATAGGATCAAGTTGTTTCGTTGCTAAGCTCGAAAGACCCCAATGTCCGAGTCGTGGGGACTTGGGGACTTAAAGAAAAGTCCACCTGTCAAAACTCACGATACTCGGAAATAAAGAGGGGAATAAAAAGAAATGAAAAGGAAGTTGGATATCAAGAATAAGATAGACAAGTATCAAGTTCATCAAAAAGCCTAGAAAGGCACGGAGTGCATCACAGAATTAAAGTGCGTTACAAATTGCGACACCAGTATCAAGGGTGCACAGGCGCACCGTCAAAAGAATACTTGTTTCGAATAAAAGCATCAGATGATCGAAGTATTTCGATGGCATCTGCCTATTCGGCTTCCTGAGTAGGGTCCACATCTTTGCCCTTGCCCTCCGGGTCTTGCTCCTGGACTTGCTCTTTGGCTCTACCGGCATCATCACCTGGATTCTTCGAGACAGGACGGACAGGCGGAAGAACAGCTGGTCTAGAGGTGGTTGGCTCTGATCCTACTCGGCCTCTCTCTTTGCAGTTTCCTTCCCTCTTCCTGGCCGAGTCAGCAGCCCATTTCTCCAAAATATCAAAGGGCGGGGGGTGCGTCCCTCCGTTACCCGATTTTGCCTTCGCATCGTATGCGCTCATAATTGTGTTTCAGATCCATACTATCGGCCAAAGTGGTGGCCGAAATGGCGCACTGCGGACTGTATGGCCTTGAAGTCCTTGGGTGCAAACTTGGAAACCATCTGCCTCTGAATTCTGGAAACCCGGATATTACCTTTGCCGGATCAAGCTTCGGAAAATAAGCCCTTAGCCAGGGTAAAGGCCCCGGGTCATACCAATCCGGCATGCCGAGCGTTTCCAGATTTCAATCCAGGCAGGGCACGGTGGAGCAGGCTTGGATGAGATTTTCTTCACCCGGATATACCTCAGTAGGCCACTTCACGGGCATCCAGTATAAACTTCGTGCCGGCAAGTAGAAAGTCCAGGAGCACAGTCTTTAAGTTACTGTTTCTGGCATTGCAATGGCATCCTCCTCTGGGGCCGCAAGGTTGGCACCTGCAGTAGAAACAAAGGACGACCGTATCAGGTAATCTCGGAAGGGTAGCTACATGTAGCATAAAGTAAAGGCATGAAGTCAATCGGGGACCGCCAAAACTTTACTAAGCACATGATGCGATCGGATATCGGTAACCCTGGTCCGATCAATATCTTCTCACAGTGCGGTTTGAGCAGTAGTGCACTTCTTCTTGTATTTAGAAACATCCTTCTTCAAGGTTTCCATGTCAGCCTCAAGGGCTTCTCTACGCTTTACCTCCGCAAGAAGAAGTTGTTCGGTCTTGAGCAAAAATTCGTCAGACCGGGTCATCTGTGCCTGTAAAGAACAAGGAGCACAAGTATCAGTCGGGTATCATGGCAAGCCGACTATTGCATAAAGTACCAAGCATAACTTCAACAAAGTTATGCTCGGAACTTGGGGACTAAGTGTATACTATGAGATATCAAATGTTGTTACCTGGTGCTCTGCGGCCATGCGCTCCAGAATGTTGCTCTCTGAGGTCTTCATAGTGAGGAGAGTGCTCATCAGCTGGTCAAAAGTATCATTACCCGTGTTAGAAGATCCGGGGTCTTGGAAACTCGGAGAAGGGGCTTTCTTCTTAGCGGGAGACGGCATCCGGGTCATCCGAATGTTGGAATCTGGTGTTCCTCCCCCCACATCCAAAGTTGCAGCTTTCTCCTTCTCGCGTGCATGCGAGGCTATCGGATACCCGGCTTTTCGACTGGCCGGGTTCATCGGTGACATTTGTCCTTCGCCACTAGCTGCGGCTGCCGTATTGTTAGTCGGGGTTCCCTTACCCGGGTCATCGGTCTCCATATCCTCTTGGTCGCTAATAACGACTGTGGCCCTATAGATAGTATGAGTGAGCAGTTAGTGTACAATCAGGAAAGGGTGATGAAAATGTGATAGAACGTCAGGAAAGGAATTTTACCCGGTATTCACCGCAAAGTCCGAAGGGAATTCGCTGCTAGACCCGGGCGAAACTAAAAAGTATCAAGCAAGATTTCGTAAGGGAATCGTTCAGGAAGATTGTTTCGTCCGAGAAAGGATAAGGTAAATACCAGCGCACCGAGTCGGAGACAATGAGCATCATCACCCGGGTAATTTCGAGTCGCTCTGCGCTTGGTCATGGGCGACTCCTTCAAATATGGCCAGTGGAATAACGTAAGGTTAGCTCATGTATATCATCAAAGGAATACGAATTGAATGCAAAGAGGCGATATGAAACCTTGAGGACGACCCCTCGGGGTTTTCTCTTAGATCCGACTTTGACTGTCGGCTCCACTTCCTCCTCATCACTGGAGGATTCTACTTTGCCGTCAGTTTCTTCTTCTTCGTCCTTGTCTTCTGGCTATGGAAGTTATCAAGGTCACAGTTGGAAAATGAAGAGCGGGACACGATGAACTCAAGGGAATTAAGTGAAGTTCGAAACGTACCTTCATCCGAGTTAGTGCCATCCTCTTGCTCCTCTGGATTTTCGGAGTTAGGAGGAGTTTCAATCTTCCAAAAGGGATCATCAGCCTGGGAAGAAGGTATAAGAATAAGGGTTATTAGTCATATCGAGTGGAAGGTGTGAAAGCAAGAGTATGAAAACCGAGTTTTTACCTTGGGGGCTGGGTTCTCACGAGTGAAGGGTTCTAACCCGGCTATGTTCCGGATTACCTCCAGCTTCTCTGTCAAGAAGCTCTTGATAGTTTTGTTGGTGTCTCCGGCTGCAAAGCTGTGGGAGGAGTACCGGAGCGAGTCCGTAGTGTGCCCTGAATACTCGCACATTAACTTAGTGCGGATGGAGTTGGGTTGGATCCGGAATTCGACCCAAGTTTTCACCAGGTTAAGCCCAATGAGACCTTGGGCCGACAGAACAGAGATTTTGGCTAGTAAAGGCCAGATGGCCTCCCTGTCCAAGTCAGGGGCAAAGGCGTTGAAAGACTTGGAGATATCGAGAAGGCCCTCCGAGTAACCTGTCGCACCCGGACTTCTAAAGGATACTCGCCGTTCCGTTGAACAGTAGTAGATTGGATTACGGGGCTTACCGGCACCCGCGTCCTCTTACGAGTAGGCCAACACACGTATGTGTGACAACCAACCCCTATCTGTTCAGCGTCGACGTAAACTATCCCATAGAAATCAGGATACTACCTTTGACGTACTTCATACCATACACACATGGTACGTCAACAGTTTGTAACAAACTGATAGCACAACATATCTCTAAGATACAAAAGATTGAAATAAGTTGCAAATGGCCTTCACTAAGGCAGAGAATAGCAAATACAATCATCCAGAGGACACATGCTCCAACATATCATCATTACATCTCAGCGGAAGCATTCAAAGGGGTCTGAGTACAGACAAATCCAAATAGGCTTAAGAAGCCGGAAACTGAAATAAAAACGGAGCCCATCCACGATGTCTCGGATCCTGCCCGGGTCCGCTAACTACTCGTCAGCAGCCTCGTCAAACTCCACGTAGTAGCCGTCACCTGGATCCTCGTAAGCGTAGTCTGCGGAAACCACAGCCCCAAAGGGGTCAGTACATAGACGTACTGGCAAGCAAGACTCACAGTTCACCAAAGTGTAACCCGTCAACACCAAGTACAGATGCCTTGGGTTCAACGGAAGAAAGGGGATATAAAAGATGATGCAACTGGCTGCGCTAACCAACTACAGAGATTCTACCACTTCCGGCTAACAGAAAGGAGATAAGATCGAGTATTGTAACCAACTGAAAGATAACTTCAAACAAACCCATCCTGGATCTCGCCCCTTATCCAAAGAAGCAATCCGAGGATAACTCACACAGTTGGATTAAAGATGAATCAAGTTCTTGTGTCAATAATCCTATTACTAGTCAAGTTGTTAAACATTGGGTGTGAGATTATGAATCATTAGGTTTAAGTTGTCCTGAGTACTTGTTAGCCAGTACTTTCACCAAGTTAACCATAACCGCGGAAAACACGGCTTCTCGAGAAGATTATCCCTGCAGGGTTGCACCAATTTGGCCGTACACATATGAATAACCCGCCAGATGGGATGCCTCCCACCAAGCGGGGCACTCAACACAACTCAACTCTTCTTCGCATCAAGCCCAAAGCACCTTGGGCGCACGGCTAATCGAGCCCAGAAGAAAATGGACCCTCATAGCACTCTAAGAACGTGTCCCCCTATATGCCGACTACAAAAGTTCCACCCTGCGCTGGGCTCGCAAAAACATGCATGCGGCAAATGGAAAACACGAACTAAATGAGATGATTTGGACGAGATGCGAATCGAATCAAATTGAGGGGGGCGCCCATACTCGCTTCCCACATGCGGGTAGTGCGCTCATCATGGATCAGTAGACAAGACCCTTTTCCTATTAGGGTCGACACTAGCAGGCCTCAAAACCACACAGGGCCTCCTGCAGGTGCCTTATCATCAAGTTATTATTTAACAATAACATTAGCATGATTGATTGATTAACATCGAGCCCCCAGAACATAATAGAAATAGTAACAGAAAGTAACGGGTAACAGACTCGAGCAAAGCAACCTAAGCATGCTAGTAAGACACTGGCTCAAACAATGGGGTTTGTAGGAGTGGAGGTGAGGCAATATCAGGGTTAAGGGATTCATGTGATAGGTTCGTAACAGAAACAACTACTACTAAGGCTAGCAGAAAAGAACAACAGAAAGTATCGGTAACCAATGTTGAAAGGAACACAATGGTTCATGTGAGTGATAACTTGCCTGCAAACCCAGTAGCCGGGTACTGAGCTAGATCCTCAGAAGGGGTGTCGTAAAGATCGTCGGTATCAACGTCGTCGTCTATCCGAGAAGAAGCAAACAAACAAGGCAGAAATATAAACAATCAATATCATGGCATTGTGCACAATCAAAGATGATGCATGACAAGTTAATGGTTGCATCAAAATAAACTAGCTAACATGATAACACAATTAAATGGACCCCTATGCAATATTGAGTTGCATATGGAAAAGGGTCCATGAATTAAGTGGAAACAAATGATTTACAACTTAATTATTATGTGAAAGTTGTTAGCATGATGCATGCATGATGATAATAACAAAATAACAACAATAGATGCAAGTGGTAAAAGAATAAAATAAGTTTGGAAATTATTTGTTAAGTTGGGAAAGTTTGGTTACTTAAACATGTCACACAAGTATTTGTTGTTTTCAACAAGTTAAAGTGTTCAAAACAATTAACAAAATTTCTATTTTAAAAGAACATCAAATTTTAGTTGGATTACATGTTTCAAATTTTGAAATAGGAGTTAGGATGAATTTATTATGACTTAAACAATATTAAACAAGTTTTAAATGAATTTTAAACAAGTTTGAATATTATTTGAATTTTATTTAGTCAAAACATAAATTCAAATTTATATTTGAAAAGTTCATGCTTTGAAGGTTAGAAAACATATTTTGCATGTTCAAAAATATTTTATTTTGAGCAGGTTATGATTTTATCAAATTTAAATGAATTAAACAAGTATTAAATTGTTTAGGCAATTTTAATTATTCAAAACAGGAAACAAAAATTATATTTGAAAAGGTTATTCAAAATGGAATGGAAAACATATTTTATTTGCATTATTTGGATTGGGGATGAATTAGTTATTGAATTTAGAAATTTGCATTTGAATTATTCAAATTTGAATTTTAAATGCATTTGGGAATTTCAAAACAGTACACAATTGGAATATTTGGAAAGATGATTAAATTAGGAACAACAAACATATATAACTTTTATTAATTGGACTTATAGATTAAAAGTTACTCATGTTTTAGTTTTAGTGTTTAATTCTGCAATTAAAAAGAATTAGATTTTGGAACAGAAATGTGATAAAACGATTTGCACCGCACAGTGGCTTAGCCACAGCCACTGTGCGTGGGCCACGGGCCAACGTGGCGCCTGTGCGCGCTGGCGTGGCAGCCAGGGTCACTGCCTGGTGGCCCCTGCCTGTCAGCCACGCGGAGGAAAAAAAGGTTGGAACTTATTTGCTTCCGCGAGGATTCGAACCCGCGTCTGCGCGCAAGTTCAGTACAGCGTTACCACTGCGGTGGATGCGTTCGGTTGACAGTAACCGCGACGCGGGGAGGATATCGCTTCAGATCTGCACTAACTGAACCTAACAAGCGCGCAACTCTGAACTTTACTGACAGTAACGAAGATCGCCGGCGTGGATCCGTGGTTGTGCTTGAACTGGAAGCGATGGATGCGTGCAGAGGTGGTGGATGCGTGTGGAACAGAGAGGAGAAGAGATGGGAGGGGACGGTGGTGCTCACCACCGTTTGCAGACGTAGCAGCGGCGTGATGACGACTGCTGACGGAGGCGACGGCGGCGTGGACGAAGACGACGGCGCGGATCCAGTAGCCCTCCGTGCTCCCTCCGGTGTCCAAAAGGAAGAAGAATAAGTGGTCGAACGTTTTCAGTGGCTAGGTAGGTGGTTGGAGCTCCCTGGCGACGGCTGCGTGGAAGGATTCAGACTGAATTTCTCCGGTGAGGTGACAGTGGAGGGGAACGTCGACGAGAGAGAAGCAATTGGCGGCGGCTCGAGGGGGAATAGCGACCTAGGGGCTAGGTTAGGTGCTGCGGGGTCCGTAGGGGTCTTATAGGTGCGGACGTCGATGCGGATGCCGTCGGTGGCGCTGCACTGTCGCGGTGGCACCGCTGCGATGCGCGCCGTACAGAAACACGACGACGCGGGCGGCTGTCGAAAGGGTACCGGGCCAGCTGGGCTGCTGTGCGCGCGGAGAAGAAGTGGGATGCGCGCAGCCCACTGCCCCTGGCCGTTTTCCTTTTTCTTTTTAAATTTTCCCTTTCTGTTTTTTTTTTGTAGGGTTTGGAATTGGAAGAGAAAGATAGGTTTTAGTTTAGTAAAAATTCTAGAAAAATTAGGTTAAGCTTGTTAGAACAATAGCAAACAGATGCCAAGGTTTGTTTTCAAAAAGTTTGAAAATAAACTGCTGTTTGTATTTGAACCAATTTTTAATGATTTTTAAGTATTGAAGAATATTATTGAAAACATCATTTTAAATAGGGTGAACCCTATTATTTAATGTGATCAAAGATTATAATTGTTTGGTGAATTTCATTGATTCAAAATGGGTGCTGATTTGGGAATTTGATTTGAGTTTGAAATGATTTGGAATTAATTGATTGAATTAATTGTTTGATTAAAACCAACAATTTAATAAGTGATCATTAAGGGAAAAATAAATGAAAACCATTGAGGGTTTGATTTGCATTTCTTATTTGAAAAAGATTGTAACAAGACAAGTATGAAAACAAAGGTTGATTAATGTTTGAATTTCATTATGAAACAAAGGTAAAACAGATGCAACCAGAAATGAAATGAGGATGATGATATGATGCATTGCTTAAATTAAACAAGGAACAAAACAACTAGGGAGTTTTCATACTTGGATGTTACAAAACGCCCCCCCTTGAAGGAATCGCGCCCCGAGATTCCTACTGAGAAATGAAAAGGTCCGGATACTTCTTGCGAAGATCCTCTTCGGTCTCCCACGTTGCCTCTTTATCGGAATGATGAGACCACTGCACTTTCAAGAACTTGGTGCTCTTGTTGCGAGTCTTACGCTCGGTCTCATCGAGAATACGAACAGGGTGCTCCTCATAAGATAGATCATCTTGCAGTTCAATGGAATCATGATCAACTGCACGATCTGGATCTTTGAAACACTTCTTGAGCTGTGACACGTGGAACACATCGTGCACCTTGGATAGTTTTTCTGGAAGTTCAAGACGATAGGCATTTTCTGCCCGCCTTGAGAGAATGTTGAAAGGACCAATGTATCTTGGTGCAAGCTTTCCTTTCACACCAAAACGATGAGTGCCTCTGAGGGGAGTTACACGGAGATATGCCTTATCACCAGGTGCATAGATCATATCCCTGTGCTTGCTATCATAGTAACTCTTCTGACGAGACTGAGCAATCTTGAGATTGTCGCGAATGATACGAACTTTCTCCTCGGCTTCCTTAACAATGTCAGGGCCTAAGAGTGAACGTTCACCAGCTCTAGACCAATTGATTGGACTCCTGCATCTGCGGCCATACAATGCCTCAAATGGTGCCATGCCTAGGCTTGCCTGATAGCTGTTGTTGTAGGAGAATTCAGCATATGGAAGGAAATTCTCCCATTTCATGCCAAAGGAGAGACCACATGCTCTGAGCATATCCTCGAGAATCTGATTGACTCTTTCGACTTGCCCCTGAGACTGAGGGTGATAAGCTGTGCTGAACAGAAGTTTGGTGCCCAATGCTTCTTGAAAACTCTTCCAGAAATGAGAAGTGAAGATACTTCCACGGTCTGAGCTTATTTCCAATGGAACACCATGAAGAGGAACGATCCTTGCTGTGTAGAGCTCTGCTAACTAGCTAGCTGAGATGGTTTCCTTGACAACAAAGAAGTGAGCTACTTTAGTGAGACGATCAATAACAACGAAGATTGCATCGTTGCCCTTTTTGGACTTTGGAAACCCAGTAACGAAGTCCATTTCAATCATGTCCCACTTCCACTCAGGAATTTTCAGAGGTTGGAGTAGACCTGCTGTTTTCTGATGGACTGCCTTAACACGTTGAAAAACGTCGCATTCAGAAATGTATTGAGCAATTTCACGTTTCATGCCAGGCCACCAATACAGAGTCTGGAGATCCTGGTACATCTTTGTACTTCCAGGGTGGATGGAGAGAGGAGTTTCATGAGCCTCCTTGAGAATGATATCTTTGAGGCTTCGAATCTGAGGAACTGCAATGCGTCCTTCGAAGAACACAGTTCCCTTGTCATCAATTGAGAAAGACTTGAATTTATCATTGCCTTCTTTGATGTGCTCTACAATCTTCTTGATTTCAGTATCACGAAGTTGTTCAGAACGAATCTTGTCCTCGAGAGTTGTAGTGGCTGTCAAGCTAGCAAGATAACCTTGTGGAACAAGACCAAGGTTCAGCTTCTGGAATTCTTCATGAAGTGGAGGTTGGCTTTCCATGATCATGAGATTATTGCAATATGACTTGCGACTGAGAGCATCGGCCATGACATTAGCCTTGCCTGGAGTGTAAGAAATGGTGAGATCAAAGTCTTTAATCTTCTCAATCCATCTCCTTTGCCTGAGGTTTAGATCTGGCTGAGTGAAGATGTATTTCAGACTCTTATGATCGGAAAAGATTTCAGTTTTGTTACCCAACAAGTATTGTCTCCATTTCTTGAGGGCAAACACAACTGCTGCAAGTTCTAGGTCATGAGTGGGATAGTTTTGCTCATGTGCATTCAACTGACGTGAAGCATAAGCCACAACTTGACGTTCTTGCATAAGAACTGCACCTAGACCTTGGAGAGATGCATCGCAGAATATCTGGAAAGGTTTGGTAGTATCTGGGCCAACCAGAACAGGTGTAGAAGTGAGTTTAGTCTTCAAGAGATTGAAACTTTCATCACACTGTGGAGTCCAAACGAACTTCTTGTCCTTCTTTGTGAGATCAGTGAGAGGTTTGGCAATCTTGGAAAAGTTTTGGACGAAACGACGGCAATAGCTAGCCAAGCCAAGAAAACTTCTGACTTGCTTCACCGTCTTAGGGGGTTTCCAATCAACAATTGCCTTAACCTTTTCAGGATCAATGGCTATGCCTTTGGCAGAGATGATATGACCAAGGTAAGCAACTTCTGGAATCCAGAACTCACATTTGGAGAACTTGGCATACAGACGATGCTCGCGAAGTTTCATGAGAGTGAGACGAAGGTGTTCTCCATGCTCTTCCTCGGATTTGGAGTAGACTAGAATGTCATCGAGATATACCACAACGAACTTGTCGAGGTATTCATGGAAGACAGAATTCATGAGTCTTGAGAACGTCGCCGGTGCATTGGTGAGACCAAAGGACATGACGGTGTATTCATATAGACCGTACCGAGTGGTGAAAGCTGTTTTTGGAATATCTTCCTTTCTGATCTTTATCTGATGGTAACCCATCCTCAAATCCAACTTTGAGAATATTGAGGCTCCAACAAGTTGATCAAAAAGATCATCGATACGAGATATTGGATACTTGTTTTTGATGGTTTTCTCGTTGAGAGGACGATAGTCAACCACGAGTCTTTTTGTTTGATCCTTCTTGGCAACAAACAGAGTTGGGCAACCCCAAGCGGAGGAACTAGGCTGAATGTAACCCTTCTCCATGTACATATCGATTTGCTCCTTCAACAATTTCAGTTCAGGAGGAGCTATCTTGTATGGATGCTTAGAGATTGGAGCAGTACCTGGCTCAAGCTCGATCACGAACTCAACTGCTCTGTCCGGAGGCATCCCTGGCAACTCTTCTGGAAAGACGTCAGGGAATTCACAAACCACCGGAACATTCTCAATTGCAGGAAGAGGTTTAGCATCGAGGTTGAACAGCTTAACAGAACTTGATCCATATGGAGAATAGACTATCTGGCCTCAAGGGTGAGAGAGAGTTATTGACTTTTGAGCACAGTCAATTTTAGCTTTGTGGGTCTTCAACCAATCCATACCCAGAATGACATCAATGTCAGAATTTCCCAGCAACATGAGTGAAGCAAGGAATATGCGACCTCCAATTAGGATTTGATTGTCCATACTTATCTTGGAAGTCAACATTTGCGGTCCCGGAGAGTGAATAGTCATTTGATTGCTTAGCGGAACCAAAACTAGGTTGTATGCTTTTGCAAAAATCTTTGACACAAAAGAATGCGATGCTCCGGTATCAAACAACACTTTAGCTGGAATAGAGTTTACGGGTAATATACCGAGAACGACGTCAGTAGCTTCCTCAGCTTTGTCGGCCTTGATATGATTCACCCTCGCGGTCCTCCCGACAGGCCTGTTGTTGGAGTTGAAGGCTTTAGCCGGGGGAGCACGAACCATTGCCTGGTTGGTGTTGGGGCGAGGAGGTGGAGGTAGCTGCCTCTGAGTGCACTTATCAGCATAGTGTCCAGTATCCTTGCACTTGTAGCAAGTGACGACACAAGAAGGACCTGGCCTTGGCTGCCCCATTGGAACCCTCTGACTCTGCATCTGAGCTGGGTTGGGTGGGCGGGGAGCAAAGCCTGGAGAAGCTTGGGCATATGGAGCCCTAGTGACAGCAGCATTTGGCACCCAGATGCGGCGCTTCTGCGAAGGGGTGGTCATGTTGGAGGAGGAACCACCCTCACGTGAGTGCTTACGGGACTCCTCGAACGCCTTGTGCCCATTCTCCTCATTGAGCGCGGTGTTCACGAGCTCCTCGAAGTCCTTGCACCTGATGTTGGTGAGAGCGTACTTCAGTTCCGGGTTAAACCTCGGCGGAACCTTGCCATCTTCTTGGCTTCAGTGGACACCTCATCACCAGCGTATCGAGCGACACGATTGAACTCGTTCTGGTAGCCAATGACGTCCAGCTTGCCCTGCTTGAGAGAGCAAAGTTCCTCACGCATCCTTTCCATGAGACCATCTGGGATGTGGTGCTTCAGGAAGGCATCCTTGAAACATCCCCAGGTGATAGGATAGCCAGCTCTCATGGTCTGGTAGTTCTCCCACCAGGTAGCTGCCTGACCCTTCAGTAGGTAGGTGGCATACTTGACTTTATCCTCCTCAGCAACGTGAGCAATGTCCAGAGCCCTGGCCATCTCCCTGATCCAGTCATCAGCATCCAGAGGCTCACGTGTTGCCACGAAAGCTCTCGGACCCATACTCAGAAACTCCTTGATGCTGACTCGCGGAGCATTCTGGTTGTTGTGCTGGTTAGCCTGGATCTGGGCCATCTGAGCCACGACCTGAGTCATCTGAGTCAACATCTCCATGAGCGGAGGTGGTTCAGGCGGGTTGCTCCTTGTTGGCGGCATCCTGAATAGACATGCATTTTAGCACAACAACAGAAAAAGGATAGACTTGATAACCGAAAGATAGTTTATTCCGACGCATGAATAGATAACCAACAGGTACATCATCACATGTTCAAATACATCAGAATATCCAACACACCAATACATGGTTCGAAAGACAAAGGATAACTAAACATAGCTAGGAATGGATACATCGGTACTCCCATGCTCATCACGCAGGACGGCGGTGAGTAGTACGACGAGAGATACGGTGAGGAGGAATCCCATGGAAGTAGGTAGAACGACGATCCACGTAGATCGGGACTGCTCTGAGAGCAACTCTCGGTGTGGTGAAGTAGAAAGCGTCGTCTCCCTGTGCTCCAAAGCGTGGAATCCCAGTGTAACCAGCTCCGAGGTTGAGGAGTGGACCTCTGATCGGCTCATAACCTCCAGCATCTGGTAAACTACGTCCAACTGTCTGATGGAAACGGGCAAAGCGCTCATCTCCAACAAAGTCTGTGGTGTACGTAGCGAGACGAGTCAAAGCAAGATAGAGTTGCTCCCTGACTGAGGCTAACTCCTGAGAAAGTGTGGTGGCAACAACGTCACTGTGCCTCACAAACTGAGCGGTGGTGTGCAGCCTGGTGTTATCATGCTCGTAGACATCCAGGTTGTCGTAGAGGGTAAAGTGAGCTCCCGCTGAAGTGATGTAACCACGGGGGATGTGGCGATAGATAGAATCGTCAAATCCCCAGTAGTCAGCACGGAGGACGGTGAGACTCACGTAAGCTGCCTGCTGCACGGCCATATCCACTGTGGAACCTACTGCCTCGTAGCGGTGGACAACGCTCATGCCATCATCTGACAGAATGTAGACGATAGCCTGGTAGTAGGTCTGGTCAAACTCTCGCTGCTGCTCGTAGACCTGGTACTCTGGTTCCCAATGGAACCCCAGATAGGTGACCATGTCTCTCAGCATCTCCGGATAACCGGCGGTGCTCTCACAACGAGTCATCCGAACCACCTGCGGGAAGAACCTGAGATCCATCTGTAGATGATCGGGGAAGTTTTGATTAGACGCCGGTAGAGAACTGATGTGGAAAGCAACAACAAGGTTCAACGGACGAAAAGGATGTTGAAAAGAACAGGATATTGAAGCAACATCGGGAAAACGAGACCAAAACTCCTGAGGTACTACAGAGAACCCAAAACACGTGAAATCCTAACTTGAAAGTTTAGGTGAGAACAGAAAACAACGTTGCACTTCCTTACCAGAAAAGGGTGGGTGGGTGGGGAAAGAAGAAAAATGGCAGACTTCCTACTCTCACGTTCCATTTTTCCTACATAACTACAAAATAGTTTCTAGACTCAACTGCGACTAGTAAAAAGGGATCCTACAGGCAGACAGGCTCTGATACCATTTGTCGCACCCGGACTTGTAAAGGATACTCGCCGTTCCGTTGAACAGTAGTAGATTGGATTACGGGGCTTACCGGCACCCGCGTCCTCTTACGAGTAGGCCAACACACGTATGTGTGACAACCAACCCCTATCTGTTCAGCGTCGACGTAAACTATCCCATAGAAATCAGGATACTACCTTTGACGTACTTCATACTATACACACATGGTACGTCAACGGTTTGTAACAAACTGATAGCACAACATATCTCTAAGACACAAAAGATTGAAATAAGTTGCAAATGGCCTTCACTAAGGCAGAGAATAGAAAATACAATCATCCACAGGACACATGCCCCAACATATCATCATTACATCTCAGCGGAAGCATTCAAAGGGGTCTGAGTACAGACAAATCCAAATAGGCTTAAGAAGCCGGAAACTGAAATAAAAACGGAGCCCATCCACGATGTCTCGGATCCTGCCCGGGTCCGCTAACTACTCGTCAGCAGCATCGTCAAACTCCACGTAGTAGGCGTCACCTGGATCCTCGTAAGCGTAGTCTGCGGAAACCACAGCCCCAAAGGGGTCAGTACATAGACGTACTGGCAAGCAAGACTCACAGTTCACCAAAGTGTAACCCGTCAACACCAAGTACAGATGCCTTGGGTTCAACGGAAGAAAGGGGATATAAAAGATGCTGCAACTGGCTGCGCTAACCAACTACAGAGATTCTACCACTTCCGGCTAACAGAAAGGAGATAAGATCGAGTATTGTAACCAACTGAAAGATAACTTCAAACAAACCCATCCTGGATCTCGCCCCTTATCCAAAGAAGCAATCCGAGGATAACTCACACAGTTGGATTAAAGATGAATCAAGTTTTTGTGTCAATAATCCTATTACTAGTCAAGTTGTTAAACATTGGGTGTGAGATTATGAATCATTAGGTTTAAGTTGTCCTGAGTACTTGTTAGCCAGTACTTTCACCAAGTTAACCATAACCGCGGAAAACACGGCTTCTCGAGAAGATTATCCCTGCAGGGTTGCACCAATTTGGCCGTACACGTATGAATAACCCGCCAGATGGGATGCCTCCCACCAAGCGGGGCACTCAACACAACTCAACTCTTCTTCGCATCAAGCCCAAAGCACCTTGGGCGCACGGCTAATCGAGCCCAGAAGAAAATGGACCCTCATAGCACTCTAAGAACGTGTCCCCCTATATGCCGACTACAAAAGTTCCACCCTGCGCTGGGCTCGCAAAAACATGCATGCGGCAAATGGAAAACACGAACTAAATGAGATGATTTGGACGAGATGCGAATCGAATCAAATTGAGGGGGGCTCCCATACTCGCTTCCCACATGCGGGTAGTGCGCTCATCATGGATCAGTAGACAAGACCCTTTTCCTATTAGGGTCGACACTAGCAGGCCTCAAAACCACACAGGGCCTCCTGCCGGTGCCTTATCATC
This sequence comes from Alopecurus myosuroides, assembly GCA_028641055.1. Classification (NCBI taxonomy): domain Eukaryota; kingdom Viridiplantae; phylum Streptophyta; class Magnoliopsida; order Poales; family Poaceae; genus Alopecurus; species Alopecurus myosuroides. The sequence continues at coordinate 431,443,713 of CM054057.1, forward strand.
AAGTTATTATTTAACAATAACATTAGCATGATTGATTGATTAAACATCGAGCCCCCAGAACATAATGAAATAGTAACAGAAAGTAACGGGTAACAGACTCGAGCAAAACAACCTAAGCATGCTAGTAAGACACTGGCTCAAACAATGGGGTTTGTAGGAGTGGAGGTGAGGCAATATCAGGGTTAAGGGATTCATGTGATAGGTTCGTAACAGAAACAACTACTACTAAGGCTAGCAGAAAAGAACAACGGAAAGTATCGGTAACCAATGTTGAAAGGAACACAATGGTTCATGTGAGTGATAACTTGCCTGCAAACTCAGCAGCCGGGTACTGAGCTAGATCCTCAGAAGGGGTGTTGTAAAGATCGTCTGTCTCAACGTCGTCGTCTATCCGAGAAGAAGCAGACAAACAAGCCAGAAATATAAACAATCATTATCATGGCATAGTGCACAATCATGGGATGATGCATGTCAATTTAATAGATGCATCAAAATAGACTAAGTGACATGGTAACACAATTAAGATGGACCCCTATGCAATTTTGAGTTGCATATGGAAAAGGGTCCATGAATTAAGTGGAAACAAATGATTTACAACTTAATTATTATGTGAAAGTTGTTAGCATGATGCATGCATGATGATAATAACAAAATAACAACAATAGATGCAAGTGGTAAAAGAATAAAATAAGTTTGGAAATTATTTGTTAAGTTGGGAAAGTTTGGTTACTTAAACATGTCACACAAGTATTTGTTGTTTTCAACAAGTTAAAGTGTTCAAAACAATTAACAAAATTTATATTTGAAAAGAACATCAAATTTTAGTTGGATTACATGTTTCAAATTTTGAAATAGGAGTTAGGATGAATTTATTATGACTTAAACAATATTAAACAAGTTTTAAATGAATTTTAAACAAGTTTGAATATTATTTGAATTTTATTTAGTCAAAACATAAATTCAAATTTATATTTGAAAAGTTCATGCTTTGAAGGTTAGAAAACATATTTTGCATGTTCAAAAATATTTTATTTTGAGCAGGTTATGATTTTATCAAATTTAAATGAATTAAACAAGTATTAAATTGTTTAGGCAATTTTAATTATTCAAAACAGGAAACAAAAATTATATTTGAAAATGTTATTCAAAATGGTATGGAAAACATATTTTATTTGCATTATTTGGATTGGGGATAAATTAGTTATTGAATTTAGAAATTTGCATTTGAATTATTCAAATTTGAATTTTAAATGCATTTGGGAATTTCAAAACAGTACACAATTGGAATATTTGGAAAGATGATTAAATTTGGAACAACAAACATATATAACTTTTATTAATTGGACTTATAGATTAAAAGTTATTCATGTTTTAGTTTTAGTGTTTAATTCTGCAATTAAAAAGAATTAGATTTTGGAACAGAAATGTGATAAAACGATTTGCACCGCACAGTGGCTTAGCCACAGCCACTGTGCATGGGCCACGGGCCAACGTGGCGCCTGTGCGCGCTGGCGTGGCAGCCAGGGTCACTGCCTGGTGGCCCCTGCCTGTCAGCCACGCGGAGGAAAAAAAGGTTGGAACTTATTTGCTTCCGCGAGGATTCGAACCCGCGTCTGCGCGCAAGTTCAGTACAGCGTTACCACTGCGGTGGATGCGTTCGGTTGACAGTAACCGCGACGCGGGGAGGATATCGCTTCAGATCTGCACTAACTGAACCTAACAAGCGCGCAACTCTGAACTTTACTGACAGTAACGAAGATCGCCGGCGGGGATCCGTGGTTGTGCTCGAACTGGAAGCGATGGATGCGTGCAGAGGTGGTGGATGCGTGTGGAACAGAGAGGAGAAGAGATGGGAGGGGACGGTGGTGCTCACCACCGTTTGCAGACGTAGCAGCGGCGTGATGACGACTGCTGACGGAGGCGACGGCGGCGTGGACGAAGACGACGGCGCGGATCCAGTAGCCCTCCGTGCTCCCTCCGGTGTCCAAAAGGAAGAAGAATAAGTGGCCGAACGTTTTCACTGGCTAGGTAGGTGGTTGGAGCTCCCTGGCGACGGCGGCGTGGAAGGATTCAGACTGAATTTCTCCGGTGAGGTGACAGTGGAGGGGAACGTCGACGAGAGAGAAGCAATTGGCGGCGGCTCGAGGGGGAATAGCGACCTAGGGGCTAGGTTAGGTGCTGCGGGGTCCGTAGGGGTCTTATAGGCGCGGACGTCGATGCGGATGCCGTCGGTGGCGCTGCACTGTCGCGGTGGCACCGCTGCGATGCGCGCCGTACAGAAACACGACGACGCGGGCGGCTGCCGAAAGGGTACCGGGCCAGCTGGGCTGCTGCGCGCGCGGAGAAGAAGTGGGCTGCGCGCAGCCCACTGCCCCTGGCCGTTTTCCTTTTTCTTTTTAAATTTTCCCTTTCTGTTTTTTTTGTAGGGTTTGGAATTGGAAGAGAAAGATAGGTTTTAGTTTAGTAAAAATTCTAGAAAATTTAGGTTAAGCTTGTTAGAACAATAGCAAACAGATGCCAAGGTTTGTTTTCAAAAAGTTTGAAAATAAACTGCTGTTTGTATTTGAACCAATTTTTAATGATTTTTAAGTATTGAAGAATATTATTGAAAACATCATTGTAAATAGGGTGAACCCTATTATTTAATGTGATCAAAGATTATAATTGTTTGGTGAATTTCATGGATTCAGAATGGGTGCTGATTTGGGAATTTGATTTGAGTTTGAAATGATTTGGAATTAATTGATTGAATTAATTGTTTGATTAAAACCAACAATTTAATAAGTGATCATTAAGGGAAAAATAAATGAAAACCATTGAGGGTTTGATTTGCATTTCTTATTTGAAAAAGATTGTAACAAGACAAGTATGAAAACAAAGGTTGATTAATGTTTGAATTTCATTATGAAACAAAGGTAAAAGAGATGCAACCAGAAATGAAATGAGGATGATGATATGATGCATTGCTTAAATTAAAAAAGGAACAAAACAACTAGGGAGTTTTCATACTTGGATGTTACATAACCCGGCAGTTTCTTTTGGCCGGGTGGGGAGGTGTCTCGGCAATAGAAGTACGAGAGTTGCCAGTGTTTGACGTGGGAGTTGAGAGTGAGGGGTGGTATCAGAGAATTCTTGCGGCGCTGGATAGAAACCCCGCCGCAAGCGAGAAGTGCCCCGTCACCGCTTTCGCGGCACGGTTTGCACTGGAAAAGCTCGACAAAAAGAGCCAAACTTGGCGGAGTGCACAAGTATGACTCGGAGAGAACGATGAAGTGGGAGATATTTAACACGGAATTAGGCCCTATGTCAAAAATGTGAAGGCCATAATGGCTTAGAATATCACGGAAGAAAGGGTGACCCGGAGGACGGAAGCCCCGGGTCACGTGTTCCACAAAACATATTACCTCATCCTTCGCCGGGGTAGGCCGGGTCTCGTTGCCCGGCACCCTCCAGTGGATTTCCTTTTGAGGGGGTAGAACCCCTAACTCGGCCAGTTCTTCTAACTTGGCCTTCGTAACTGTGGATCGTGCCCAATTGGCGGATATGGAGTTGGTGGTCTTGGCCTTGGCCGGTGTTTTTCCCTGCTTCTTGGGAGCCATGTGATTGACCTGCAAAGCACGAGGTATGAGGATACAAGGAATAAGACTCGGAAGCCATGAGTTGTTTGAGTATTGCCGAGTGACATCGAAACGACAGGGAAGTTACATACTATCCGGGTATCAATCTGCAGAGTAAAGTTCAAGCTATCCGGGTATCAAGCATCATAATAAAAGTTATGGAGGCCTATGCATTGAGAGAGCCTTTGAGGGCGACGAATGGTCACACATGTACCTATTGCGAATAAAAGGAACCGGAAAAGGGAAGATTTTCCGGGTGACGGAAACAAGGGCGGAAAATTTGGACGGCCCGAGCCCAGATTGGAGACTCCGTTTCTAAATTTGTGGTAAAATTAATGACCATGGGTGGTAGGAAAGTAAAATAAAGTCAGTATCCAATCCATTGGATGAACTAGAGTGAGTACAAGTAACTTAATTCGGCATGACCGGGAAAATGACCGGCGGGTTGACCTAGATCTAATCTGAAGAAAATCAAGAAATTGCGGAGGCTAGTTAATGGATGAGAGAGGCTTACTGGAGGGGATTGCAGTGAAGCTCGACGGAGGCAAATGGCACAAGCCTGGTGCCCCTTTGCGATTCCCGGCGGGCAGGTCGGGGGTCCGGCGGCGGATCTGGGCGGTGGTGCGGAGCGCACCGTGGCGGAGCGTAGCCGACGGCCGATGGGCTCCGGTGATGCACGCGAGGCTTCCGTGGTGGCACTCTGTGAGCTAGAGTACTGAAGAAGAAAGGAAGAGGAATGGGGGGAAATGAGATGTTGGGGTTAGGGTTACCCCTAAGAGCCAATTTATAATAGCGTGAGTGGATAAGCCCAGTTTAACGGGTGGAAGCCAGAAATTATCGGGTAATGGCTATCCATGCGGATTTTGCGAGATATGCTTCAGGTATTGAGCGAGGTATCCGGGCAAAAAAGAGAAAGAGATCCACTCCGTGAAATCAGGGTCAATTATCGAGTAAAAGTATAGAATCTTGACGTTTTTATCAGGGTTTTGACCCAGAAATCTGAGCAGTGTGCTTGGAGGAAAGCCGGGTTACTATATGGCCACCATGGAGTTAGGCCTAGCTATCTATCGAAGCACCTTAACCCGGCCTCCATACACTTGTGCGTTTGATATCTTTGCAGGGAATAGCAAGCGCTTCAAGGAAGGATCCGTGAAGCCCAAGCTATTCTGGGGACTACTGATGGAGGGATAATAACCCGGTAGGCCAACTCCAAGGTATAACCCGGCCCAAAGGACGCTGCGCAAGATCCGGCTAAGGATAAAGAAACTTCTGGAAGGCCCAAGTTTGTAGGCCTCGTAACCCGGATTGTGGGTTACGGTAAAGGAAAGTTAGAGTTTGTATGCGGTGTCCGGGTAGGATTCAGGGTGCGCCTTGGAGAGTAAGCCAGGGGGTACGGGTGCTTTATAAACCGACCCCTAGGTCTAGTTGAGAGAGATCTAAGAACCCTAGCAGTATCGCTTGGTATCGAGCGTCCAGTGTATACGAGAGATCGAGTTAATATATTAAGATCAGAGACTCGGCGACTTGATTGCCGGCTACCAGATCGAGTTCCATCATGTTTTTCTCTGAGCTAAACCCTCTCCCAAACGCCTGTGTCGTCTTGCCCCAAGATCAGTTACCCCCGGTAACGTCTGCCGTGATTATCCCACGACAAGAACCCTGTCTCAATTGTTGCAATTGATCAAATTGAGTTCTTGTATAATTTGGTGGTACAAATCTGTCCCTCATGACTCTCTTCATAGTATCCCAAGTGATAATGGGTAATTCACCATCTTATTGCCTCTTTCTCACAGTAGTATCCCACCAACGAAGAGCATAACCATCAAACTCAGAAGAAGCCAATTTAATTTTTCTGTCCTCAGTATACTCATGCAAACGCCACAATTTCTCAATCGTGAGCTACCATAGCGAATATTCTTCCACATCCATAGCATAAAAAATGAAAGGTGGTATAGAGAATTTTGGTTTGCCCAAAGCATCTTCCTCTCTATTATTTTCAGGTGGAGCATTAAGGGGCACACGCCTTGGAGCAAAATTGGCTCGGTCTTGCAAACCTCCTCGGCCTCTCTCACCTCTAACTCCATGGCCTACAATATTTTCCACTCCAGCACCTCCATTATTAGCATCACTATGCCCACTAGCATTATCATCATCAAGAACAGGCAATCTTTGTGCAATCAAATTCTGGGGATCAACAAGTTGAGTAATCAATGTAGCAATGGAATTTTGTATAGTAGTCACTTGCTCATTATTGGTCTCGGCCAATTTATGTGTCTCCCCCACTTTATTCTCCATGGCTTGCATTGCTTCATATAGGGGATCACAAGCATCACTCACAAATTTCTCTAGATCTTTATGGTCATCCTTCATTTGGTTTGTCAACACATCCCTCAATGCCTCATAATCCCTCCAATTCACTCCCCCTTCGTGGTCCTTCTTTTACTGCACAATATCATCACTAAAAGGATCCATTAGTGGGTTAGTAAAAACAGAAACAAGTATCTATATGTGGTGTTCTCTCACAACTCACCCAAAACTAGCAGGAAAATTGAGCACCTTACCGTTCCAAAGTAAATAGAAATACTTAACAAGAAGTAGTGGCAATTAAAGTGCTGGATGTGAAGAAGAGAATACCCAGGTTTCAACTCTCACAAAAGCAAACAAGGTTATTTAGTGGGGCTTGGTATGGATACCTAACAATCACCAAAGTAACAAGTCCTATTTGCTGTTTTGTGATGATATAAAAATACCCGAGGAAACACACACCAATAATGGAGAAAAATGTGGCAAAGAAAATATATGGATGAGATTTTGCAATGCACTAGAAAGTCACTAGGTAGGCTCACAATAGACAGGCAGAAGATTTCTCAATGAAAAACCAAGTGTCACAATGGTATAAATTAAGCTCCACTAGTAAGCAACAATATCAACTCGGCCTCTTTTCAATTTTTCTGTTTTCTCTTTTTTTTATACTTTTACTCTTTTTCTATTTTTTTCCAATGGCCTTAACAATAACTAGGAGCAATGGGAACCAAAACAGCAAGTGATCACAATGGTATATGTGAGAATGAGCAGCCTGTCAAGAGCACAAAATAGCTATACTTATGGGTAAGTTCCTATTAAGATGCCGTAGAAAGGCTCTACCTATCGTTCACAAAGATCATATATGGAAAACCTAAGAAAAATAGGAAGAAAAACAAAAAGAAACTAACCTAAATCTAGCTAGGAGGCTCACAGCAGAAAACTGCCTGTTTTTCTGCCGGCGGCAGCGGAACGCAGCAGTTTGGCGCACGGCAGGCTGTCGCGGTAGCGAAACAGGCGCAAAACATGCCGTACGGCAGCAACGGCAGCGGTTTTAGCGCAAAAACGCATCGCGGCAGAGCGATTCTGAGTAGGATTAGAAGATCCCATGGCAGCGACGGAAGAATTTTGTGAGGATTTTGCGCTGCGGCAGAAACTGGATTCCGATTAGTACTAAGATCACGTGAACCCGAGAGAAAATAGGAGCAAACCACGGCAGAGAAAAACGATGATTTCGTGCCATGGTAGGAAATTGAAACCAACTCGGATTGGAACCAAGAAACCTCTCGGGTAGCTAATTTTTTTGGAATTTTTGTATATGAACTCAACTCGGAAATAAGAAAAAACTAAGAACCCTAACCCTAACCGAAACCTAATGACTCAAAAACATAAAAGGAACACAAAATCAAACACAAAAACAGGAACTAGGGATTGAAACTAAGATAATTCTACGGCTATGGCAATGATCCAAACTATTTTTGTGTGGCAATTTTCTGGATAGGAATAAAAACACTCAAATCTAAAGGATAGTTAATAGCTCACCGAGGCAACCTGTAAATATGATACCAAGATGATATGAGGTGGCCCAATCTTCTCAATGAACTCACAGATATGATAACCAGTGTCTCACTGAAAACTCTCCCAGCTGATCCTTGAAGCCAATGCAACAGTTTGCAACCCCAAGGATATTCTCAACTCCACACTCTTGCACAAGTAATCCACCGACTACAAGTGGTCATGTACCGTCTTATTCCCAATGGAACAGTAGGTAACACGAAAAGTTTGCAGATGAACTTCCAGATGAATGCTTACAAGCTAATTCGATCTAGAGGTCTAGGGTTTTGTGTTTAACGTAGTCTAAGGAGCTATGGCTTGGATCCTAGCTATTTAAGGGGGGAGGGGGTATGGTGCGGCCACAAGGCATACCTGCGCAAGCACCACCCCTAACCCGAATATGACTCAATGTTGGACTCTATGGTTGAGTTGGACTCAACCAAACCGACCTAAACTATATACAAACCGACCCACCATTAAGGGGTGCGGCCATAATGGTATACAAACCATGTGTAACACAAATATAACTATATGTGGTGCATTGATATCCATTGTGGGCGCCCTCCTCTTCTTTTCACCATCTCCTAGTGTGGAATAACAAGCTAGTAGTTGTTTTCCACACTTGTACTCTTGTTTTCTCCATCTTCTATGCTTGTTTTCACCATGGCATGCTTGTTTTTACCTCCTTGTATGTTTGTTTCCTCCATGGTGATCTTGTTTTCCAGTTTCTCATCATTGTTTTCCAGCTCCTCTTGATGTTCTCCTCCAAGTATGTTTGTGTTATTAATGAACCTGATCATACATAGATGCATAGATTTAGGTAGTATAAAGTTCTCACAATTATAAACATTATACTCAAGTAGGAGTGAATTCACGTGTTGTTCTAATAGTTTGTTCCTTGATCTTTTCATAGGACCAAGCCTCACTTCATTATCTTGGACAGCCACCTTATCATGTGTAATAATAGGTGAAGAGCTAGGGATGTCCTCATCAGATCTCCTCTCCGGCAGGGTGCCGGAAACAGCTTCAGAACCTCCTTGATCTGGGGTTGATGGTGACGGCGGCTGCGGAACCTTTTTGGGGAATTTGATCAGTGCCTAGGGTTTTCCATACGGGGGGCTTAAATAGGCGAAAGGGCGAAGGCGGTGGAGGCCAGGGGCCCCACACCCATAGCTGGCGTGGCCAGGGGGCCGCGCCACCCTATGGTGTGGCCCCCTGCTGCGCCTCTTTGGCTCCTCTTCGGTCTTCTGGATGCTTCTGGGGAAAATAAGACTTCCGTGCTTCGAATTTTCCAATTCCGAGAATATTTCCAGAACAACTTTTCTGAAACTAAAAAACAGCAAAAAACAGGGAACTGGCTCTGTGGCATCTTGTTAATAGGTTAGTCCGGAAAACGTATAAAAATGCTATAAATAAGGGAGAAAACATGTAGCAATTGGCAAAATATGATCATGGATCATCAGAAATTAGGGATACGTTTATGACGTATCAAGCGTCCCCAAGCTTAGTTCCTACTCGTCCTCGAGTAGGTAAACGATAAAACAATAATTTCTGAGGTGACATGCTACTACCACAAACTTGGTCAATCTAATGTAAAAGCATATGCACGCTAAGATCATAAGACTTTAAAGACAGGCATGATAAATAAAACTTTAATAATAAAGCATAGCAATTACTTTGCATCACGAAAAGTAACTCAAATAAATGATCATGAATAATAATGCAAAGAAAGGTAAACTTTTGTTTCAGGTATAGAGAAAGCATGGCAAAATGATATTTCGATAGTCCTTAAGAGTGGGGCAAAACATAAATGCCAGGACACCTTCAAAGTTCAAGAGGAAGACTGGAACAAATAATTTAAGAACAAATGATATCACATCATGAAGTAATTATTCATTCTTATGGGACAAATGCACATAGAACTCAGAATGGCAGAAATACTCTCTCAACTGTGCATAAAGTTAGAAGATGGAGACTCAACATAAAAGTAAAAGAAATGCCCTTCGCAGAGGGAAGCCGGGATCACTCATGTTCTAGAGATTTTATTTTATTAAATAGAGGTATTAAAAGTTTGCCACTCCCCCATCCATCTTTCACAAACCATGGCTAACTGAATCCTCGGGTGCCTGCCAATGATCACATACCGTGGAGGAGTGTCTATATTTTCGGAGATGTATGATAATGTCAATGAATGGTAAACATAAAATACAGTACGTCACAAGTCAACTGGATTCACAAGAGCGGCTCCCATGGTGAAGGATGCAACTGGTATAGAAGGGCATCCCTGTTTCTGTTTTGTTTACACAATTATGCTTTGACTGATAAATCAGGGGCAAAAATAGTGAAGAGAATTTGTATGCATTAATTTGGGGCTGGGAACCCCGCTGCCGGCTCTTCTATCATTTGGATAAGCGGATGAAGCCACTAGTCCAGGGTGTGAAATCCAATCAACAAGTGAGATAAAGATTCTCTATTTACGTCCTCATGAGCAAAAACAGGAACATAAAAACATGAGTAATTTTGAAGGTTTTAAAGGTAACACATGAGCAATTTACTTTGGAATGGCTGTTAAATACCACATGTAGGTAGGTATGGTGGACACAATGGGAAAACTTTGCTTAAGGGAGTTTGGATGCACGAGTAGAGCTCATACTCAGTACAGGTGGAGGCTAGCAAAAGACTGGGAGCGCCAAATCAAGAGAGCATAAGAGCCATAATCATGCATAGCGACATAACCATCATCAATTAAAACATAAGCAGTATCACAAGTTCAAAAATTAAGTGGTCATGGAGGCTATTCGTGGCTGGGTTATAGTCATAAACATGGTGTGAGCATGCGCCAAGTCAACCAAATAAAACATTCGAAAGAGAATACCATATATTGATGCTTTACTATGACAATAACAACTCATGAATCTTTCAATACATATTAAACACTCTCAGCTATTTGAGTCTAATCATGCTACTCAACAACCACAAGGATTCAAAACTAAAATAACATTTAGCATGGCATGAAAAAGTCCTAGCCACAGTCTATACAAGCTTCTACTAGTACTGTTATAAATTCTACTTCAAGCAGCTGTTTTCTTTTGTTTCTCCCAACAAGCACCATACAAAACGTGGTTTAACAAAAATACTCTTTATGATACAGCAAGAAAACATGAGATTACTCAAATAATACTACTAAAACTAACAGCTCTAATAAGAGATGCATGCAAAACAGGAGCTGAGTAAATGCAACAGCTAGACAGAGATTAACAATACAACATATTCTCAAGAAAAAGCGGAGTGTGTCACTCTCCAATAAAAGAATGCTGGGGTCCAACCAAACTTATTATGAAAGTAAAAACAAACTGAAAGCAAAATCAAAACAAAAATAAAATACGCTCCAAGTAAAGCACATAAGATGCGACCAAATAAAAATATAGTTTCACTAGAAGTGACCTGATAATTTGTAGATGAAGAAGGGGATGCCTTGGGCATCCCCAAGTGTCGTGGTGTGGAGAAGACAGATGCCATGGGATGGCTAAAGTTGGGGCCGATGGACGCTGGAGGTATCCGGGGAGGGATCGCACGGCGAGTAGCCGCTCGTAAGTAACACTGCAAACAACAAGAACTACCCAGGTTCGGGGCCCTCGTGTGGAGGTAACACCCCTACTCCTTCCTATCTCTCTGTATGTATGTTTTCCGAGTAGCCACAGTACAATGTTTGCCTCTTGGCCGAGTAGCCACTCGGCTGTTCTCTCTAGCTCTAGTGTTGGCTCTTGCAATAAATGCGATCTGAGGCAACCTCCCTCGCGCAGGAGGGGGCAGGGTACCTTATATACTGGTGCCCAGCCGAAATAACAAAGAATAAAAGGTACAACTGACGTGACTTAAGCACTGTGACGCAGGGCACGCTTCCGGGATCTCGCGCTGAGAAGCCGCCGCGCCGTACGGCTGACAGGTCCTGTCCACTCTGTCAGCCTCACAGTGTAGGCCCCCATCATGTCATGTTCCCGTTGTCAGTGACAAGAAAAGACAGGTGCCAACCTCTCTGTCACCACGCCGCGTCACTGATAATCACGCACCTAGTAAGTTGAACCGCACGCCGATACGGCTGCGGGATACGCGGGATCCCTTTCAGAACAGCTCCATTGACTTCTTGCTCGGGTAGGATCATAGCCCATCTACCCGGACCACCTGACCGCTACCCGGACGAATACAAACTTTCTCCTTATCGCCTTTTGGCCTTCAATACTTATGACCGTATAGAGACTACCGGGTAGAGGGTACCCGGGTAGCCACCAACCCGGCCAACAGTACTCTGATCTTCTCCTTTATCACTTGCCTTACCCCTACTCGGGGGTAGCCCCCCGACATTAGTCCCCGAAGCTGGTAGAGTCCAGTGAACTTGTTCACAGGGTCCTGCCAGCTTAAACCAAATTGTCTTCTCGAAGCCATAACGCCGAATTGCACCTCAATTTGAACCAAGAACTCCTTCTCAAATCTCTCCAACTGTGGCCTCAAAAGAAACTGCCTTGTAGCCGAGTAGAGCAGTCTCTCTACTGCACGGCCGAGTAAAATGACTTGGTGAAATTTTGAACACGATCCCGCTGGATCGGACCAAATCCACCTTCTTGTGTTGCTACTGGGCACGTGTCAAGCCCTCGTGCCCCCGACGCCTCGGTGCCAGGGACACAGCAGGCCACACGCCAGTCTCTGCAACCAGGGCCCACAGCCCGTTAGGTCATGTCGCACTAGTACTTGAGAGCCCACGATCTGGAACGTGGGATTAACTGCGCCCGTTACGCGCGCGTTTCCCGCTGTGTGCGTTTCTAACGGGCAGTTAACCCACGCCGCACGATCAATGCCCACGATCAATCCGGTGGTAACTGCAACGCGCGGGGTGAGATAAATACCCCTGCGCCGCCCACTTCTTCTTCTTCCTTCGCATTTCCAATCACACGCCCCCTCGCCTCTGTCGACCGTCGAGCACAGCACCGCTGCACCTCAACGCGCCGCCGCCCCACGCATAGCGAGACAGAGAGAGAAGCGCATCTCCGTGCATCACCGTCGAGCTCTTCCTCTCCCGCAAGCAACTCTGCTTCCATGGCGCACGGAGACGATGCGGTTCCCGTCCGAGCCGGCTGGGAGGGCTCGGATGTCACCGCGGAAGACTGCCGGTGGTTGATCAACACCCGCCGCATCCCTCCCAGTGTCGTCTGCCGGCATCCAAGTACCGAACTCATCCCGAAACCGGACAAGGATGAGTACGTTGTCTTCTTATCCCACTTCAAACGCGGCTTCGGCCTTCCCATCTCCAAGTTTTTCTCTGATTTTCTCCGCCATTTCGGCATTCAACCTCACCATCTTCCACCCAACGCCATAGTCATGCTCTCCACACATGCCACCGTGTGTGAAGCTTTTCTCGGTGACCACCCCACCATTCATACCTGGGCGAAGTACTTCTTTCTGCGCAAACAGAAGATTCCAGATCCCGGCAACACTTCAGCCCCCCGCGTGATGACCCATACGGGTAGCGCGATGATGCTGCAACGCCGCATCGGACACCACCCGAGAGTTCTCGGGCTGGATACCGTGCGCAAGTGGCAGCGCGGGTTCCTGTACGTGAAGAACGTACCCGCCGAGAAGGAAAAGCCCATAGAAGACCGGATAGGGCTCCCGAAGTTCACGAATGTGCTGCCCACTGGGCAGAATTGGGGATACCACCCAAAGAAGACTGTGCTAGACGTCCTCCAGGTTGAGAGATGCCTGACCGAGCTAGTGGCAGAAGGGCTGATGCAGGACGATCCAATTACATGCTGGATCTCGCGCCGGGTACTCCCGCTTCAGCACCCTTGTTCTTTCGAGCTACATGGGAGGCCCCCGTGACTGCACCAGGACTACAACTTTCGAGCTCACCAAGGCCGAGGTGGCCATCTGGGCCAGGTCCATAATGTCGACCTCGCTCACCGAGAACTGGGCTTACGGCTTCATGCCGTATAGCCGCACCAAGAAGATCACTCAGGTTAGTGCTCCTCTCTGCACCCTTGTTCTTTGTAGTTGTCACCGAGTAGAACTCCTCTTAGCTTCATATGCTTTGTATTTGCATGTTGTGCTGAGTAGAATGCATCTAGCTTTGTATGCTTTGTGTTTGCATGCTGTTCCGAGTAGATTCACTTAGCTTTATGTGCTTAGTGTTTGCACGCTATCTGTCAGACCCCGGACCCAGAGATATACATACTGTTATGTGCTCCTAGCCATGGACTCACAAGGGCTTCAGGGTTACCAGCCCCGGCCGCAACAAACAACAGCAGGCAGACCGGATTCATCGGCACGTAGTCCGGATCCCCGGTCTACTACTCCTTGTATCCATGCTAGTCATAACCAACTATGCATACCCAAGCGTCCACGAGTCGGATGAAACTGAAGGAACGGGACCAAAGTTATACAGAGCTGCTATGTGTCCAGAAAGTGCAACAACAATCGAGGGTTACTGGGGTTACCTCGCCCCAGGCCGATCACATCGACAGGCGGGCTCGGACATGGATCATCGGCTCCACAACCCCTCGACTGCGACAACTATGCAGGCATAGCCAAAACTGTATAACAATGAGCTCGGAACCAACAACCGATCAAAGCAGTACTCTAAACATGAAGCTTTAATAAACAGGTGGTACTAGAGTATAGCTTACAAGCAGAGGTCACACGACCCAACATTACATCAGACAACAGAAGGCATATTATGTTGCTAATCAACAAGAACCAAAAAGGCCTAAGAGGCCGCAACATAAGGCGACGTCCCAGCCCATAGATTCCAGGCTGCTACCTGGGAACCCCAAACTACTCGTCGATGTTCACGTTGAAACACCACCGATGTGAGATCTTCTCCTGAACCAAAATTAAGCAAACCTGAGTACGGGAGGTACTCAACAAGACTTAGTTAACCTATTATATATCTGCTATTTCGACAAGGTTTCATGAAGGCTGATTTGCGTAAAGCAATCTTTGTTTTGCAAGTTGAGGAAGGAATAGCACGTCTCACGGAGTATTTTGAAAACAGATGAGAAAGCTACTCAACTATTGATATCATCATCTTTTAATCCACCAAATCATTTCAGCACCTCGTGCTTCAAAGATCACCTCCTCCAGTTGTTCCACACTATCTCATGCTACAAGGTAACCCCTCTCGGCATCTCCGAGGAGGCATCCTTCAATCGTTATCAGCAAGTTTTAGTCATTCCGTTTAAGTTGTCTATGATCACAGAATCCGTCACCAAGTCGTCCTTAACCGCGGACACGGCTTTTCGAAAAGATTTAACCCTGCAGGGGTGTACAACTTTAACCACACGTATCAACCAACTCTTAATGCCACCGGTGGTAGCACTAGTCCGGGAAGTGCCGGCAGAGGGAGGTTGACCACGATCTTTCCCTTGCTTCGCCTATTCCATGAGTCGCTCCGAGTAGAGATGGACCGCCAATAGGGAGTGGCCATCTCCTGCCGGGTCTCTATCGTTGTGCGCGATGCTCGACGGTTACCTACCCGCAGAGCGCCGGTACATCCCCACATCCTAGTTTTGAAAGTGTTTTGATATCCCCGCAAATCCAAATGGAAAGCCCGAACTAGGCAACTCATGGAACAAACTAGGCAAGTTGAGACCGAGGGGAATCTAAGCCCCGTGTGGATGCACGCTCAGTCTTGGTTCGAAGACGAGAACTCGCTCCTAGGGGCATGAACGAGACAACCACCACAGACCCTCTGTGGTCTCGTCATCCACACCTTTAAGTCATGTTAACCAAGTTATCTTAACTTTCCACAACCTACTATCATACTAGATTCATTCGCGGCTCTGATTCATCAACCGGATGGAGCAGAGATCAACAGACATGTATGACTAAGCATGGCATATTTGAGGCTCTGGCGATACACACAAACCAATCCTATGTCTGCTAGGAGCATTGAGTCATGATATCTGGGTTATGCAAATAAATAGGATAAATCTATCTAATGACTCAAGATATATTGGAATCGAATGCATTTGTACGAGAATGAAAAGTCTTTCGAAATCATATATGGGCAGATAAGAGGTTATGCTTGCCTTGCTTCAAGAAAACCAGAGAAAGTCTTCAGGGATAAGTGCTTGACTTGTCGGTTAGGATCAAGTATTCTCCATTGGGATTGATGGCCTTCACTTCGGAGTCGCGTTCTACCGATCAGAAGCAAAACACCGGAAGAGAAACAACAATCAAACATGGCATTGATGCAATGCGCAATATGTATGCATGAGCAGTTAATGCACGGAAATAAAGCCCTAAGCATGATCGTTGGGTTGCTAGGGTTCATATGGCAGATATGCAATTTACTGAAATTAACCCGAAATAGACCCCGGAGGGGGTTTCGGGCAATTATAAAAGTGAGTACAATTTTAAAGGCTCAAATGGGTTTGAAAACATCATGAATAGGTTGCAAAAGTCATTTTGAGCAAATTGGTATATAACTTTTAATTTTCTAATTTTATTGAATAAAAACTTATTTTTCCATTTTTAAATGAATTAAACAAATTCAAATAATGTCCAAAATTCAAATTTGTCAAACATGTATGAAAATTACATAAAGAGAGAGATTATATTTTTCTGAACAATTTGGTATATTGAACACATTTTTCTGATTTATAAAACAGAAATTATTAATTATCCAATTTTATTTCCTTTTCTGAAATTCCTGAAATTACCAAAATGGGGAGTTATGACGTCATCGTGAGGTCATTGTGACATCACACGGGATGAATCCTCTCTGTGAGCATGCAATTGAACAATCGATCGAGAATTTCACCGAATGGACTGCTCCAAGAGCTAGAGGAGGTGAAGGCAAACGTACGGGAGGCAGCGGAATGGCCAAACGGTCACCGGAGACCGCCGGCGACAACCTCCCGCGGCGGCGGACGCCGGAGCAAGGCGCCCGGACGAACCAGAGGGAGAGCAGGGATATGGAGGGCATGGGGAGGCTCACCGCACCGCTGTGAAGCCAAAGGCGTGGTCGGAGGGGGCAGGGGCGGCCGGAATCCGCCGCGGCGTGAGGAGAAAGCCGGCGGCCGGACTTGGAAAAGATGACTCGATTCCGGCGATTTCAGCCGTCCCGGGAAGCGGCGTTCGGCTCAGAGGTAGAGGAGGGGATGGCGGGGCTGGTGGTGGCTTCAAAATCTCCGGGGATGGCCGGGGACGACGGCGTGAAGAAGATGGCCGGAGCTAGGGCTCGGGCTCGGTGAGCAGAACTAACAGAGAGAGAGGGGGGTTCGAATTGGGGAAGATGGAGAGGACCACGGCACTCTCCCTGGAGTCCTATCTGCAGAGGAAAACCAACCAGGAGGTGGCGATGGGTTGCCGTGGCGTTGACACGCAGGTGAGGCCTTCTGTCCGGTGAGGAAGAAGGAAGAAAAGAAAAGGGGACTTTTCGGTAACCCCCTGTAACTTCCAGAAATTACAGAGAGGTCCTTCTCAGCTTAAAAATAGGACAGAAAACAAACTTTTTGGGGACCTTTTTGTGAACAGAAAATTTGGCAAAAATAACTTTTGGAAACCTCATAAAATTTCCAACAGAAACATGTCTTTGCTTTTCAAATTTGAAAATGTTTTTATAACAAATTTTGGGTGATCACTTTAAGTGGTTTTTGGGCAAGTTTCATTTAAATTCAAAATTTTAAATTGTTTCAAAATTCTTTCATGCATGAATGACATGATCATAACACAACAAACCCTATTGTAGCAAAACAGGGATGTTACAAATCTACCCCCCTTACAAGAATATCGTCCCGAGATTCCCGAAGGAGAAGAAAGAAGGAACACCGGTTTTGAACGATCTTCTTGAACCTTACGGTTCTTTTCTCGAAGAGGTTGATCCGTAGCATCTTGAAGTATTGAACGGATACACCTTAGGTGAGAGGGAAACTCTTAGGAAATGATCTTCACGAAGATCGAGTATCTCATGGGTCACTCATGACAAGAATGTTCGTAAAGAACTTTTGAGTTAACAGGCATGAAACACATCAAGATAACGGAGGGAATAAAAGATGGTTTCAAGTTTACGGACGATGGTTCTTGAAAGGATTTGGAATATGAGCTTTGCACAAGACTTTAAATCCTTTTGGAAAAGAAAGGCTGAACAACTTATAACACTGAGGTTTCTTCAAACAGAAAACCAAGATGAAAAGGATTGTCTGGGATATCACAACGCAATATCCGTAGACGAAAAAAACAAAACACGAGGAACCACTGGAATCATGCATCGGAGAAAAGTGGATACAGGATCATGTTCACTCTTCGGAGTGGACATAAAAGATGAAGGAACTTTCATTCCGTTACAGCTTGTCGAAACCCTTGTCAAAGATCAGGATGTCACTTCACGGAAGAAGATGAGTAACCAAAAGAAGTTGAGGCACCGTAATTAGGGAGGAATTCTTGGTCACCTTGTAAGGATGGGTAACCAATGTGGATTGAAACACCGGAAGAGGACAGGGAATCTCTTTCCTATTGTGGTTTAGACGTAGCAATACGTTTACCACATAGTTAAGATCCCACGGCTGAAGTGACTGACAAATTCACACAATGTGTCAGATGAACAGAACTTCAAGTATAAACAACTTGAGAAAGGGAACTGATCAACGGCGGTTACAAAACACCACAAGATGGTTCTCATGATGAATTTGTGTCCACTAGAACAAAGGTTTTGGAGGTTCAACGGAAAGATCAACTTCCAAGTTACCCTTGATGTTTTAGATACCAAGATCGGGGTTACGGTAAGCCGTGAGTAGATCTTCAAGTAAAAGTAGAACTCCAGTTTGGGGAAAACGGTGAGGAAAACTTGTTGAGAACGAGCCAGACAAGAATTATCACGGGGAGTGGTTGTTCTTACGGATTCACAGGGATATGACGTTAGGCCTTCCGGCTAATTGTGTCAACCACCACATCAACCATGCCGGATTTTGAAAAGACCTGATTCAATACTCTTGAGGAACACTAACCATCATTTCTGCTTGAGATTCAGCTCTGGTTAGTGGATTGATAACTCAGACTCGGTATGTTTGATCAACGAGGTTGCACCGGTTACCAACGAGATACCTATGCTAGATTCTCAAGACATGGACTACGATGTCAAGTTCGAGAGATGAGCGAGATTGCAAAACTCATGTGTTAGCGACTTGCGAAAGACGGTTGCACCTACATGAACTACTTGCAAAAGAACACATCGGAGTCCTGGTTTGGAAGACGATACAAAGATAACCAAGATCTTGAACTTCTTTTCTTTCACGAACAATCAGTCAGTGGCTTAGGGTGGATGCCAGCTTCTTCAACTAAATGGAGGTAACAACCTACCATCTCAAGAATAGTCCCCACATGCATGACCGACTTTGGATTATTCCCGAAGGAACAAGAAAACTCTACTCGGATCCACGGCGACAGCTTTCACCAGGAGCACATGGACCGGAGTAAGTCACTTCGAACATCGAGAGCACAACTTCGTGATGACACAAAGATGGTTCTCAAAAGTTTCCAACATTAGTGCCAAGTGTTCAACATGAACCTTTTGCAACTTGGAGAAAATAGGAATGTCATCGATGGGCTCGACAACACGCTTATCAAAACACTCCAAGAAGAGGGGTTTCATATGATATATGAACAAGGCAGAACATTGGTCAGACCAAAGGACATGAGGTGTACTCGGCCAAACACCATGAGTGAAAACACCATCAGGATAGTCCTTGAATATGGACTTGATCTGACGATAGCCCAAATCAAATCAAGGTAGAATGGCAGCATGTCTATTAAAGAGATACTATCATGCTTCAACACTAGGAAATCTAGATATCCCTTATCAAAGGAATAAGTTGGCGGAGCTTTTGCCTTTCAACTCTCCAAGTTGTTGTTTAATCTCAACCAACTGGTCCAGGATATCCAGCAGGGTTCCTTGGAGAAAGAAGTAGTTCAAACTACCCCTTGCTTAGACATTACGGTCAGGTAACAACCTGGTGATACTTCTACAAAGACAACCAGAATATCACAATCTACCGTTATGTCTTGGAATTTGGAAGGGAGGTTTGCTTTTCAAAGCAATTGATATGGTCTTGAGAGCTTTGGTACGAACCTATCTCTCTGACCAAAAGTGTGCACCGGATTGAACGGATCTGGTGACTCAGTCAACTTCAAACAGAGGCTGGGTGACCAGTAGTGCTAAGAAGGATACAGATGTTTTCTTAGATGTTCAAAGAAATAAAGGTTGCTAGGAATATCTGGTACGCACCTTAATGCACACCCAACATTCTCGAGCATTCAAGCTTGTAGAGACGGTGAGTGAAGATGTATAGGAGCATCACTTCATCAATGGGGCCATGAAACACAACACAACCTCTTGATATATAAGGTGTGATACTCGAGGGTGGAACAGAACAGAAGCTAATGAAACTTCTTTAATCTGAGAATTACAAAACTTTGACCTGGTTCGTAATATGAACGAGGTACTGGAGTTTGTTTCTCCTGACATTCCAAGGTGGAAGGTTCTGACGGAATACCAGAGCAAATGTATTGGAAGAATCCAACACACATATGCAACTTGGTTTCAAAACAACAGATAGAGATTTGAAAGCAACTGAAGGGTAGAATCATGCACAGGGTAATACTCATTTGTAAAACCCATGCAAAAGAGTTGGTATAACTGAACTAAGAACAAAGATATGAGAATCATAAAGAACACTCTTGTCGTGATCCTTTTGATTCCTAGAGAAAACCTATGGCTATTGGAGATGAGATTACCGAGCCATCCTGACATAGAACGGATTCTTCAGGATCCAAGGAAACATAACTTGGGTTAAAGGTCAGCATCCTGTACTGAGAGAGTGAGCACCACATGGTTAAGAAACCACATGCCTCAACTCACCACAATTCAGCACATTCCGGGACCTTCGGTTCAAGTCCAAGGATTAAAATCCAAAAGAAAGGAGTAACTACTATATGAGTGCCACAAAGGACACTACAATTAGCAATCACGAGGTATCTTTCAAAAGACAGACATAACTCCGGAAGGATTTGGGTAGAGGATAACGGATACATTCGAGATTAAAAGAAAACCTCGAGGTTCAGGATTTTGATACTTTAGAACAGGGGTATGTGGAACTCACAAAACTCCGAGAGATTATGATTGGAAGAGAATCTCCCAGTTTAAGAGGAACAACGGAGTAAGGAACACACACGACTCTAGAAACTTTAACACTAGGTCAACTTGGGTGAAAACGTCATTGCCAAAGAAGGCACCTGAGTTTTGAATGACTAGAAGAGATAGCAAAACCTTTTCAAATCAAAACAGGCAAGATGACCCAGAGTTAGAGCGATACCAGACAAGAAGTAAAAAGAATCCTAAGAAGGTTTTTCACAATCCATTTTGGAGTTTCAAAGTAGTTTTCACAAACTCTAGACTCGACATCGACCAAGCAGTAAGGTTTTCCTACAGGCAGTCCTGCTCTGATACCAACTTTTGTCAGACCCCGGACCCAGAGATATACATACTGTTATGTGCTCCTAGCCATGGACTCACAAGGGCTTCAGGGTTACCAGCCCCGGCCGCAACAAACAACAGCAGGCAGACCGGATTCATCGGCACGTAGTCCGGATCCCCGGTCTACTACTCCTTGTATCCATGCTAGTCATAACCAACTATGCATACCCAAGCGTCCACGAGTCGGATGAAACTGAAGGAACGGGACCAAAGTTATACAGAGCTGCTATGTGTCCAGAAAGTGCAACAACAATCGAGGGTTACTGGGGTTACCTCGCCCCAGGCCGATCACATCGACAGGCGGGCTCGGACATGGATCATCGGCTCCACAACCCCTCGACTGCGACAACTATGCAGGCATAGCCAAAACTGTATAACAATGAGCTCGAAACCAACAACCGATCAAAGCAGTACTCTAAACATGAAGCTTTAATAAACAGGTGGTACTAGAGTATAGCTTACAAGCAGAGGTCACACGACCCAACATTACATCAGACAACAGAAGGCATATTATGTTGCTAATCAACAAGAACCAAAAAGGCCTAAGAGGCCGCAACATAAGGCGACGTCCCAGCCCATAGATTCCAGGCTGCTACCTGGGAACCCCAAACTACTCGTCGATGTTCACGTTGAAACACCACCGATGTGAGATCTTCTCCTGAACCAAAATTAAGCAAACCTGAGTACGGGAGGTACTCAACAAGACTTAGTTAACCTATTATATATCTGCTATTTCGACAAGGTTTCATGAAGGCTGATTTGCGTAAAGCAATCTTTGTTTTGCAAGTTGAGGAAGGAATAGCACGTCTCACGGAGTATTTTGAAAACAGATGAGAAAGCTACTCAACTATTGATATCATCATCTTTTAATCCACCAAATCATTTCAGCACCTCGTGCTTCAAAGATCACCTCCTCCAGTTGTTCCACACTATCTCATGCTACAAGGTAACCCCTCTCGGCATCTCCGAGGAGGCATCCTTCAATCGTTATCAGCAAGTTTTAGTCATTCCGTTTAAGTTGTCTATGATCACAGAATCCGTCACCAAGTCGTCCTTAACCGCGGACACGGCTTTTCGAAAAGATTTAACCCTGCAGGGGTGTACAACTTTAACCACACGTATCAACCAACTCTTAATGCCACCGGTGGTAGCACTAGTCCGGGAAGTGCCGGCAGAGGGAGGTTGACCACGATCTTTCCCTTGCTTCGCCTATTCCATGAGTCGCTCCGAGTAGAGATGGACCGCCAATAGGGAGTGGCCATCTCCTGCCGGGTCTCTATCGTTGTGCGCGATGCTCGACGGTTACCTACCCGCAGAGCGCCGATACATCCCCACATCCTAGTTTTGAAAGTGTTTTGATATCCCCGCAAGTCCAAATGGAAAGCCCGAACTAGGCAACTCATGGAACAAACTAGGCAAGTTGAGACCGAGGGGAATCTAAGCCCCGTGTGGATGCACGCTCAGTCTTGGTTCGAAGACGAGAACTCGCTCCTAGGGGCATGAACGAGACAACCACCACAGACCCTCTGTGGTCTCGTCATCCACACCTTTAAGTCATGTTAACCAAGTTATCTTAACTTTCCACAACCTACTATCATACTAGATTCATTCGCGGCTCTGATTCATCAACCGGATGGAGCAGAGATCAACAGACATGTATGACTAAGCATGGCATATTTGAGGCTCTGGCAATACACACAAACTAATCCTATGTCTGCTAGGAGCATTGAGTCATGATATGTGGGTTATGCAAATAAATAGGATAACTCTATCTAATGACTCAAGATATATTGGAATCGAATGCATTTGTACGAGAATGAAAAGTCTTTCGAAATCATATATGGGAAGATAAGAGGTTATGCTTGCCTTTCTTCAAGAAAACCAGAGAAAGTCTTCAGGGATAAGTGCTTGACTTGTCGGTTAGGATCAAGTATTCTCCATTGGGATTGATGGCCTTCACTTCGGAGTCGCGTTCTACCGATCAGAAGCAAAACACCGGAAGAGAAACAACAATCAAACATGGCATTGATGCAATGCGCAATATGTATGCATGAGCAGTTAATGCACGGAAATAAAGCCCTAAGCATGATCGTTGGGTTGCTAGGGTTCATATGGCAGATATGCAATTTACTGAAATTAACCCGAAATAGACCCCGGAGGGGGTTTCGGGCAATTATAAAAGTGAGTACAATTTTAAAGGCTCAAATGGGTTTGAAAACATCATGAATAGGTTGCAAAAGTCATTTTGAGCAAATTGGTATATAACTTTTAATTTTCTAATTTTATTGAATAAAAACTTATTTTTCCATTTTTAAATGAATTAAACAAATTCAAATAATGTCCAAAATTCAAATTTGTCAAACATGTATGAAAATTACATAAAGAGAGAGATTATATTTTTCTGAACAATTTGGTATATTGAACACATTTTTCTGATTTATAAAACAGAAATTATTAATTATCCAATTTTATTTCCTTTTCTGAAATTCCTGAAATTACCAAAATGGGGAGTTATGACGTCATCGTGAGGTCATTGTGACATCACACGGGATGAATCCTCTCTGTGAGCAAGCAATTGAACAATCGATCGAGAATTTCACCGAATGGACTGCTCCAAGAGCTAGAGGAGGTGAAGGCAAACGTACGGGAGGCAGCGGAATGGCCAAACGGTCACCGGAGACCGCCGGCGACAACCTCCCGCGGCGGCGGACGCCGGAGCAAGGCGCCCGGACGAACCAGAGGGAGAGCAGGGATATGGAGGGCATGGGGAGGCTCACCGCACCGCTGTGAAGCCAAAGGCGTGGTCGGAGGGGGCAGGGGCGGCCGGAATCCGCCGCGGCGTGAGGAGAAAGCCGGCGGCCGGACTTGGAAAAGATGACTCGATTCCGGCGATTTCAGCCGTCCCGGGAAGCCGCGTTCGGCTCAGAGGTAGAGGAGGGGATGGCGGGGCTGGTGGTGGCTTCAAAATCTCCGGGGATGGCCGGGGACGACGGCGTGAAGAAGATGGCCGGAGCTAGGGCTCGGGCTCGGTGAGCAGAACTAACAGAGAGAGAGGGGGGTTCGAATTGGGGAAGATGGAGAGGACCACGGCACTCTCCCTGGAGTCCTATCTGCAGAGGAAAACCAACCAGGAGGTGGCGATGGGTTGCCGTGGCGTTGACACGCAGGTGAGGCCTTCTGTCCGGTGAGGAAGAAGGAAGAAAAGAAAAGGGGACTTTTCGGTAACCCCCTGTAACTTCCAGAAATTACAGAGAGGTCCTTCTCAGCTTAAAAACAGGACAGAAAACAAACTTTTTGGGGACCTTTTTGTGAACAGAAAATTTGGCAAAAATAACTTTTGGAAACCTCATAAAATTTCCAACAGAAACATGTCTTTGCTTTTCAAATTTGAAAATGTTTTTATAACAAATTTTGGGTGATCACTTTAAGTGGTTTTTGGGCAAGTTTCATTTAAATTCAAAATTTTAAATTGTTTCAAAATTCTTTCATGCATGAATGACATGATCATAACACAACAAACCCTATTGTAGCAAAACAGGGATGTTACACTATCCCGAGTAGAACCTCTTAGCTTTATGTGCTTAGTGTTTGCACGCTATTCCGAGTAGAATTCCTTAGCTGAATATGCTTTGTGTTTGCATGCTAACCCGAGTAGAAGTTGTTAGCCGAGAACTCAACTCGCTGTGCTCTATGTTTTCCTCAACAGCACATTTGATGGCTAGCGAGAAGAGGACAACGAGATCTTCGATGCCAACTGGACCAAGGACCGAGAAGAGGATGACACGACCGCCTATGACACTCAGGATACCTTGTGTATCCCCAACGCTACTCAGCCCGGTAAGTCCCGAGCAGATGCCTCTATTCGGGATTGGTCCGAAGATGACGAAGGTGATTGAGTTTACCTCTCTATTTGCTAGCAGTAAACTTTGACTCTCTTTCCTTGCTTGTTTTAACTCCTTTCTTCTTCTACTCTGCAGAGGATCCTGAGTTAGACGACAAGGAGGAAGTCCTGGTCGTCGATCCGCTATCGGTGGCTGCTCCCAATACTCGGAAGAGAGTTGGCAGCGGTGCCCAGGCACCTGCCCCCAAGAGGACCAAGAAGCAGCCAGCGAACAAAGCCCTCGCTACCCGCAAAAGGAAAGCCCCCATCAGCAAAGCGTAAGTGTTCCTCCGAGTACATCTTGACTTACTGCCGCTTCCTATTGCACTTTTCCCTTGATTCCTTTCTCTGCTTTCTGATCTTGCCATATTCTTCCTTCCAGCGCACCTCTCGACGCTGATGCTGCTACTTCGTTAGCTCCTCAGACGCGGACAGCCTCGTCCCGAGAGGATACTGTTGAACTCTCGGATGATGACGAGAACCGAGAACCACGGGGAAGGGCGCGTGCGTCCTCCCAAGTTAATGAAGAACAAGACACGAGCGCCGAGAACGATGGCGCCAGGATTGAAGTAGATCTCACCTCCGGGCAGTCGCCACCTGATGCGCGTCCAACTGCCCGGGCTACTGATAACCTTGAGAGGCCGCCTACTCCTCCTTCCGCATACGCGGAGGAGAATACTGATCGTGCTGCCGAGCAGCAGCAAGAAGATGCCGCCCTGGAGCAGCCAGATGCCACCGCCGAGCAGCAGCAAGAAGACAACGCTGCAGAGCAGCAAGACCCCGTGGCCGAGCCGCGGGTAGAAGATAACGTTGCCGCAAGACCTGATCCCGCTGCGGAGCAGCGGGTAGAAGACGAAGTGATGGAGCCCGCCCGCCAAGACCAAGTCCAGCCGAATGCTGCACCGAGTAGCTGGCCACCTGTGCCGCCAAATCCGCAGGCGACTCCATCCAGCGCACCAGTTCCTCCACCAACAAAGCCAGTGCCACCACCTCCTCAACCTACTCTCCAAGTGCCACCACCTTCTTCTCGGCCAACCTCTATGCCAAGCACCAAGAAGATCACCAAGGGAGCTGAGGCAACCCGGATACAACCAAAGCGCACAGCTTCGTAGGCTGGGCAGCAGATGCCGCCCCCCAAGCCGCAAGATGGGAAATTAGGGAAGCAGGTGAAGAGCACTCAGCTGACGCTGACTCCTTCCGCTTCAAGCGCCAACCCGGCTGCCTCCGGGGTCACCACTGGCCCCGTCGAGAAACAGAGTGCTGGTGCTAGCGGCAGCGCGTCGCGCACCTACCCCGAGTATATGATGACCTTGTCGCAGCGCCACCAGATCCCGTTGTCCAAGGACGAGAAGCGCCTAGCCGCGCTCAAAGAAGGCCAAGCCGTGGGAACCTCCAAGTCCAAGGGGAAGAAGGGTGCATTGTTCATCAGTGAACTTTCTTCCCGTGGCGAAGAAGAGGAAGAGCTTCCCGAAGAAGGCCTTGCGGCCATCTTGGACCGAGTAGGCTACGTGGATAAGGCCTGGAACAGCAAAGCGCACGATAACCCCACCTGGAACGGTCTTGAGTTGGGCCAGATCGATCATTACCGCATCGACTGGAACAAGGCTGACATCAGCTCTGTTGCGATGACGGTTGCCAGCCCCTGCTGTACCCTGGCCGGAAAGCTGTTCGTCCTCCGCAAGAACATAGAGGACATTGAGCAAAGCTATGTGGTAAGTGTCTCTTCTCCTTTCTACATTTTCCGAGTTGCTGGTTTCTCCTTTCTATTCTCTTTTTCTCTTAGTCATTCCCCCAGTCCCCAAGATTCGGGCCGAGTAGGTCAAGACTCAACCGAGTTGCCATTTACTCAGGCCAAATCTTCCAAAAAACTTACACTTTTTCCTTTCTTCTCTGCAGGATAGCGTCCAAAAGAGGACAAAGATTTTCCGTCGGCTACTCTGGAATCACCGCAACATCAGAGAACGGAACCAGGCTCTGGAAGCCGACAAGAAGGACCATGAAGCGATGGAGCAGATGGCTCTGGACCGCACTCTCCAGATCTCTGAGATCGAAGGTAAGCTTTTAGCATCTCGGTTTGTGCGTTTTGTATTTATGCCCGTTTTTTGCTTTTTGCTTCATTGCTGACATCTCTACAGGCAAGCTCAAGGATCTGATGGATAAGCATCGAGACTGCGAAGTTTTCGCCGCCTCCGCCCAGAACAAGATCTCTACTCTGGAAGGTGAGCCTTCCTCTTTCTTTTATGCAGTTGTATCTTCCTATTCGGTTGTTTTGCTGACAATGATGTTCTTCTCGCAGAAGAGTATAAAAAATTCCAGGAGCAACACTTGCAGTGCCTCACGCCTGCTGAGGTACAAAACCAGTTTCAAACCCGAGAAGCAGAGATTGAGAAGGAGCGCGCGACCGAGAGGACGGAATACGAGAAGCTCCAACTCGATCTCCCATCCGCACTCCAGACTGCCATCAACCACGTCAACGAGAAGCAGAAGATTGAGAGGACAACCAAGGCTGAGAAGAAAGCACTCGAACTGGAGATCAACATGCTCAAGGACAGGAACCGAGCCCTTGAGGTCCAGATCAACGACTCACGCCATGTCCACGACAAGTACCTCCAAGAAGCAGAGGGCTGGAAAATCCAGTTGGGGCAACTGCTGGTAGAAATGGAATGTGAGTTTGCCGCTATCCCTTTCTTCTCTTGTCTCCTTCTTCTCTGTTTCACTTCTTCTCGGTTTCTGTTTCTGACTCAACTTAGTTCCTTATGAAGATATCTTCCCGGAACTCCGTTCCGCTGGTGTGCCCGCTTTGGAGAAGGCAAAACAGGTTAGGGCTGCCTCTGGTCTGAACATCGACGACACCTCCAGCATCAATGACCATCTCCTCAACATCAAGACACAGATCCGCTCCCTCAAGGACCTGGGCACCTCCATGGTGTCCACTGGTATCAAGTTGCACAAGCTCTTCTGGCCCGAGAAGGAGGTTCCGGAAACCTTCCGCGACATTGCTGATCACCTGGACGAGGTCAAGGTAGAGCTCAAGAAATGGCGTGCTTCCGCAGCTCGGGCAGGAGCTGACGAGCTGCTGCACTTCGTCTTGAGCTGGTACGAGAACCTGGATCTCCAAAGGATTAGCACACGCCGTGAAGACTCCAAGTGGACTGAAAAACCGGATTGCGTCGCTCGCCGAAAAGAGGTGGCTTATGAGCTCGCTTCCTACGCCGATACCAGCATCTACATCGACGGCCCCATCGAGCCTGATACGGATGTTGGCGAGGAGGACGATGACGAGGACGATGATGATGATGAGGATAACGTCAGTGATGAAGACTTGGCCGATTTCGAGGAGGGAACCGAGAAGGAGGGATCCAAGCAGGGGAAGGCCAAGGGGACGGAGAGTAGCGAGCAGCAAGGCAATGCTGAAGAATCCGAGTTGGCCAGCAACCCAGAGGCCAAGCGGCCGCAGTCCGCCGCGCTGGAGACCACCATCACCACCGAGATGGTGATCCAGGAGCCGGCTCCCGAGTTGGGCGCGACTGCTGCCGCTACGGATGGTCATTACCCCCTAGACTCCGACTCTGCGACGGATCCCATCTCAGTGGCTACCGCAACTTCTGATCAAGCTGCCTCTGCCAACACCGACGCGTACAACACGGCTTGTACTCTTGATTAATTCCTGCATGTTTCATCTCAAACACTTATCAGATCCCCGGGATGTCAGGTGCATATGTAACCGATACACTTATGTCCTTTGCTACTCAGTTTTAATTCAGTTAACAGTTTAGCAACTCTGGCTCAATGCCGGGTTGCGTTTCTATGCAAGTCCCCGAGTTGCATTTTTTATCCATCCATTCTCTTTGTCTCGGCTCTTACCTGCCACTTGTGGCTTTTTTGGTACTCGAGTCACAAGATTTCAAAGTTCGAGTTTCAAATATTTAGCCAATTACAAAAATTCATAGTAACGCTGCCCACCACTTAGCCGAAAAGAGAAAACAGAAACAGAAAAGAACACCCTACTTGGTTGCTACACTTTTCTTCTCCTTAGCAATTTTTCGTGTGCTCATTGACCTTTGGCGTGTTCTCTTGCTTGCCATGAAGCCAGGTTGCGGACAGCAGCAGAGTCGAAGAGTTGGCCCTTGGGTTTAGACACATTACTAAATATGCTTATGAAATTCTAAGTAAAGCAACCGAGTAGACAAAGTAAAGCAGAGTAGAACAACACAGAACAATTCTGGACAAGGGCAGTCCCCGAGTTTGAATTCGAAGTGCCAACTAGAATTTTAACTCGGTTGAGGAGATACATACAACTTTCTGCTCATGAATGAAAACGGCAGAGTAGAGCTACATTCCAGGGGCGCTTAGATTCCTCTCCAGCTCTATCCGGCCTGTTCTTCTGGGGTGCCTGTGCGTCAACCAGATAGTAGGCATCATTGTGCAGAGCCTTGATCACAATGAAAGGCCCTTCCCACGGAGGGGCCAGTTTGTGCATCCCGGCCGTGCGTTGCACGAGCCTTAGGACCATGTCTCCTTGTCGGAAAACCCTTGGGTTCACTTTCCGGCTATGATAACGCCTCAAGTTTTGCCGATAGACAGCTGATCGTGATAGAGTTAACTCTCTTGCTTCTTCTAGCAGGTCAACGTCATTTTCTCGAGCTTCTCTCGCCTCTGCCTCAGTGTAGAGGGTTACTCGGGGCGAGTCATGCTCTAGGTCAGTGGGCAACACGGCCTCAACTCCATATACTAGGAAGAATGGTGTGTATCCTGTTGATCGGTTAGGGGTAGTCCTTAGACTCCACAACACCGCCGGCAACTCGTCCAGCCAACAACTAGGGGTTCGCTGTAATGGCTCCATCAGTCTTGGCTTTATGCCGGATAGCACCATGCCATTTGCTCTCTCAACTTGCCCATTGGAGGCCGGATGCGCAACAGATGCACCATCTAGCCGGATCCGCTTCTCTTTGCGGAATCTCGCAAAAGCACCCTCAGCAAAGTTTGTGCCATTATCA
The DNA here is from genome assembly GCA_028641055.1 of Alopecurus myosuroides. NCBI lineage: Eukaryota > Viridiplantae > Streptophyta > Magnoliopsida > Poales > Poaceae > Alopecurus > Alopecurus myosuroides. Next base: position 431,473,587 of record CM054057.1, read on the forward strand.
GTGATGATGCTGTGCGGGTAGCCGTATCTCAGGATCACATCCTTCAGGAAACTCACAGTTGTGACTCCATCACACTTCCGAATAGGCTTGACCTCAATCCACTTGGTGAACTTGTCAACCATGACCAAGATGTGAGTCATGTTGCCTCTAGCTGGCTTGAAAGGACCCACCATATCCAAACACCAAACTGCAAATGGCCAAGTAATGGGAATGGTCTTCAACTCGGAAGCTGACATATGAATCTTACTTGCAAATCTCTTGCAGCCGTTGCACTTCCTCACTATATCTTCCGCTTGCTTCAAGGCAGTGAGCCAAAAGAAACCATGCCGGAAAGCCTTGTTGACCAAAGCCCGAGAAGAGGCGTGATGCCCGCATTCCCCTGGTGTATCTCCACTAGAATTTCTTCTCCTTCTTACGGCTCGACGCAGCGTTGCAGCACACCAGTAGGACTCCTTCTATGCAGTACTTTGTTGAGGATAGTGTAGCCTTTGGATCTTCTCTGTATCTGCCTGGCTGTGACCTCGTCGCTTGGTAATGTGCCATCCGTTAGAAAGGATAATATGGGCAGAGCCCAACTCGGTGTCTCCCGTGTGGGAAACACTAGTTCATCCACTTCCATTGGATCCGCTACCAAGGCATCTTCTGAGTTGGAGGCGAGTCCCTGAGTCCCCGAGTACTGAGAAATGATCCCCTCGATGAATGCGACAGTCCCCGGGATGAATGGAGCAGTCCTCGGGTTGCAGGTGCCAGTCCCCGGGTTGGAGATGATAGTCCCCGGGTTCTCTTTGGCAGATTCCCAGTCAATTTCCATTGGAATAGCTTCTTCTTCTGGCAGATAAGGAACGAAGATAGACTCCGAGTTGGGGGATGGCTTGATAGATGGCTTTCTCAAATGCTCCAAGGCAATCCCAGCCGGGATAAACTGCCGAGAAGACCCCAACTTGGACAACTCATCAGCTGCATTATTTTCAGCTCGGTGTATATGCTGGAACTCACATCCTTCAAAGAAGCCAGTCATGGTTTGCACCAGAAACCGATAGGACGCCATGTTGGCATCCAGAGCATCCCAGGTACCGGATACTTGCTGCACCACCAAATCCGAGTCGCCATAGCAGATGATACGCTGCACACCAATCTCCTTGGCTACCTTTCAGGCCGTGCACTACGCCAGCACCAAGGCCTTCCTTCACTTTGGAGCCATCAAAATGCATCTTCCAGTAGTTGGTTTCCGACAAGGGAGGCTCATACTGCACCTCAGCCCAATCCACTAGAAAATCTGTCAAAATTTGTGACTTGATTGCTTCTCTTCTCGCGTACCGAGGAGCGTACGCGGCTAGCTCGATTGCCCACTTGGCTACTCGGCCGCTTGCTTCCTTGTTTCCCATGATATCCGAGATGGGAGCAGAACTTACCACTGTGATGGGATGCTCTTGGAAATAATGCTTGAGCTTCTTGGCACCCAGGTACACGCCATAAGTCATCTTCTGGTAGTGCGGGTAGTTCTGCTTGGAGCTGGATAGCACCTCACTGAGATAATACACTGGCCACTGCACAGTCTTGCCTTCCTCTTCTCTCTCCACCATTATCACCACACTGACTACCCGGTTGGTTGCCGCAATGTACAGCAACATTGTCTCTTTGGGTAGCGGACTAGCCAAGATGGGAGCGCTACCCAACATGGTTTTCAGATCCTTGAATGCCACATCAGCTTGTGGTGTCCAGACAAACTTGTCACTCTTCTTCATGAGTTGGTAAAGAGGCAAGGCCTTCTCGCCCATTCTGCCCAGGAAGCGGCTCAGAGAAGCCAAGCACCCGGTGAATTTCTGCACATCCTTCAGTGATCTCGGCAAAGACATGCTCTCTATAGCTTTTATATTTGAAGGATTGGCTTCAATGCCCCGACTGGATACCAAGAAGCCGAGTATCTTGCCAGCCGGGACGCCAAAGGTGCATTTAGTCGGATTCAACTTTATCCTGTACTTGCGCAAGTTGGCAAAGGTTTCCTCAATATCACTAAGCAGAGTATGTGTTTTATTCGTTTTGATGACAATGTCATCTACGTACACCTGCACATTTTTGCCAATTTGATCATGCAATCATTTCTGCATGCATCTCTGGTAGGTAGCCCTAGCATTCCGCAACCCAAAGCACATGACACGACAGCAATAAGCCCCGTACGGGGTAATAAAGGCAGTTTTTATTTGATCATCCGGGTTGAGAGCTATCTGATGGAAACTAGAGTAGGCATCAATGAAAGACAAAAGTTCACACCCGGCAGTGGAATCTATCACCTGATCTATGCGGGGTAGCGGGAATGGATCCTTGGGGCAAGCCTTGTTCAGGTCGGTGTAGTCCACGCACATGCGCCATGCGGTATCGGCCTTGGGGTCCTCCTTCTTCTTCTCAACCATAACCGGGTTGGCTAGCCAATCCGGATGCAGTACCTCCATGATAAATCCACTGATCTGATCACCGATGGCTTTCCTCCTCTCATCACCAAAGCGGCGCATAGCCTGCTTAACCGGCTTGGCGTCATGCCGCACATGCAGCGAGTGCTCAACCAACTCCCTCGGGACACCCGGCAGATCCTCATTGGACCATGCAAAGACATCCCGATTCTCACGGAGGAAGTGGATGAGCTCGCTTTCCTATTTCTCTCTCAACCCGGCGCCAACGATGGCAACACGGTCTGGGAACTCAGGATCAACCTGGACCTTCTTTGTCTCCTGGGACGCCTGGAAAGCCGTTCCGTACTGGGAACCCGGCATGCCAGGCGCACCACCTTGCGCCGCTTGAGCCATAGCAACCACCTCATGTATCTTCTTCTTCTCAGCAGCAATGACCATGGACTCCGCCAGCTGAGAACTTGCAGACGCGCACTCCAAAGAGCGCTTGTAATCACCCGAGATGGTGATGACACCATTGGGACCAGGTATCTTCATCTTCAGGTAGGCTGCATGGGTTGAGGCCATGAATTTGCTGAGGGCAGGCCTACCGAGTAGAGCATGGTATGGGCTCTGAAGATCAACTACTTCAAACTGCAGGCACTCGGTGCGGCAGTTCTCCCTGGTGCCGAATAGGACATCCACCCAGATGCGGCCGATTGGAGCACAAGATACTCCTGGCATAATGCCATGGAATGTGGTCCTGCTGGGTAGCAGCATGTTCTCGGCGAGGCCAAGCTTCTCCAGTGTATATCGATACATGATGTTGATGTTGCTGCCGTTATCGATCAGCACCTTGCTGAACCTGACATTCTTCTGGGTTCCCAAGAAAGTGGGATCCACCACCAGAGCATAGGTACCCGGATTGGGCATCACCTTGGGATGATCTGCCCTGGACCAAGTAACCTCTTGGTCGCACCAGTGCAGGTAGTGAGGCACAGCCAGGATCACTGCATTTACCTCCATCGCCCGCCTGTGCAATGCCTGCTTGTCATCTGGCTCGGTGGTGAAGATCATGTAACTCTCATGGTGCTCCTGGTACTGGTTGCGGTCTCCACCACCATTGTTGCCGTTGTTGTTGTAGTTACGGTTATTGTTGTTGTTGAAGTTGCGGTTGCCGTTGTTGTAGTTGTGGTTGGCTCCCTGAGCCACTTGGTTCCCATTCTCCCTTCTCAGATTCACTGCAGGCCTGGGAGCAACTTCCCGAATAGGCTGAACATTGGCGTTCGCAGGCGGCAGAGGAGGAGGAGGGGGCAACTGACCAACGTCTTCATCCTTGATGCGGTCCCACCAGCTGCATTGCCGGGTAGTGTGGTTGGCTGGCCTACTCGGATGCCGAGTATGGAAGCTGCATGGCCCAACCTTCATGTTCTCAAAGATAAAGCTCGGAGCACCACCTGAATCCGGATTGCTGCTACCCTGCTGGGGAGCATTGTATGGCTTCTTGATGCCTTGGCTCTGATTCTGGTTCTGCCCGTATTGGGCTCCAGCAGTTTTCTGCCTTTGGCTACTCCCAGCAGCCGCAGGGCCTTGGATCACAGCATTCACCTCCTCGGGGTCATACCGAGTATCAACGCGGTCACCTCTGCGCTTGTTTCTGAAGTCTTGGCGTCTGCTACTGTCATGGTGCTTCCTTCTCGGCTCAACATCGAGCAGAGGCTGAGAAGGGTCTTCGAGTGCATACATATCAGCAATCTTGATTGTCTCGGCGAGCGCACTCGGCATCTCTCTATGCAGCTTTTGCCACAACATGCTGCCATGCCTACAGCCTTGCGCAAACCAGGCGATTGCCAGTGACTCATTCACACCCTCGCAGGTGTTCCTCAGTGTGCTCCACCGAGTAAGGTACTCGCGGTCAGTTTCCTCTTCTTGCTGCTTGCAAGCGGACAGTTGCTGCGGCCTATTCGGCCTCTTGTACGTGCTGGTGAAGTTGCTGACGAAAGCTTCCGAGAAGTCTAGCCAGCAGTTGATGCTATCTCTTGGCAGGTTGTTGAGCCAAATCCGAGCAGGGCCCTCCAACATTTGCGGAACATACTGCACAGCCCATCTCCTGTTGCCGCCTGCAATGTGCACAACAGTGACATAGTCGCTCAGCCAGTCTTCCGGCTTGGTGCTGCCATCATAACACTTGGTCCCCCTAGGTAGCTGAAACTGTTTAACGGAAGGCTCCTCCATGATGCGGCGACCAAAGCAATCTGGGCCGGGTGGCCCCTTGTTCTCGAGCTGCGCAGATCGATTGATCCGGTCCAGCTAGTATCTTGCATCACTGGGCTCCAGCATGCGATCACCCAAACGATCAGTGACATATCTTGGGTCAGCATACCCGGCTAGCCCCATCGCCGAGTACCCATCATCATAGCGGTCTTCATGCACGGCTACGGGCTGCACAACCGGATTGGCTGCTGGCATAGCTGCATGCGGCTATGCTGCCGCTGGCTGCTGCGTCCTCTGCCGAGTAGGCTGGGCAGCATGACGCCGAGAAGGTCCTGCACAGTTTCCTCCTTGCTCCTTGCTGTGAGCTTTATTGGCTTGATAGCCTGCTCCTGCAGCGTTGTGTTTCTGACCGGGCTGCCGCGGCACAGCGTGCTGTTTTGCGGCGACAGCCGGGTCGTACACCTGCATCTGTTTGTTCTTTCCAGAGTTCACACTCTGGTCCCTCCCGTTGCCAGGAAGCGGCGATGAAGCCTGATCCGTAGATCTGACCGCATGCGAGTGCACAACCTGAGAAGCACCAGCACCCGGATTGGCTTTCCGGAACTCCTCGTTTTGCCTGCCAGCCTCTAGCACTAGCTCGTTGAGTCTATCCTGCTGCCTAGCGCGCGCGTCGCCAGTGAGATGCGGCAACTCAGCAGCCACTGCCTCTTCAACCCTAAGAGTTTTGGCGGGCGTGTTGTACTTGGGCCTACCAACAGTGTTCATACTAGCAGATTGGCTAGCAGCCCTAACATCTCTAGCCAACTCAGCGCCTAAGTTGCAACGAGTAGTGCCTAGCTTGCTAGGCAGCCTAGAAACAAGAGTAAAGCCATAGGCCCGGTTGTACTCGTTTTGGTCTAGGTTAAGCTCAAGCCTAACCTTCTCTAGCTCCTGGGACTCCGCGAGTAGCGCTTGACGCTGCTGCTCGAGTTGCGCCCTCAAGGCGGCGAGTTCCACCTCGGTAGCTCGTGGCATGCCCAGCTGCACGGTAGCATCATCGCGAGCAGCTGGTATCGCCGTAGACGTGGAAGGATCTACGTAACCCGGAATGTTGTGGGGCGCGTCATAGGGCTTGTGAACCCTTGCGCCAACAGGTTCCTCGATGACTCCCGCGGTAGCGGCCGCGCCTTTCCCGGCATCGATAGCCGGGCCTGTCATCATCACCTCCACGTTGTCCGCAGAGCAGCCAGAAGGCTTCCCGCGGGTAGTGAGTACAGCAGGAGGATCTTCTGCGATGAGCACCTCCTCCGGGAACTCGCGGATGACGGTGGTGGCGACGTAGACCAGATGCGTGCCGAAGGAGAGCACCGAGCCGCCTGCCGGCACGGGCATGCCGCCGAAATCTCCGGCGTTGTCGGTGACGAAGTCAAAGGAGCTGAATCTATGGACAAGGCCACATACCACGCGCTCCCCCGAAGCAGAAATGGGTCCCGTCCGAATATGAACCCCAGCCAGCGCCGCTGCTGGCCCCACGGTGGGCGCCAACTGTCGTGGTGTGGAGAAGACAGATGCCATGGGATGGCTAAAGTTGGGGCCGATGGATGCTGGAGGTATCCGGGGAGGGATCGCACGGCGAGTAGCCGCGCGTAAGTAACACTGCAAACAACAAGAACTACCCAGGTTCGGGGCCCTCGTGTGGAGGTAACACCCCTACTCCTGCCTATCTCTCTGTATGTATGTTTTCCGAGTAGCCACAGTGCAATGTTTTCCTCTTGTCCGAGTAGCCACTCGGCTGTTCTCTCTAGCTCTAGTGTTGGCTCTTGCACTAAATGCGATCTGAGGCAACCTCCCTCGCGCAGGAGGGGGCAGAGCACCTTATATACTGGTGCCTAGCCGAAATAACAAAGAATAAAAGGTACAACTGATGTGACTTAAGCACTGTGACGCAGGGCACGCTTCCAGGATCTCGCGCTGAGAAGCCGCCGCGCCGTATGGCTGACAGGTCCTGTCCACTCTGTCAGCCTCACAGTGTAGGCCCCCATCCTGTCCTGTTCCCTCTGTCAGTGACAAGAAAAGACAGGTGCCAACCTCTTTGTCACCACGCCGCGTCGCTGATAATCACGCACCTAGTAAGTTGAATCGCACGTCGGTACGGCTGCGGGATACGCGGGATGCCTGTCAGAACTGCTCCATTGACTTCTTGCCCGGGAAGGATGGCAGCCCATCTACCCGGACCACCTGACCGCTACACGGACGAATACAAACTTTCTCCTTATCGCCTTTTGGCCTTCAATACTTATGACCGGATAGAGACTACCGGGTAGAGGGTACCCTGGTAGCCACCAACCCGGACAACAATACTCTGATCTTCTCCTTTATCACTTGCCTTACCCCTACTCGGGGGTAGCCCCCCGACACCAAGCTTGGACGCTTGAGCCTTCTTGGAATTTTCTTGGATGTACCACCGTGGCATCCCCAATCTTAGGTTTTTCACTCTTCTTGATCACATCATATCATCCTCTTCTCTTGACCCTTGAAAACTTCCTTCACATCAAAATTCTCACAATCTTCATTAGCAACGTAATTGAAATAATAAATCCACATGATTCAGTTTAAACACAAGTATAACACTCAAAAACACATTAGATACTGTCAAAAATTCTTTCAAAACTCTTTTTCTCAAAAGAACACCAAAAGAAAGAGATTAAGATGCAAATGCGATAAATGGCAGAAATCTGTCAAAAACAGAACATCAGGTAAAGATTGATTTTTTCAAAAATATTCTGTTGCTCAAATAAAAAAGTGGTCTTCTAGAAAAAGTTGCGTATATAACTCAGGATTAATAAAAAAAAATATCAGGCCATTTTGAATTTTTTGTGAGTTTTAAAGGAATTTGCAGTGGACAGCAGAAATCTGTTTCCTGCGCAGAAATCCGAAATGTAGGCTCAACTTTCCACTAGTGGCTTTATTTGACTCAACAAAAACTCAAAAAAAAAAGATATAGAGGGGTTGATAAGGAAATAGACAACACCCAGGTGCAAGAACACCAAAGAAAACAAAGGAAAACTAAAAGAAAACTGAGAAATAAAACGGGTTGTCTCCCGATAGCGCTTTTCTTTAAAGCCTTTCAGATAGGCATAGAAAAATCAACTCAAGTATTTTTCAAGTGAAGAATTCAAATCAAGATTTGGAAATTCTTTAATAATGCATTGTATTTTATCTAAGTGGGTTCCAGAGGCTCCTCTCTTAGTAATTTTAGGCTTACTATTTTCATCAAATAAGTTCTCAGGAACAATCCAATCAATATTCTTTTCCTGGGCTTCGTGTAAAGCTACTAATTTAAAGGGGATTGGTATTTTATCATTATTTCCATTATTATATTCATTTTTTCCTAGAGAACAAACAATGTCTACACATGATCCAAGCATATTAAAACGATCAAAAACGTTTCTAGCTTCTATAGCAACATCCCTAAATTCTTTAAGCATAGTTTCTAAGATGAAGTTTCTTTTCTCAACATCTTCAATTTTATTCAAGTTGAGGAACATATGTTGCATTATGGGATGGAGGTTAACAAACCTAGCTTCTATCATGCGAACTAAAGAAGTTGCAGCAGTCTCGTAATTGGGAGCAAGTTCTACTATGGATTTTTCCTCAAAGTTATCATGCGTACTAACATGATCAAAGAATTATTTAACAGTGTCCTTTCTAAGTATAGAACCACTTCCGACCGACAATATTTCATGGTAAACTTAGGGAACAACATGATGAGAAATAACAACGTAGAGACAAAAATAACAACTATGAAGTAAAATAATTTTTTTGTGTTTTCAATAAAGAGAAATAAACTAATTTTTTTGTGTTTTTGATATAGAGAAATAAAAACAAAAACAAAAATAAAAAGAAGGCCAAATAACAAAATAAAGAGATTGAGAGTGAGAGACTCCCCTTGCCAGAAGACTTCCTTCTCCCCGGCAACGGCGCCAGAAAAAGCCCTTGATGGTGCAGATCTTGCACTCGTTGGGATACCCCAAGAGGAGGGCGTGATGAGCACAGCGGTAGGAAGTTTTCCCCTTAGTTAAGAACCAGGGTTATCAATCCAGTAGGAGAAAGAGAATCTTCGGAAGGTTGATGCCACTGACGGTGGTGTTGGCGCTTCACCGGTGTCAGCAAGAACGTGGAACCTTCACACAACACGATCAAAATACTTTGCCCCAACGGTACAGTGAGGTTGTCAATCTCACTGGTCTTGCTGAAAACAAAGATTAGACGTATAGTGTGGTAAAATAGTGTATGTTTTCAGAATGTAAAGAAAGCAGGAAATTGTTGTGGTTTGTTTAACAGTGTGGAAAAATGGACCGGGGTTCGTAGTTTCACTAGTGGTGTCTCTCCATAAAAGATAGCTTTTGGGTGAAAAAATTATAGCTGGGCAATTGACAAATAAAGGTTGCACCGTAGTGCACAATTGGCATGAAGATTACTATGCTATTTAGTGCAGGCATTACAACAAGATACATAGACCGACATCCATCTGCATCTATGACTAATAATCCACCCTCAGGTTATCATCTGAACCCCCTCAGGTATTAAGTTGCAAGCAACAGATAATTGCATTAAACAAAGTGTGTAATGTAAGAAATGATTATGCACGCGGGCACTCTCACCGCTGTTTTCTCCCTAATGGCAACAACACATCCTCCCCCTTCACGTTTCCGTCACTCGAGCAAGGCAACAAGGAGGCATGAACCCACTATCGAGCATAAATACTCCCTCTTGGAGTCACTAGCAACTACCTGGCCAGAATAACCATTAGAAAACGAGAGCATGCAAGATCACAAATAACATATGCAAATAAAAACTATAATCAACTTGGCATAAGGTCAGTATTCATCGGATCCCAGCAAACACAACATAGAGAATTACATAAGATCAATATCGATCATGAAAGGCAGCTCAAGAGATCTAAACATGGAGGCATATGAGGAGAAGACAACCATCTAGCTACAGCTACGAACCCGTAGTCGAAGGATGAACTACTCACGCATCACTCCGGAGGCAGGCATGGTGATGAAGACGCCTATAGTGATGATCTCCTCTCCGGTAGGGTGTCGGAAACAGCTTCAGAACCCCCCTGGTCTGGGGTTGACAGTGACGGCGGCTTCGGAACTTTTTCGGGAATTTTGATCTGGTGCCTAGGGTTTTCCATCCCGGGGGCTTAAATAGGTCAAAGGGCGAAGGCGGTGGAGGCCGGGGGGCCCCACACCCATAGCTGGCGCGGTCAGGGGGGCCGCGCCATCCTATGGTGTGGCCCCCCTGCTGCCCCTCTTCGGCTGCTCTTCGGTCTTCTGGATGCTTCCGGGGAAAATAGGACTTCCGGGCTTCGAATTTTCCAATTTCGAGAATATTTCTAGAACAACTTTTCTGAAACTAAAAAACAGCAGAAAATAGGGAACTGACTCTATGGCATCTTGTTAATAGGTTAGTCCGGAAAACGTATAAATTTTTTATAAATAAGGGAGAAAACATGTAGCAATTGGCAAAATATGATCATGGAGCATCAGAAATTAGGAATACGTTTATGACGTATCACGCGGGTCCCCTTGGCCGCGCCACCTCGGGGTGTGGGCCCCCTGGCCACCCCCGACATCACCCTTTCTCCCATATATACTCCCCGAGGCATAAACCATAGGAGAGTCGACCTTTTCCAGAAAATACATTTGTAGCTCCGCCGCCACCGCCGACAAGTTTCGGGGGACAGATTTCTGTTCTGCCACCCTGCCGGGACGGGAAGTGCCCCCGGAAGCCATCTCCATCGACTCCACCGCCATCTCCATTGCCGTTGTTGTCTCCTATGATGAGGAGGGAGTAGTTCTCCCTCGAGGCTGAGGGCTCTACCGGTAGCTATGTCGTTCATCTCTCTCTCACATGGTGTGATCTATATGTGATCATGAGATTTGTAATCTATCTGAATTCGTAGATGTTACTCTTCATCTTTTGCTACTCAAGTGCTTAATTAATTTGAACTTTGGAGTCAGTTTGATCACAGTGTGAAGGTGACAGTGTGCACATCGTGTGTGTCTCCTAGTGTTCGTTATTTGTTATGAGATCTCCGTAAATGCTTTGATCACGGTGTAAAGGTGACAGTGTGTGCACCGTGTGGTTTAGCATTATATTTATATTTTGTGTTGGATAACCCTATGAAATTGTGGTGTTTGCGTGGAACCATCTGGGTCCCATGGTGATAGCATGGGGGTTACTTGGTTGGGAAAGTGCTTACTCTAAGGAGTGTTGTTAGAGCCCTACACATGGATTGGTGTTGTTATTCGACCGGAGAGTGGTTAAGAGTAGCATAGTGAGAGAAGCTATCTAGTTATTCATTTATGTGATCATTGTTGAGAGTGTCCTCTAGTGAAAGTAGGAGCCGTAGGCCTTATTTCCAAGCATTGAAACACCGTTTTCCGCCTGTTCTGCTACATGTTGCTTGCTACCATATTTATTTCAGATTGCTATTATTACTTATAACCATCCATATTACTCGCATTTCACTATCTCTTCGCTGAACTAGTGCACCTATATACCTGACAAGTATATTGGGTGTGTTGGGGACACAAGAGACTTCTTGTATCTTAATTGCAGGGTTGCTTGAGAGGGATATCTTTGACCTCTACCTCCCCGAGTTCGTTCGATAAACCTTGGGTGATCCACTTAAGGGAAACTTGCTGCTCTTCTACAAACCTCTGCACTTGGAGGCCCAACACTGTCTACAAGAATAGAAGTGTGCGTAGACATCACACGTGTATAAACATAAACACAATAGTGTACCCTTTGTCATGTATCACAGACAAACTTGTTAATATTAGATGACCATGTTTTCTTAATCATGGACAAATGTTTTATCAATATTGATAGAGGCACTTTGTTGTTTCAAGAAAGTGCTGGGTAGATCCAAGTATTTGAGATACTACGAGATTTGTTTTGATAACTAGTATCATCATTAGATGGTTGTTTTGTTTACTTTCTTAGACTATAAGAATATCCAATGATGTTTAACATAAGGATCATTTTGGTATAGTCAAGTATTACACCGTAAACTGGATGATCAAAAAGGTTAACACTGGGTGTTACGCAAGTATTCATTCATTCTGATAGTTCAAGATCGGGACTTACTCCTATAGTTAATAAAGAGATACATCCAGATCAACTCTGTGAAATAGTATCGTTAAATAAGTCTACATAGACAAGGACATGATAATAGGCATAGGCATACTATAACACGGTAACGAATAGAAAAATCATACCTGAAATCGGGAATAATGTGATAAGGAGGGGCGGAGTGCGTAAACGCTGTAAAAGGCGAGTACCCCGGACATAAATAAAGTTATTATGGATGCTAACGGACTTGTTGACATGCTATGTTCACCAACTGGATGCTTACTATTAATAATTTATAGAGCCGTGTGCATCAATCCAACAGAGGCTGGGGCTTTTCCCGTTTTAAAAACCCGCTTTGGCTAGAAGAGGTAACGGAGTTCATCTTGTGCCATTGCCTTAGCGATTATCTTAGGGATGAGACAGATCGAACTGATTAGCCGATAATCTGAAATGGTGTGAGCCCCATCTTTGTTGGGAAGCTCCTAGCCATGTTGCTGTTATTGAAGTTATCTATAGTCACCTCAGCAAATTCATCAATTACCCGAATGAGTTCGCCCTTAATGATAGTCGCAGGATCAAAAGACGGCGACTAAAGGGGGGCAGAAGATCGTCAAGATCTTTAGCCTCCATTAGAAAAAATGTAGGGAGTACCGTACAATGGTTATCAAGGACATGATGTAGGAAATGGATGCCACATTACAACATCCGCCGAGTGACAAAATTAGACTAGTTGTATGGGTAGCAGCAGAAGTAGTAATCAGACACAGATGGCCCCATGCATGTAGCAATTCATGGACATCATGGATCGATCTTTCTAGTACATTATTGTTGATCCAACAGTTACCGCTACACTTACCTGGAATGACCATGGTAATGTAACCACGGGGAGAAGTGGTGGCTGTGTGCGGAACTGGAGACTAATCCACGCGTAGGGTGGTTAAGCAGGACCGATCGGTAGGTTCCCATATATGCATATATGCACCTGCCAGTGCCCCGTCCACATCAAATTTGCAGTTTCACATACTAGATGAAAAGGTGGTTAAGTGCGTGCATGTGAGTCGCTAGTGTGAGTGATGGTCATTAGGTGTACTGACGAAAAGGTACGTCTAACCAACAGCACAATCAAGTACACTGGTAGTAGTATCCAGCCTAGTGGCTAGCTAGTCTTGTTATCCAGACATGTGTTCTGGAATGTGTCCATAATTGTTCCTCCCAAATCATATGGTACTCCTACTGTACATCGGGTTTATTTTATTTTGCCAGCTTTGCGTCGTCCTACACGTACTACTACTGGTAGCCCTGGTACTACTACCAGATTCAGGGAGATTCCGGGAGCAGTAAAATCCAGTGTTGGAGATTCCGAGAGGACTGAGTGACTGGATTTTACTGCTAGTTTGTGACGGGACAGCATCGTGTATCCCTCAAAAGTATTGCCTTGTTTCTTCTCTCCAAGTACGCTGTGGCAATCTTTTTTTTTTTTTTTTTTTTTGAACTGGGAAGAGTCCCGAAGGACCCAGACTCTGTATTAAATAGGCGGTGGGTACAGAAACAGTATAAGGACATGGAAAAAAGAGGAAATTACAAGTAGGTCCTTGAATCTAGCAAAGAGCACCCTAACGACGAACACGGCACGTGCCATCTTCGATCAAGAGTACTACTACTGCTCGTACTAGCAGTGGAACCTCGTGCTGAACCTAGTAGTAGCAGTAGATCAATTAAAGCGGGTTAATTAATTAATTTTATGCCTGCCTCGTGCATTGCAGTTACAAAATTAGCCCACGCATCCATCGGGACTAGTACACGAGATAGGGTAAGCTATACGGCTCCATCCATCTACCCTTACTAGACGAAAAAACGCGCTTCGCCGCGCCGGCTGCTTGCCGTTGTCACACGACCTGGCATCTTTGGTGCATCAGTCCTTATCTTGATTTGGGACACAGATAGGATTCAACATGCTCATATCTCCATTGATGCATTTAGTGGGGCAAGCAGCTCTGAAAAGGTCTCGACTATAGTACGGTGTGATACAACACAAGGAAACGATTTGGGTATCGGTTGACATAACGGCCACATGTGGTCTTTACGTGGTAGGCGAGATCCCCGCCAAAACAGCACGCTCCACTGAGCACGGTCATTTGAGCACTGATACAAAAATTGACATCTCAGAGTTATAATTTAAAAGCACGTGTGAGCATATGCATGTGAATAGGGGACTACTTGGTTCACTTGAATGGATGGTTATGCAAACATGTCCAAGATATGAGTTTTTTAGATGGAACAACGCCCCCCTTCTCCATGACAAGTCACACCTTTTATTGACATTGCAAAAGAACACAAAAAAAAGAGGAGGTTCTTGGAAAGATCAATAAATCTAACTAAATAGCAGATTTCAAGCTTTCAGCTTGATTTGTTCTGCCTTCATTCGACCTGTAGCCACAATAGTTAGTCATTAGTGCCTTTTACACGATATGGATGTATTTAAGGATCGCATTATCTATCATAGATATTGCACTTTGGAGTTCACTCTTCACCCATATAAGGAAAAATAAAGAGCAACCAACATGGGAGTAGGCCTGAATCTAGAGGTACTATGACCTGGAAACCCTAGTCTGTTCGACAGTGGCTGGGATCTTTTTGACTTTTGATAGTGTTACCTCATAATTAGATATTAGAATTAGTAAACTGGAACAAAGAATCTAGGAGCACATAAGGTAATTCTATTGCAATATTTAAAATTTTCATATAGATAATATTGATAGTTCCTTTCCCGTATACAAGTGACTCATTGGTACCTTTCTTCTTTGTCAAACTGCTATCCCGTTTTGTTCTTGTATTCAGTTTGCTAAAAGCTGGATCAAGGGAAATTTCATCTATCAAAGTATATCCATGGTTTCAAAATGATATATGAAAATTGAGTGGTAAATTTGAAGAATAGGCCTCACTCACTATATTAGCAATTGCTGACTATATAACTATACTAAATTTTACATCTGAAAAACAACATGTGAGAGTTCAAGTTTGATGTTTCTAAATTGCACGAAATAATGAAACCAAAGAATTCAAAATTTATGTGTTTAGAATTATATAACCAAATCAAGCGATGAATTATAAAGGAAGAAATCACATTAAACGGAAAGGAAAAGATGGGACAACAAACTTAAGTCTTCGTACATCAAACTAACCATACTATGATATAAGAAAGTGATAAAATATGAAAATATGTTCTTCCTTGACATGCTTAGAAAGATAGAGAATAACTTTTTCGAGTACACTTCTAGAATTGCACACATGAATTCTCATGTAACTACAACAATGTTTTGTGTTTGCTGCACCAAATATTGTCCAAGAAAATTTCAGCAATAACATTTAGAGGAAAAAAAGATACAAATTAGTGATGTTTTAGCCACTGCCACAACTAAAAAAAAGATAGTGATCAGTAGAAAATCCAAATCAAGAAAGGCAAGAGAGGAATGCTCGAGTATAGGGTACTTGCCTATTTTCCTAACTCTATGTTCTGTAGATGCACCACTTCACTATTAAATATTGGATTTCATCTGAATAGAATACTGTCTTTAACCATTCTAAAGAAAATAACATGAGATAGTGGCAAGGTTTCTTGAAAGATTCTATCATTGGGAGATTTTTTTTATCAGAACCAAAAGTTGCTCGGGTTAAAGAGACGTTCATAACCACGCAGCCGAACACATGCCGCTATACCGGTGCACGTAAGGTAATATTCATCTTCCCAATCAGATCAACCTTCCCCACCATGTGGCATCAGTATTCCATTCCTACCAAGAACAGAAACATTGGCCATAAAGGAAACAACCATGAATGCATTCATTACATAGCAGTGCTAGTTGATTAAGTTGAAGCATGCTCTTGATCAGAGGCAAGCCAGTTACTTAGAAGAATGAATGAGAAAGAGATGAACCTAGTAAAAAATTAACTTCCTTTTCCCTGAAATGTCCTCGCGGACGTACATGTCCAGATGACTTCATTTAAATATACTGCACCTAATAGCTTTACTTCAACTTGCTATATTCCTACCAACTGAAATCTTTAGTGTCCGTCTTCATATAACCTTCATTATTCCAAGTAAAAGAAACACCACATAATATAGTATCGATAGAAATGGTACATCCTTGTGTCATACATATGCCTACGTATCACAATGAAAATTCAGGTGTAGTGAAAAACAACATTATGTGTCATTGAACATCAATTGGATAGAAAATCTAAATATAAACATTGGATGGTACATATTCTTGATGATTCTTAAGATAAAGCAAAAGGCGTACATACCTATATATATAAAGCAACAGTTATAGTCAAGAGAAATGGCGCAAAGCTTTACCAGCCGTAGCCTGAGTTTCCCTCCAGCTTACTTGGATCATGTAATAATTCTTCTCCTTGTGAGGAAGCAGGAAATGGTGAAACCCCTGCTGCAGCATGAAGACACACAAACGACCAAGGAAAAAGAGCGGTTAGTAACAGGCTGGTCACCCAAAACTGAGGAGAAACAACAACATTGAACTCCACGAGCGGCTTGCAACAAATACTGACACGACAGCGACCGTCCATTACATGTCTGCTAGAACCTCGGCTGCTTGCGCATGACCCACCTTGCCGCTCTGCCCGTGGCCATCTGCGACTTGGCTGCCGGAGTCGCTGCACCGGCGCTGCCGCACTCGGTCATCACTGTGCGCGAGCCCAGCTGCCTGCGACCTGGCGGCCGGAGTCGCTGCGCCCACGTCATCTGCAGTTCTTGGGCGCAAGATATGCTATGCGCGAGCTGTCCGACTTGGCCGCCGTTGCGCCCACGTCGTCCGTCGCACCGCAAGAGCCGCCACGCGCGTGCAACGCGCCTGCCGCCGTCAGTGACCTGGCCACCAGAGTCGGAGCGCCCACGCCGCCCTCCGCACTCGGTGGACGGAGCCGCTGGACGCGAGCCGTCCGACGCCCGGTCCGTCTGCTAGTTGGCCGCCCATCGGTCGCACTTGGCTGCCTGAGCCACTTAGCTTAATTTGTTCGACGCGTCAGGCTGCTCCGCGGCCCTCCGTGACTTGCGCTCCGCCGTGTCTTGCTCCGCACGATGCGCCGTCCCACAGTTAGGCCGGGCGTCTCAGCCACCAAACCAATTACTGGCAACCGCCAGCCATGAGAGGAGTATGATGTGGATAGAAAGAAGGCCACCATTAACCCCAACCCCAACGAGATATAATCCCAGAGGAGCGGAGGTGAGCAGCACAAATTTGCTCGCTTTGACCGAGCTAAACCGATCCACAACCGGAAAGAGTAAAAAATCAAGCCAATGACAAATTGGTCATAGAAGCATGGCCACCAAATCGACCGTCGTAGTCCGTTGACCGGCGGCTAGCTGCACAGAGTAAAAAATCAAGCCAATGACAAATTGGTCTTAGAAGCATGGCCACCAGATCGACCGTCGTAGTCCGTTGACCGGTGGCTAGCTGCACTGCAGCGCATGCAGAAGAAGAAACGGCCCACACGCAGGCAGGTCACAAAGCAGCTCTGCCGCACATGTATGCAGTGAAGAGGCCCAACCGACCAGCGACGAGCCCCACAAGAGACACAAGGCCAGTCAGATCACTGAGAACGCTCCTAGCCCATGGAGCTTATAGCTTAAAGTAATTTCATACACAACGATCAACTCAACATATGCAAGAGCATCCGGAAAATTCCATCCCCAAAACAGTTTCAGGGACGATGGGAAAACTGTTTCCGGTATCGCTCCGGCTCGGACAAAACATTAACTGTAAAAGCATACCGGAATTTAGTTCCGCCGGCGCGGTGCCGGAAACAGTTTTCTCGTTCAACCGTATTGCTTACAAAAATCATCACACACTACGGTCAAATGTCTTCAACATAGTAGCTACGAACGAAAATATAATCCACCGAATATAAAGTCTAGTAGATTAACTACACATCCAAAATCATGCGTAATATAAATAAAAAGTAAACTATGTCATGGATAGCATCGAGTGAAATGCTCTCCATGCTTTGCACAAACAAACATCCTCCAACTCGGTGTAGTTGTCGCTTCACCCGGGGACCGCGTCGGCCTTTGCTTGGCTGCCGTCGAAGACCTCGTCAACATCCATCTCCTTAGCACCTTCCTCTTCCCCGTTCATTTCATCCTCCTCGGCGACATACTCGGGTGGGAACTCCACATCAAAAGCATCAAGCGGCTCTCCATTGATGTCCACCAAAGCATTATCTAAGATGTGCTCATATGACGCATCATCGGGATAGCTACACAAAGATCGCCGGTGAGCAAAATAGTCGAATTCATCAACAATCCGGAGCAAAAGTGGAGAAATTTACCCCGAGGGCGTGTCGTTGAACATGTTATGGGCAATGGCGGTGGCACTGATATTCGGAGCCACTTGACGTGGAGTCCGTCCTTGCCCGGGCGTGGACTTGCTCTTCTTCGGGCGACTGGACTTTGATTTCCCCCTACTACTCCCAGTTGTTGCAGCTGCGCCCAGCACTGCGGCGGTGTAGCCATACGCGGGCGGCAGGCGCGAGCCGGCGGGTTGATGGGACACGGCTTTGACTTCGGCCACGACGGGCGGGGTCAGTTGGAAGCCATGGCTGGCCTCCAACGGCCGCTTCCTCTTCTGGCCAGCAGCGGGAGGGGTTGGCGCGGCGACGGGGAAGCCGAGATGGCGGGCGGTGGGACGAGGTGCTGGCCAGGGACGACGAACCCGCTGGGCGGGAGCTGGCCGAGATCCATGAAGGCGAATCGAGGTCTCGACGGCGAGGGAGGAAGCCCTAGCGGCGGGTTGGGTGATTCGGGTGGGAGGTGCGAGATGAAGTTTTCGCTCCCGTGTTTCGCGCCAAGGGATAGGGAACCACGAAAAAAGTCCTCCGATCCCGTAGATATGGTGGACTTGGGGGATAGGGGATTTGCTAGAGTTGGTCTATTGTGGTGATTAATTGGCGCTACCTTGTTTTGGTATGCATGGATCAAAAGGTGTGCTCAAGTGTAGTGAAGCTTCCTTGGTCCCTTTGGTTGCATAACTAAAGAGAAGATGTGGTGGACGGGGCTTCACTTTTGTATTTAGCAGCCGGCCGGTCACGTCCTGTTGTTTTTTTTTTTTTTTTTGTGGTCCTTGTGTGTTGTGTGCTGCGCTGTGCACATACGCTTACGGATACAGTCAGCATGCACATATGAGTAGTATTCCATTATGTCGATCGACGCAGCCGCTAGCTAGCGAGCAATGTGGTTGATTCAATTGGGCGCGTGTCACCAGCGCCGGCCCTCCCACTCAAAAAAACAAAAAAAGGATACAGTGCGATCCTCGGTGATTCATGATCATGATTACTGCTACTCAATTTTGGAGGAGTAGTATTTTCAGAAACATCCGTCCTTAATTATGTTCTACAATTAATCGTCCCGAATCAGAAACGTACACATTTATCCGGCCGTGTACCGGAAGAGAAGGAAAAAAAAAGGAAATGCTTGCCGCGTGCAACTTGCTCAAGGACAGCGCGAAAGGAGGCTATAGCTAGCTAGGCGAAGCAAACAAACCAGGCACGAGGAGTGAGCAAATCCAGCAAGCTGGGTTCTGCTTGCTTGGAAGCATAGGCTTCCGTTTCATCGGGGCGGCCGGATGCGTCACGTAGGAGCAATGCAATGCTTGCTCAACATACATTCAGGGAGAAATCCAAATCCCATCCTGCATGTGGAATGTGATTTATAGTAGAGCGGCAAGAAACCCCAAGAAATCCTCCTGGAAGCCAGCGACTTGCCCTTTTCTTATTACTGTGTGCTTGGCTTTGCTTAGCTAGCTTTACGGCAAGATCAAAGTAGCTTTGTAGACCTGGCCAGCAACAGCAAGCAAAAGGACTGCATTGTGTGGAGATGGAAATCAAATCAGGTGCTGCATGTTTCACAGCTCTGCAGAAAAGGCACGTCGGTGACTGTCTCTCTCTATCGAGAGAACATGCACGGGGATCGGTGCCCAATCATGATCAGACGGCCCTCAATCATGCCCATGCCCTCCTACTGCGATACAAGAATCCACATCGGTGAGCGTGGGAATTTCAGCTTCAGTTACTACTTTCTCGGCTTCTCGCCGGCACAGGTGGAGGAGGAGGAGGCGAGACAGAGCAATCAAGCGGCCGCGCCGCACGTGACCATCGCGAAACAGAGTGAGCGGAGAAGGCAACGCACAACAATTAACACGCCGCCCAAGGAAAACCGAGGGCTTTAGACAGAGAGAAGCCACCAAACCAAACACCAAACGCCCGCCGCTACTGCCCTTCCGCCGCTCTCTACTCCTTCTTCTTCTTCTTCTCTTTCCCCCCCTTTCCCGACCCCTCTCGGCCGGCCTGACCCCTCTCCACACAAGCAGAAGCGCAGCATTGGCCGGCGGCGGGCATGATGATGCGGCGGGTCGCGCCGCCGGCGTCAGCGTCGGAGGACGACGCCACAGGGGCCGCGTCCGCGGCGGGGTCGGGGTCGGGCGTGCCCGGCTGGCTCGAGGCCCTCCTCGGCACCCGCTTCTTCCTCGCCTGCGCCGCCCACCCGGGCTCCCCGCGCAACGAGTGCAACATGTTCTGCATCGACTGCCGCGCCACCCCCGCCGCATTCTGCTACTACTGCCGCTCCCACCGCCACGCGTCCCACCGGGTCATCCAGGTCACAACCATTTCCCTTCTTTTCCTCCCTCTTCTCCTCGATTGGGAAGGGAAAGCTCGCGTTTTTTTGACGGTCCCTTCCTCTGTTTCCTTGCCGGCATTGCAGATACGGCGGTCGTCCTACCACGACGTGGTGCGCGTCACGGAGGTGGAGGACGTCCTCGACATCGCCGGCGTCCAGACCTACGTCATCAACAGCGCCAGGGTCCTCTTCCTCAACGAGCGGCCCCAGCCGCGCGGCGCCGGCGCCGCCGCGGGGAAGGCCGCCGCCTCGCCCTACAACTGCGAGATCTGCGGCCGCGCGCTGCTCGACCCCTTCCGATTCTGCTCCCTCGGATGCAAGGTACACCTAACCGAAACTCCCTCGGCTGCAACCTTTTTTTTCTTCTTCGCTTCTGCAAAAGATTGCGCCTTGAAGTGCGTAATTTCTCTATCTACTCCTACTTATTAATTCTTTTCGGCACAATGCCAATGCCGTTCGATCGGTTCGGTTCTGTTCGCTCACGTTTACTCCGTTTCGCCTCCATGCAGTTGGTGGACACCAAGAGGCACGGCCACGAGGCCGCCAGCGGCAATGTCGGCGGCGCCCTCCACGAAGGAGGCAATGAGGCGGAGGTCGGAGGGAGCAAGCACGGCGGCGCGCGGCCTCAGGGTCGGCGGCGGAAGGGGACACCCCACCGCGCGCCGTTCGGTTCGTGACAGATGCCGCCCATCCAAGATCAAACGGAGAAACGGCAATGCCAGGATGGATGGGGAGGAAGTGCACGCAAAAAGGAAGAGCTCCTTCGCCGCTTCTACTCCTCACATACCAAGAAAAAAGAAAAGAAAGATACTACTAGCACCGCCCAACTAGAAAGAAAAGCCAACCACCATGGAATGGAATGGATGGATGGATGGAAGGAGTAAGCGACATGTCCATCTCAACCTCTCACCCTCATTTCTCTCTCACACCATACTGCCATACCATAGGCCATACCAGCATTTGCTACATGACTCTAGCAGCTAGTTCTAGATGCATTTTTTTGGGTGGATCGATTATATAATTTTTTTTACTGCTTGATTAACAGTTTTCTCTACATTGGCTGATGAATTACATAGTACATTGTTGATTGTTCCCATATTAGCACTCTTTTTTCATTTTCCTTTTCCTTTTGAGACGAAACATTGTTACTGCTAGCTCCATTTGTACTCGCTTGGTGGTGTGGGAGAAAAGAATCTACACATACGTACAATGCAGGCCTGGGAGCAATGAAAGAAAGGAAGATGATTGTCTTTATGCCTGTCTGCTGCTTTGACCTAGCCAATGCAATGTTGCTGCTGATTCATTTCATTATATATATTTATATATATTTGTTATATGCGGTCCGATGCTGTCGTTGCTGGCCTGGCCTTTTCTGTACATAATGAGCTAGCTAGCTCATCTTGGAGCGAATATAATGCGCTTTCTTGGATGATACTGCTGTTGGGACATCCAGCTCTACATTGTGCTTGCTACCCCACACTTGTTTCTTTCTCGTAAGTTCTCTCATGGTGTGATCAACTAGATTAATTAGGCTGGATTATACTATATGCTACCCTAATTAAGGGCATATAATGCAGATCATAAAGTACAAAATCATGCGTTAATTACCAATATATTAAGTATCTTTTGCTGTTGTTTTTATTTTGAGAAAAGATTGATTTCTGTCTGTTGTTGTGGATGATGTTGATGTGAATTGTAATGAGGTAACAGGAAGCCGAAGCGAATAATGAGTAGGCCCAAAGGCCAAACCCACCACATGGGACATGGACGACTTGTGTTGGGTTGGGTCCATTTTGATTCTTTTTTTTAATCAGGTCACTCCCTATCAAACAAGAAGAAAGAAAGATTAATCTACAAAAATAAGAGAAAAATAAATGCATTTCGTCCAAAGTACTGGAGCATGTACTTCCTTTCATAATTTGGTGATTCTTCTCTATGCTAATTAAGCTGGGTAGGTCATGATTAGTGACGTGTATGGTCAGTTGGTCACTCTCTTTCTCTTTGTGTTGGGATGACTTGGAAATACTTCACTACACTTTTGCCATTTCCTAGCTGCTAACTACTGGTGGGTTGGTTTGGTCCCAAGCTACACAATAATAGTAGTGATGAAATGATGATGATGAAGATCATCCCCACTGGCCACTCGAACTGCCCTGCACATAATGGTAGGTAGGTACGGTATGCATGCTTTGCTTGCTTCCGTTTTGAACTTTGAAAGTTTGTATATCTCCTCTTTTGGTCAATGGGTCAACAAAAACTTGCCCATTGGCTCAATACAGACAATATATGGATCTCTCGGTGTCTCCGACTCGATAATTTTTGGGCTGTCATGTAGTTGATATTTTTTGAAAAGAAAAAGGCTTTTAGGAAAAAAAAACATTTCGCTCCTGGAGATCGGATCCCGACGCTAGGAGCCAAACCCTAGCTATGCCGCCTCTCCTCCTACCGCCGATGCGGGAGGGTGGCGGTGGCCCCCCATCTCCTAAGGAGGTGGGTTGCTCCTCGGGGCACAGTGAAGAAGGTGGATCTTAGCCAGCGTGGGGCGGAGGTGACGAGGAAAAGAAGGAAGGGTGGCGGCCCTAGTGGTTTTCACCCATCCAAATCGCTGATCTCTTTTGTCACTTCAGGAATTTAAAAATTACCGTCTTAAACAACACAAAAGATCTACTATGAAGGTACAGACGAAGAGAGATCTGATCGCTACCAACACGGAAATGCGAAACATGTGTTGATGACGATGTCGGTGATACCTGATGAAGGGTCCCACGGTTAATCCTAGCGGTGGGATAGTTGCCGCCACTAGTAGAAAACTGAGTATTAGAGACTGCAGAAGATACGATTTTACCCGTAAAAAAATAACAACCTCGGAAAGGCGACCTCTCATCCGGTTTGTGTAGAAAGGCAGCTTCTAAAGAAAAACCCGGCTCCACTAAGATGTGATCCGTGGAGGGCCAAAATCAATTCCGCCTCCCAAAATCGGTAAGACGGACACGAAATATAACCGACACAGTATCCTACATGATAGGAGCCGGTCTGTATTACGGACGACCTAAAAATATTCGCGCGTCGGACTATAAAAGCGCCCGACTCATATGTTATTTTATGAAAGTTGAGCATGTACATCTCGGGTGACACGATGAATTCGTTGTCCTCGGTCTTCATTGAGAATGAAGCATGGGAAGCACCGATGTCGGGGGGATACCCCCGAGTAGGGTAAAGGCAAGTGCTAAAGGGCAAGATCAAAAGAGACACTTGGCAGAGTAGCGGCTACCCGACACTCGCTACCTGGTCGTCCGCTATTCGGCCGTACACACTGAAGGCTAGGAGGAAGAATCAGGGAAGTTATTCTCCTCCGGGTAGAGGAAGTGGTCCGAGTAGAAATGGCGGTCTCCTACTCAGGCCAGAAGTCAAAGGAGCCGTTCTGACACAGGATCCCGCGTATCCCGGGTCCGTACTTTGGCACTGTCCACGGCACTGTTCATCTGCGGAGCGCGTGCCTGACCGTGACAGTGTGTCAGCAGGGCGTCGCAGGATAGGGGGGACCTACTCTGTGTTCGTGGCAGTGATAACATATCAGCTCCTCGGTTCTGCGGAACGACTTTGCACATGAAGACAATCCAGGAAGCCAAAAGGTGTAAAGGTGTCAGCGGGAACCTGGAAGTACACAGTGTGCACATAATGTCGACACCTTGGCTGTATCCGGCTGGGCACCAGTATATAAGGTGCCCTGCCTCCTCCTGCGCGAGGGACGACACGACTAAGGACTACAGTAGCGTAGAGAGAAGGGTGGCTACTCGGTAGTAAGAAATACTTGTACTGTGGCTACTCGGTGAGACTCGAATATAAAGAGAGAAAGGCAGGAGTAGGGGTTTTACCTCCACACGAGGGCCCTGAACCTGGGTAGATCTTGTTGTTTGCGGTGCTAGCTTCACACTCACGCGGCTACTCGCTGCGTGATCCCTCCCCGAGCGCCTCCAGCGTCCATCGTCCCCACAACTTTAGCCATCCTATGGCATCTGCCGTGACACCACCACGACAGTTGGTGCCCACCGTGGGGCAACCAGCGGCGCTGGCTGGAGTTTCCGTTCGGACTGGATCGATTTCGGCTACCGGAGAGCGCGTGGTTTGTGGCCTTGTCCACAGATTCGGCTCCTTCGACTTCGTCACCGACAACGCCGGCGATTTCGGCGGCAGGGCCATGCCGGAGGGCGGCTCGGTGATTTCTTTCGGCGCGCACCTCGTCTACGTCGCCACCGTCATCGACCGCGAGTACCCTGAGCTGGTGCATGTCGCGGAAGATCCACCTGCTGTCATCGCTGCACGCGGGAGGCCGTTGGGCCGCTCTGCGGACGCCGCGGAGGTGATGATGACCGGCCCTGCTGCTGACGCCGGGAAGGGTGCGGCTGCTACCGCCACGGGCGTCATCGAGGATCTCGCTGGCCCGAGTGCTGGCGGGAAGACGCACAAGCCTTACGAGAAGGACTGCAATCTTGCTCCCTCCACTACTCCGATGATACCCGCGTCCGCCGTGCGGACGGGTATGCTGCCTCCCACTGATCTTGAGCTCTTGTCCATGAAGGCCCAGCTCGACCGGCAGCGCCAGGAGCTGCTCGCCGAGCAGGCGGAGTTGGAGAAGATTAGGCTAGAGCTTAGTCTAGATCAGAACGAGTACAACAAGGCTCACGGTTTTACTCCAGTTGTTAGGAGAGCTAGCAAAGTAGGTGCTACGCGTCGCAACTTAGGCGCCGAGATGGCAACGGTTATAGAGCCTCCCAGTCAGTCCGCCACCGCAAACACCTCCACCAGACCCAGATACAGTACCCCCGCCAAAACCCTTAGAGCTGCTGAGGCTGTAGCCGCAGAGTTGCCGCATCTCGACGGCGACGCGCGCGTTAGGCAGCAGGAGAGGCTCAATGAGCTGGTACTAGAGGCTGCTAGGCAGAACGAGGAGTTCCGGAAAGCCAATCCGGGTGCTGGAGCTTCTCAGGTGGTGCACTCGCATGCGGCTAGATCTAACGATTAGGCTTCATCTCCGCATCCTAGTCGCGAGAGGGACCGAAGTGGGAAGGCAGAGGCAGGCAAATGCAGGTGTACGACCCGGCTGTCGCCGCGAAACAGCTCGCTGTGCCGCGACAGTCCGGTCAAAAACACAACACTGCAGGAGCAGGCTATCAAGCCCAAAAAGCTCACAGCCAGCCGCGGGATGGAGAACGCCCAGGACCTTCTCGTCATCAGGCTGCTCAGCCTACTCGGCCGAGGCCCCAGCCGCGCGCAGTCGCGCCAGCCGCCAACCCGGTGGAGCAGCCTGCAGTCGTGCAGGTGGACAGATATGATGATGGCTACTCGGCCGTGGGGTTGGCTGGCTATGACATACTGGATCGTGTGGGTGAGCGCATGCTGGAGCCCAGTGACGCGAGGCACAAGCTGGACCGGATTTCTCTATCCGCGCAACTCGAGAGCAAGGGGCCGCCTGGCCCAGAATGCTTTGGTCCCCGCATCATGACGGAGCCATCCTTGAAGCAGTTCCAGCTCGCAAGGGGGACCAAGTGCTATGACGGCAGCACCAAACCGGAGGATTGGCTAAATGACTATGTCACAGCCGTGCACATTGCATGCGGCAATCGGAGGTGGGCCGTGCGGTACATCCCGCAGATGCTCGAGGGACCGGCAAGAACCTGCCTCAACAACTTGCCCAAGCACAGCATCAACTGCTGGCTTGATTTCACGGAGGCATTCGTCAGCAACTTCACCAGCACCTACCGGAGGCCGAATAGGCCGCAGCAGCTATCCGCTTGCAGGCAGCGGGAAGAGGAGACAGACCGCGAGTATCTTACTCGGTGGAGCACTCTGAGGAACACCTGTGAGGGTGTGAATGAGGCCCAGGCCATCACTTGGTTTGCGCAGGGTTGCAGACATGGCAGCATGTTGTGGCAAAGACTCCAGAGGGAGATGCCGAGTACTCTTGCCGAGACCATCCGGATTGCGGATCAGTACGCACTCGGCGACCCGACGCAGCCCCTTCTTGATGCTCCTGAGCCAAGGAGGAACTACCACATCAACAGCAGCAAGCGCAATGAGTTCCGCAACAAGCGCAGAGGTGACCGGATCGACACCCGGTATGACCCAGAGGAGGTGAATGCAGTGGCTATCGGAGCTGGGAGTAGCCAGAGGCCGAAAACTGCTGGAGCTCCATACGGGCAGAACCAGAATCAGGGCCAAGGCAACAAGAAGCAGGGTAGCGGCAGCTCGGGTCCTGCTCCAAACTTCGTGTTCAAGGACATGAAGGATGGCCCATGCAGCTTCCACACTCGGCATCCCGCAAGACCCGCCAACCACACTACTCGGCAGTGCAGTTGGTGGGAAGAGATCAAGAACGAGGGCCTGCCTCCTCCTCCTCCTCTGCCGACTGCGAATGCCGCTGTACAGCCTGCCCGCGCACCTGCTGCTCGGCCTCCAGCCTTCCCGAGAAGAGAGAATGTGAACCAGGTGGCTTTAGGAGCCAACCGCTACTTCAACAATGATGGCTACCGCAACAACAGCAACAACAACTACTACACCCGCAACAACAACAGAGGCAACAACAACAACAACAACAACAACCAAGGTAACAACAACAATGGCAACAATGGTGGCGGAGACCGCAATCGGTACCAGGAGCACCACGAGAGCTACATGATCTTCACCTCGGAGCCTGTCGACAAGAAATCACAGCACATGCGCGCCATGGAGGTCAATGCTGTGATCCCTGCTGTTCCTCACTATATGCATTGGTGCAACCAAGAGATCACGTGGTCCCGAGTAGATCATCCCAAGGTGATGCCCAACCCGGGTAGCTACGCCTTGGTGCTGGATCCTACCTTCTTAGGTCCCGAGAAGAATGTGAGGTTCAGCAAGGTACTGATCGACAACGGCAGCAGCATCAACATTGTGTACAGAGACACACTCGAGAAGCTCGGTATGGCCGAGAACATGCTGCTACCTAGCAAGACCACTTTCCATGGCATTGTGCCGGGAGTCTCGTGCAACCCGATTGGCCGAGTATGGATAGATGTGCTATTCGGCACCAGGGAGAACTGCCGCACAGAGAGTCTGCAGTTCGAGGTGGTTGATCACCAGAGCCCCTACCACGCTCTACTCGGCAGGCCTGCTCTGAGCAAATTTATGGCCTCTACCCACACTGCATATCTGAAGATGAAGATCCCTGGTCCCAATGGCGTGATTACCATCTCTGGTGACTAAAAGAAGTCCATGGAGTGTGCCTCTGCTGGTTCTCAGTTGGCGGAGTCCATGGTGATTGCCGCCGAGAAGAAAAAGATGTACGAGGTGGTGGCTATGGCGCAGTCCGCGCAAGCTGGTGCGCAGGGCGTGCCGAGTTCCCAGCACGGAACCGCGTTCCAGGCGTCTCAAGAGACAAAGAAGATCCAGGTTGACCCTGAGTTCCCCGACCGTGTGGCCATCATTGGCTCCGGGTTGGGGGAGAAATAGGAAAGCGAGCTCATCCACTTCCTCCGTGAGAATCGGGACGTGTTTGCCTGGTCCAATGAGGATTTACCAGGTGTCCCGAGGGAGTTGGTTGAGCACTCGCTACATGTGCGTCCTGACGCCAAACCAGTGAAGCAGGCTATGCGCCGTTTTGGGGATGAGAGAAGGAAGGCTATAGGTGACCAGATCACCAAGTTGCTGATAAGCAATTTCATCATGGAGGTGCTGCATCTAGACTGGCTAGCCAACCCGGTCATGGTCGAGAAGAAGAAGGAGGATCCCAAGGCTGCTACCGCATGGCGTATGTGCGTCGACTACACCGACTTGAACAAGGCATGCCCCAAGGATCCTTTTACGCTACCTCGCATCGATCAGGTGATCGATTCCACTGCTGGTTGTGAACTGCTGTCTTTCATAGATGCCTACTCTGGTTTTCACCAGATAGCTCTCAATCCTGCTGATCAAATAAAGACTGCTTTCATTACCCCGTACGGGGCTTATTGCTATCGTGTCATGTGTTTCGGGTTGCGGAATGCGGGTGCCACTTATCAGAGATGCATGCAGAAATGCTTGCATGATCAACTCGGCAAAAATGTGCAGGTGTACGTAGATGACATTGTCATCAAAACGAATAAAACACATACTCTGCTTAGTGACCTTGAGGAAACTTTCGCTAACTTGCGCAAGTATAAGATGAAGCTGAACCCGAGTAAATGCAGCTTTGGCGTCCCGGCTGGCAAGCTACTCGGCTTCTTGGTATCCAGTCGGGGCATTGAGGCCAATCCTTCAAAGATAAAAGCTATTGAGAGCATGTCTTTGCCGAGATCCCTGAAGGATGTGCAAAAATTCACTGGGTGCTTGGCATCTCTAAGCCGTTTCCTCGGCAGAATGGGCGAGAAGGCCCTGCCTTTGTACGAGTTGATGAAGAAAAGTGACAAGTTCGTCTGGACACCGCAGGCGGATGTGGCATTCAAAGAGCTAAAGGCAATGCTGGGTAGCGCTCCCATCTTGGCTAGTACGCTACCCAAGGAGCCAATGCTGCTATACATTGCTGCTACTAACCAGGTAGTGAGTGTGGTGATTGTGGTGGAACGAGAAGAAGAAGGCAAGATTGTGCAGAGGCTGGTATATTATCTCAGTGAGGTGCTGTCCAGCTCCAAACAGAATTACCCTCACTACCAGAAGATGACTTACGACGTGTACCTGGGAGCCAAGAAACTAAAGCACTACTTCCAAGAGCACCCCATCACGGTAGTGAGCTCAGCTCCCATCTCGGATATCATGGGCAACAAGGAAGCGAGTGGCAGAGTAGCCAAGTGGGCAATCGAGCTAGCCGCATACGCTCCCGCGTATGCGAGAAGAGAAGCCATCAAGTCTCAAATCCTGGCAGAATTTCTGGTGGATTGGGATGAGGTGCAATATGAGCCTCCCACTCCGGTATCCAATTACTGGAAGATGCACTTTGATGGCTCCAAGATGAAAGAAGGCCTTGGTGCTGGCGTAGTGCTTACGTCACCCAAGCGAGATCAACTCAAGTATGTGCTGCAAATTCACTTCAAGGCATCCAACAATGTTGCAGAGTACGAGGCCGTGGTGCACGGCTTGAAGGTGGCGAAGGAAGTTGGCGTGCAGCGCATCATATGCTATGGCGACTCGGATCTAGTTGTGCAGCAAGTCTCTGGCACTTGGGATGCTCTGGATGCCAACATGGCGTCATACCGCTTCCTGGTTCAAACCATGACAGGATTCTTTGAAGGTTGCGAGTTCCAGCACATCCACCGAGCAGAGAATGAAGCAGCTGATGAGCTGTCCAAGTTGGGATCTTCACGGCAGCACATCCCGGCTGGGATTGCCTTGGAGCATTTGAGAAAGCCATCCATCAAGCCATCCCCCAACTCGGAGTCCATCTTCGTTCCTTCTCTGCCTGATGAGGAAGCAGTTCCAATGGAGATTGACTGGGAAGGTGCAAAAGGAGACCCGGGGACTGGCGCCTGCAACTCGGGGACTGGCGCCTGCAACCCGGGGACTGTCCCTCTCTACTCGGGGACTGCTCCTCCTTACTCGTGGACTGCTCCTCCTTACTCGGGGACTGCCCCTCTCAGCTCGGGGACTGTCGCATTCTTCGAAGAAGTCCTGGCAAACCGTTCGGGACTGCAGAGAGTAAACCCGAACGCAGAAAAAGATGCAACAGTGCCCGTTCCAATGGAAGTGGACGAACCAGTGTTTCCCGCGCGGGAGACGCCGAGTTGGGCCATGCCCATACTATCCTTTCTAAGGGACGGTACCCTGCCAGAAGATGAGGTGACTGCAAGGCAGACTCAGAGAAGATCCAAGGGCTACACCATATTCAGAGATGTGCAGTACAAGAGAAGTGCCACTGGCGTGCTGCAACGCTGCGTGGACCCGGAAGAAGGAGAGGAAATTCTGGTGGAGATACACCAAGGAGAATGTGGGCATCACGCCTCTTCTCGGGCTCTTGTCAAGAAGGCTTTTCGGCATGGTTTCTACTGGCTCACCGCTCTGCAGCAAGCTGAAGACATCGTGAGAAAGTGCAACGGTTGCCAGAGATTCGCAAGTAAGATCCACATGCCTGCTTCCGAGTTGAAAACCATTCCCATCACTTGGCCGTTTGCTGTTTGGTGTTTGGATATGGTTGGCCCCTTCAAGCCGGCTAGAGGCAACATGACACACATCTTAGTCATGGTGGACAAGTTCACCAAGTGGATTGAAGTGAAGCCTATTCGGAAGTGCGATGGAGCTACAGCCGTGAAATTCTTAAAGGATGTGATCCTGAGATACGGCTACCCGCACAGCATCATCACCGATAACGGCACCAACTTTGCTGAGGGAGCCATGGTGAGATTCTGCAGAGATAAGCACATCCGACTAGATGTCGCGTCTGTCGCGCATCCCGCGTCCAATGGGCAGGTGGAAAGAGCAAATGGCATGCTGCTTGCAGGCATAAAGCCAAGGCTGATTGAGCCGCTGCTGAAAACACCAGGGTGTTGGCTAGACGAGTTGCCAGCGGTGTTGTGGAGTCTAAGGACTACCCCTAACCGGTCAACCGGCTACACACCATTCTTCTTGGTTTACGGGGCTGAAGCCGTGTTGCCAATCGACCTAGAGCATGACTCCCCCGAGTAACCCTCTACACTGAGGCGGAGGCGAGAGAAGCTCGAGAAGACGACGTTGACCTGCTAGAAGAAGCAAGAGAGCTTACTCTGTCACGTTCGGCTGTTTACCAGCAAAACTTGAGGCGTTATCACAGCCGAAAAGTGAGCCCAAGGGTTTTCCGAGAAGGAGACATGGTCCTGAGGCTTGTGCAACGCACAACCGGGATGCACAAGCTGTCCCCTCCGTGGGAAGGACCGTTCATTGTGAGAAAGGCTTTGCACAATGATGCCTATTACCTTGTCGACGTACGTCCATCACAGGAGAACAGGGCGGATAAAGCTGGAGAGGAGTCTAAGCGCCCCTGGAATGTGGCTCTACTTCGTCACTTTCATTCATGAGCAAAAGTGTGTATGTACTCTCTTATCCGAGTAAAAGCTCCTACCCTGCAATCAAAAATTGAACTCGGGGACTGCCCTCGTCCAAAATCGCTGTAAGTGTTTCTACTCTGTTGTTTCTTTGTCTATTCGGTTGCTACGCTTAGAATTTCAAAAGCATACGAAGTAGTGTGTTCATACTCACCGGACACTCTGTGACTCTGCTGCTGTCCGCAAACCGGCTTCATGGCAAGCCAGAGAACAAGCCAAAGAGTCAATGAACACATGAAAAATTGCAAAGGGAAGGAAGCGTGTGGCAACCGAGTAGAGTGTTTTTTGCTGTCTGTTGTTGTCCTTTTCGGCTATGTGGTGGGTAGCGTTACTATGACTGTTTCCTAAGTGGCTAAGTATTTGAAACCTCAACTTTGAACTCTTGTGACTCGAATACCAAAAAAGCAACAAGTTGCAGGTAAGAGCTGAGATGAAAAGGAAAGGTGGATGAAAAATGCAACTCGGGGACTCGCATGATAACGCAACCCGGCATCAAGCCAAAGCTGCTCAAATTACTAAGTATAAAAACTTCAAATGAGATAAAACTGAGTAGCAACGGGAAGGTAAATTGTTTAGTACATCTGCACCCGGCATTCCGGGGATCTGATAAAGGTTTCAAGCATAAGCGTGGAAGGACATAATCAAGTGGAAGTAGCAGCGCTTTCGATGTTGGCCTTGGCAGCGTCAGCGTCGTTGGTGGCCTTGGTAGCATCAGCTTCCGAGTTGACGGCGTCAGTCTTTGCAGCATCTGCTTCGGGATTGGTGGCAGCCTGGTCAGAGGTGGCCGTAGCCACCGAGATGGGGTCCGTCACCGAAGTGGAGGCAGCTGATTGAGCGCGGAGTCGCGCCGTGTCGTCAAGGGCTGCGCCTGACGAAGTGCCGAACTCAAGGGCCGCGGTGTCGATGGTCATCTCCACGCTTTCGGCTTCCTCGTCGCTATCCTTGACGACCGTGCCCTTGCCCTTCCCGGACTTCTCATCGGTGCTGGCGAAGAAGCTCATCCCGTCTGACACCGTGGCCTCCTCGTCATCATCTCCATCCTCGTCGTCGCCCTCGCCTTCCACATCCGTGTCGGGCTCGGGGAGGCCTTCGATGTAATGCGCGGTATCCGCGTAGGAGGCGATCTCCCACGCGACTACCTGACGGCGAGCCACGCACTCGGGTTCCTTCTCCCACTTGGAATCGTGGCACATCTCGAGGATGGTATTGAGATTGAGGTTCTCATACCAGCTGCAGATGAAGAGGAGCAGCATATCCGCGCCTGCCCGAGCTCCGGATGCTCGCCACTTCTTCAGCTCGGCCTTGACGCCATTCAGCTTCTCGGCGAGCCCGCGGATGGTTGCTGGCACAGAATCGCGAGGCCAAAACAAGTCATGGAGCTTGAAGGCAGTGCGCACCAGATCGGTGCCCACGCCCCTCAGACGCTAGAGCTGCCCCTGCATGTTGGTTAGGCTGTCTTCGATCGAGGCTTTAGTGTCCATAGGCTCGCCCTTCTCGGTGCGAGCTGCCTGGGCCTTTGATAGAGCAGGTTTGCAAGCCGAGCTGAGGTCGGGGAAAATTTCTGAAAAAGCTATCAAGAAGATTAGAGACAGAGGCAGAGAAGAGAAGCGAATCGAGCAGCAGAGAAGCAAAAGGAGACAGCGAAGTGCAGAAAAGCGGGTACTTACTGTTCAGCTCGCAAAGTAGCGACTGCAGCCTCTTCTCCCATGACTCCTCATCAGCAACATGCCTTTCTTCCACCCTCCGGAACTGGGCCAACTGGAGCATGAGATCCGAGTTGCTCTTCCTTAGCGTGTCGCACTCCAGTTCAAGAGCCCTTTTCTCGGCCTTGGCAGCTGCTTCAATCTTGTTCTTCTCGGCCGCTATCTTGTTCTTTTCGGCAGCTATGTCAAGGACATTTTGGAGGGCGGCTCGCAGCTGTACTTGGAGAGGTTCCATCTCGGTGGTGTGCTCTTTCTTAAGCTCTACTGCTTGGCTCTCCAATTGCTGCTGCACCTCGGCGGGTTTGAGGCAGTCGAGATGCTCCTCGACAAATTTCTTGTGATCTTCTGCGAGGGAGGAACAAGGTTAGCAGAGTAGCGAAGAAAAAAGAAGAAAGATGAGCCGAGAAGACGGCAACTCACCTTCCATTTTCTTGATGGTGGTCTCAGCGTTCTCAACAAACACATGGCAGTGTTGGTGCTCATCTTCCAGTTTCTTAAACTTACCTGCAGGGTGAAATCGGTTAAAGCAGAAAGCATAAGCGGGCGTAAACACGAAACGCATGAACCGCACAGCTAAAAACTTACTTTCGATCTTAGAAATCTTGAGAGTACGGTCCACGGCCTCCTTCTCTGTCGCAGCATCGCTTTTGCGTTATGCTTCTAGGGCCTCAAGGCGCCTTCTTGCAATGCTGTGATTCCAGAGCAGCGACCGGTACAGATTTGTTCTCTGCAAGAGGCTATTCTGAGAGGCAGAAAG
Organism: Alopecurus myosuroides; assembly: GCA_028641055.1. Lineage (NCBI taxonomy): Eukaryota > Viridiplantae > Streptophyta > Magnoliopsida > Poales > Poaceae > Alopecurus > Alopecurus myosuroides. Next base: position 431,507,486 of record CM054057.1, read on the forward strand.
AAAAGGAATCAGACAAAGTTTTGAAGATTCAACCCGAGAAGACGGCAACTCGGTTGAGTATACGTCTACTCGGCCCGAATCTCGGGGACTGGGTGGTGGATAAGAAGAAGGAGAAGAGTAGAAGAGAAGAAAAAAGCAACTCGGAACAGACAAGCAAAACTTACCGCGTAGGTTTGCTCGATGTCTTCTGCATTTTTGCGGTGGACGAACAACTTCGCGACAAGCGTACTGGTGGAGGTCGAGATGGTCATGGGATTGTAGCCCATGTACGCCTTGTTCCAATCAGTGCGCCAGTGGTCCAGCTTGCCCAAGGCAAGGCCGTGCCAGGGCTTGTTGCCAAGGACGTCGCTGTTCCAGTCAGCTTCAATGAAGCCTACCCGGTCGATCATCTGCTCAAGCCCCGTGGACGTCACCTCGGTCTCCTGGACCTCACGCGAGGAAATTGAAAGGGCCCTGTCCTTGTTCTTTGCTGGCGGTTTGGAGTCCACAGCCTGGACCTGTTTGCCTCTGGTGATGGCAAGTTTCTTCTCGGCCGCGCTTAGCGGGATGCTGTACTGCTTGCTCGTCTGCAACATGTAAGGCGGGTAGGCAGGCGGATCGCGAAGGCTTGATCCAGCAGGAATGCCTTCAGCGCTGCCGGAAGCACCAATAGTGAGATGCGCACTCTTCACGGCAGGCTTCGCCTTTGGTTTAGGTGGCGGCATCGCGGCAGAATCTTGCGCAGCGCCACGAGGAGGATTCCTGCGGACAGCGGCGTCTGGCTGAGCAGCTGGCTTCTTGGCGGTTTTCTTCTCGGTGGCCTTCTTCTCGGCGGCTGGCTTCTCGGCGGTTTTCTTCTCGGTGGCCTTCTTCTCGGCGGCTGGCTTCTCGACAGTTTTCTTCTCAGCAGCCTTCTTCTCGGCCGCATCTTTCTTAGCTGGAGAGCTGGCTGCAATCTTGGTCTTCTTCACCGGCGGGGAGCTCGGTGCGGTGGATGAGGTGCCCTGCTGGGTAGGCGGCACCAAGGGCCCGCTACCCGGCGCAGCATCCGGCTGCGCGTGGCTCTGCAGATCCAGCTCCACATCGGTGGTCTCAACCCGCTGCTCGGCAGCGGGGTCTTGCGGTTGATCTTCTTGTCCTTCTACCCGCGGCTGGGCCGCGGGGTCGTCTTGGGCAGCAGCGTCAGAGTCATGCTGCCCCTGGTTTTCTTCCTGCCGCTCAAAGGCGGCATGATCTTGTTGCTCGGGGGCCTTGCTCTGCGTCCTCCCCGGCTGCGGCAGCTGGGGGAGATAGTGGTCTATTGTCGTGAGCAGCATCCTGTGCTTCCTGCTCTGCGCGGGCCTGCTGCTCCTGATCAGCATCGCGGGCACCAGTATCCATGTCCTGGGCGTTGTCCTCATCTTCTCCTTTCACGGGAGAGGGCGAGCGCACCCTGTCCCGTGCAGCGACCTCGTCCTCTTCAGAGAGGTCGATGAGCGCATCTACGTCGATGGCGGATCTCTTCTTGGACTTGGACTTGGTGGGTGCGGCAGCAGCATTAGCATCCAAGGGGGCGCTGAAGAGAAGAAAGAAGTTCATAAGAAGAGTGTGGGAAACAGAAGAAATTGAGAAGCAGTAGCAGAATAAGGAGTTCCGAGAAAGCAGCAACAGCAAATGGCAACTTGGAAGAAAATCGCTTACCCGACACGAGAAGGGGGTAGCCATCTCCCCTGCTTGACTTTCTTCACGGCTTGCTTGGGCTTCTTGCTGGTGGGGATCTTGAGCACCGCTACCCGCCCTCTTGAGAGTAGCGGGAGCAGCAACCGCAAGCAGATCGGCGTCAAGGGCCTCCTCGTCCTCGTCCTCGCGCTCCTCTTCAGCATCAGCATCAGCGTCAGCATCTTCTGTAGATTTGAGAAGAAGAAAACAGTTAGGAAACAGGAGGAAATTGGGTTGTGCTACTCGCGACCATAAAGGTGAACTCAATCACCTTCGGCGTCATCTTCGGACCAATCCCGAACGGACGCGTCGACGTGATGCTTATCCGTCTGGGCGACATGAGGAATATTGAGTTTGTCCGCGGTGTCGTAGGAGACCTCGTCGTCCTCTGTCCGATCTGCGTGCCAATTGGCCTTGAAGCGCTCCTCGCTCTCAGCGAGTTGGCGAGAAAGGCGCTGGAGATATAAGAAGGCAACATGAATCAGTTGAACAGCATAAGGGATTCTACCCGGAGCGGAATGCTAGCACGAAGCATAATACTGCTAAGTGTCCTACTCGGCGTGGCGTGCAAACATAAAGCACATGAAGCCTAAGCAATACGGCTAAGTGTCCTACTCGGCGTGGCGTGCAAACATAAAGCACATGAATCCTAAGCAATACGGCTAAGTGTCCTACTCGGAATCTGTATGCAGGAAACAAGGAGAAGAGTACTAACCCGCTTGATGGGCTTCGTGCGGCTGTACGGCATGAAGCCGTACCGCCAGTTGTCCCTGAGGCCGGTGCTCATGATGGAACGCGCCCAGACGGCCACATCCGCGTTGCTGAGCTCGAATGTAGTCGTCCGAGTGCAGTCTCGGTTGCCGCCCATGTAGCACATGAGGTGTACGCGGCGTTGCAGCAGGAGCACCCGCCTGGAGATCCAGCAGGCGATGGGGTCGTCGTCCTTGAGCCCGCTCTCCTTCAGCTTGGCGAGGCGCGCGTTGATCTGCTTGATGTCGTCGTCTAGCGGGGGCTTGAATCCCCAATTCTGCCCGGTAGGAGGCGAATTGGTCCACCGGGGAAGATTGATCTGGTCTACCACGGGCTCGTCCTTCTTGACAGGGATGTTCTTCACATAGAAGAACGTCCTCTGCCATTTGCGCACCGAGTCAAGCCCCTTGATGCGCGGGTGATTGGTCCCGCTGCGCTGCACCATCATGGCGCTACCAGTCTCGGTCACGCCGCGGCTGCTCTCCGCGCTACCCGGCTTGGCCTTGCTTTGCTTCCTGAAGAAGAAGAAGCGCGCCCAGGTCATCGGGGTGGGGCGCACGACCAGAAATGCCTCGCACACCACGGCGTGGTATGCGAGCATCACCACCGCATTCGGAGGCAGGTGGTGCTGCAGGATCCCGAAGTGGTCGAGGAAGCCGCAGAAGAAATCCGAGGCCGGAAGCCCGAATCCCCGCACGAAGTGCGCGAGGAAGACCACGTGCTCGTCCGCCTCCGGAGCGGGGACGAGCTCGCCAGCGGGAGGCCGGCAACGGACGCCGGCAGGAACTCGTCGCGTGTTCACCAGCCACTGGCACTCCTCTGCAGTGACGGTGGATCCAGACCACCCGGCACGGGCGCCGTCGTCATGAGCCATCGAGCATGGGAGGAGATTTGGTGATGATTTGGTGGAATTTGGCGGAAAGGATCAGCCTTTCGGCGCTACGAGGGGCACGGCGGCGAAGAGCTCGACGGCGGCGGAGAAACGAAGAGGCGAGGGGAAAGTGAAGGCAGGAAGAGGAGAAGGGAGTTACCGAGGGGGTATTTATACCTCCCCTCGGGTTGCCGTTACGATTGGAATTAGTGGGATCAGTTATGCCCGGAGATCGTGCGGCGTGGGGTGTGTGGGCCGGTTAGAAACGCACACAGCGCAGAACGCGCGCGTAACGGCCACAATTGATCCCACGATGTGATCGTGGGTAATAACTGCGCTTGATGGGACATAACGGGCTAGTGGGCCCGGGCCGTGAAAACTGGGCGCGTGGCCTGTCAGATCCCGGGCACCGAGGCGTCGGGAGTACGGGAACGTGACACGTGCCCAGTTGCGCTGCTGAAAGCCGGATTTCGCTCTGCCACGCAGAGATTCTGTTTGGAAAATTCGCCAAGTCATTTTACTCGGTGACAGGGAAGAGAAGCGGCCCTATTCGGAAAAGAGGAGACTTGAGACAGAATACAGAGCTACTCGGAGGTTCTACTCAGCAACCTAGAGCTCAAAGGCAAGATTGGTTTTTAAGCTTGCAGAGCCCAGTCAACAAGTTCGCAGGACTCTACCAGCTTCGGGGACTAATGTCGGGGGGATAACCCCGAGTAGGGTAAAGGCAAGTGCTAAAGGGCAAGATCAAAAGAGACACTTGGCAGAGTAGCGGCTACCCGGCACTCGCTGCCTGGTCGTCCGCTATTCGGCCGTACACACTGAAGGCCAGGAGGAAGAATCAGGGAAGTTATTCTCCTCCGGGTAGAGGAAGTGGTCCGAGTAGAAATGGCGGTCTCCTACTAGGGCCAGAAGTCAAAGGAGCCGTTCTGACACAGGATCCCGCGTATCCTGGGTCCGTACTTTGGCACTGTCCACGACATTGTTCATCTGCGGAGCGCGTGCCTGACCGTGACAGTGTGTCAGCAGGGCGTCGCAGGATAGGGGGGACCTACTCTGTGTTCGTGGCAGTGATAACAGATCAGCTCCTCGGTTCTGCGGAACGACTTTGCACATGAAGACAATCCAGGAAGCCAAAAGGTGTAAAGGTGTCAGCAGGAACCCGGAAGTACACAGTGTGCACATAATGTCGACACCTTGGCTGTATCCGGCTGGGCACCAGTATATAAGGTGCCCTGCCTCCTCCTGCGCGAGGGACGACACGACTAAGGACTACAGTAGCGTAGAGAGAAGGGTGGCTACTCGTTAGTAAGAAACACTTGTACTGTGGCTACTCGGTGAGACTCGAATATAAAGAGAGAAAGGTAGGAGTAGGGGTTTTACCTCCACACGAGGGCCCTGAACCTGGGTAGATCTTGTTGTTTGCGGTGCTAGCTTCACACTCACGCGGCTACTCGCTGCGTGATCCCTCCCCGAGCGCCTCCAGCGTCCATCGTCCCCACAACTTTAGCCATCCTATGGCATCTGCCGTGACACCACCACGACAACCGAATGCAAAGGTGACCTGAAGGCTCCAGGCCCAGATGGTATGCTGGCAATATTGTGTTAGAAATTCTGGGTGGCAAAGTCATATCTGAGGTACTACATGTATTGAATAGAGGGAATATGATTGAGAATTGGAATGTTACAACTGTGGCATTAATTCCAAAAACAAAGAACCCACAACGTATAAAAGACCTGAACCCAATCAGCGTCATAACCATCCCCATCTTGTCAAGTTTATATGGCTAAAACTATAGGCGGGTGACTCTGATGATTGCACCAAGACTAGTATCAGAGTCCAAGCTTTCCTTGATGAAATCATATCTCGAAACCAGAGTGCATTCCTCCCCGACATACTGATCATTGACGACGTTCTAGTAGATATGGTTTCATGGATCTTAACCTTGATATGTGCAAACCATTGATCCCGTTGAGTGGAACTTCTTGTGGAAATGCTCAACAATCTTGGCTTTCTCAATCCTGGGTTTCTGTCACATCCCAATTTTGGAATACCTGATAACACTGTTGTTTTGCTAATTGCTTGACAATTAAACTTTGGTTGTGTTTGTTTGAGTGCAACTAAACAAACTAATCATATAAACTTGCATGGCTAAGAAATTGAAAACAAAATATTCAACATATTGTTCCAATGACTTTGGCAATATTTTCTAAAGTAAATATTGATCAAAGAGTTTTCCAAAACTATCTTATGAATCCAATACTTGTTGAATATTATTCCAAGGTCAAAATTAAGAAAGAGGAAACACTTAATTAATAAATTTCCCTAAAAGTTTATCAGGAAAAAGAGGCATTCTTAAATGCTTCACCAAAATCTTATCAAATGTTTTTCCAACCTTGCAAGCTTAAAAACAAAAGTATTGGAGAGCATTGACTTTATATCTCAAGTCATATAAATATTTTGGCAAAGCATTATTAAAGAAAAGCCAAATGCCTTATTAAATCAAATTTCCAATATTTCTAGAAACAGAAAACTAAAACAAGTTACTATTGGAAACTTTCTTCAAATGATCTGAAATTAATTCCATTGCTTCCTTATATCAAATAAGGAACACTCACAAGAGGAGACCAAAAATTGAATCCATTAAAGCCCTGAAAACATGAATTTTCTCCACAACAACAATTGGAATTTTGAACAAGTTTGTTCTACAAACTTTTTCCAAATGCCATGAAATAAATACCACATGCTCTATATCATAAATAAGGATGAAAACCAAAAGGGCACAAGTTTTTGAATTGATTAAGTTGCCAAAAACCCCTGTTTTCTAGACAGCACCTTTTTGAAATTTGAACAAGTTTGTTCTATGAAGTAACTCAAAATGACTTGAAATTTTTACCAATAAGGAACACATCAAATGAGGAATGTGTGCAAAAAATTATCATTTTTGGAAGCTCCTAAGTAGTCTAATAAATTCAATGTCCATTTATGTAAGAATTCAAATTTGAACAACTTTGAATTATCAAGTCTCTCCAATTGAGCTAATTTTCACACATGTTGTGCAACTCAACTAATAAGAATTTTGGGCAAAAGGAATTTAAATTTTGGCTTTGTTTGCTTGGTGAAAATCACACTTTTCAGAGAGCACAGGGACCTTGTTGTAAATAGCCAGGGGCCTAAATGTAATCCGAGTCACTCATCTTCTTCCTCTAGCCCTCTGTAGAAACAGCACCCCTACTCCATGGCTTCGACTAGAAGCAACCCTTGGGGATAAGAGGCCCCCCATGTGCACCTCTGTGCCTCCTTTCTCTCTCTCTCCCCCCCAATCGAGTTCTTCCCTCTCTCTCCTCTGAAAAAGCACCAACCCGAAACCCTAGAAGTGGTCGCCGGCGAATCGGCCGAAGGAGAGCATGCCGCCGGCCACCGTGTATCCCATCCCCTCCCCCTCGTCGTTCTGAGCGTCCTGGCCCAAGGAATCGTGGCGGGAGCACTCGAGGAGCCCGCGCCATCCTCGTTTCTTCTCCGAGTCCGGCGGACTCCGGCGATGAATCGCCGCCGCCTCGAGTCTTCTCCGCCCTCGCCGAGTGGTGCATCGTGTTCATGGTGAGCAGGCGAACCCCCGCCGCCCTTTTCCCCTCTCCCTCTCCCCCTAGCTCATCGCCGAGCCTTGCTCGTGTCCGGCCGCCGCCGCGCCATCGTCGCCGGCCGCCCTCCGTTTGTTCCCTGGAAACGAGGATGAGCACGTGTGGTTCCCCTCGTCGTGGGCATCTCGTAGGCGTTTTTGTTTCGCGAAACGATGGACGTTTTCGCTCGGATTCGAGCTCGCCGGAGCCCTCCCGCCGGCGAGTGACATCACGATGACGTCGTGATCGCGTCAGCGAGCCCTTGACCCCGCGCGGGACGGTCAAACCTGCTGGTGGCCCTCGCGCTGGCCCGCGTGGCAGCCACCGTGTCACCTGGCCCGCTGGTCAGTGGCACTGGCTAGATCCGCTCGCGGTGCGGCTAGATCTGGCCGGCCCAGTAGCAGATCTGGCCCAGTCAAGTTTTCTTTTCCAATTTATTTTTACAGAAACTTGTATGATTGCTTTTGGGCATAAAAACCTATCTAAAGGATGAATTTGACCAAACAAAAATTCACAGATGTAAAGCAACAAAATCTAAACCACCTCCAACTTGTAGATCTACATTTGGATGAATAGGTTTGAAATGAAAAATGTTTTGGCAACAGGTACCAGAAACACCAAAATGAGCACCATTTTTATTTCACAACTTAGAATGAAGTGAGGCCAATTGCATTGAAAAGCCCTTGAAATTTCCTAACAGGAGAAATTAACCTTGCTTCCAAATTCCTAATATTTTTTAAAAGGCATGCAATTTAGTAAAACACCAGAGAGCACTTTGGTGATTTTTATAAAATTATTAAAAATGATTTTTGATGCAAACTCAAATGGATGGTCTTGTACATGTTTAGGGATATCCAAAACTAGCTGGGTTTAATTTTTAGAGCATCCTAGAAAATTTGGTGGACAGAACTTTGTTTCACCTGTTTCTGCCATTTTGGCATTTCAAGTAATTAAATTGTGTGATTATATTTTGTGTTAAAATATTGTTTTCTAGCATTTATAAGTTGTGTGAACTTGTTTTCTAAGTTTTACTTAGCTATTTTAGCATGTTAGACTGTGTGGACTTGAGTTGAGAAGAAATAGGATTTATAAGAATAGCATATTACTTATCTCTAGTTTTTACTTGCATATAATTTTGAGTGATGAATAGGTGTGCAAGCACTTGGATTTTTGATTAGATCCAGTACCATGTTGGTACTTATATTGTGTTGTTATCACCTCTGCTAGCTTGCATTTGAATTGGTAGAAAAGCATGAGTAGCTTTGTCATGACTATGAGGATGTTATGGAAAAATTCCCTCATGTGTGGAATTTTTGACATAAACATTTGTGGTTGTGTAGCCAAATATTTTTGTGTTGTATTCATAGGACCAGTAGCATTTTGGTTATGTTCTTATGAGTACTTGATCCCTAGAGTTTTCACTTGAGTGAAAACAATAGGATGAGTAGCATTACCTTGTTTTTTTAGCATCCTATTATTTTCTACTAGTATGGTTAATGCACTAGATGCTAGTTTAGTCTTTTGTTAATTTTTATCAAGTATGACCAGAGGCCTTGTGACCTCTTAATGCCTTGTTATTCTAGTGGAACACCCACTGGTTTCATTGCATTTTTGGTGGAGACATTATTTCCCCCACACTAGATGTATTTCTTTTATATAGTTCTCTAACTAATGAGTGCCTAGTATTTTTGCTTTGGATTTTTAGTGCTAAATGAAAATATGTATGCTTCTGTTTGTAAGTGGTTATAATCATGTGTGGCTTGCTAGGAAAAAAATCCATCTTTGGAGTGTTGTTTGATTCCTCTAAGTAATGCCCTTTTTATTACTACTAGTATGTAGGAGTTGCCCTGCAAATGGATGCATTGATTTGTTAAATGGGATATTTTTGTTATAGCAAGTATAGATAATTTTCACTTCTGTTTTTATGACATGGACCCTCTGGTTGTATTTCAATTGCTTGATTGAAATGCATCCATTGATTCTTCATGTCTGAGTAGTACTAGTTTCCTTAGCAGTTTTTTTTGTATTGAATTATTTTTTCCTGCCAACTTGTGTTTGGTGGATATTTGTGTATCCTTGCATGAGGACATGTTCTCATTTCCCATAATGATAACATGGTTCCTTGTTTGCTTTTTAGTACTTTACTTATTATGCTTGCTTGCATAGCAAACCCTGAGTAGAAGCATGTCTATAGGATTCTTCCTTTTTAGTCATTGTTTCTATTGTTCTCACTATGAGAAATTGGGTGTTTTGTGATGAGTCTATTACCTTGTTACACTTATGTAGGCTCACTGATTTGTAAAAGTAACTTTTGCAAATCATGTGTCTTATTTATTCTTGATGAGAATTTAGGCTTAGTAGATTAGCTATCTTGTTCTTTTTGTGGTATGGTTGATAGACCCATTGCCGTGATTATTATTGTGCATGTTTTGTATACTCTTAGTAGTCTCACCCTTGTGAAACTAAGTGTATTTTGGGTTTATTAATATCTTGGTATGAGAGTGGCACACCCACTGAATCCATGATATTGAGGTTGTGAGATATGTTCCTCCAACCTTAAGCTGTCTTATTAAATGGCAATTCTGCCAAGTGTGTTTGTTTGATTGTTTGCCTCCATTAATAATTGTGTGATTTGTTATTATTAGTTTCCTTGCTGTAGGTATTGTTGTGCATTGTTTCTTGCCTTGATTGGTTCTGAATGTGTGTCCTTTATTCTTTTTACGACGTTAGAAAAACGAAGAGGAAGGAAGTGTCGTGAAGCTCTGTTTCAAGTTCCAGTCACTCCAAAACCAGGGACACAAGGAGATACCAGGCAAGCCATCCTGATGCTTGCTGATACAATACTTATCATTATCTATCATGCATGTTTTACCTCTGAAGTTTTACAAAAACTTGATTATCAAAACTATTTTCGATGTGGAATTTACTACTATATTATATTATAGGTTACTATCATGCCAGTAGTTAAACTTGGTAATACCAAGCCCATAGGCCACCATATGGTATTTATTACCATCAAATATACTAGTCCCTAAGTGGACACCCTAAAATTGATTCTACAAAACAAAGGCTTTACGGAAAAACCCGGAGAAAAGGCGGATCCTTGTTCTCCGGAGGAAGGTGGAAGTGGTCATTTTTGAGAAAGTGGTGTTTTAAAAAATGACACATAACCTAGTCTTCGCCGGACAACCTTTACCGTACTGCCACCCTACCCCAACATGGGCACGGGGCTTAACTGGAAGTTTGTCCTTGTTAGTGTGTGTTCTATCTCAAACGCTATAAGGGACGGAATCCCTTGAACCGAATTGTTGTCAAGAGTTGAGACATAAAAAGTGTGGGATTAATTTCCCCTCCGGTCGCATCAGTTGAGGCATCCTGGCTGGCAGGGATTAGCTCGGTGCCGGGGGTGACCGGTAAAACTCAACTGAGAGATAGACACATTCTAGCTTGAACATAGTGGATGGTTATGATCAGATACCCGATGTTTACATACTGTTGTTACAGTCCGTGATTGTTCACGGGAGGTGTACTGGATCTGGTGGATGTGTACACCTCTGCAGAGTATAACTTTTTCGAAGAAGCCGCGTCCTCGGATATGGACAGTTGAATGGCCATGTAGCTAGCATTGTGTCAATGTTTTCAAAAGAGAAAGTTTTTTGAAAAGGAATTTTGGAAAGGAAGTGTTGAACTTGTGAAGTTCGGAAAGGAAGGAAAACGTATACCGTGGAGGTATCGTCGATGATGAAAAGCCAGATGCTGATATACAAAACAAAATGTTTTGCAAAGAAAACCTTTTCTACTCTAAGCAAGAATTCTGGAAACTGATTCCAAGAAGTTTTGCAAAGAGAAAATATTCTTTAACAAAGCTTTACAAAACCTCTTGTACATGTGATATCTACAAGAGAAATAAAACTATATTATTTTCTTCTGAAGTATCTTCTTCTGACTGCAACTGTGGTGTCATCATATATGAACACCATTGGTAGTGAACCCTATTTATAGCCTATCTATTCCACCATATAAGCATATTTGCATGTTGGTAAGTGACATGATGGATGTCTTGCTGAGTACATTCAAATGTACTCATTATGGTTTCGCCCCTGGTATCTACTTGCCAGACTTTGAGAAGGAGCCTCCGAAGGAGATCTATGAAGAGAAGTACGGAGTTGACGGCTTTGCGAACTAGGATCGTCTCCGGGTCAGCAGCCTGTAGGTTAAGGCGTGACTTGGGCTCAACTACGTTGTGTTTTAATTGTCTTCCGCTGTGTTTGTTAAGTTGCCTGCCCTTTTGGCAGTTGCGTTAAACTTGATCATGTGATCTTTTATGTAATACCTTTATGTATTCGTGTAATGGATGATGTATTTCTGTGTGCCAACTTTGTATGTTGTTCACGACTGATCTTTCTGGGATCGTGAATGTATGCATACGGAGGGTTTCAGACTGCCGGTCTGGGGTCCTTACAGAGTTGGTATCAGAGCCATCCTGACCTTAGGAGACCTTAGTTAGCATGGACGTCAGATAGGAAAGAAAAGTATTTTTGAGTAAAAACCTATTTACTATCTACATTATTCTTATCTAAGGGAATTTTAGTATATTTTCCCTCCTTATTATCTTTTCAAAAGATTCTAAATGCATATCAAGGGCGTCCTTGAACAATGGTTCGAAGGGCGGGCCTTACAGAGTTGATATCTCTCTCGGTTAAGAGTTTATTTCTTACTTGTTTGCAACTGCTCCGCTCTGTTTTTGAAACATCTCTCGTCTTTGAAGTTTCTGTTCAGAAAATAGTTGGGGGTTTCAAAAACAGATTGTTGCATATTCTTACTTCTTTCAGTTAAAAGTTTTGTCAAAACTCTACTTCTAGTATCTTGTTTCCATTCAAAAACTTGTATACTTGCTAATGTCCCGAGAAGACCAAAATAATTGCCTAGCTCTACAGTGATGATGGTCAGAAGTAGATATAGTTCTTCAGCCACTTCTAGGATTTTGAGTCGTCTCCCCCGACGTAGCTCCAATGGAGCCTTGCTTGTGTGTTATGGCTTGCTTATGTGTGTCCGTAGGACTTTGTGCTATTGTGTGGTGTAGAATTTGGTTCATCTAGGCTTCTATATGTTTGTGGGGTGCTCAAATTTGCACATTTGTGCTTGCCCCGCTCTTGTTTTTGAATCACCTCGTGTTAGATTTTTTCAAGCAAAAATGCTTGTATAGTATTCAAAAACAAGAATTTGTTGCTTAGACTTATACTTGTTTTCGCTTCGAAAAGCCACCCGTCGTGAACCACCACCATCTCCCCCACCATCAATGAAAGCACCGTTGGCCCTGAATAGAGGGACATCAAGCCACACGAGCTGATAGCATTGCTACCAGTGATGCACTCCAATAGATAAAGCTCCAACAACGACAACCCTCAAAGAATAAAAGGCGTGAAGAAAACCAACCACTACTGACCAAAACCTCTATGTTTGTCTGTTTGCAAAAGACTCGTTTTGCCCTGTTGGCTAAATGTTGCACCTTTTTATGTCCCCTTTTAAAAGACCAAAATAGAGAGATCCCCTTTTAAAAGTTATATACCTCCCTCCTCTGGAGAAAGGTGCAAAAGAAGTCTTCACATGCCATGATGCGCAACCCCTCAAAAGCCAATCAAAAAAGCACAATTCAATATTCGACGTATGACGCTAGTCGTATCTTGTCGGACAAACATTATTTAAATTGAAAGCTAACAAGACTAACATGCTTTGTCTAATCTTAGGTTGACACCTAACCAAATCATGCGAACTACTGACAACTCTTTCTAAACCAAGGAATTAAGTGACTTAAGACACCTTTTAATCTAGTTGGTAAAAAGGAGAAGTCACGAGAAAATAAAATGATGACCTATTCGTTTACTAGTCAATAGGATATCGGGTGTATATACTTTGGAAACCAAATCCTAATAGACATTGTAGGTACTATGAAATTCGGGGTTTAGAAATTAAGTGAACGATGGAATGTTTATCTAGGAAACAACAGTTTTCCTGTTTTTGTTCCTTTGTGTGCTCTTGATTGAAATGAGTTTGTGTTTTATTCAATCTTGCTTCCTAACTTATATGGACTTGTTAGGACTTGTTATTATATTGTTTTCTTACAATAAATCTACCCTAGAAAGTGTGTGCATGATTGGAAACTCGAACAAAAATGAAATAGCATTTGTTACCTTCTAGTTTATTATCTGGAAGTATTGTGAGAGCTAGATCTGTGTATACTTTCTTAGTAGATTTTGTGCTATGTTTTCCTTGATTCCAGTACCATTTAGGTACTGTTAGTTTGATGCTTGTACCTATGTTAGCTTGCATGTCGCTTAATAGTAAAGCATGTGTAAGCATTGCTATCAGTATGCACTAGTATTGCTTCACTAGATTAAATAGCCTTATATTTTTATCTTGTATGCAAAGTTTTTCATGAGTAACCAGAGGCTTAGTACCTATTTTTACTTGGTATTAGTAGGCCATAGACCACTGGTCCTATTGCATTTTGGCTTGAGGATGAAAATCCCCAACCATACACATGTGTGAGAATAGCATGTTTCACTATGTGATTGATTTCTATTTTCCACCATGGAAAATATAATTGTTTCTTTTCACTTATGCAAGTGAGAAGTTTATCCCTTATTAGTAAATACTAATATGTTTAGGTGTGATCCTTTTGTTAGCATAATATTCCTTAGGGGTATCATGTTAAGAAATGTTTCACTATCGTGTGCTGAAATTAAATTGTTCGCAAATAAAATAAATTCCTCTTGATTGGTAGATTGTTTGTGAATAATTTTAAATTGAGTGTATGGATTTTTGAAAAGGTTTAGATAACTTTTCATTAATTGCATAGCTACTGGTTGTGTGAGTTATACCTTGCTTTTTTGCTAGTAATTGGTTAAAGAAAAACAGAAATTGCTAGAAGAAATTTCTGCATGCTTAAGGGTTGATTCATAAAATTAGTCTGGTGCTTGTGCTTACTAACATGAGTAAGTTTTGTGTACTGTAATTAGGTACACTTATATTCATGACTTTCTTGTTTAAGTTTAAACATCATGATAGCATGGTTTGCTTTTCTAGAGTAAAACTAGTTTCACCACTAGAAAATGGTGATTTTTGCTCTAGTATTACCTTATTTTTATTTTATGAGTATATGTGTTGATATAGCATGTTTAGGAAGTTATTACTTATGTTATCATGCCATGAATTATTTAGTTACATGTTCTATGGTTATAGGATATGATTATCTCTTATAGCATGCTGGTGTAGATTTTTCATACTAGTGTGTTATTGGTGCAGACCTTTTTATGCCTGTGTAATATTAGTTTTGTCTTGTGTGAAGATGGTATTTTAGAGTATCTTTATGATTGAATTCATTTGTTTTTAGCTACTGGTTGTTTGCTAATTTTTCATGATTGATGGATTCCAAAACCTCTAATAAACAATAACCTAGTGAATAAATAGTCTATTCATCCGTGGTGTTGTTTGCTTGCTTATTGGATTTTGTTTAAATGTTTCACCTTAGCATGAATTTATACTTGTGTTATAATTGTGCTTAAGAGTATCTTATGAAACTAAAACATCCCACTAAAATCATGAACACATTAAGTGATAGTCGCTTGTGGTGAGTAATACCCACTGCCGTGGCTATTGTCCTGTCTGTTTGTTTTACCTTAACAACCTAACCTTTGCACCCACGAGCTATATTTTTAGCTTATTATATACCTTATTATGAGAGTGGTACACCACTCCATATGTGTTATGTAAGATGTGGGTTATAGCTAGGAACTCATGTAATAATTGACGGTACATTTCCAGGTAGTTCTGCACTAACCTTAATTTTTGTTCAAACTAGGAAACAAAAGTTTTGGACCTAACACAGTACTGGTGTATTATTTTTAAAAGTGAATTTGCTAATTTAAGGAGTACCCCTCCTCCCAAGAAAAGTCAAAGGGGGGAAGCACCTGTACTCCAACTCTAACATTGTGTTTGTTGGCCCTCCCTTAGTCCTCGCTTGCGAATCTCAGGGACGAGATTCTTTTTAAGGGGGGAAGACCTGTCACATCCCAATTTTGGAATACCTGATAACACTGTTGTTTTGCTAATTTCTTGACAATTAAACTTTGGTTGTGTTTGTTTGAGTGCAACTAAACAAACTAATCATATAAACTTGCATGGCTAAGAAATTGAAAACAAAATATTCAACATATTGTTCCAATGACTTTGGCAATATTTTCTAAAGTAAATATTGATCAAAGAGTTTTCCAAAACTATCTTATGAATCCAATACTTGTTGAATATTATTCCAAGGTCAAAATTAAGAAAGAGGAAACACTTAATAAATATCCCTAAAAGTTTATCAGGAAAAAGAGGCATTCTTAAATGCTTCACCAAAATCTTATCAAATGTTTTTCCAACCTTGCAAGCTTAAAAACAAAAGTATTGGAGAGCATTGACTTTATATCTCAAGTCATATAAATATTTTGGCAAAGCATTATTAAAGAAAAGCCAAATGCCTTATTAAATTAAATTTCCAATATTTCTAGAAACAGAAAACTAAAACAAGTTACTATTGGAAACTTTCTTCAAATGATCTGAAATTAATACCATTGCTTCCTTATATCAAATAAGGAACACTCACAAGAGGAGACCAAAAATTGAATCCATTAAAGCCCTGAAAACATGAATTTTCTCCACAACAACAATTGGAATTTTGAACAAGTTTGTTCTACAAACTTATTCCAAATGCCATGAAATAAATACCACATGCTCTATATCATAAATAAGGATGAAAACCAAAAGGGCACAAGTTTTTGAATTTATTAAGTTGCCAAAACCCCTGTTTTCTAGACAGGACCTTTTTGAAATTTGAACAAGTTTGTTCTATGAAGTAACTCAAAATGACTTGAAATTTTTACCACATAAGGAACACATCAAATGAGGAATGTGTGCCAAAAATTATCATTTTTGGAAGCTCCTAAGTAGTCTAATAAATTCAATGTCCATTTATGTAAGAATTCAAATTTGAACAACTTTGAATTATCAAGTCTCTCCAATTGAGCTAATTTTCACACATGTTGTGCAACTCAACTAATAAGAATTTTGGGCAAAAGGAATTTAAATTTTGACTTTGTTTGCTTGGTGAAAATCACACTTTTCAGAGAGCACAGGGACCTTGTTGTAAATAGCCAGGGGCCTAAATGTAATCCGAGTCACTCATCTTCTTCCTCTAGCTCTCTGTAGAAACAGCACCCCTACTCCATGGCTTCGACTAGAAGCAACCCTTGGGGATAAGAGGCCCCCCATGTGCACCTTTGTGCCTCCTTGCTCTCTCTCCCCCCTCCCAATCGAGTTCTTCCCTCTCTCTCCTCTGAAAAAGCCCCAACCCGAAACCCTAGAAGTGGTCGCCGGCGAATCGGCCAAAGGAGAGCACGCCCCCGGCCACCGTGTATCCCATCCCCTCCCCCTCGTTGTTCTGAGCGTCCTGGCCAAAGGAATCGTGGCGGGAGCACTCGAGGAGCCCGCGCCATCCTCGTCTCTTCTCCGAGTCCGGCGGACTCCGGCGATGAATCGCCGCCGCCTCTAGTCTTCTCCGCCCTCGCCGAGTGGTGCATCGTGTTCACGGTGAGCAGGTGAACCCCCGCCGCCCTTTCCCCCCTCTCCCTCTCCCCCTAGCTCATCGCCGAGCCTTGCTCGTGTCCGGCCGCCGCCGCGCCATCGTCGCCGTCCGCCCTCCGTTTGTTCCCTGGAAACGAGGATGAGCACGTGTGGTTCCCCTCGTCGTGGGCATCTCGTAGGCGTTTTTGTTTCGCGAAACGATGGACGTTTTCGCTCGGATTCGAGCTCGCCGGAGCCCTCCCGCCGGCGAGTGACATCACGATGACGTCGTGATCGCGTCAGCGAGCCCTTGACCCCGCGTGGGACGGTCAAACCTGCTGGTGGCCCTCGCGCTGGCCCGCGTGGCAGCCACCGTGTCACCTGGCCCGCTGGTCAGTGGCACTGGCTAGATCCGCTCGCGGTGCGGCTAGATCTGGCCGGCCCAGTAGCAGATCTGGCCCAGTCAAGTTTTCTTTTCCAATTTATTTTTACAGAAACTTGTATGATTGCTTTTGGGCATAAAAACCTATCTAAAGATGAATTTGACCAAACCAAAATTCACAGATGTAAAGCAACAAAATCGAAACCACCTCCAACTTGTAGATCTACATTTGGATGAATAGTTTTGAAATGAAAAATGTTTTGGCAACAGGTACCAGAAACACCAAAATGAGCACCATTTTTATTTCACAACTCAGAATGAAGTGGGGCAAATTGCATTGAAAAGCCCTTGAAATTTCCTAACAGGAGCAATTAACCTTGCTTCCAAATTCCTAATATGTTTGAAATGGAATGCAATTTAGTAAAACACCAGAGAGCACTTTGGTGATTTTTATAAAATTATTAAAAATGATTTTTGATGCAAACTCAAATGCATGGTCTTGTACATGTTTAGGGCTATCCAAACCTAGCTGGGTTTAATTTTTAGAGCATTCTAGAAAATTTGGTGGACAGAACTTTGTTTCACCTGTTTCTGCCATTTTGGCATTTTAAGTAATGAAATTGTGTGATTATATTTTTGTGTTGAAATATTGTTTTCTAGCATGTATAAGTTGTGTGAACTTGTTTTCTAAGTGTTACTTAGCTATTTTAGCATGTTAGACTGTGTGGACTTGAGTTGAGAAGAAATAGGATTTATAAGAATAGCATATTACTTATCTCTAGTTTTTACTTGCATATAATTTTGAGTGATGAATTGGTGTGCAAGCACTTGGATTTTTGATTAGATCCAGTACCATGTTGGTACTTATATTGTGTTGTTATCACCTCTGATAGCTTGCATTTGAATTGGTAGAAAAGCATGAGTAGCTTTGTCATGACTATGAGGATGTTATGGAAAAATTCCCTCATGTGTGGAATTTTTGACATAAACATTTGTGGTTGTGTAGCCAAATATTTTTGTGTTGTATTCATAGGACCATTAGCATTTTGGTTATGTTCTTATGAGTACTTGATCCCTAGAGTTTTCACTTGAGTGAAAACAATAGGATGAGTAGCATTACCTTGTTTTTTTAGCATCCTATTATTTTCTACTAGTATGGTTAATGCACTAGATGCTAGTTTAGTCTTTTGTTAATTTTTATCAAGTATGACCAGAGGCCTTGTGACCTCTTAATGCCTTGTTATTCTAGTGGAACACCCACTGGTTTCATTGCATTTTTGGTGGAGACATTATTTCCCCCACACTAGATGTATTTCTTTTATATAGTTCTCTAACTAATGAGTGCCTAGTATTTTTGCTTTGGATTTTTAGTGCTAAATGAAAATGTGTATGCTTCTGTTTGTAAGTGGTTATAATCATGTGTGTCTTGCTAGGAAAAAATCCATCTTTGGAGTGTTGTTTGATTCCTCTAAGTAATGCCCTTTTTATTACTACTAGTATGTAGGAGTTGCCCTGCAAATGGATGCATTGATTTGTTAAATGGGATATTTTTGTTATAGCAAGTATAGATAATTTTCACTTCTGTTTTTATGACATGGACCCTCTGGTTGTATTTCAATTGCTTGATTGAAATGCATCCATTGATTCTTCATGTCTGAGTAGTACTAGTTTCCTTAGCAGTTTTTTTATTGAATTATTTTTTCCTGCCAACTTGTGTTTGGTGGATATTTGTGTATCCTTGCATGAGGACATGTTCTCATTTCCCATAATGATAACATGGTTCCTTGTTTGCTTTTTAGTACTTTACTTATTATGCTTGCTTGCATAGCAAACCCTGAGTAGAAGCATGTCTATAGGATTCTTCCTTTTTAGTCATTGTTTCTATTGTTCTCACTATGAGAAATTGGGTGTTTTGTGATGAGTCTATTACCTTGTTACACTTATGTAGGCTCACTGATTTGTAAAAGTAACTTTTGCAAATCATGTGTCTTATTTATTCTTGATGAGAATTTAGGCTTAGTAGATTAGCTATCTTGTTCTTTTTGTGGTATGGTTGATAGACCCATTGCCGTGATTATTATTGTGCATGTTTTGTATACTCTTAGTAGTCTCACCCTTGTGAAACTAAGTGTATTTTGGGTTTATTAATATCTTGGTATGAGAGTGGCACACCCACTGAATCCATGATATTGAGGTTGTGAGATATGTTCCTCCAACCTTAAGCTGTCTTATTAAATGGCATTTCTGCCAAGTGTGTTTGTTTGATTGTTTGCCTCCATTAATAATTGTGTGATTTGTTATTATTAGTTTCCTTGCTGTAGGTATTGTTGTGCATTGTTGCTTGCCTTGATTGGTTCTGAATGTGTGTCCTTTATTCTTTTTACGACGTTAGAAAAACGAAGAGGAAGGAAGTGTCGTGAAGCTCTGTTTCAAGTTCCAGTCACTCCAAAACCAGGGACACAAGGAGATACCAGGCAAGCCATCCTGATGCTTGCTGATACAATACTTATCATTATCTATCATGCATGTTTTACCTCTGAAGTTTTACAAAAACTTGATTATCAAAACTATTTTTGATGTGGAATTTACTACTATATTATATTATAGGTTACTATCATGCCAGTAGTTAAACTTGGTAATACCAAGCCCATAGGCCACCATATGGTATTTATTACCATCAAATATACTAGTCCCTAAGTGGACACCCTAAAATTGTGATTCTACAAAACAAAGGCTTTACCGAAAAACCCGGAGAAAAGGCGGATCCTTGTTCTCCGGAGGAAGGTGGAAGTGGTCATTTTTGAGAAAGTGGTGTTTTCAAAAATGACACATAACCTAGTCTTCGCCGAACAACCTTTACCGTACTGCCACCCTACCCCAACATGGGCACGGGGCTTAACTGGAAGTTTGTCCTTGTTAGTGTGTGTTCTATCTCAAACGCTATAAGGGACGGAATCCCTTGAACCGAATTGTTGTCAAGAGTTGAGACATAAAAAGTGTGGGATTAATTTTCCCTCCGGTCGCATCAGTTGAGGCATCCTGGCTGGCAGGGATTAGCTCGGTGCCGGGGGTGACCGGTAACACTCAACTGAGAGATAGACACATTCTAGCTTGAACATATTGGATGGTTATGATCAGATAACTGATGTTTACGTACTGTTGTTACAGTCCGTGATTGTTCACGGGAGGTGTACTGGATCTGGTGGATGTGTACACCTCTGCAGAGTATAACTTTTTCAAAGAAGCCGCGTCCTCGGATATGGACAGTTGAATGGCCATGTAGCTAGCATTGCGTCAATGTTTTCAAAAGAGAAGATTTTTGAAAAGGAATTTTGAAAGGAAGTGTTGAACTTGTGAAGTTCGAAAGGAAGGAAAACGTATACCCGATGAGGTATCGTCGATGATGAAAAGCCAGATGCTGATATACAAAACAAAATGTTTTGGCAAAGAAAACCTTTTCTACTCTAAGCAAGAATTCTGGAAAACTGATTCCAAGAAGTTTTGCAAAGAGAAAATATTCTTTTAAACAAAGCTTTACAAAACCTCTTGTTACATGTGATATCTACAAGAGAAATAAAACTATATTATTTTCTTCTGAAGTATCTTCTTCTGACTGCAACTGTGGTGTCATCATATATGAACACCATTGGTAGTGAACCCTATTTATAGCCTACCTATTCCACCATATAAGCATATTTGCATGTTGGTAAGTGACATGATGGATGTCTTGCTGAGTACATTCAAATGTACTCATTATGGTTTCGCCCCTGGTATCTACTTGCCAGACTTTGAGAAGGAGCCTCCGAAGGAGATCTATGAAGAGAAGTACGGAGTTGACGGCTTTGCGAACTAGGATCGTCTCCGGGTCAGCAGCCTGTAGGTTAAGGCGTGACTTGGGCTCAACTACGTTGTGTTTTAATTACTTCCGCTGTGTTCGTTAAGTTGCCTGCCCTTTTGCCAGTTGCGTTAAACTTGATCATGTGATCTTTTATGTAATACCTTTATGTATTCGTGTAATGGATGATGTATTATTGTGTGCCAACTTTGTATGTTGTTCACGACTGATCTTTCTGGGATCGTGAATGTATGCATACGGAGGGTTTCAGACTGCCGGTCTGGGGTCCTTACAGTTTCCCTCCTCATGAATCGTGTCAGATCGGTCTCTTACAGAAACAAAGTGAATGGCGAATTTACAAACGTAATCAATCCACATAATCAGCCCCAGGTGTCTCACATCTACTTTTCGAAGATGACTCCCCTGTGGTTATGAAGGTGGATTGGAATAATGCTTAAGAGGTCCAACATATCCTTGATAATTAACCGCGATAAGAGTAGCATATTGTTTAGTCCTATCTGTCAGGTGCATGTGAGGAAACAAGTGATGGATACCTTAAACTTGTCATGTGAGGGGCAGAATGAGAACTATCTTGGTCTTCTAGTCTACATTGGGTGATCCTGATCCAAGTTATTCCCTTACTCCAATGGCGAGATCTCGTCCAGATTTTAATGTTGGAAAGAAAAAAAATACTATCCAGCGTTGGGCAAGGATGTCTTAATTAAAGTTAGTGTGCAAGTTATACTCACATATGCAGTGTATTGTTTTGTTCTTACAAAGGTCTATGTAATGAGCCGATGGCAGCGATTTGCGGGTATTGTGGAGTCAGATGGATCAAGATACTAAGATTCACTGGTTATTATGGAACAAATTGGCGCAACCAAAGAAAGAGGGGCTACACGGTTTCAGAGATTTATACAGTTTTAATGTTGCCATGTTAGCTCGACAGGTCTGGGGAATCCTTCAGAATCCGGAGTCCCTTTAGATTATTAAAAGCATGGTATTTCCCTGATTGTGATGCCCTGTCTGAAACTCGAGTCCAACAGAGGTGTCTCGAAACGACCTTGTGCTCATCAACCCTGACAGAGCAACTTGGGACCCCGAGTTAGTCGAACAATGTTTTCATGCTGATGATGTTGCACACATCCTTAGCAACCCCATATGTGAAGGTTTTGAATATCACATTGTCTGGCACCAAGATCCAAAAGACCAATTCTCAGTGAAATCTGCCGACAAACTGTGGCTTTATCTTATGACTATTCATGCTATTCAGCCTAGCTACTCCATTGTAACAATTCTGACAACATGAATTTCAGCACCATGGAGCAAAATCTGACAGCTAAGTCTGCCACGGAAGGTATGGATGTTCTTTTGGCGATTTGCACATAATATCTTACCTCTCCGCATGAATCTCAGATTCCCGGTCAGCAGACATCAACACAACTTATCCCCTCTACAAACGCCTTGATGAGATGGTGGCCATGCCTTCCTGAAGTGCAAATTTGCCCGGGCATGTTGGCATCATGCTAACATGGAGGATACTAGGATTCAGTTTTCAGGCTGTACAAACACCATTCAGGTAACCTTGTTGATCTGGAATTTGCCTACAGAAGCAGGCCTTATGGAACATCTAGATGCAGTCATTGTGGGTGAGTCAAGAACCGAACCGGAAGCAACATCTCAAACTGGGTTCACCAACTAATAGATTTCTCCGTCGTGTTTTCAATCAAGCCACAACCCCGTATCACTTCCAGTGAAAGATGGTTCTCACCGCCGCCAAATATTCTAAAGATTAATATCAATGGGACTTTCAGGGCATCAACTGAATCAGGCGGGTTGGGACTTTTGCATATTTGATTGTGATGGTTTAGTTCAAGGGGCTGGCAAGAGTCAGCAACATGGCCTCATAGCTACTCTCCATGCTGAAACTATTGCATAGCTAAAGGTGATTCAGTTCGAGTCCCATGTGGGAATCAAGCACATAAACAGTGAAACTAATGCGTATATCGACATGGTATACTAGAGGTTAAGTTCCTCTTACTCACTAACTTCATTGAGTTTAGGATTGTGTATGTGATCTTGCATGTAACTTTGTCGCTCATCGTCTAGCAGCCCATGGAGCATGTTTGCGCCGAGGTGGCACTATGTATTGGCACTATGATGTACTAGACTTTGTAAGATCTGCTAAAGTTGTAGTAATAGAAAAACCATATTACCAACTCTAATGAACACGATCGATACCTGATTGTCTCTTTGTTTTCTTCCCCAAAGTTTATTCTTGCAGATAGTTTAAGAAAGAACTGTGCTTCATATGGAGTGGAGTATACCGAACCACTTAGGACAGGGGCGTACCCATGCAACACCACCGGGCCGGGTGCACATGACAAATTTTAAATTTTTAGCTTAAGATATACAATATCTTATGTACACTTGTTTGACACCCCTAGTCAGATTAGCTTGGCACCGAGTGATACGTTGCAAACGTATCTATAATTTTTTATGCTGCATGCTTGTTTTCTACATAATATTTTTTGTTTTCCATATTTTTTCTTCTGTTTTCCTTCTTTTTTCGGATGCTTTCACTGACTAACCTATTAACAAGATTCCCCAGGCCAGTTGCTATTTTTGATGTTTTTCTATTTTAGAAAAGTTCTTAAGGAAATATTCTTGGAAAGGGCTGAAAATCGTCGCAGATCAATTTTTACCCGGAACGAGGTGTCCAAAGGAGATACAGAGCGGAGCCAGAGGGCCACCAGGAGGGTGCCAGGCGCGGCCTTCCTAGGCCACGCCTGGTGGGCCCCTGGGCGCCCCGAGCATCGCCTCACGTTCCCCCCTCCGCTTATAAATTGACTTTAACCCTAAAACCATCAGGGGCAGAGTTATTTTCCACGAAACATACATAGAGGCATCGTCACCTTGAAAGTCCAATCTACGTCTTCTAGAGTCCTGCTCCGTGTCGAAGAGTCGTGTCGACAAATCCCTCGGATGATCCGGTAGGGTTTCGAGTAGAGGAACGATGTACGCGCTGGTGATCTCGACGGCTAACAAGGAGCAAGATTTACCCAGGTTCGGGGCCCTCGTAGAGGTGAAACCTTTACTCCTGCTTGTCTGATCTGTATTATGGCGAGATAGTCGAGCTGTTTACAATGGCGATGCCATGGTTAGCCGTAAGGGGTATCCCGTGTATTTCCTAGTCTAGTTGTGGTTTGTATCTTCCTCTCTCTAGATTGGATCCCATATTGGATGTCTTTTCTCTCCTCCCTCCTGGCTTTATATATGCAGCCAGGAGGGGGTTACATGAGTCCTAGTAGAGTACACATAGGAGTTCTTGTCTTGACCCGCAAGTCTTGCAGGTGGGCTTCTGTTGGGCCTTCTAGAACCGCGGGATATCACCTGTGTTTGGCCTAGGTCTTGGGCCTTCGACCGGGTAGGCTCACCCGATAGGTCCAGGAATCATCTCCACGACAGTAGCCCCCGAGTGTTTAGTCAACTGAGAATCAGTCGGGTGGGCACTCAGAGTCCGTTCTTGATTTCTTCGATTGGTTATTCAGTCGTCTGGTTTTAAGGGTGTATACCCTGTGCGCGATGCGTTTTCTCATACTCGAGTTTTGAATGGTAAATGTGCCAGGTGTTGGCTGTTTTAGCAGAAGGATGTGGCTCAGTCGCTTGGCTCTCCCGAAAGATCAGGGCCAATTAATTGCGTCTAGGGCAAAAACGGTTCTGACCTACACAAATTCGAGACCCCCGACTCGAATCCGGCGAGGTGATCGTTGCGACTGGGCCGTTGAGGTCTTACCGAGTCGAACTTAACCTAAAGGGGTACCCGGCGCGTCCGCTAGGATTTTTCTTCGTGTTGTTGACACGGAAATTTTACCGGAGGATGCAGCTTGAGTGCGATTCCAGGCCCAAAAGAGAGATTCTTGGGTCTTACCTTCGTACTCGAAAGAATACGGCATCCGGATGTGCCTAGTCGGCCGAACGATACAGGATAAGGATGTGTAAATACATCGTGTGGTAGAGTTGCAGGAGCCGCATACTCGCGATTTTACCTTGGTCATGTTCTTGCGATTCTTCGGGTGAAGAGATCTTCCTTCTTGATCTTGTGTGAAAGAGATTTTGCGTTATGAAGTTTACACGAAAGAAATGTTGTCTTGATGTGCCCATACGAAAGAGATTTCATGTCAGGGTGACTATGCGAAAGAAATTTCGCGTCTTAATGCTCGTACGAAAGAGTTTTCGTGCTTGTGAGGTGCGCAATGACATCACCGCACGCTCGCCTGCTCCCGATGGGACGTGACATTTGTGGGGCAGAGCACGTAGTGCTCATCGTGTCAGCTTTTGACCGGAAGCGTGTTGTCGTGCGCCCGTTTTTCCGCAGGACGTGCAGTAATTACGCGGAAGAGGTGTACTCGACACGGCGGAGGGAGTTGACGCGGTGGAGATGTAATCGACACAGCGGAGGGATTCGAAGCGGTTTAGATGTACTCGACACGGCCGACAGAGTCGACGCGGTGGAGGTGTACTCGACACGGCGGACGGAGTCGACGCGGTGGAGATGTACTCGACACAGCGGAGGGAGTCGAAGCGGTGGAGATGTACTCGACACGGCGGACAGAGTCGACGCGGTGGAGGTGTACTCGACACGGCGGACGGAGTCGACGAGGAGGTCGTGTAGCCGCCGAGGCGGATGGCGTCGACGTGGTGGAGGTGTACTCGACACGGCGGACGGAGTCGACGAGGAGGTCGTGTAGCCGCCGAGGCGGATGGCGTCGACGCGGTGGAGGTGTACTCGACACGGCGGACGGAGTCGACGAGGCGGACGGGGTCGACGAGGTGGATGGTGTTGACGTGGTGGAGGTCGTGTAGTTTACGCGGACGTGGCAGAGTCGTACGACAACGTGGAAGTCGTGTAGTTGACGCGGACACTCAGCCACCGAGTCCACACAAGAAGATGGACCCGAAAAGTCTTCAATATGTTCTGATTTCGCGAACTGACCCGCGATGTCATATGCGCCTCGTCCAGACGAACAAGTTTGATGTTTTGCTTTTTTTCATCTGAGTTAATATGCGGTCTGTACGACCACAATAAGGATCTGGACGAAGAAATCTGACAGAGCTCCTCAGGTACGCGGCCAGCGTGTCACATGCTTCCGACGTGGTAGCACGTCGAGGTCGCCCGTAGCGCTCGTCGGTTGCGCGACCAGCCCTCATTGGGTGCGCGGCCAGCGCTCCCGATGGGAGTAGCCCCCGAGTCTATGTGCGATTATTTGTAATCGGGCATAGACTCAAAAATCTTGTAACGTTGCTTCTTCGATTTGTCGGGTGTACGGCAGTGATCCCGATGGAAGTAGCCCCCAAGGCTATGTTCGACTCGCAGAGTCGGGCATAGGCTCAAGTTGTTCTAAAGCTAACCCCGTGTGCTTGTCTTCTGTTGGCTCGCGGATGAGAACATGCGTCGACTGAGGGTATGTGTCGACTCCGAGCGGAGCATCTGTGTCAACTGTCAACTGTCGACTCCGAGCGGAGGATATGTGTCGAATGTCGATTCCGAGCGGAGGATATGTGTCGACTCCGAGCAAGGATTGTGTTGACTGTCGACTTCGAGCGGAGGATATGTGTCGACTGTCGAAGTTGCAGCCGACGTTGTGGTTCCTGCGTTGCAGTTGCAGCCATATAATCGGATGTGGTTAAATAATGTAACAGTAGTGTTGTGTCTAGCAAAATGTACAAAACAAATTATTGCTCGGGTTAATCTTGGTTGTGAACCAACTATCTATCGACTCGCAGAGTCGAGTATGGCCTGTTGGTAGGTAATGGTTTGACCCTACGCGACTCTTTTGCATCGTACGTTGTGCCCTTTCGTTAGCCTGACAGCCATTGTCTATGCTCCTTGTCGACCTGTCAGTTGCTGCTGCAAACCGGGTCGGAGTCAAGAGTCGACGTCAGGCGATATCAGCTACTCGGGTTGTAGCGTGTAAATGCGGTAGTGTAACGCGCAGCATGACGGGTCTCGAGTATTCATTTAGTTTGCGGGGCGCAGCCCCCGAGTGTCAGATATAGCTTCACAACAGATTATAGACATGAAAAAGTAAATTTGTCGACTTGTATAGGAGTAACTTATCTTTGTATGACACTGCCGTAGTCGACGAGCCGGTGCCGAGTGATATCGCCGGAACCGATGATCCGGACTCGTGTGTCGAGTGCGGCTATTTCGCGCCTCAGCCCCCGAGTGTCGAGTGCGGCTGCGGCGAATTCTCGAGTGCGTCTACTTTGCAGCATAGCCCCCAAGCAACGAGTATGGCTGCGGCGAAGGAAAACCCCCGAGACGCTTAGTCGAGACGATTCGATGTAGCGGAGTTGTGCGGCGGAGTTGCGATGCTTTCTGGACGGAGTCGCGATGTTTTCCGGAAGGACCCGACGAGGCGGACCGAGTCGACGTGGCAGAGTCGCCATGCTTCCCGAAGGACTCGATGCGACGGAGTCGCGATGTTTGTCCGAAGGACTCGACGCGGCGGATCAAGTCGACGCGGCGAAGTCGCGATGTTTTCCCGAAGGACTCGATGCGGCGGACCGAGTCGACGCGGCGAAGTCGCGATGTTTTCCTGAAGGACTCGACGCGGCGGACCGAGTCGACGCGGCGGAGTCGCGATGCTTCCCGAAGGACTCGACGCGGCGGACCGAGTCGACGCGGCGGAGTCGTGATGTTTGGCCGAAGGACTCGACGCGGCGGACCGAGTCGACGCGGCGGGGTCGCGATATTTGTGGTGTGTACACGGAGGGCAATGTTGATGTCGAGCCTCGAGCACTAGTATTGCGAGTCTCCATCTTTTTTTGACGTTGCTTGGTCTTTGTGTCAACTCGCAAATTGCCGAAATAGGATCCGAATCCGCGATTTGAATTCGCGAACTCGCAGAGATCCTAAACGTGTCGCCGTGCGCAAACCTCTGACGGAGATCTAACCGTTGGAATTGGCTGAAGAAAGACGGAGTGGTGTGGGATTCTATTCCGCACCTGTTCAAAGGTGTGATCTTCGAATTGATGTCCGAGTCGACTGTGAGAATTATTTTCGCAAAGTCGCGCAGAGTTCCGTCAGATTCTGACAGGCCTTGAGTGTTCGGATCATCCACGGAGATCTAACCGTCGGAATTCGCCGATTCTTTTTGGAGCTGGTAGATAATTTGATTTCTCATCTTTCCACCGAACGAAATTTCCAAATGAGTTTCGAGCCGCCGTTGATGACGTCCGCAATATGTACGTTGCTGCTGCCCTGCAGCCTGCGCGTGAAGAACGATGTCGATTTTCGATTGTAGATAATGAAGGCCGTGCGCGAGGCCGACGAGTGCTCTATGAAGTTGAAGGAGCCGAAAGTAGATCGAATCCATGTGGTCAAGGATCCGAAGCTTGATGTAGATGAGGCCAGCGAGACCGTAGATCCAGCGCGTGTCGTTTCCACAGACGGCGCCAATTGTCGAAGAGTCGTGTCAACAAATCCCTCGGATGATCCGGTAGAGTTTCGAGTAGAGGAACGATGTACGCGCTGGTGATCTCGACGGCTAACAAGGAGCAAGATTTACCCAGGTTCGGGGCCTTCGTAGAGGTGAAACCCTTACTCCTGCTTGTCTGATCTGTATTATGGCGAGATAGTCGAGCTGTTTACAATGGCGATGCCATGGTTAGGTGTACGGGGTATCCCGTGTATTTCCTAGTCTAGTTGTGGCTTGTATCTTCCTCTCTCTAGATTGGATCCCAAATTGGATGTCTTTTCTCTCCTCCCTCCTGGCTTTATATATGCAGCCAGGAGGGGGTTACATGAGTCCTAGTAGCATAGGAGTTCTTGTCTTGACCCGCAAGTCTTGCAGGTGGGCTTCTGGTTGGCCTTCTAGAACCGTGGGATATCACCTGTGTTTGGGCCTAGGTCTTGGGCCTTCGACCGGGTAGGCTCACCCGATAGGGCCAGGAATCATCTCCACGACACTCCGGCACCCTGCCGAAGAGGGGGATCGTCAACGGAGGCCTCTACATCTCCATGATCGCCTCTGGATAGATGCGTGAATAGATCATCTCGGGACTACTAGTCCATAGGAGTAGCTAGATGGTTGTTCTCTCCTCTATGCCTCCATGTTTAGAGTCTCATGAGCTGCCTCACATGATCGAGACCAGCGTTATGTAATTGTGGATGTTGTGTTAGCTGGGATCCGATGAACCGTGAGATTGTTATTATTTTGTTCATGTCTCTGAGATGGTTCACTTATATTTTTAGAGATTTATAATCTTTTCTTGCAATGCTCTCCAGTGTTTGTGATTACCTTGGCCATGTAGTTTCTTTCACCTCCAAGAGAGGGTTTATATGCTAGATAGTGGGTTCATGCCTCCTTGTTGCCCGCGCTCGAGTGACACAAACATGCGGGGGGAGGATGTGTTGTTGCCACTAGGGAGAAAACAGAGATACTCTTGTCTACGGGTGAGAACCACTGCTTACATTACATATTGATCTTAATGCATTTGTCTGTTGCACACATAGCAATCACTTTGTTGCTGCAACTTAATACCAAGGGATTTGCTGGATACCTTTGTTGAGGTGGAATTTTACATATGGATGCATGCTGGATAGCGTTCCATATGCCTTGACGTAATGCCTACAATGTTAGAACTCGTGAACTTTATCTCTTCATAATAATATTGTTATACGTTCATGATTTGTCAATTTCCCAGCTGTAATTTGTTTACCCAGCATGTTTGTTTTCTTTGGAGAGACACCACTAGTGAACCTATGGCCCCCGGTCCTATTTTTTCTCATATTGCAAAACTTCTTTTAAGCACTTTTATAATTGTTTCCTTCTGTTCTGTTTTTTACTTTTATTGTTTTCCAAGATTTTATACGTTTAATTCTCCTATTTTCAGCAAGACAGGAAGATTGACAACCTTCAGGAAAGTTGGGGAAGAGAGTTTGTACTTGTGTGCAGGTTCCATGCTTCGTCAACAGTACTTTTCTGGCGCCATTGATAAAGCAAACTTCTTCAAGACTACGAAGTCATACTGGTTCGACAACCCTGGTTCTTTACTAGGAAAAAACTTACTCTAAAATGCATCATACCTTCCGCTTTCCCAACGAGCGTGTGAAATAATATTTCTTAATACCTTTGGTTTTGTGTGTTTGTTAACAACAAAAGTGACATCTCACCGTGTGCTGCATGTTTAAGGTACACCTATTACCAGCACAAAGCAGCATCAAATTTATGGTGAAGAAGAAAAAGATCGTGGACAGTTTTCTCTACAGGCAGAGGTTTCTATTGGCATCCGGATCCATTCTGGAAATTCCGGAATGTTTCCAGATTTTCCGTGAAAACCTCTGTTAGCATCCGGAGTCATTCCGGGCTATTTCGGGTTGTCGGAATCATTCCGGATCCATTCCGGAATGACCGTGAAAACCTCTGTTAGCATCCGGAATGCCCCGAAATATTTTGGATGGCCGGATTGATTCCGGATTGTTCACGAGCTGCAGAAAAACGGCTAGTTTTTCAGTGGACCTTTGAATAGAAGACCCCCTTTTCTCCAAACGGTTAGCTTGTCCAGCATTCAATTCCCCACTAATGGAGCTCACCAAATTCTAGATTTCTTCCATCTCCTCCACCCAAACTTATTGATTCTTGGAGGATTGAAGGAGATGGCCCGGATCTACTTCTTCACCAACCCGTTCTTCATTCCCTCCTAATTCACTTGAGGGATTTGAGTCTAGGGTTTATTTGTGGAAAACCTAGAATCCATTGTTTCTACTTGTTGATTGAAGCAAGATTGTTGGTGATTCTTGGGAGCCCCCAATTCGGTTTTGGGTGTGTGACTCAATCTCATTGTAAAGGCACCGATTTCCTCCTCGAAGGGAATCAATAGTGGAAGGTGAACTAGGCCTTTGTGGCGAGCTTCATCATAGAATAGTGTGAGGCCTTTGTGGTGTTGAGTAGGCCTTCGTGGCGAAACTCACACCCCTCCAACAAGACGTACTCCCCTCAAAAGGAGCAACTCGGGAATACATACTTGTCTCCGCGTGCTTCCATTATCGGTTACGTCGTTCCCTCTCCTTTACTTTGTGTTTGTATATTGCTTAGTGTATTCTTGTCATATATGTAAATTCACCGTAGTTGCATATCTAGAGAATTTACGTTTGTGTCAAGTCTAAATTGAAAAATAATTAAAATTGATCATAGCACCTATTCACCCCCTCTAGGTGTCCATACTATCCGTTCAATTGGTATCAGAGCCTCAACTCTTATTTTGGGCTTAATCGCCTAAGAGTTTAGTATGGTCAACGGAGGGGAAATCGCCGAGCCTGTGGCACGTGATCTCAAGGAAATGGAAGATTCCTTGAACTCATCCATGGATGCCAAAATGATAGAGTTGCGTGATTTAATGATGAAACTCTTGAAAGCCAAGGGCCCAGAATCATGTACTCCGATTCCTTAGAAAGAAATTATGGATGATAAGGAGGATGATGATGATGGTGGAGGAACTAAAAGTGTAACTCATTACTCTAAGAATAAAACTTATTAGGGAAAGGATGAAAAGGAGGATTACCACAATGTCGCCGGACGGTACTCTCCCGATCCTCCTATCCCACACCCTCATATTAATCCTAGAGGAGAACCTCCTAAAATTGATGCACATTCTTTTGGTCAATGGAAATATTATATGAAAAATCACTTGAACTCTTCTTGTATTGAGATTTGGCGGATCATTGAAGATGGATACAAGCCTCATGACCTCAAGAACTTGACAAGAAGAGAAGTAGTAGATTGCCAACTCAGCTACACCGCTTTGCACATGCTCCAACAAGCCGCATGTGAGAAGATCATGCCTAACATTCAACAATTCTCCACCGCCAAAGAAACATGGGAAGCTCTCATCTCCATGTTTGAGGGCAATGAAAGCATCAAGAGGAATAGGTTTGATGCATTGAGAAATGAGGCCGAAGGTTTCTATATGCTTGATGGTGAAAGTCATGAGGACGTGTACTAAAGACTCAAGACCATTGCTACAACATTTAGTGGTCTTGGTGCCAAGTATGTCGATGATTCTTGGACCAAGAGTAAGTATGTGTGTGCCCTCATGCCATTTGAGCCCGTGAAATTGAAGAACCTTCAAGGAAGGCACGACTTTCACCTCATGACATCAAGTGAGGTGATGCAAGAAATGGCGTCCTTTCAAGTTCAAACAATGATTGCTCATGACACTCGTGCTTGTGCTATTGGAATGCACAAATAAGCCTCTGTTGCATTGAAGGCCAAGGTTGTGACCAAGGCCGTGGAACAATAAGAAGAGGTTGCCTTGAAAACTTGGCTCCGCTAAATGATCAATAATATGGTCTCGTGCTTAAGGGCTACATTGCTCTTGCGGTGCAAAAGTTTTGGAGGAACCCTCCCAAGGCCAAAGCATATATTGAGGAGAAGTCCAAGTCAAGCTATGGCAAGGAAAGGACTCAAAAAGTGAGGTCTTCTTTCAATTGTCAAGACAAGTATCACTTTGTTGCCGAGTGCCCTTTTGAGAACAGGGAAAGCCAAGGAGGAAAACTTGTTCTCAAGGATAAGTCTAAGCTCCCCAACAAGAAGCCTTACTTCAAGAAGAAACCTTTCAACAAGAAACCATCATCAAGATATGTGCTAGTGACTCAAGAAGAGTGTGATTCCGGTGATGAAGAAAAAGAAGAAAACACAAGCGAATTGGCCTCTATTGCTATTGCATCTTTGTCATCTCCATCTCTCTTTGAATCCCCCAATGAGAATCTTCTTCAACCTTTCGCAAAGTGCTTCATGGAAAAGGCCACTGAGGTATCATCTTCTTAGAAAAATCCACCATCAATCATGTCCTTCAAGTTGCACGTTGCTTCCCACCACATCGTTTTAAACAAAGTTTTACCATAACAAACATTCCTATTTTCATTGCAAAGTGGTATCTCACTTTATATCTTCGTATCCGAGAATCCACAAATTCT
Source organism: Alopecurus myosuroides (assembly GCA_028641055.1). NCBI lineage: Eukaryota > Viridiplantae > Streptophyta > Magnoliopsida > Poales > Poaceae > Alopecurus > Alopecurus myosuroides. The sequence goes on from CM054057.1 coordinate 431,540,205, forward strand.
ACCCCGCATATTTGGCAAAAAAATCCGTCTTCGTTTTCAGCTCCACTCGCTCGAGAATTGCCACAAGCGCAAATTCCACTTTTTATGGGTCCAAATATTCTTTCGCTTTATATTTGGATCTTTTTCGTATTTCAAAATAGTGAAATGTCAAATAAAAGTTTTCCTTTCTTGTGACTCAGTAGTTTCTTCAGATTGTGCATTTGACTCAAAGTGGAAAGAATAACCTTGCTAGTCCTAGTGTTGAAGATGAAATTGCCTCCATGAGTCTATTTATGACTAACTTGCAAGGTGAGACTGAGAGGTACTTTGACCTCCTCATGAGCCAATTGGGAGAGGCCCAAGAGGCTCTTGAGAAGAAAGGTGAGACCGAGAGGAAAGATGCCATTGAAAAGGGCTCCCTCTCAAATGCTCTTGAGGAAGGACACGAGCTTCGAGTATCTCTTGAGGGGAGACTTATAAAAGAGTCACATAATGAGTTAACCTAACTCACTAAAGATCGTGACCATGCAATTGCTAAATATAGAAGGGATAAAAATAAGAAGGTTGAGTTTGGGGTTGGTCATGAAAAACTAAACGAGAAGCTAGAGAAGCTCACCGAGGCTCACAAGGCCTTGGAGATTGAACACTCTACCCTCAACAAGTCTTGTGAACAACTCCAAACTCAACTAGATCAATTCAATGTGCATAGTACTTCTACTTATTATTGTGATCATGCAAATGTTATTGAGGAGAAGAGCCAACAAGAATCAAGGGCGGGGGCCCTAGTGTTGAGAAGGTTGTGGCTCCTAGGCCACAAGTGGATCCAAAGCCACAAGTGGTTTCTCCTAGAACACAAAATGGAAAGCAAGGTCTTGGCTATGTCAGCAAGAGCAAGAACAACAATAAGAAGAACAAGAAAATGCCAAACCCGCACAAGCAAAGAAGAATGTTGGTGCGAGTGGCATTGTCATTTTGGACAACACTACTCGTAGACACTACGCGGGAACTAACAATCCACACCATTTCTTATTTGTTAATTATTATGATGTTGTGCAAGCTAAATATGTTGGTCCTATCAAGGGTTACATTGACTACACTATTTGGGTTCCAAAGACCCTTGTTGCTAACATGAGAGGACCCTCCTCAGGTCCTAAACGATGTCAATGATTTCTTTTAGGACTATGCTTCCGGTGGGTAAAAATGGATACTTGATAGTGGGTGTAAAAGTCATATGACCGGAAGCAAGGCACTTATGACGGAGATGAGACCAAATATAAATCAAGCAACTGTCGCTTATGGAGATAAATCGAAATCTGAGGTAAAGGGTTTTGGCAAGGTGATTGTTGATCCTAATATCACCCTTGAAAATGTCATGCTTGTCGATGCCCTTGGTTTCAATTTAATTTCAGTTTGTGCTTTAGGGAAGATGGGATTTTCCTTCTTCTTGATCCTGACAAAGTGAATCATCATGTGGAGCAGGTCTCTCGATGATGCTTACATTGGGCATGTCGAAAATGAGTTGTATGTGGTATACTTTTCGAAGTTAACCAACACTCAAACGATGTGTCTCTTCGGTAAGGCCGACTGATAAGTCATAAACGTATCCTTAATTTCTGATGTTCCATGTTGTTTTCATGCCATATGATACATGTTTCTTATACACTTTATGCCATTTTTATTTATTTCCCGGGACTAACCTATTGAAAAGATGCCATAGGGCGAGTTCATGTTTTCTGCTGTTTTTAGTTTCAGAAAAGTTGTTCTGGAAATATTCTTGGAATTGGAAAATTTGAAGCCCGGAAGTCTTAGAATTCCCAAAGGTTCCAGGAGTCTCGAAGAGGCCCGGAGGGGGGCCACACCATGAGGCGACGCCCCTTGGCCGCGCCGGGAGTTGGTGTGGGCCCTTCGGGCACCCACCGCCATCGCCCTTTCGCCTATATATTCCCCCGAGGCGTGAACCTTAAAGATATATGATGGTGCAGATCTTGCACTCGTTGGGATACCCCAAGAGGAGGGTGTGATGAGCACAGCGGTAGGAGTTTTCCCCTTAGTTAAGAACTAAGGTTATCAATCCAGTAGGAGAAAGAGGACCTTCGGAAGGTTGATGCCACTGATGGTGGTGATGACTCACCGGTGCAGCAACAACGTGGAACCTGCACACAACACAACCAAAATACTTTGTCCCAACGGTACAGTGAGGTTGTCCATCTCACCGGTCTTGCTGAAAACAAAGATTAGACATATAGTGTGGAAAATAAAGTAAGCATGCAGTAAGTAAAGAAAGCAGGAAATTGTGGTGGTTTGTTTTAACAGTGTAGGAAAATGCACCAGGGTTCATAGGTTCACTAGTGGTGTCTCTCCAAACAAGATAGCATGTTGGGTGAACAAATTACAGCTGGGCAATTAACAAATAGAGGATGCACCGTAGTGCACATATATGACATGATGACTACTATGATATTTAGTGCGGGCATTACATCAATATACATAGACCGTAATCCAACTACATCTATGACTAATAATCCACCCCCAGGTTATCATCCGAACCCCCTTAGGTATTAAGTTGCAAGCAACAGATAACTACATTAAACAAAGTGTGTAATGTAAGCAATTATTGTACATGCGGGCACTCTCACCGCTGTTTTCTCCCTAGTGGCAACAACACATCCTCTCCCTTCACGTTTGTGTCACTCGAACAAGGCGAAGAGGAGGCATGAACCCACTATCGAGCATAAATACTCCCTCTTGGAGTCACTAGCAGCTACTTGGCCAGAGCAACCACTAGCAACGGAAAGCATGCAAGATCACAAATAACATATGCGATAAAGACTATAATCAACTTGGCATAAGTTCAATATTCATCGGATCCCAGCAAACCCAGCACATGGAGTTACATAAGATCAATCTCGATCATGTTAGGCAGCTCACGAGATCTAAACATGGAGGCATATGAGGAGAAGACAACCATCTAGCTACTGCTATGAACTCATAGTCCAAGGATGAACTACTCACGCATCACTCCAGAGGCAGGCATGGTGATGGAGAGGCCTCCGGTGATGATCTCCTCTCCGGCAGGGTGCTGGAGACAGCTTCAGAACCCCCCTGATCTAGGGTTGACGGTGAGGGCGGCTGCGGAACTTTTCGGGGATTTTTGATCAGGTGTCTAGGGTTTTCCATCCGGTGGGAATAAATAGGCGAAAGGGCAGAGGCGGTGGAGCCCTGGGGGGCCCACACCATCCCCGGCGCGGCCAAGGGGGGCGCCACCCCATGGTGTGGGCCCCCTGATGACCCTCTTCGTCTCCTCTTCGGTCTTTTGGATGCTTCCGGGGAAAATAGGCACTTTGGGCTTTGTGGTGTCCAATTCCGAGAATATTTCCAGAACAACTTTTCTGAAACCAAAAACAGCAGAAAACATGAACTAGCACTTGGCATCTTGTTAATAGGTTATTCCCGGAAAACGTGTAAAAATGACATAAAGAAGGGAGAAAACATGCAGCAATTGGAATAATATCATCATGGAGCATCAGAAATTATAGATACGTTGGAGATGTATCAAGCATCCCCAAGCTTAGTTCCTAGTCGTCCTCGAGTAGGTAAACGATAAAACAATAATTTCTGAGGTGACAAGCTACTAACATAATCTTGATCATAAAAATGTAAAGGCATATGCAAGCTGAGATCATAGAACTTCAAACACAAACATGATAAATAGAACTTTAATAATAAAGCAAAGCAATAACTTTTCATCATGAAGAGTATCTCCAATAAAGGATCATGAGAAACAATGCAAAGAAACATAAACGTTTGTTTCAGGTATAGAGAAAGCATGGCAAAGTGATATTTCGCTAGTCCTTAAGAGTGGGGAAAAACATAAATGCCAGGACACCTTCAAAGTTCATGAGGAAGACTAGGGCAAATAATTTAAGAACAAATGATATCACATCATGAAGTAATTATTGATGTTCATGGGACAATGCATGTAGAACTAAGAATGGTAAAAATGCTCTCTCAACTGTACATAAAGTTAGAAGATGGAGACTCAACATAAAAGTAAAAGAAAGGCCCTTCGAGGAGGGAAGCAGGGATCACTCATGTGCTAGAGCTTTTATTTTATTAAACAGAGGTATTAAAAGTTACACTCCTCCCATCCATCTTTCACAAACCATGGCTAACCGAATCCTCGGGTGCCTGCCAACAATGACATACCGTGGAGGAGTGTCTATATTTTGGGAGATGTATGCTAATGTCAACGAATGGTAAACAAAAAATACAATACGTCACAAGCCAACTGGATTCACAAGAGCGGCTCCCATGTGAAGGACACATCTGGGTAGAAGGTCATCCCTCTTTCTCTTTTGTTTACACAATTATGCTTTGATTGATAAATCAGGGGCAAAAATAGTGAATAGATTTTGTGTGTATTAATTTGGGGCTGGGAACCCCGCTGCCAGCTCTTCTATTATTTGGATAAGTGGATGAATCCACTAGTCCAGGGTGTGAAATCCAATCAACAAGTGAGATAAAGATTCTCTATTGACGTCCTCATGAGCAAAAACAGGAACAGAAAGCAGGAGTAATTTTGAAGGCTTTAAAGGTAGCACATGAGCAATTTACTTGGAGTGGCAGTTAAATACCACATGTAGGTAGGTATGGTGGACACAATGGGAAAACTTAGTTTTAGGGGAGTTGGATGCACGAGTAGAGCTCATACCCAGTACAGGTAGAGGCTAGCAAAAGACTGGGAGCGACAAATCAAGAGAGCATAAGAGCCATAATCATGCATAGCGACATAAGCATCATTAATTAAAGCATAAGTGGTATCATAGTTCAAAAACTAAATGGTCATGGAGGCTATTCGTGACTGGTTCATAGTCATAAACATGGTGTGAGCATGAGCCAAGTCAACCAAATAAAGCATTCGAAAGAGAATACCAAAAATTTATGCTTCCTTATGACAAGAACAACTCATGAATCTTTCAATGACATATTAAACACTCTCAGCTATTTGAGGATATTCATGCTACTCAACATCACAATGCGTTAGAACCAAAATAACATTTAGTCTGGCATGAAAAAGTTCTAGCAACAGTCTATACAAGCTTCTACTTGCACCACTATAAATTCTAGTTTAAACATCAGTTTCTTTCTCCCAACAAGCACCATACAAGATATGTTTTAACAAAAACTCTCTAAATGCTACAGAAAGAAAACATGATAGTACTCACATAATACTACTAAAACTAACAACTCTAATAAGAGATGCATGCAAAACATGAGCTAAATAAATGAGCAGCCAGACAAAGATTAAGAATACAAAGTATCCCAATGAAAAAGCGAAGTGTGTCACTCTCCAATAAAAGAATGCTGGGGTCCAACCAAGTTTATTGCAAAAGTAAGAAAAAAAATGAAAGCAAAAACAAAAACAAAAACAAACTGAAAACAAAAATAAAAGACGCTCCAAGTAAAGCACATAAGATGTGACCGAATAAAAATATAGTTTCATTAGAAGTGACCTGATAATTTGTTGATGAAGAAGGGGATGTCTTGGGCATCCCCCAGCTTAGACGCTTGAGTATTCTTGGAATTTTCTGGGATGTACCACCGGGGCATCCCCAAGCTTAGTATTTTTACTCTTCTTGATCACATCATATCATCCTCTTCTCTTAACCCTTGAAAAGTTCCTTCACACCAAACTTCTCACAATCTTCGTTAGCAACGTTAGTTTAATCGAAATAATAAATTAACATGGTTCAGTTTCAACACAATACTAACACTAATAAACACATTAGCTACTGTCACAACTTCTTTTAAAACTCTTTTTCTGAAAAGAACACCAAAAGAAAGCGATTAAGATGCAAATGCAATTATTGGCAGAAATCTGTCAAAACAGGACAACATGTAAAGATGATTTTTTTTCGAAAATCTTCTGTTTCTCAAATAAAAAAGTGGTAAACTAAGAAAAGTTGCGTATACAGCCCAGGATTACGCGCAAAAAAACTTAGGTCATTTTGAATTTTCTGTGATTTTATACGGAATAAACAGTGGACAGCAAAAATCTGTTTCCTGCGCAGAAATCCGAAATATAGCCTCAATTTTCCACTAGAGGCTTTACTTGGCTCAACAAAAACTCAAAAGAAAAGATACAGCGGGGTTTCTAAGGAAATATACAACACCCAGGTGCAAAGCACACAAAAGAAAACGAAGGAAAACGGGTTGAAAACAGCGAAATAAAACGGGTTGTCTCCCGGTAGCGCTTTTCTTTAACGCCTTTTAGCTAGGCATAGAAAGGAACTCAAGTATTTTCAAGTGAAGAATTCAAATAAAGATTTGAAAATTCTTAAATAATGTATTGTATTTTATCTAAGTGAGTTTCAGAGGCTCCTATCTTAGTACTTTTAGGCTTACTATCTTCATAAAATAAATTCTCAGGAACAATCCAATCAAAATTCTTTTCTTGGGCTTCGTGCAGTGCCACTAATTTAAAGGGGATTGGTATTTTATCCTTGTTTTCATTATTAGATTAAGTTTTTTCTAAAGCACCAACAATGTCTACACATGAACCAAGCATATTGTAGCGATCAAAGACTTTTCTAGATTCTATAACAACATCTCCAAATTCTTTAAGCATAGTTTCTAAGATGAAGTTTCTTTTCTCAACATCTTCAATGTTATTCAAGTTGAGGAACATATGTTGTATTATGGGATGGAGGTTGACAAACCTAGCTTCTAGCATGTGAACTAAAAAACTTGCAGCATTCTCGTAACTGGGAGCAAGTTTTACTATGGATTTTTCCTTAAAGTTATCATGCTTACTAACATGATTAAAGAATTCTTTGATAGTGTCCTTTCCAAGTATAGAGCCACTCCCTACCAGCAAATATTTCAAGGTAAACTTAGGGAACAACATGATGAAAAATAACAACGTAGTGACAAAAATAACAACTAGAATAAGAACTATTTATTTTGTGTTTTTGATAAAGAGAAGCAAAACAAGAAAAAAATAAAAACAAGACAATAATAAAAATAAAGAGGCTGAGAGTGAGAGACTCCCCTTGCCAGAAGACTTCCTTCTCCCCGGCAACGGCGCTAAAAAAAGTCCTTGATGGTGCAGATCTTGCACTCGTTGGGATACCCCAAGAGGAGTGTGTGATGAGCACAGCGGTAGGAGTTTTCTCCTTACTTAAGAACCAAGGTTATCAATCTAGTAGGAGAAAGAGGACCTTCGGAAGGTTGATGTCACTAATGGTGGTGATGGCTCACCGGTGTCAGCAACAACGTGGAACCTGCACACAACACAACCAAAATACTTTGTCCCAACAGTACAGTGAGGTTGTCAATATCACCGGTCTTGCTAAAAATAAAGATTATACCTATAGCGTGGAAAATAAAGTATGCATGTAGTAAGTAAAGAAAGGAGGAAATTGTGGCGGTTTGTTTTAACAGTGTAGGAAAATGGACCGGGGTTCATAGGTTCACTAGTGGTGTCTCTCAAAAAAAGATAGCATGCTGGGTGAACAAATTACAACTGGGCAATTGACAAATAGAGTTTGCACCGTAGTGCACATATATGACATGATGACTACTATGATATTTAGTGCGGGCATTATAACAATATACATAGACCGTAATCCAACTGCATCTATGACTAATAATCCACCCTCAGGTTATCATCCGAACCCCCTTAGGTATTAAGTTTCAACCAACACATAACTGCATTAAACAAAGTTTGTAATGTAAGCAATGATTGTACACGCGGGCACTCTCACCGCTGTTTTCTTCCTAGTGGCAACAACACATCCTCCCCATTCATGTTTCTGTCACTCGAGCAAGGGGAAGAGGAGGCATGAACCCACTATCGAGCATAAATACTCTCTCTTGGAGTTACTAGCAACTACTTGGCCAGAGAAACCACTAGCAACGGAAAGCATGCAAGATCACAAATAACATATGCAATAAAGACTATAATCAACTTGGCATAAGTTCAATATTCATCGGATCCCAGCAAACACAGCACATAGAGTTACATAAGATCAATCTCGATCATGTTAGGTAGGTCACGATATCTAAACATGTAGGCATATGAGGAGAACACAACCATCTAGCTACTGCTATGGACCCGTAGTCCAAGGATGAACTACTCACGCATCACTCCGGAGGCAGGCATGGTGATGGAGAGGCCTTCGGTGATGATCTCCTCTCCGACAAGGTGCCGGAGACAGCTTCAGAACCCCCCTGATCTAGGGTTGACGGTGACGGCGGCTGCAGAACATTTCGGGGATTTTTTATCAGGTGTCTAGGGTTTTCCATCCGGGGGGGGGGGGGGGAATAAATAGGCGAAAGGGAAGAGGCGGTGGAGCCATGGGGGCCCACACCACCCCCTGGCGCACCACCCCATGGTGTGGCCCCCCTGATGCCCCTCTTCGTCTCCTCTTCGGTCTTCTGGATGGTTCCGGGGAAAATAGGCACTTCGGGCTTTGTGGGGTCCAATTCCAAGAATATTTCTAGAACAACTTTTCTGAAACCAAAAACAGCAGAAAACATGGAATTGACACTTGGCATCTTGTTAATAGGTTAGTCCTGAAAACGTGTAAAAATGACATAAAGAAGGGACAAAACATGTAGCAATTGGCATAATATCATCATGGAGCATCAGAAATTATAGATACGTTGGAGACGTATCAATATACCACTTTTACACGAAAAACACCCGAGGCCGCCGTCATCATCAACCCGAGATCGGGAGGGTTATGGAGTTCTCCCCGGCATCCTGCCGGGAGAGAAAATCATCACCGGAGGGCTCTACACCACCATGCCCGCCTTCGGAGTGATGCGTGAGTAGCTCATCCTTGGATTACGGGTCCATACAAGTAGCTAGATGGTAGTTCTCTCCTCTTTATGCCTCATGTTTAGATCTCGTGAGCTGACCTACATGATCGAGATCATCTTATTGTAATGCTACATGTTGTGTTTGCTGGGATTCGATGATTATTGAATGCTATGTCTCTTGATTATCAATCTATCATGTTGTCTTCATGTGTATGTTATTTATGATCTTGCATGCTCTCCGTTGTTAGTAGATGCTCTGGCCAAGTAGATACTAGTGACTCCAAGAGGGAGTATTTATGCTCGATAGTGGGTTCATGCCTCCTTTGCATCTGTGCTCGAGTGACAGAAACGTGACAGATGGAGGATGTGTTGTTGCCATTAAGGAGAAAACAACGATGTTTACATTGTTTACAACAGACACTTTGCTCACTGCTATTATCTGTTGCTTGCAACTTAATAGCAAATGTTTGTTCGGATCATATTCGGAGGGAGGATTATTAGTCATAGATGTAGTTGGATGACGGTCTATGTATCTTGTTGTAATGCCCGCATGAATCTCATAGTAATCATCATGTCATGCATGTTTCATTATCTATCAATTGCTCAGCTGTAATTTGTTCGCCACACTTGTTAGCTATCTTTTATGGAGAGACACCACTAGTGAACTGTGGACCCCAGGTCCATTTTCTCATACTGATAATACAACCACTGCTTCCAATGTTTTCACACTGCTACTGTTGTTTTCATATTGTTCTCATACTGTTTTCGACACCATACATTTAACCTCTTTGTTATCAGCAAAACCGGTGAGATTGACAACCTCACTGCTACGTTGGGGAAAATTGAATTAATTGTGTTGTCTAGGTTCCACGTTGCCGCTGAACCGGTAGTGCGCCCTACCACATCAACTGTATCAACCTTCAGAAGTTGCTTTTACTCCTACTGGTCGATTCAACCTTGGTTTCTTTTCTGAGGGAAAACTTGCTGCTGCACTCTTCACACCGTGCGCTTGGGGTCTCCCAATGAGCGTGTGTTTACACTCCATCACTGACGTGGGGTGGTTGTGGCATCGCCGCTTATCCCATGCCAACATGAGAACTTTGCAAAGTATTCAGAAGGGTGGCCACTGCCTCGAACTAAAAGAAAATGTTTCATTTGCAAAACATTATGTTTTAATGCTTGTGTTGAAGGAACGATGCATGATTTTCTGCATCCAAGCAAGACGAATATTGCATCAAAGAGGATTATTGAACTTCTCCATGTTGATCTATTTGGTGTCGTGCCCGAGGCAAGAAGTATTGCTTGGTTATTGTTGATGACTACTCAAGATACACATGGGTCTATTTCCTCAAGTTGAAGACTGAGACTCAACAAGCCGTCATCGACTTCTCTAATCAATTTCAACGTAAACACAATGTTCCCATCATGGCTATCAGGAGTGACAATGGCTCCAAGTTCAAGAACTACACCCTTAATGAGTTCCTTAGTGAAGAGGGTATTCGTCATGAATATTCCGCTGCATATACCCCTCAACAAAATGGTGTAGCCGAAAGGAATAATCGAACCCTCGTGGATATGGATGGTCCATGTTGGTGGAGTACACGCCTCCTCAATATCTATGGGCCGAAGCCATCTCTACGGGTTGTCACTCATCTAATCGGCTCTACATTCGCAAAGGCTTATTGAAGACTCCATATGAAATTCTTACCGTCAGCAAACCAAAAGTCTCCTACTTCTGAGTCTTCAGTTGTAAGTGTTTCTATTTGATCAAAGGTATTTGTTTGTATAAATTCCAAGATAAAACTATTGAGGGTACATTTGTTGGTTATGGTGCCGAATCCAACACTTATAGAATCTTTGACAAGGCCTCACGGATTATCATTGAATCTAGTAGTGTGGTGTTCGAATAAAATGATGGCTCCCAAGTGTCACAATTTCGTGTTTCCAATGTAGATATTGAAATTCCTCAAGAAGCCATAGGAAGAATGGAAATGGGATTTTTCCGCCTCATTGAGGGACACCTTGTGGCGGATCGAGAAGGACTATGCTCTACTCAAGTGGAGCCCTCGTCTACATTGGAAGAACATGCCAATGGAGCGATGCACCAACCCAAGAACAAGTTCAAGATCCTCCTCTTGTTGACCAAGTTGCTATGCAAGAACCAAGCACTGTTGTCATTCAAGCTACCCAAGGTCAAGGCCAAGATCAACCTTCTTCATCTAAAGTTAAAGAAAGCCATAATGATGATCTAGGCCAACAAACCAGTCAAGACGGGGACCCAAATGATCAAGTGATCCCTCCTCGTAACAATGAGGCGATCGAAGCCCGTCGTGAGAAAAGGATTGCAAGAGCTTTAAGAAGAATTGATGCTTCCGATGACAATGTGTTGGATGATGTGAGAGGCAAGAGATCCACAAGAGCTCAATTGGCAAGCTTTAGTGAGCATCAAGATCACATATCCATGGTGTAACGAAAGAAAGTGTTTGAGGCTCTTGAGGATTCGGATAGGGTGGAAGCTATGCATGAAGAACTTAATAACTTTGAGCGCAACAAAGTGTGGAAGCTAGTTGAGAAGCCCAAATATTATTGCAATGTTATTGCCACCAAGTGGATATTCAAGAAGAAGCAAGATTATCATGGTATTGTTGTGAGGAACAAGGCACGATTGGTGGCTCAAGGGTTATCTCAAGTGGAAGGCATTGACTTTGATGAAACCTATGCTCCGTGGCTCGCCTTGAGTCCATCCGTATCCTTCTTGTATATGCATCTTCGCATGGACTTTAAATTGCAACAAATGGATGTCAAGAGTGATTTTCTAAATGGACTATTGAAAGAGGAGGTATGTGTTAAGTAACCATCAGGGTTTGAGGACCCCAACTTCCCTAACCATGTCTACAAGCTCGCTAAGGTGCTCTATGGACTTAAATAAGCACCACGTGTGTGGTATGAGCACGTTAGAGAGTTGTTGCAAGACCGTGGGTTTGAAGTTGGGAAAATCGATCCCGCCCTTTTCACAAATAGGGTTAAAGGGGAGATTTTTATATGCCAACTCTACGTGTATGATATTATCTTTGGATCAACTAAAAAACTTTCAATGATGAATTTTCAAAGTTATGATTGACAGGTTTGAGATGTCTATGATGGGAGAGCTCAAATTCTTCCTTGGCTTTGAGATGAAGCAATTAGCTCGTGGGACTTTCATTTATCAAGCCAAGTATACCCAAGACATGGTCAACAGGTTCAACTTCCAAGATGCTAAAGGAAAGGTCTCTCCAATGCAAACCAAGTGTCATCTCAAGCGCAATCCGGATGGTGAAGATGTGGAACAAAAGTTGTATCATTCCATGATTGGTTATTTGCTTTATCTTTATGCTTCTAGACCCGATGTTGTGTTGACTGTAGGTGTGTGTGTGCAAGGTATCAAGCGGATCCTAAGGAAAGCCATTTGACGGTGGTCCATAGGATCTTTTGGTATTTGGTTCATACCCCCAAGATTTGGATTTTGGTACCCAAAGGGGGCACATTTCTCTCTCATTGGGTACACGAACACGGATTGTGATGGTGATCAAGATGACAGGAAATCGACTTTGGGGGCTTGCCAATTTCTTGGTAGGTCCTTGGTGAGTTGGTTTTCTAAGAAGAAAAATTGCATATCTCTCTCCACTACCGAAGCCGAGTATGTGGCGGCAGCTAGTGCTTGCACTCAGTTGTTATGGATGAGGCAAACCCTCAAAGAATATTGTATTCTATGTGATAATGAGAGTTCCATCAAGATTTCCTACAACCCCGTGCAACATACAAGGACCAAGCATATTGAGATTCGTCATCATTTCATTAGGGATCATGTTACTCGTGGAGATATTGTGCTAGCCTATGTGCCAACCAAGGATCAACTTGTAGATATTTTCACGAAGCCACTTGATGATGCGAGATTTATGTTCTTGAGGAATGAGCTAAATATCGTTGATTCAAGGAGTTTGACTTGAGGATCTGGCAAACACACCTATAGTTGGCTATGTGTTTGGGTTTAGGAGTAGGAATGTACATAGGGGGAGTGTTGTCCTAACACATTGGACTCTCCCTCCCCCCATTATACCCAAAGTAATAAATTTATTTATATCTCTCTTTTCTAATGTTGTGAGCTAAATGTTGAGAATTGGCAATGCACCCAAGATACATCTTCGCGGTGGAAGACCATACTCTCTTACATGGTGGCCTCAGCCACCAGCCTCTTGTTTGTGAAGAGTTGGTTCTTAGTTGGGTTTTCATGTCTCTTTGGATTTTTTGTCTTATTACAAACAATGCCCCTTGTTGCTATTTGATTCTTTAAAGTTGTTCTCTCCAAGGAATATGACTAGAAAATTTTATCCCATTTTGTGTCTGTGCTGCCTATATGTCTTGTCCCTCCCTCTAAATGCATATGCCATACTCCACACAAGTCACCTTCATCCTAAGAAGTTCATCCCTGTTATTTCTGGCATGTTTCAGATCAAATCCAGAATTATCGGAACAATTCCGAGTAGGCCATAATAAATCCCTAAATCCCATGATTATTTTGACTCAGCCGGAATACATTTGGAATTTACGGAATAATTCCGAGCTAGCCGGATTCGCTCAGGAGCCTTGCAGAAATAATAGATTCCACCTATAAAAGAAGTTGCACGGCCGGAGAGTGGACTTTTTTCCATCTCCACTTCATCTCCTCTCTGGCCCTAGCCACCAAAAATCGCCCCAAGACCCCTCCTTGCCGTAGGAAGGGATTTTTGATCCTCTCCTTGACAAGGAACCTCTCCATGGAAGGTATTTCAGATTGGCCTCTCTCCATCTCTTGTTTTTGTTGGTTGGATTTCAATCTAGATGCATGTTGACCTAGGGTTCACCTAGTTTATAGTTCAATCCATCTTGTAAACCTTGGCTAATCCATCTACTTTTTGAAATTCCATGTTTCTAGAGATGTAGACCCCCACTTGCAACCATGGCCTAGATCTATTTTCTCATGTTAAAATTCGTGGTTTCCTACACTTTAGTCACTGCCACCATCACCCCTTAGAATTATCCTACGAAAACCCTAGAATTGGTGAAGTTTAGAGACAAGTGTTCATGAATTCGTGGCAGTTCAAATTCAGATCAAAGTTTCCGGAATCATTCCAGAAATGTCGGAACTGTTCTGGGAAACCGGAATAATCGACATTCCGGAATAAATCTAGAAATTCTGGATTGAATCCGACTGGGCCCAGAATTTCCAGAAACTTGCACTTCACCCAACTTAGGGTTGTTGTTATCTTCTTAGGGAATATGCACTTACCTCTTGCTACCTATCTCTACCATCTGTTCATATGTCAAGGCTCTCATGGTGGTACGGTTCGCAAGAGGAAGACCAATGTCACTCGTCGAGACTACTCTGGGGGTTCTCGTCCTCAGAGGGGTCGCGGTCCAGGAGGCCACCCTACCGCAGCTCATGATGATGGTCTGGTTGAGCATTTTTCCCGAGGGAGATATGAATCGATACTCTGTGGGGCTGTGGAAGCAAGTGAAGAAGAAGAGTTCATACCGCTTTCCTGAGACCACGAGTGAGGATCCAAGATTCTGGACGAACCTTCAGCTCAAGGCTTGGGAGGATTACTATTCCACCCTCACTCGTCCTATCTGTGAGCAATCCCCAATTGATATGGATTTCTATAATCAACACAAGTCTGGAGAGCTTCATCACGTTCATGAGTGTTTGGTTAAGATGGAAATTACACCTCTTCTTCAGATTGAGCATGAGTATTGTCCTGATATAATCTCTCAGTTTTACTGCACTGTGCACTACAAGGCTGATGCGGTGCAGACTATGACTTGGATGACTGGTGATCAGAAGATTTGTAGTAGTTCGTCTGAGTTTGCTACAACTCGGGTTATTCCTGGAAGGCAACCTGGGGAGTTCATGGTTACCGCATTCATGATGCTTCTGAGTATGATTCTTCAATGTTATCCTCCTGACATCCTGGACAAGAACACTCCATTAAACTCCCTCATGTATCCATACTATAATATGTTGTACAAGATCTTTCGCTCCACTCTCATGGTCAAAGCTGGAGACTACTCAGCTATCAAGTCTTTCATGGGCAACGTCATGGTCATCACCAAGCCCAAGAACCAGAAGAAGATTGATGTGATGGACTTTCTCTATCATGAGATTTGCATGGGAGTAATGGAAAAGAGGAAGCCGACATATGGTCCTTATATTCATAGGGTCATCAACTCCAAGGTTGGGGAATAAATCATGGAGCATTATCGGGTTATTAGGCCTAAGAAGTTCACTCCCTCTCTTATGTGTGGTCTGGAGATCCCAGAGTTTGCCAGGGCGACAGCCAAGATGTATCATACTCCTTCATGCTCTTCTAGCGGTGGTACTCAACGTCAGTCTTCTAGTGGCATTGCAAAGTTCTTCAAGGCTATGTTCAACATGTGTAGTGAAACTAGAGCTATTTCTCATGAGGCTAGGAAGCTAGTTAAGAAAATAGGCGTAATCAGAACGCTGACACAAGAAATTATGGAACCAGCTGATACTCCTTCACTTGCTGCTGATCTTGTTCCCATTAACATGCTTGATATATGTGACGATGACTTCTACTTTGGGGTGCCTCCGGCTGATGGGGATGATGATGAAGAGGATGAAGATGATGACGACTTTGATGATGCTGGCAACCAAGGTGGAGAAGAGCAGGAAGAGGGTAAAGATGATGATGGAGAGGATGTCAAGTGATCTCTTGGGACCCTAGTTGAGCTCTGATGTGAATATAACAGGGTTACATGATGATTATACATGATTGAGCTGGAGGAAATATTGAGTATCACTGATGTTCATTATAAGGTGAATTCTTTCCTAGTAAGAAATAATGTTTGTGTTTATGAGAATGGTATACTACCTAAGCCTATGAATTTATGTATGATTAGGTTTACTAATAAGAAAAACATGGATGAAGGAGAGGAAGCAAGGAGAACAAGAAGGAGGCGTGGAAAACAAAGTTGCTACCATGGAAAACAACATCAAGGAAATGATATTTTAGTTCGGACTGGCAGAAGTCCCAAATTTGAAATAGTCACGGATTCTTCATACGGGCTCCAAATAAAGCAAGAAAGCACAATACGGAAACGAAATTCGAAGAGCTTTCCAATGGATATAGCTCCATCTATAGATTCGACTCTTACAAGGCGTGGTGACAGAAACAATTCACGAATCGTTTTCTGCCAACTTCCAAATAGAGTCCAATTGGTTGTACCCATGTTGGGTCAGTTTGTAATCGAGTTAGTTGAGTCCAACCGAGTGGGAATGGAAAAAAATATTGGGAGGCATCCCCCTCCCTCATATATACCTAGGAGCCACGAAATTAAACATTAGACCAAGTTAAAATTAAACCCTAGATTTCCAGACTTGAACAATGTTCATCTGAAATTATCCCCACCGGGTTTGGTGGTGTTACCTTTGCAAATTCTGCATGTTATCTGCTGTTCCATTGGGAATTAGGGGATACAAAACCACTCGTAGTCTTTGATTACGTTCTGCAAGAGTGTGTAATTGAGAATATCCAAAGGGACTGCGAGCTATTGCGTTGGCATCAGGGTTCATGCAGGGAGTTGTCAGTGAAGCAGTAGTTATCTATCAAGTTATCGTGAGAGTTCATCGAGAAGATCAGGCCACCCCTTATCAAGTTCCTTTTCTCCTTTTTGTCATCTTGATTCCAAAGGGGGAGAATGAGTTCTCTATTTAGGATATCACGGGATTTGCAAGGGTTGGGACACAAGTTTCTTTCCTTTTCGATTTCATCTTATAGGCTTGTGCTCCTTTTTATTTTCTTTCATTGAAAATATTTTCTTTATGTGTGTGTGGACCTTTAGGTGACTTGTGTGTGTCACCCTTTCTTGTGATAAGTTAAAATCTTTAGAACCTTATGCTTGCGTGGTTATATTGTTTTATCCTTTATGCAATTTTTATTGTGAACTTTCTTAAATTGCTTGGTTTCTAAAATATAGGGGGAGCAAAGCCTAGTTGGTGTGTGCCTCAACCGGTGCACATATCTATGGGGATCCCCTCTATTTTTTGGAGATAAATTCTTTTGTTCACTATATGAAGTCCTTGTGAATCCTTATGTTATCATCAAACACCAAAAAGGGGGAGATTGAAAGAAAATTTCTTAATCCCTTTGGTTTGTGTGTTGGTTAAGAACATAAGTGATATCTCACCATTTGATGCATGTTTAAGGTACACCTATTACCAGCACAAAGCGGCATCAAATTTATGGTGAAGGAGAAAAAGATCGTGGCCAGTTTTCCCTACAGGCAGAGGTTTCTGTTGGCATCCGGATTCATTACGGAAATTTCGGAATGATTCGGATTTGCCGTGAAAACCTAACTTAGCATCCAGAGTCATTCCGGGCTATTTCCGGCTCTCGGAATCATTCCAGATCCATTCTAGAATGACCGTGAAAACCTCTGTTAGCATCTGGAATGCCCCGAAATATTCTGGATGGTCGGATTGATTCCGGAATTTCCGGATTGTTCGCGAGGTGCAGAAAAATGTCTAGTTTTTAGTGGACCTATAAATAGAATACCCCTTTTTCTCTAAAGGGTTAGCTTGTCCAGCATTCAAGTCCCCATTGACGGATCTCACCAAATTCTAGATTTATCCCATCTTGTCCACCGAAAATTGTTGATTCTTGGAGGATTGAAGGAGAAGGCCAGGATCTACATCTTCACTATCCCGTTCTTCATTCCCCACTCATTCACTTGATGGATTTGAGTATAGGGTTTCCTTTTGGAAAACCTAGACTCCATTGTCTCTTACTTGTTCATTGAAGCACGATTATTGGTGATTCTTGGGAGCCCCCAATTCGGTTGTTGGTGTGTGCCTCAAGTTCATTTTAAAGGCACAGATTTCTGCCTCGAAGGGAATCAATAGTGAAAATTGAACTAGGCCTTTGTTGGGAGGTTCATCATAGAATAGTGTGAGGCCTTTGTGGTGTTGAGTAGTACTTCATGGCAAAACTCACACCCCTCCAACGAGACGTACTCCCCTCAAAAGGAGGAACTCGGGAATACATCCTTGTCTCCACGTGCTTCCGTTATCGGTTACCACATTCCCTCTCCTTTACTTTTTGTTTGTATCTTGCTTAGTGTTGTTCTTGTCATATAGGTAAATTCACTGTAGTTGCATATCTAGAGAATTTACCTTTGTATCAATCTTAAATCAATAAACAATTAAAATTGGTCGTAGAGCCTATTCACCCCCCTCTAGGTGCCTATACTATCCGTTCATCGTGTGATCACGTCATCATCAAGTACTTTTTCTGGCGCCATTGCCGGGGATTTCTAGCTTGCTGCAAGGGGAGTGTGACATTTCCACTCTATTTGTTTTGTTTAGCTCTTGCTTAGTTTACTTTTGTTTGGTCTTGTTTTCTATTTATCAAAAAAAAAGTTCTCTAGTTCTAGTCTTTTATTTGTGTTGTTAGTTTATTTTGTTAGTATATCTAGCTCCACTCCTTTTGTTTTGTCCCGGATGGTGATATCATCACCTTCAAACAAAGAGGTGAAGAAAGTTTAAAATATGCTTGGTATAGAAGTAATGATGCTCAAAACAGATCTACTAAAAAGCATACCACCAAGATCCTCCTTAGAAACTTTTATGTTGGTGCTACCATGTGGCATAGATTTATTATTTACATGTCAACATGATGGATTTTTTTAAGGGCCCCTAATTAAGAGGATTATAAGTCCATTAAAAATTTAGGGGTAAACTCTCCTTGCGAAGAGAACAAAAATTATATTTCCAAAGAACAAGTGTTAGAAAGATTGGGCACTATAGAGAAGAATATTGAGGAACAAAATGAGAAAGATAATAAGATAGCTAGTCAAGCGGATAAATTTTATTGTGTTATGAAAAATGTTTCGAACAGAATTAGAATTGCTGAGGGGACTATTGAAGAAATGTTTGATGATCTTGATGATAAGAAAACTGATGATACTTGATTCGTTCTTCATGCCTAGGTTGTTATCTAACTTTCATTAGTTTCCCACTTTTTTATTTGAGCAACAGAAGATGTTTGAAAAAAATCATCTTTACCTACTGTTCTGTTTTGATAGATTTCTGCCAATATTTGCATGTGCGTCTTAATCTCTTTATTTTGGTGTTCTTTTGAGAGGAATAACTTTAAAAGAAGTTGTTACAGTAGCTAATGTTTTAATTGAAGTGTGAGACTTGTGTTGAAACTGAACCAAGTGGATTTAATATTTTGATTGCACTACTGTTGCTAATGAAGATTGTGAGAAAGTTTTAGGTGGAGGAAATTTTCAAGTGAAGGGAGAGAAGTATGATGTGATGAGCTGAAGGATGGGAAAAATCTCAAGCTTGGGGATGCCCATGTCTCCGCAAGATATATCCAAGAAGTACAAGCATCAAAGCTTAGGGATGCCCAAGGCATCCCCTTCTTCATAAAAAATACCACATTTCTTTCAAAACACTATATTTCTATTACTTCACATGATATGTGCTATTATTGGGGCATCTTTTTATTTTTCATTCAGTTTATTTCTTTGTTTTAGCTTTTGGTTGGATCCTAGCACTTTTATTTTGGGAGAGATACGCTCCATTTTTATTGCCAATAACACTCTAGTTTTCTACCTAATTGTTATGCGAGTGTTCAGTTTATGCTAGGACTACGTTTATCTCTTGTTTTTCACTCGAATTTTGTTCAGAGCTTATTAGTTTGCTTCATTTATATTTGATTAGATCTCTGGTATTTGATGATTATTTTCTTTCAGAGTTGTTTCAAATAAGTTAATTGGTGTTGTAAAAGAGTAAATTGTTTCATGCTTATACTGGTGCAATAAGAAGGTTGTTTTGACCGTGGCATAGGCTTTAACATGTCCCGTTAGATGTTATTTTAATTTTGTGCTTAGTTATTTATGATGTATCATGACTAGTCTCAAATAGCTGAGAGTTCTTAATTTTCCATTGTCGCACCCGGACTTCTAAAGGATACTCGCCGTTCCGTTGAACAGTACTAGACTGGATTACGGGGCTTCCCGGCACCCGCGTCCTCTTACGAGTAGGCCAACACACGTATGTGTGACAACCAACCCCTATCTGCTCAGCGTCGACGTAAACTATCCCATAGAAATCAGGATACTACCATTGACGTACTTCATACCATACACACATGGTACGTCAACGGCGTTTAACAGAATGATAGCACAACATATCTCTAAGACACAAAAGATGGAAATAAGTTGCAAATGGCTCTCACTAGAGCAGAGATAGCAAATACAATCATCCAGAGGACACATATCCCAACATATCATCATTACATCACAGCGGAAGCATTCAACAGGTCTGAGTACAGACAAGATCCAAATAGGCTTAAGAAGCCGGAAACGAAAAGACGGAGCCCATCCACGAAGTCTCGGATCCTGCCCGGGTCCGCTATCTACTCGTCAGCAGCCTCGTCGTACTCCACGTAGTAGCCACCATGGGGATCCTCGGAAATCGTCGTCTGCGGAAACCACAGCCCCGAAGGGGTCAGCACATAAACGTACTGGCAAGCAAGACTCACAGTTCACCAAAGTGTAACCCGTCAACACCAAGCACAGATGCTTTGGGTTCAACGGAAGAAAGGGGATATAAAAGATGCTGCACTGGCTGCTCTAACCAACTACAGAGTTACTACCACTTCCGGCTAACAGAAAGAGATAAGATAGCGTATCGTAACCAACTACAACTAACTCCAAACAAACCCATCCTGGATCTCGCCCCTTATCCAAAGAAGCAATCCGAGGATAACTCACACAGTTGGATTAATGATGGTTCAGGTTATTGTGTCAATAAACCTATTACTAGTCAAGTTATTACAGTTAGGTGTAAGTTGTCTGAGTACTTGTTAGCCAGTACTTTCACCAAGTCGTCACATAACCGCGGACAACACGGCTTCTCGAGAAGATTCATCCCTGCAGGGTGTGCTCCAGTACCCGTACACACTCAAGCCACCAACTAAAACTCAGGTTGGCTTGACACGACTCGAACCATCTCTACAACCTGTCCTAGGAGCCACGGAGCTATAAGGTCCCAGCCACGCAGCCGACCTACCTCAGCGCAAGGGTGAAAACCACACCCCCCGGCACACAGGCCTCGCCCTATATGCATCTTCATCATCATCATCAGTAACCATGGGAGCGACCCATTCATGCGTACGAGCCAAATGGAACACCCGAACTAAGTGTGGCTCTTCGGACAAACTACGGATCAGATCAAAGTCGAGGGGGGTTCCATACCTACCACCCGGATGCGGTGAGCACGCTCATCATGGATCAGTAGACAAGACCCTTTTCCTAATTAGGGTCGACACTAGCAGGCCTCAAAACCACGCCGGGCCTCCTGCCGGTGCCTTATCATCAAATTATTATTACCCAAGCATTAACAGGTTGATTGTTTAACATCGAGCCCAAGAACATAATAAAATATGATAACAGAAAGTAACTGACAACAGACTCGAGCAAAACAACCCTAAGCATGCTAGTAAGACACGGGCACAAACAACGGGGTTATAGGTGTGGAGGTGAGGCAATATCAGGGTTTAAGGATACATGTGATAGGTTCGGAAACAAGCAACGATACATAGGCTAGCAGAATAGACAACGGAAAGTATCGGTATCCAATGTTGAAAGGAACACGATGGTTCATGTGAGTGATAACTTGCCTGCAAAACTCAGCTAGCCTGGTACTGAGCTAGATCCTCAGAAGGGTGTATCGTAAAGATCGTCGGTCTCAACGTCGTCGTCTATCGAGAAGAAGCAAACAACAACGCAAGGAGACAACAATCAATAACATGGCATAGTGCACAATCATGGGATGATGCATGGCAATTTAATTGATGCATCAAAATAAACTAGTTGACATGGTAACACAATTTAAATGGACCCATATGCAATTTGGATTGCATACGGAAAGCCCATGAATTTAGGTTGAAATAATTGTTTTACAACTAGTCAACAGGTGAAAGTGGAATAGCATGATGCATGGATGAGGAAAACAGAAAAATAACAACAATAGAATCAAATGGAGTTAAGGTTTACCAATTTAGAAATTTATTTATTAAATTAGGGAATTTTGGTTCCTTAAAGGGATTACACCAATAGTTGTTGTTTTCACCAATTTAAATTGTGCACAATAATTAACAAAGTTTCATATTTGAAAAGAATACAAATTTTAGTTGGATTACATGTTTCAAATATTGAAAAAAGGAGTTAGGATGAATTACTTGTGAATTAAACAAGTTTAAACAAGATTTAATTGGAATTAAATTAAGTATAAATATTATTTGAATTTTATTTGTTCAAAACATTAATTCAAATTCATATTTGAAAAGATTATGTTTTTCTGGTTTGAAAACATATTTTATATGTTCAAAAATAATTCAATTTGAGCAAGTTATGAATTTAGCAATTTTAAATGAATTAAACAAGGTTTAAATTATTTAGGCAATTTTAATTATTCAAATCATGAAACAAAATTTATATTTGGTAAGGTGTTTGAAAATGGCATGGAAAACATATTTTATTTGTGTTATTTGAATTAAGTATGAATTAGTTATGGAATTTAGCAAATGTGAAGGAATAGTTTGAATTTGAAATTTGAAAACATTTGCAATGCTCAAAACAGAAAAACAAATGGCTTAATTAGATAGAGAATTAAATTTGGTATTGAAAACATATTAAAAATGTTAAATTTGGAGTTGTAATTAATTAGTTAGGCATTTTTAAAGTTTGGTTATTAATCTGCTATTTAATTCCACAGCTAGGGACCTTAAAAAAAACTGCAGGGACCTAAAAGAATGTACAAGGACTTGTGTGCAATTTAGGGGGCTGTGTTGGGTCTGAAAAATAAAACAGAAAAAGGTGTGGCTAATGCGCGGGGGGGGGGGGGGAGCTCGAACCCGCGACCCCTTGGTTGCGCGCACAAGGCGCTGGCCACTGCGGCTCGGCTGGATTTCGTGACAGATAAGGGGCAGGTTTGGGTATAGCTTATGTATGCGCGTAACTGAACTTACTGAATTTTCTGTGCGTGCAGGGTTCAGGCTTCAGGCAGCGAGCGGGCAGGGACGGCCGGCGATCGCTGCTCCCTGTCGTCCGCCGCGGCTGCCCGTGCGGTTCGTGGGCGGGTGGCCGGTGCTCGTGCGGTTGCCGGCCGGTGTGCGGTTACTGTGCGAGAGCAGAGAGGAGGAGGCGATGGCGGGAGGGCGAGCTCACCTCGCTGTCGAGCAGAGGGAGCAGGGGGCGGTCGTCGCCGGAGTTGGGGACGGCGGCGGCGGCTCGGGGGGGCTCCGGGGAAACGGAGGGCATGGCGAGGACGAGGGAGCCGGGACGGTTCCGTTCCCGGCCCAAGCGCGGCCGGGCGGGCACCGTGGCGGCGGCGACTCGCCGGAGAGGGAGGCTACGGTGGTGGCCTTCGGTGGGGGACAGAGAAACAGGGAGGAGCAGAAAAGAGAGGGGAGGAAGAAGAGATGCGGCGCGAGGGAGAAGGGTAGAGAGAAATTAGGGCAAGGAGGGGGCTCGGCCATGTACTTTTAAGGGGGAGGAGGAGAGCTGTGAACACCGTTCTTCTCTGTACTGCAGACGTGGTCGATGGGGATGTAAGCCGTACGTGAGGAAGAAGACAACAGAGGGGGTACGGGCCAGTGGGAGTTGGGCTGGCCACAAAGTGGGCTGCATGCCCTATTCCCCCTCTCCCTCTCTTTAATCTTTTCTGTTATTTTTTTTTGCAGATTTGGCAAAAGGGAGAGAAACAAAAGGTTTTAGGGGTTAGAATTTTTTTGAATAATTTTGTATTGCTTTGTTTTGTAACAGCACTTGAAAACAAACTTTTGTTTTTCCAAATAAATTCAATTGATGATGTTGTTTGGAAAAAAAATTAAATGAGTTGAGCAATTGAGGTATAAAAAGAATAAATGCCACTTAATCCAATTTAAGTTTCTGATTCCAATTTTAAAGAAACAAATTATTTGTTTGTTTTGTAGTTTTTTATTTGAAACAGGTAACATAACAAGTATGAACAATAATGATTTGAATTTGGTTTGAAATTACAATTGGAAAACAATGAAAACAAATGCAAACAAAAGGCAATGGTTATGATGACATGATGCAAACAAAAACTTAACAAGAAACAAACATTCTAGGGGAAGATTTTCATACTTGTGATGTTACAAAACGCCCCCCTTGAAGGAATCGCGCCCCGAGATTCCTACTGAGAAGAGAAAAGGTCCGGATACTTCTTGCGAAGATCCTCTTCGGTCTCCCACGTTGCCTCTTTATCGGAATGATGCGACCATTGCACTTTCAAGAACTTGGTGCTCTTGTTGCGAGTCTTACGCTCGGTCTCATCGAGAATACGAACAGGGTGCTCCTCATAAGATAGATCATCTTGCAGTTCAATGGAATCATGATCAACTGCACGATCTGGATCTTTGAAACACCTCTTGAGCTGTGACACGTGAAACACATCGTGCACCTTGGATAGTTTTTCTGGAAGTTCAAGACGATAGGCATTTTCCGCACGCCTTGAGAGAACGTTGAACGGACCAATGTATCTTGGTGCTAGCTTTCCTTTGACACCAAAACGATGAGTGCCTCTGAGGGGAGTTACACGGAGATATGCCTTGTCACCAGGTGTATAGATCATATCCCTGTGCTTGCTGTCATAGTAGCTTTTCTGACGAGACTGAGCAATCTTGAGATTGTCACGAATGATGCGAACTTTCTCCTCGGCTTCCTTAACAATGTCAGGGCCTAAGAGTGAACGTTCACCAGCTCCAGACCAATTGATTGGACTCCTGCATCTGCGGCCATAGAGTGCTTCAAACGGTGCCATGCCTAGGCTTGCCTGGAAGCTGTTGTTGTAGGAGAATTCAGCATATGGAAGGCATTCCTCCCATTTCATGCCAAAGGAGAGACCACATGCTCTGAGCATATCCTCGAGAATCTGATTGACTCTTTCGACTTGCCCTTGAGACTGAGGGTGATAAGCTGTGCTGAACAGAAGTTTGGTGCCCAATGCTTCTTGAAAACTCTTCCAGAAATGCGAAGTGAATATACTTCCACGGTCTGAGCTTATTTCCAATGGAACACCATGAAGAGGAACAATCTTTGCTGTGTAGAGCTCTGCTAACTGGCTAGCTGAGATTGTTTCTTTGACAGCAAAGAAGTGAGCTACCTTAGTGAGACGATCAATAACAACGAAGATTGCATCGTTGCCCTTCTTGGACCTTGGAAAACCAGTAACGAAGTCCATTTCAATCATGTCCCACTTCCACTCAGGGATTTTGAGAGGTTGGAGAAGACCGGCTGTTTTCTGATGAACTGCCTTAACACGTTGACAAACATCGCATTCAGAAACGTATTGAGCAATTTCACGTTTCATGCCAGACCACCAATACAGTGTCTTGAGATCCTGGTACATCTTTGTACTTCCAGGGTGTATTGAGAGAGGAGTTTCATGAACCTCCTTGAGAATAACATCTTTGAGACTTTGAATTTGAGGAACTGCAATGCGTCCTTCGAAGAACACAGTTCCCTTGTCATCAATTGAGAAGCACTCATACTTCACATTGCCTGCTTTGATGTTATTTGCGATCTTCTTGATCTCACCATCACGAAGTTGTTCAGAACGAATCTTATCCTCGAGAGTTGGACTGGCTGTCAAGTTCGCAAGATAGCCTTGAGGAACAAGACCAAGGTTCAGCTTCTGGAATTGTTCATGAAGAGGAGGTTGGCTTTCCATGATCATGAGATTATTGCAATACGACTTGCGACTGAGAGCATCGGCCATAACATTAGCCTTGCCTGGAGTGTAAGAAATGGTAAGATCGAAGTCTTTGATCTTTTCAATCCATCTCGTTTGTCTGAGGTTTAGATCTGGCTGAGTGAAGATGTATTTCAGACTCTTATGATCGGAAAAGATTTCAGTGCGGTTACCCAACAAGTATTGCCTCCATTTCTTGAGGGCAAACACAACTGCTGCAATTTCAAGGTCATGTGTGGGACAATTGAGCTCATGTGCGTTCAACTGACGTGAAGCATAAGACACAACTTGACGTTCTTGCATAAGAACTGCACCTAGACCTTGGAGAGAAGCATCACAGAATATCTGGAAAGGTTTGGTAGTATCTGGGCCAACCAGAATTGGTGTAGAAGTGAGTTTAGTCTTCAGGAGATTGAAACTTTCATCACATTGTGGAGACCAAACGAACTTCTTGTCCTTCTTTGTGAGATCAGTGAGAGGTTTGGCAATCTTGGAGAAGTTTTGGACGAAACGACGGCAATAGCTAGCCAAACCAAGAAAACTTCTGACTTGCTTCACCGTCTTAGGAGGTTTCCAATCAACAATTGCCTTAACCTTTTCTGGATCAATGGCTATGCCTTTGGCAGAGATGACATGACCAAGGTAAGCAACTTCTGGAATCCAGAACTCACATTTGGAGAACTTGGCATACAGACGATGCTCGCGAAGCTTCATGAGAGTGAGACGAAGATGTTCTCCATGATCTTCCTCGGATTTTGAGTAGACAAGAATATCATCAAGATATACCACAACGAACTTGTCGAGGTATTCATGGAAGAAAGAATTCATAAGTCGAGAGAAGGTCGCCGGTGCATTGGTGAGACCAAAGGACATGACGGTGTATTCGTATAGACCGTAGCGAGTGGTGAAAGCTGTCTTTGGAATATCTTCCTTTCTGATCTTTATTTGATGGTAACCCATCCTCAAGTCCATCTTGGAGAATATTGAGGCTCCAGCAAGTTGATCAAAAAGATCATCGATACGAGGAATTGGATACTTGTTTTTGATGGTTTTCTCGTTAAGAGGACGATAGTCAACCACGAGTCTCTTTGTTTGATCCTTCTTCGCAACGAACAGAGTTGGGCATCCCCAAGCCGAGGAACTAGGTTGAATGTAACCTTTCTCCATGTACATATCGATTTGCTCCTTCAACAACTTCAGTTCAGGAGGAGCTATCTTGTATGGATGCTTAGAGATTGGAGCAGTGCCTGGTTCAAGTTCGATCACGAACTCAACTGCTCTGTCAGGAGGCATTCCTGGCAATTCTTCCGGAAAGACATCGGTGAATTCGCAAACCACCGGAATAGCTTCAATAGATGGTAGAGGATTTGTATTGCGAGTGTAGAGTTGAGCAACTGGATTTTCATCATGGAATTAGACTATCTGGCCAGAAGGGTGTGTGATTTTGACAGACTTAGCAGGACAATCAATGACTGCTTTGTTGGTTACCAGCCAATCCATCCCAAGAATGACATCAATATCTGAAGAGTGGAGAGCTATCAGAGATGCCTGGAATGGAAGGTTTCCAATTGTGATCTCGATGTTCTGGCTAACTTTATTGCTTTGCCAGCTAGATCCCGGTGATTTCACTAGGAGAGGGATAGACAACTGTTCGAAGTTGATTCCACTGTTGTTTGCAAAGCATTGAGAGATGAAAGAGTGTGAAGCACCAGAATCGAACAAGACTTTAGCACGAAACGAGTTCACAAGAAGTGTGCCCATTACAACCTCTGGAGATTCTTCTGCTCCCTGGGCCTTGACATGGTTCACCTTAACGGTTCTCACGCCAAGGTCGTTGCTGTTGTAGCAACCCAACGGAGGACCACGTATTCTTGTCGGGGTCGACCTGTGGCGAGGTGGAGGTGGAAAGAGGTGCCTTTGCGGACACTTATCGGAATAGTGGCCCGGCTGTCCACACTTGTAGCATGGAACAACAGAACGAGGAGTTGTTGGACCTGGCTGAGATGGAGCACCTCCTGAAGATACCACTGGGGTGGGAGGGCGGGCAAGAAATCCTGCCGGGCTTGGCAAGCAGATGGGCGGTGTTGAAGTGGTATATGGAACCCAAACTCTCCGTTTTTGTGGAGGCATGATAGCTTTTGAGAGATTAGCCTGTTCACGAGAGTGCTTACGAGATTCCTCAACCAATTTGCGCCCATGCTCTTCATTTAGAGCAATGTTGATGAGGTCCTCAAAATTCTTGGCCTTGACGTTGGTGAGAGCATACTTGAGTTCCGGGTTGAGACCCCTGCGGAACTTTGCCATCTTTCTCGCTTCCGTGGAGATTTCATCTCCGGCGTAGCGAGCCAGACGATTGAACTCTCTTTGGTATTCGAGAACGTCCAGATTGCCTTGTGTGAAAGAATAGAATTCCTCACGCATTTTCTCCATGATCCCATCGGGAATGTGATGGCGCACGAAGGCTTGCTTGAAATCCTCCCATGTGATTGCCACACTAGGACCTCTCATTTCTTGGAAATTCTCCCACCAAGACATGGATTGTCCACGGAGAAGGTAGGTCACGTAAGGAACACGGTCCTCGTCAGCCACATGAGCTACCATAAGAGTACGGTTCATTTCACGGAGCCAGTCATCAGCATCCAATGGCTCGGAGGGGTTATCAAACGTGCGCGGATTGAGCTCAAGGAACTCCCGAATAGACACCCGGGTGTTGCCATTACTCCCAAGGTCTTGGTTCTGCTGCATCTGCTTTATAACTTGTGTCATCTGAGACAGCACTTTCCCCATCTCAGGTGGCAGTGTGGGTTCTTCGTCACCACTTTCCATCCTGAAGAGGACACCAAGATTAACACACTAACCGGATAACAAAATCCAATATAAGTGCTTAAAAGGATTACTTCAGACGGTAAGTCGACAGCATAGAACAAGGATGGAGGTTAACAACGGATCAACAGATAAGTTGTTACAACGGAAGAGAAAGATTTGTGAAGGACGATATCGAAGCAACAACTGGGAAACAGGAGACCACAAACACCTGAGGTACTACGGAGAAAAACCCATCCGGGTTTCTAAAGGATCAGTATCTACTGCTTAAGGAATAGAGGATCTGCTTCCGGGGCTTACACGCCTCCGTTCTCAATCGTGAGTAGGCAACATGATAAATCATGTCACAACCACCTCCATTCCTATGGTCTAGTAGATATAACCATCCTCGAGAAACCAGGATACGTGAAAACCTAACTTGAAAGTTTAGATGAGAAAGAGAAAACAACGTTGCACTTCCTTACCAGAAAAGGGTGGGTGGGTGGGGAAAGAAATAAAATGGCAGAATTCCTACTCTCACGTTTCATTTTTCCTATATAGCTACAAAATAGTTACTAGACTCAACTGCGACCAGTAAAAGGGATCCTACAGGCAGACAGACTCTGATACCATTTGTCGCACCCGGACTTCTAAAGGATACTCGCCGTTCCGTTGAACAGTAGTAGACTGGATTACGGGGCTTACCGGCACCCGCGTCCTCTTACGAGTAGGCCAACACACGTATGTGTGACAACCAACCCCTATCTGCTCAGCGTCGACGTAAACTATCCCATAGAAATCAGGATACTACCATTGACGTACTTCATACCATACACACATGGTTCGTCAACGGCGTTTAACAGAATGATAGCACAACATATCTCTAAGACACAAAAGATGGAAATAAGTTGCAAATGGCTCTCACTAGAGCAGAGATAGCAAATACAATCATCCAGAGGACACATGTCCCAACATATCATCATTACATCACAGCGGAAGCATTCAACAGGTCTGAGTACAGACAAGATCCAAATAGGCTTAAGAAGCCGGAAACGAAAAGACGGAGCCCATCCACGAAGTCTCGGATCCTGCCCGGGTCCGCTATCTACTCGTCAGCAGCCTCGTCGTACTCCACGTAGTAGCCACCATGGAGATCCTCGGAATCGTAGTCTGCGGAAACCACAGCCCCAAAGGGGTCAGTACATAAACGTACTGGCAAGCAAGACTCACAGTTCACCAAAGTGTAACCCGTCAACACCAAGCACAGATGCTTTGGGTTCAACGGAAGAAAGGGGCTATAAAAGATGCTGCAACTGGCTGCTCTAACCAACTACAGAGTTACTACCACTTCCGGCTAACAGAAAGAAGATAAGATAGCGTATCGTAACCAACTATAACTAACCACCAAACAAACCCATCCTGGATCTCGCCCCTTATCCTAAGAAGCAATCCGAGGATAACTCACGCAGTTGGATTAATGATGGTTCAGGTTATTGTGTCGATAAACCTATTACTAGTCAAGTTATTATAGTTAGGTGTAAGTTGTCTGAGTACTTGTTAGCCAGTACTTTCACCAAGTCGTCACATAACCGCGGACAACACGGCTTCTCGAGAAGATTCATCCCTGCAGGGTGTGCTCCAGTACCCGTACACGCTCAAGCCACCAATTAAACTCAGGTTGGCTTGACACGACTCGAACCATCTCTACAACCTGTCCTAGGAGCCACGGAGCTATAAGGTCCCGGCCAGTCCGACCTAACCTAAGCGCAAGGGTGAAAACCACACCCTCCAGCACCACAGGCCTCGCCCTATATGCATCATCATCATAATCATCACCAACAGTAACCATGGGAGCGACCCATTCATGCTTACGCGCAAATGGAACACCCGAACTAAGTGTGGCTCTTCGGACAAACTGCGGATCAAATCAAAGTCGAGGGGGGTTCCATACTACCACCCAGATGCGGTGAGCACGCTCATCATGGATCAGTAGACAAGACCCTTTTCCTAATTAGGGTCGACACTAGCAGGCCTCAAAACCACGCCGGGCCTCCTGCCGGTGCCTTATCATCAAATTATTATTACCCAAGCATTAACAGGTTGATTGTTTAACATCGAGCCCCAGAGCATAATAAAATATGATAACAGAAGGTAACTGACAACAGACTCGAGCAACAACCAACCCTAAGCATGCTAGTAAGACACGGGCAACAAGCAACGGGGTTATAGGTGTGGAGGTGAGGCAATATCAGGGTTTAAGGATACATGTGATAGGTTCGGAATACAAGCAACGATACATAGGGCTAGCAAAATAGACAACGGAAAGTATCGGTATCCAATGTTGAAAGGAACACGATGGTTCATGTGAGTGAATACTTGCCTGCAAACTCAGTAGCCTGGTACTGAGCTAAAACCTCTGAAGTAGTATCGTAAACCTCGTCTGTCTCAACGTCGTCGTCTATTCGAGAAGAAGCAAACAACAACGCAAGGAGACAACAATCAATAACATGGCATAGTGCACAATCATGGGATGATGCATGACAATTTAATTGATGCATCAAAATAAACTAGTTGACATGGTAACACAATTTAAATGGACCCATATGCAATTTGGATTGCATATGGAAAGCCCATGAATTTAGGTTGAAATAATTGTTTTACAACTAGTCAACAGGTGAAAGTGGAATAGCATGATGCATGGATGAGGAAAAGAGAAAAATAACAACAATAGAATCAAATGGAGTTAAGGTTTACCAATTTAGAAATTTATTTATTAAATTAGGGAATTTTGGTTCCTTAAAGGGATTACACCAATAGTTGTTGTTTTCACCAATTTAAATTGTGCACAATAATTAACAAGATTCATATTTGAAAAGAATACAAAATTTTAGTTGGATTACATGTTTCAAATATTGAAAAAGGAGTTAGGATGAATTACTTATGAATTAAACAAGTTTAAACAAGATTTAATTGGAATTAAATTAAGTATGAATATTAATTGAATTTTATTTGTTCAAAACATTAATTAAAATTTATATTTGAAAAGGTTATGTTTTTCTGGTTTGAAAACATATTTTATATGTTCAAAAATAATTTAATTTGAGCAAGTTATGAATTTGGCAATTTTAAATGAATTAAACAAGGTTTAAATTATTTAAGCAATTTTAATTATTCAAATCATGAAACAAAATTTATATTTGAAAAGATTATTTGAAATAGCATGGAAAACATATTCTATTTTCATTATTTGGATTAAGTATGAATTAGTTATGGATTTTATCAAATTGCAATTGAATTATTTGAATTCAAATTTGAATTGCATTTTGAAAATTCAAAACAGAAAACAAATGCTATAGATAGATAGAAAATTTAATTTGGTATTGAAAACATATTAAAAATGTTAAATTTGGAGTTGTAATTAATTAGTTAGGCATTTTTAAAGTTTGGTTATTAATCTGCTATTTAATTCCACAGCTAGGGACCTTAAAAAAAACTGCAGGGACCTAAAAGAATGTACAAGGACTTGTGTGCAATTTAGGGGGCTGTGTTGGGTCTGAAAAATAAAACAGAAAAAGATGTGGCTAATGTGCGGGGGGGGAGGGGGGGAGCTCGAACCCGCGACCCCTTGGTTGCGCGCACAAGGCGCTGGCCACTGCGGCTCGGCTGGATTTCGTGACAGATAAGGGGCAGGTTTGGGTATAGCTTATGTATGCGCGTAACTGAACTTACTGAATTTTCTGTGCGTGCAGGGTTCAGGCTTCAGGCAGCGAGCGGGCAGGGACGGCCGGCGATCGCTGCTCCCTGTCGTCCGCCGCGGCTGCCCGTGCGGTTCGTGGGCGGGTGGCCGGTGCTCGTGCGGTTGCCGGCCGGTGTGCGGTTGCCGTGCGAGAGAAGAGAGGAGGAGGCGATGGCGGGAGGGCGAGCTCACCTCGCTGTCGAGCAGACGGAGAAGGGGGCGGTCGTCGCCGGAGTTGGGGACGGCGGCGGCGGCTCGGAGGGGCTCCGGGGAAACGGAGGGCATGGCGAGGACGAGGGAGCCGGGACGGTTCCGTTCCCGGCCCAAGCGCGGCCGGGCGGGCACCATGGCGGCGGCGACTCGACGGAGAGGGAGGCTGCGGTGGTGGCCTTCGGTGGGGGACAGAGAAACAGGGAGGAGCAGAAAAGAGAGGGGAGGAAGAAGAGATGCGGCGCGAGGGAGAAGGGTAGAGAGAAATTAGGGCAAGGAGGGGGCTCGGCCATGTACTTTTAAGGGGGAGGAGGAGAGCTGTGATCACCGTTCTTCTCTGTACTGCAGACGTGGTCGATGGGGATGTAAGCCGTACGTGAGGAAGAAGACAACAGAGGGGGTACGGGCCAGTGGGAGTTGGGCTGGCCCCAAAGTGGGCTGCATGCCCTATTCCCCCTCTCCCTCTCTTTAATCTTTTCTGTTATTTTTTTTTGCAGATTTGGCAAAAGGGAGAGAAACAAAAGGTTTTAGGGGTTAGACAATTTTTTGAATAATTTTGTATTGCTTTGTTTTGTAACAGCACTTGAAAACAAACTTTTGTTTTTCCAAATAAATTCAATTGATGATGTTGTTTGGAAAAAAAAATTAAATGAGTTGAGCAATTGAGGTATAAAAAGAATAAATGCCACTTAATCCAATTTAAGTTTTTGATTCCAATTTTAAAGAAACAAATTATTTGTTTGTTTTGTAGTTTTTTATTTGAAACAGGTAACATAACAAGTATGAACAATAATGACTTGAATTTGGTTTGAAATTACAATTGGAAAACAATGAAAACAAGTGCAAACAAAAGGCAATGGTTATGATGACATGATGCAAACAAAAACTTAACAAGAAACAAACATTCTAGGGGAAGATTTTCATACTTGGGATGTTACATCCATTGAATTCAATCATGTGTTCTCTCATTTTGAAGCAAGGTATTGTGGCATTTCTCCTTTGAATGCTTTATCTGGATTGTCTTGGCACATGCTCACATCATGTTATGAACACAAACAAAGTCACGTCTATCCTTGATGATAATTTATTTTTTGACTGTTAATATCACTTCATGCTTTGATTGATGATGTTTTGTCGCTATGCATGATTATGCCCGTTATTGTTCTCTTAGTTGGTCGCTCCCAGTCTTTTACTAGCCTACACCGGTACTAAGTATGAGCTCTGCTTGTGGATCTAACTCCCCAAAACCAAAGTATGCCTGCGTCCACCATATCTACCTATATGTGGTATTTAACCGCCACTCCGAGTAAATTTCTTGTGTGCTACCTTTGAACCTTCAAAATTATAACCTGTTTTGTGTTCTTTTTTTAGCTCACGAGGAAGTAGTTTAAAGTTTATTATGGTTTGTGTCAATCAAAGTTCTTCTTTCACCTGATGAGTCTGGAATCTATGTTCATTTAAATTTGTAGAGAGCTGGTGCCAAATAATAACAAAAAGACACTTCCCCATGGTTTGATGAAAGCTGGTGGGTACCCGTGAACATGGCTAGCCCAGTTTTGTGAATGAAAGGTGGGGGAAAGTGCCAAACTAATAAAACAATGGAAACCGCTCTCAAAAGTCTAAACACTTTTCTTGACATGAATTATGATAAGTTTTTCATTACCATTCATTGACATAGACATGCACCTCTCTCAAAATTGTTTCCAATATCTCTGTTTTATCAAATAAAAAGCTCTAGCACATGAGTAATCCCTGCTTCCATCTGCGAAGGGCCTTTATTTTACTTTTATGTTGAGTCTTCATCTTCTTACTTTATGCATCAGCTAAGAGAGCATAGTTGTCATCCCGAGTATAGTGTGCATAGTCCCAATATTTATTATTGACTGATACATGAGTATGGTATTCAATTTGGGTCAACGGTTGGAAAAAAGAAAGCTTGATGCAAAATAACTTGAATAGGGGGTATGGTTGCTCCAAGGTTTCATATTGTTGTTCTTCTTGGAGATCATCTTCAGGCTCCCATGTAGCTTCCTCCTTAGTGTGGTGACTCCATTGCTTCTTGTAGAACTTCATGGTTTTGCTTAAGTGTTTAGAAGCAAACCAGGTTAACATGATCCACTAAGGGGTTTTGGCTCTAGGGGTTCTAACAATTCCACACTTATGGATTTTTGTGGAAAAAGGTATTGAGTTGTGTTCTTCCATATTCTTCAATCTTCTAAGGGATTCTTCAGTTCTTTATGATGTAGTCCACCACTCTTGCTTGTTGATGTAGGGATCCTTCTTCATGGGGTGACTTGAATCTTGATGGCTTCTTGATTTTTTGATGTCTTATTGTCTTAGTATTCAGCTCCACATGCTACTAAATCATTTCGCTAACACATTTTAGGTTTTGGTCTTGATCAAAATGATCACACCATAGTCTCACTAAAAATGGTTTTACCAACACTACTCAAATCTTGAAGTTGTTAACACTATGGAGGGGATTTTGGCCAAAAATACATGGTAGAGGGTTCAAGGTTCACCATTGTCTTTGGTAAAAATTCTCTGATCAAATGTCACAATTTGGAGCAAAATTGCTAAAGGAATCATATTGAAAAACATAATGGAATTTGTTCAAAAATTATTTTTGGGGCAGAGGATATGAAAGTACACATCCTAAAGTTTCTAAAAATATTATATTTGCAATTTTGGATTTGTAGAATTTGAAATATGCCAAAATTCATCCAAATGGCTCATTTGAATTTGGACAAATTTGAAATATTCCAATTTGAATTTGGATAGTGCTAAAAGTTTCTACATGTCAAGGGATTTTCAAAAAGTCCAAGTTTTCTAAATTTGGGCCTATGGATTAAAAGTTATGATGATTTCAAGATTCAGGGGCTTATCTACAAAACTGCTAAATAATTCAGCCGGAAGAAAATTTTAAATTAAAGGCTAGCCACATGGCTTGATCTGACTGAATGCAGCTGCTGACTAGACTGCTGTGTGGCGCTGGCACGGCGATGACGGGGCAATCTGACGTGGATAAGTGGTTGGATCTAGGATGTTGGATCTAGATCCAAAGGAAACATACAACTTCGGCCAAATCTAATCTGAGACGTCGATGGATCTAACTGAATAGGGGGTCTAGGGTTGCTCACCGGCACGGGGTGGCCGGAGATGGGGCGGCGGTGCTCCGGCGGTCCGACGCAGAAATCAACGATGACGACAGCTCCGGTGATATCATTGGCTCGGGAAGAAGGCGTGGAGGTGCGGTGCGACGAGGCGAGTTCAATGCTGGCCATGGCATTCGCAGCGGGGCTCTCCATTGATGGCGCGGTGCAACCGGAGGAGCTCGGGCGTCGGCGAGCTTTGGAGAGAACGACGAGGGCGATTGGCTGCATACAAAAATTGACCAACAACATCAACTGGTGCTCGCGGACACATGGAACGAGAACGATGGGTTCTCGGGACATATGTCTCACCGTGCTGGATGAATATGGAGAATTACGCCTGCGGGATGGATGAACTCCGGCGAGGAATTTCTCAGGCGTGGTCGCGAGATAGAGAGAGAGGGAAGAGGGGAATAGAGAGGGGGGCTCGGGTTTCTGTATAGGTGTAGATAAGGGAGGGATCCACGACCTTAATGGAGAGGAATCCGGGGGCAAAAATTTCGGCAGTGACAGCCGGAGTTGCCTTTGGAGGAGGAAGACGATGACATCAAAGATGACGTCATCAATGCTTTTCTTTTTATTTATGTTTATTTTAATAAATCATAACTTCTGTTTTATAATTCCAGTTATCCCCAAATAAAATTCCAAAGTCTTGTAGTTTTAATACCTTTCAACCAGAAACATTTTTGTAAACTTTTCAACACATTTTAATTTTTGAATTTTTAAAATTGAATAAATCCCTAATAGCGACTTACTGTTATTTTCGAAATAGAAAATAATAAAATTTAAAGTTTAGTCAAATAAAATTTCAGTGACATTCTATAAGTTTAATATTATTTTTGAAAGTCATTACAACTTATTTTCATATTTTTATATTTTAAAATAGGGGGTAAACCCTAATAGCTATTTTAAGGCATTTTCAAAATAGAAAATAATAAATTCAATAATTGGTCAAATAGAAATTAGGGACTTAACCATTTGAAAATATAATTTTTCTAAGTCCTTTTCACAAAAGGAATTTGGTGAAAAATATTTTTTTATTTAACACTGGATATATTAGTTGAAAGGTGTTGTAGTTATTTTTTGACTTTGAAAATATTTTCAATAACCAAATAGTTGGAAAAAGAATTATTATAATAAATAGAAGTTGAAGAACCATTTGGAAAACATATAGATAGTAAAACAATTTTACATTCTTAAGGTTTGATAAGACATTTTGTAGTCACATAACTATAACATATTTAATAATGGCGAAAACAATTCTTAGGGTTTTGAAATCCTCAAGTTTTAAATGTTATGAAAACATTTCCAAAGTAATAATTGAAATAAAAACCTTTTATGAAGTATGGTTTGTTAAAGAGAAATAATATACTTGAATATATGAAATTTATTTGAATAAGGTTTAGGCTTTAGAAAAACAGGGGCATATTTGGATTATAAATTCCAATAGCATCGGAATAACAAATAATATTACCTCTGTGTTTGAGTTTTATTTGTTTTTGGCGACTTTCTTTAATAGAAAACAAAACCTGTTAATCTTTTGTGATTTTTGAATTTCTTCAAAAATCAGGGATGTTACATTGCTCTCTTAGTTGGTCGCTCCTAGTCTTTTACTAGCCTACACATCTACTTAGTATGAGCTCTACTTGTGCATCCAACTCCCAAAAACTAAAGTATGCCAAATGTGTCCACCATATTGATACGTCCTAAACGTATCCTTAATTTATGATGTTCCATGTTGTTTTCATGCCATATGCTGCATGTTTCCTTTATACATTATGCCATTTTATCGATTTGCTGCGACTAACCTATTGACAAGATACCACAGAGCCATTTCATGTTTTCTGCTGTTTTTAGTTTCAGAAAAGTTCTTCTGGAAATATTCTCGGAATCGAACGGTTTGAAGCCCGGAAGTCTTAGAAAGTTTTCGCGCACACGGAGTCCGGAGGAGACCCGGAGGGGAGCCACAGGGGCCCCACAGCATGGGTGTGCACCCCTCATGGCCGCGCCTAGGGGTAGTGTGGCCCCCTGCTCGCCCACCGACGTTAACCCTAAACACCCGAGCCTTTTCCACCAAAAACATCCACAGCCGCCATCATCATCAACCCTAGTTCGGGAGGGTTCTGGATCTCTCCCCGGCACCCTGCCGGGAGGGGGAATCATCACCGGAGGTCTCTACT
Organism: Alopecurus myosuroides; assembly: GCA_028641055.1. Taxonomy (NCBI): domain Eukaryota; kingdom Viridiplantae; phylum Streptophyta; class Magnoliopsida; order Poales; family Poaceae; genus Alopecurus; species Alopecurus myosuroides. The sequence goes on from CM054057.1 coordinate 431,577,918, forward strand.
CCACCATGCCAGCCTCCGGAATGATGCGTGAGTAGTTCATCCTTGGACTACGGGTCCATAGGAGTACCTAGATGGTTGTTCTCTCCTCTTTATGCCTCATGTTTAGATCTTGTGAGCTGCCCTACATGATCAAGATCATCTTATTGTAATGCCTCATGTTGTGTTTGCTAGGATCCGATGAATATTGAATGCTATGTCTCTTGATTATCAATCTATCATGTTCTTTTCATGTGTATGTTATTTATGATCTTGCATGCTCTCCGTTGTTAGTAGATGCTCTGGAAAAGTAGATGCTAGTGACTCCAAAAGGGAGTATTTATGCTCGATAGTGGGTTCATGCCTCCTTTGCATCTGTGCACGAGTGACAGCAACGTGACGGATGGAGGATGTGGGAGAAAATAACGATGTTTACATTACACACTTTGCTTACTGCGATTATATGTTTCTTGCAAATTAATACCCAAGGTTTTCTCGGATGATATTCTGAGGGTGGATTATTAGACATAGATGCATTTGGATGATGGTCTATGTATCTTGTTGTAATGCCTGCATGAATCACATAGTAATCATCATGTCATGCATATGCACTATGGTGCAGCCTTTATATTTATCAATTGCCTAGCTGTAATTTGTTTACCACACATGCTATCTATCTATCTATCTATCTTCGGAGAGACACCTCTAGTGAACTGTGGACCCCGGTCCATTTTCCTCATACTGATAATGCAACCACTGCAATGTCTGTTTTCATACTGCTGCTACTATTTTACTACTTCCATCACTATTCTCGTTCATCTACTGCGAACAAATATTATTTTACACACGGTACGTTTAACCTCTTTGTGTTCAGCAAAAACGGTGATATTGACAACCTCATTGCTTCATTGGGGCAAAGTAATTTGATTGTGTTGTGTAGGTTCCATGTTGCTTCTGAACCGGTAGTGCGCCCTGCCACCTCAGCTGCATCAACCTACGGAAGTTATTTCTTTCTCCTACTGGTCGATTCAACCTTGGTTTCTTTCTGAGGGAAACTTACTGGTGTGTTCTTAATACCTTCCTCTTGGGGTCTCCCAACGAACGTGTGTTACATGTGCATCACATATCTACCTATATGTGGTATTTAACTGCCACTCCAAGTAAATTTCTTGTGTGCTACCTTCAAACCTTCAAAATTATAACCTGTTTTGTGTTCTTTTTTTAGCTCACGAGGAAGTAGTTCAATGTTTATTATGGTTTGTGTCAATCAAAGTTTTTCTTTCTTCTTTCACCTGATGAGTCTGGAATCTATGCTCATTTAAATTTGAAGAGAGCTGGTGCCAAATAATAACAAAAAGGCACTTCCCCATGGTTTGATGAAAGCTGGTGGGTACCCATGAACATGGCTAGCCCAGTTTTGTGAATGAAAGGTGGGGGAAGTGCCAAACTAATAAAACAATGGAAACCGCTCTCAAAAGTCTAAACACTTTGCTTGACATGGATTATGATAAGTTTTTCATTACCATTCATTGACATAGACATGCACCTCTCTCAACATTGTTTCCAATATCTCTGTTTTATCAAATAAAAAGCTCTAGCACATGAGTAATCCCTGCTTCCCTCTGCGAAGGGCCTTTATTTTACTTTTATGTTGAGTCTTCATCTTCTTACTTTATGCATCAGTTAAGAGAGCATAGTTGTCGTTTTGATTATAGTGTGCATAGTCCCAAAATTATTATTGATTGATACATGATTATGGTATTGCTTGCTCACAAATTATTTGTATCTAGTCACCATTAAAACTTTGAAGGCCCTGGAATTTATGTTTTTCTACCACATGAAGGACTATCTAGATACCACTTTATTATGTTTTCTTTATGATTGAAACAACCGTATCACTTTTAATGTTTTATTATTCATTTTCTTTTGTTTGTGTTTCTTTTCATACGCAACATGGTTGCTAAGTTTACATAAGTTTAATAATATTTATCATGTCTTTGTTAAAGTACTTTGATCTCAAGTTTGCAATGCTTTTACATAACATTGATCAAGATTTGTGTTCGCTTCATGTCACCTCAAAAATTATTTTGTTATCACTTACCTACTCGATGGCGAGCATGAGTTAAGCTTGGGGATGCCGATACGTTGCAAACGTATCTATAATTTTTTATGCTCCATGCTTGTTTTCTACCCAATACATTTTGTTTTTCACATGTTTTTTTCCCGTTTTACGGATGTTTTCACTGACTAACCTATTAACAAGATGCCCCAGGCTAGTTGTTGTTTTTTGTTTTTTTTTCTATTTCAGAAAAGTTCTTAAGGAAATATTCTTAGAAAGGGCTAAAAATCCTCGAAGATTTTTTTTACCCAGAACAAAGAAGGTATTCAAAGGAGGGACGGAGGGGAGCCAGGGGGCCACCAAGAGGGTGCCAGGCGCGCCCCCTAGGACACACCTGGTGGGCCCCTGGGTGCCCCGAGCACCGTCTCATGTCCCCCTTCGCTTATAAATTGCCTTTAACCCTAAAAACATGTGGGACAAAGTTATTTTCCACGAAACATATAGAGATACACCGTCACCATGAAAGTCCAATCTAGGGATTTTAGAGTCCTGCTCCGGCACCCTGCCAGAGAGGGGGATCATCACCGGAGGCCTCTACATCGCCATGATCGCCTCTAGACAGATGTGTGAGTAATTCATCTCGGTACTATGGGTCCATAGCAATAGCTAGATGCTTGCTCTCTCCCCTATGCCTCCATGTTTAGAGTCTCGTGAGCTGCCTCACATGATCGATCCATCGTTATGTAATTGTACATGTTGTGTTTGCTGGGATCCGATGAACCATGAGATTATGATTATTTTATTCATGTCAATCTAAGATGCTTCACTTATATTTTTAGAGAGTTTTAATATTTTCCTGCAATTCTATCTGGTGTTTATGATTACCTTGGGCACTTAGTTGTTTTCACCTCCAAGAGAGGGTTTATATGCTAGATAGTGGGTTCATCCTTCCTTGTTACCCGTGCTCGAGTGATAGAAACGTGCGGGGGGGGTGTTGTTGGCACTAAGGAGAAAATAGTGGTGCTCTTGTCTACAGATGAGAACCACTACTTACATTACGTATTGATCTTAATGCATTTGTGTGTTGCTCACATAGCACTCACTTTGTTGCTGCCACTTAATACCAAGTGATTTTCTGGATAGCTTTCTTGAGGAGGAATTTTAGATATGGATGCATGCTGGATAGAGTTCGATATGCCTTCACGTAATTTCTACAATGTTAGAACCCATGAACTTTATCTCGCCATAATAGTATTCTTATAAATTCATGATTTGTCAATTGCCAGGTATAATTTTTTCACCCAACATGTTTGTTTTCTTTGGAGAGAGACCACTAGTGAACCTATGACCCCCGATCCTATTTTCCTCATATTGCAAACCTTCTTTTAAGCACTTTGATAATTGTTTCCTTGTTGTTTCGTTTTTTACTTTTATTGTTTTCCAAGGTTCTATACGTTTAATTCTCCTGTTTTCAGCAAGACCGGAAGATTAACAACCTTCCAGAAAGTTGGGCCAAGAGAGAGTTTGTGCTTGTGTGCAGGTTCCACGCTTCGTCAACAGTACTTTTATGGTGCTTTTGATAAAACAACCTTCTTCAAGTCTACGAAGTCCTACTGGTTTGATAACCCCGGTTCTTTACTAGGGGAAAACTTACTCTAGACTGAAGCATACCTTTCACTTGGGGACTCCCAACGAGCGTGTGATCACATCATCATTACTGACCAACAGGCGATGAAGGTGAAAAAACTCTAGGGGCGAGTTAGAGTGTGCCTCTACTATATGGATCGAGTTGAATCAATTAGTACCAGTCAATAAATGATCTCTGTCTAGCTAGCTGCCTAGTAGTCTAGTCTTTCATGATTCCCGTAACTGTCTACAGATGTAATGTTTTGTTTCTGCTTTGTATTAATTGTTTTTACTTTATAAGATGTAAATATTTTTTTATTTATTTTATCCTACTACGGATTGAAGTACTTACTAAAAAGATGGGTGTGTCCTAGAAAGCAGCTTGAACTGCCAATTTGCATTATATTAGTCAACTAGTTTTATTTTAGAAACAACCGATCAATGTTTATGCAATTAATATTAGTAATAACTCTCCAATTACACATACCTTGAAACAAGTCCACTTGCACATTTCAGAAATGTTCAACTGTTTGAACCTTACGATTGTATATTTGATCATATTTTGTAGACTGGTTTAAAATCAGCCATTAGTTAAATTTGCTATGCAGTTGAATTTTTAATCTACAACATTAGCACTTTTGGGAAAGTGCATCTGCTGTTTTATCTTATGCTATTGTACTCATTTGTTTTAAATTATGGAATCGATAGCTTTTAGTATTCATTTCACCAGTAGGATTTGACAGACCAATCGACTTGTGTGAGTTGGACAATTTGAAATCTACGTTCTTCATTTTTTATAAATTACATGATTTATCTTATAATAATACTAAGCTGTCTTTTACCTTTAGTGGAATCAAGAACGTTATAGCATATTGCCTCGGTCAATTGTCTCTTTAATTTTTTTTTGAATTTCTTGATGCTTTATTATTTATTTTTTCTAACAACCAATATTTTAAGTGGAACTCTTCAATTTGGTAAAAATTCACTCGTCGCATTAATTATATCTAACTGTGTTAAACTGCAAGACGAGATGCCATTATTATGCAAAACATTGCTTGAAATTTACACATATCAGAAGTGGCAGGAGCTTGGGCCAATCCCCTGGATGGCAATGATACGTCCATTTTGTATCGCTATTGTATATCGTAATTTACTGTTATTCATCGATATATTTATATTATTTCATATATTTTGCATGTTTGATGATTATTGGATAATAATTTGTCGGGACCAGAATTCTGCTGGAAAAAGCACCGTCAAGATACCATATTTCTGAAGATCAGAAGAAGAGGGGAAACATTGGAGAGTTCTTATTTTGCTAGATGACGGAGCTAGCAAGGGGGCCACCATGGGCCCACACCATGTGGTGGAGTGCCCCCTTGGCCATGCCATCACGTGGTGTGGCTTCCCTGGCCCACCACTGGAAGCTCCCTTTCGCGTACTTCATCCCCAAGGAACAACAATCTGCCGGGGAAATTCCTTCCCGGAGGGGGAAATCATCACCATCGTCACCGTCATCGCACCGGGAATCATCAAGATCATCATCGTCATCATCATCACCGCCAGCACCATCATCCTCACCATACATCTCCATCCCGCTGTAACAGTTATGGTTCTATATCGTTGTTGTTCACTAGATCTCTCTCCTGGTGTGGATTACTTGTTTGTAGTTGATACTTATGAGATTTATCGGTGTTTGCACTTTATGACCAGATTGTTATTCATCATTATATAACCTTTGATCATGATCCATATGATCTCTTGTGAGTAGTTTGTTTAGTTCTCGAGGATATGGGATAAGTCAAGATATTAGTAGTGGAATTATATTGAGTAATATTTATTGGTTTGATATTTAAGTTGTGGTGCTATTCTTCTAGTGGTGTCATGTGAATGTCGACTACATGGCACTTCACCTTTATGGGACAAGAGGGATGCATTATGTATTCGGCTACTAATTGTGGGGTTGACGGAGTGATAGAAACCTAAACCCCCATTAGGAAACCGATGCATGAGGAAGTGTATGATCCTAGAGTTTAAAGTTGTGGTTGGATTTATCTTAATTACTTTCTTGTAGTTGCAGATGCTTGCAAGGGGTATAATCACAAGTATGTATTAGTCCAAGTAGGGCAGTGCATTATCATAGGTTCACACACACAACACCTTTCAAAACAATAAACATTAATCAGTTGTAGGAAGCGAAAGCGCTTGACGAAATTCCCATGTGTCCTCGAGAACATTTGGTCATCATAAGTAAACCAACCGGCTTGTCCTTTGCTTTAGAAAGGATTGGGCCACTTGCTGCAATTATTATTACTGTCTTTTATTCACTCGCACTTTATTTATCTGCTATATCAAAAACCCTAGAAAACCTATTTGCTAGTATTTACAGTGAATCCTTCATCCAACCTCCTTGTCAACACCTTCTGCTCTTCGTTGGGTTCGACACTCTTATTTATCGAAAGTACTAAGATACACCCCTATACTTGTGGGTCATCAATACTATTTTCTGGCGCCGTTGCCGTGGAGTGAAGCGCTATTGGTAAGTGGAATTGGTAAGGGAAACTTTTACTGTAAGTGTTGTTTTTATTTCTATCTGCTGCTTTATTTCACTATGGAGATCTCTCCATTCGATTCCCTATTTGGGAGTACTACTGCCACTGCTAATGTAGTAGATGAACCGCCGTCTGCTCAATTGGATCCTTTTAAAATACCTTTGAAAATTGTTGAACATGTTATGTATAGCTGCTATTTTGGAGATGGAACTGTCCGTCCTGATGATCATTTAATCTTTATACATGAATTATGCGAGTTGTTTAGGTGTGCAGGTATTTCAATGGACCAAGTTAAGAGGAAGCTATTCTCTTTATCACTGAAGGGCAGAGCTGCAGAATGTTATAAGATGCTGAAGAATGGCCAATCTATTGGATGGCAGGAAATTGTACCTCTCCTTTATTCTAAATTCTATCCTCCCAGTGAGATTCATAAGGATCAGAATCAAATATATAATTTCTGGCCTCGTGATGGACAAAGTATTTGTAACAACCTAACTTTTGGGAGAAAGGAAAAACTTGTTTTTCAATAACCCAAAAATTAAGGCCAACAAAAACTTTTTGAAACGTTTGTCTTGTGCTTGTGTTTCACTTCTATTTGCACCTAAAAGTAACCCAGTAATCATAACCTTCTGAAAACACAACCCTTGTGATCAAGTCATGACAAGAAAACTTATCACCTTCATATATCACCCTATTTTAGCCAATCACCTTAAAAAATGTTTTGATTTTTGGCAACAACCCAATGGCCAAGTTTTTGAGATGAAGAAGGTATTTTTGCAAGTATTTCAAAAACCCCATCTCACTTCCTTGTTTGCAAAAACCATACGTGAGGACTATATTACCCCTGTGTTTGACCTAAATTATATTCTTTTCGAAATGACAAGCTTTGACTTTAACTCCTTTCTAAAATCCTCTTCTCATGGTATGGCTTGATCACTACCTTTCTTTAGCACTTGAGAAAACATTTTGGAAATTGGATTAAAGAACCCAATTGCTTGAGTGAATCCATTAGTCTTTTTATTTTCCTTCCTATGTGTGATCTTATCTTGTGTTTTTCCTTGAGGAATTTATATCTTCTTGTTTATGAATATGGGTTGTTTTGAATGAACACAAATCTATAAATAACAATACCTCTTTTGTTCTATCTAAATTCTCTAACTTTGGCCTCCTGCCATAATTGAAAATCCTAACCTATTCATCAATCCACCTTCATGGATCTCATGTTTCATACCTATAATTTCCATCCCAGTTGTTAATTTGGATATTGAAACTCTTTGGTATCTTCTTTCGAAGTCCTTTTGTAGGCGTTCCAAAATAATAATCATATCACTGTTATCATGATGCCTCTTGGAAGTCTTCTTAAAAATCACTCCTCTTTATTTTTGAGATCCATCAAGCTCCCCTTGCCATCTTAATGACTTATACATCACATCTATGTGGTCCATTTATTTTTCGTTGGCCATCGAATTATTTTTCTCCCAAGGTTTTTGCCCTATTAAATAATCTCATGTTTTCACCATTTTTCTCTTGGAATCTCAAATATTTTCAAAGGAGTTATTTATTAAAAATAATTTTTGAGCCTATATTATATACCCTCTCATCCCAACTCAAAAATATTTGTTTTAAAAAAATCACTATTTATTATATTTTATTTTCCAAAAGGCAAGAAATGGACTTTTAAATATTTTGTGAATAAAAGTATTTCCAAAAAATTTGGTAAAATTACCCAACATGCCTATGGTCATGTGGGACTTGTTTATCCAAAAAAATAAATTCCGAGTTGAGTTAAAAAATCTTAAGAAAACATTGAAAAAATATTCAACCCTTTTTGAATACCAAAATTTTGTGAAACAAATATTTTCAAAAACTTGTGAGGCTACCATCCCAAGACTCTATTTTTCATTATGTATCTAATAAACATGATCTTTTACATGGGTTCTATTAAAAATATTTGTGAAAACAACCAAAAACCCTCACTGGTTATTTTGGTCACTAGTGAGTTCATGCATGTTTTCGCCAATCATTTCACTCTCTCTACCTCTCTCTTGCTCTGTGGCAAGGGAAACATCTCCCTTAACCTCCTAGACATGGTCTACCTGCTCCTATCCCTCTCTCTCACAGCCACCAACTAGTGTACAAGGAATTGATCGCCCTCCACTTCTCTATCCACCACCACAGTGCATCCTAGGAGAAAGCCTTGCGCCGGAAGACTTAATTCGCGTCCCGTGACTCTCTGGCAAAGCCTCCTTCCTTATGCTTGTCTCCATATTCCTGCCCATGTGCTGGCCGTCGTGCCGAGGACGAGCTCGACACGTCCCTCGTGTTCTGGCACTTGGGACACATGCCGATCCTCGACGACTCGTCATCTAGCTCCACGAGCTCTCCAGGAGCACGCCCGTGCTCTCCTTTCGTTCCCTTCCACTCTCATTCTCTCTCAAAGCCCTATCGAACACCTGCGGGCGCCCCTCGTCTTCTCTCGAATCCACGCTCCTCCGACCGTCTTGACCTCGACCTTCTGTCCCTGAGACACCCACACCTCACCCCCAAACCGCTAGACAAGCTCTCTGTGCTCAGTCACCTTCCGACAATCCTGCCTGTGTTCACCATGGCCTCCCTTGGCTGTAGCTCACTGAGCCCGTCGTGAGAAGGATGTAGGGCACGTCCGCTCTCGCTACCTCTTCCTTCCTCTCTCCCTCGACCCACTCTCTGTCAAGCCCTCTTTAATTTCAGGTTTTTACCCTTGCAGGTCTGGGCCCGTGCTCGACCCAGCTTCGCCGCTGCGGCACCCCTTGGAATCACTGCTCCGGTCTCTCCAAGCGAGTTTTGTGGAGGGAAATCGATTGGTGGCGCCAAGTCGGTCCTGTAGACCAATCTGTTTAACTCGGCGAGCTCCATGGCTCCTAACGGCGAGATCTCCGGCGAGAACCCTAGGCGCCACCGTCCCCTGTCCTTTTCCGCCGCCACTTCATGGTCCTCGCCGGTGAGCACTGACACGGCGAGATCTCAGCCGCCGGATCCCCATCCGACGGGAACGTACCCCTTTGGGGGCATTGTGCAGCCGACTGGTGGGTCCCGTCGAGGCCCACGGTCAGTGGTTTGACTTTCCCACCACTCAGGAGAAACCATCGTGGGTCGGCCCGTCTTTTCTCTGTCCCAGCTTCGGTCTGGCCCCTCTCAGATCCAACGAGTTAACTTTTGTTTTCTGCAGGTTAATCCTTTTTCTGGCAAACCTGTTTCTCATGCCTCACTTTAAATGAAAGTAAATAGCTAAAATGGTTATTTATACAAACCAAAAATACCAGTGGTATATCTACTGTTTCTTAACCACCTCCAGCTTGTAGATCTATGTTTTGTGTTGTATTCTAGGAGAACTAAAATAAATGGCAGAAGTACTCATTTCACCATTTAAATCATAAAATAAGTTTTAAATGTCCAAATCTTGCAAAATAAATTGTGCTGCGAATATCTTGGTGTTACCTATCCGTAGATATTAACCTTGTGTTGACTTGAGATTTTGTTTGAAAATGCCATGCATGTTTGTTTTAGGACCGAATAGCACTTCTGTGAATTTTTTAATTTATTTGGAGATGATTTTTTATGTGAATCCAATTATGTAGGTTTGTTAGTGCTTAAAAGCACCTAATACTAGGTTTCCATGATTTTAGGAGTTACAGAATAGGCTTGGTGAATTATCTAGTGTTTAGCCCTTTTTTGCCTTTTATTATTATGTCTTTATTAATTGTGGTGTTGTGTTCTTATTGTTATAAATGTGATTCCTAGAATGTGTAGGGTGGTAATATATTATTTTGATGTTCTTTGTGTATGTCACTAGCATGTGAGGAATTGTTGTGTGAAAACTATGTTTGTTAGAGTTTTATTCTCATAGGGTTGTTTCCTAGTATTTAGAGACTAATAGTTGATATTTCCTTTTATTATGATGACTTGAGTAAATGATTTAGTATTATTTGTCATATAATAGATACTTATATTTTGGCATATTATCCTTACTTACATGATTGAATGAGCTCTAGATAATCTTTGACATGCAATGCTAGTTTTCGGCGTTTTTTGCCATGTTTGATAATTGTCTGGTTATTATTGATTTATTGATTAGGTTGTTATTTTATACTACTAGCATGCTTAGGTGTTGTTTTTTCTATTATATGGATGATATCTTATAGATCTATCCTGTTAGAATCAACCATGTTTTATGATCTATTATGGTTATGGATGCATGCATGTCTAAATAGTCCTTTTTCCATTTCTAGTTTTAGGAGTTGTTTTGGTTTACGATTATTTCCATGTATTTTGTAATGCCATGACATGTTTAGTATATATATGTCTCTGTTATTATGTTGCTTAGACTCTAGTTATATTATTTCTCCATGTTTAGAAAAACATATGTTACTATAGGCTTGTAGTACTGCTTGCTATTGTTTCCCTATGCATGAGTATGTGTTCCTGCGTTGTTTTCTTGTTGTTTTCTTCATCCTCATGAATGGCTAGAGAGTCATTTAACCTTATTTTGTCATGATATGAGAGTGGTACACCCACTGAACTGTAACATCCCAAGTATGAAAACTCCCCTTAGAATGTTTGATTTCCTGTTTAATTAATGTATTGCATCATGTCATCATATTGTTGCATTTGTTTCTGTTTTGTTGCATCTGTTATTCTTTGTTTTCACCATGAAAGTCAAACAATTTCAAATGCATGTTTTCATACTTGTTCTGTTACAATTTTTGGAATAAAAATAACAAATGAAAACAACCAAACTGTTCCTTTTTGTTCCATGTTGCTAACTCCTAAAATTGTTGGTCTTAACCAAACAATTAAATTCAACAATTCATTCCAAATCATTTCAAATCCAAACCAAATCCTCAAAGCATCAATCAATTTGATTTTATAACAAATCTCCAAAACAATCAAACTCATTTTTTAATCAAATTAAATCATAGGGGTTACCCTATTACAATCCTTGTTTTCCATATTAATCAATTAATTCCCAAACTGTTTTCAAATTCAAACCAATTCTCAAAATCAGTACCTATTTGAAAACATGAAATTCACTCAACAATTGTAAGCCCTAAACACTTTAAAACTTAGGGGGTGACCCTATTAGAAGTGTTGTTTTAAATAAGGGTTTATTTGATATTAAAATCTCCCAAATTGGTTTCAAATACAAACAGCATGTTAAATCTCAAATTTTGGCAAACCAAATCTTTGCATTTGTTGCTAATGTACTAAATAACTTAACCTAAATTTTTCTGGAGATTTTAAGAAGCTAAAACCTATTCAATTCCTTCCAAAACCTTTTAGCAAAACAAAAAAGAAAAGAAAAACAAAACATTAAAGGAAAGGATTGGGGGAGGCAGGCTGTTTTCAGCCCACCTACCACCCCGAATCCAGCCCGTTACCTTTCAGCCCAGTACCCTTCCGTGGTCTTCTTCCTCGTACGGAAGAGACCCTGTCGCTGTCTGTTGCTCACCACCGCAGGATCGCTTCCCCCTCTCCCGATGACATGCCGTACTGGCCCCCTCTCTCCTTAAGTAGCCAACCACTCCCCCTCGGCTGCAAACCCTAGGCCCTAGCTCTCTCCCTGCGCCGCCGATCTCATCTTCCTCTTCCCCCCCGATTCTTTCTCTGAACCCTGAACAACTGCACCGATCACCACCGTGAGCACCACTGCCCTCTCATCGCGGCCACGATCGGATCACCTGGAGGAGTAGCTGGTGGCGGGAATGGAGACGCGGATGTACCCCGAGGCTCACCGTCCCCTCGTCGTTTGCCGGGAGGCAACACGGCGGCCGCGCCGTCGCCGGAAAGGCCCGCCGGTCTGCTGCTCCGTCTGAACGACTCCGGCGAGACAGCGAGGTGAGCGCTCTGTTCTGCTCCTTCTCCCTCGCCCTTTGCTCCTGTTCTCGCACAGCCACGCACCTGCCGCAGCGAGCCAGCCCGCGCACGGTGGCCGTCCGCCGGCGAGTCGTACCGCCGTTGCACCGTCTCTGAACCCACCTGTTTCAGTCGCCAGTCGATTGCCTGACGAAGTTCAGTCCAACTGAACTTTGGTTCAGTTACGCCGCAGCTATCCCTCAAAACGTTAGCCTGTTCCCTTCTGTCAACGATCTCTTCCACAGCGCAGTGGTAGCAGCTGCCCGCGCGCGAGGCCAGGTTGCGGGTTCGAGCCCCGCTGCGCCCCCCTTTTTCCTTTGGGTTTTCTTCCCCTGCACCAGTGGCCCACCCGTCAGCCGCGGTGGTTGCCACGCGCGCGCCACGCTGGCCCCTCTGGCCCACGCGGCAGGGGCAGTGGGTAGATAGCTGCTCGGTAGCAAATGTTTCAGTGCCAATTTTCTAAAATTCCAAATTTCTTTTTAATTGGCAGAATTAAAACAAAACTTCAAAATTCAATATCTCTTGTTTTATAACTCCAACAAATACAAACTTTATATGAATTCTGATCCAAATTTCCTAACCTTTCCAATTATTCCATTTGTGCACTGTTTTGACTCTTCCAAAAACATTTAAAATTCAAATTTGAATAATTCAAATGCATTTTGTAATAATTCATAACTAATTCCTACCTTTTCCAAATAAGTCAAATAAAATATGTTCTTCACACCCTTTTGAATATCCTATTCAAATATAAAATTTGTTTCCTGGTTTGAACAATTTAAATTGCCTAAACATTTTAAATCTTGTTTAACTCAATTAAAACTTGTTTAATATTGTTTAATTCATAATTAAATAATCCAAAGTCCAATTTCAAAATGTGAAACATGTAATCCAACTAAATTTGATAACCTTTTCAAATATCAACTTTGTTATTTGTTTTGCACACTTTAACTTGATGAAAACAACAACTACTTATTTAACATCATTAAGTAACCAATAATTTCCAAAACTTAATAATTGTTTTCTTAACTTGTTAACCCTCATTACAATTGCAATTAATATTGTTATTTTGTTGTTATCTTCTTGTTCTTCATCATGCATGCATCATGCTAACTCACCTACACCTGATGCTTAGTGGTAGAACAACTAATTCAACCCTAAGGCATGGGTTTGCCATATGCAACCTTTGCATATGGAATCCATTTAAACTTGTGTATCATATCCACTAGTTTACTTTGTTGCATCTATTAACATGACATGCATCATATTTGATTGTGCACTATGCCATGATAAAGATTGCTTATCTTTCTGCAATGTTTGTTTGCTTCTTCTCGGATATACGACGACGTTGAGACCGACGATACTTACGACATCCCTCCTAAGGAGTTAGCTCAGTACCAGGCTACTGGGTTTAACAGGCAAGTTATCACTCACATGAACCACCGTGTTCCTTTCAACATTGATTACCGATACTTTCCGTTGTTCTTTTCTGCTAGCCTTAGTAGTAGTTGTTTCTGTTACGAACCCATCACATGAATCCCTTAACCTTGATATTGCCTCACCTCCATACCTAAAACCCCCTGCTTGTTGCCTTAGTCTTTCCTAGCATGCTTAGGTTGCTTTTGCTCGAGTCTGTTACCCGTTACTTACTGTTACTATTTTCTATTACGTTGTGGGGGCTCGATGTTTAATCAATCAATCATGCTAATGTTACTATTAATAATAAATTTGATGATAAGGCACCGGCAGGAGGCCCATGAGAGGTTTTGGAGCCTGCTAGTGTCGACCCTAATAGGAAAAGGGTCTTGTCTACTGATCCATGATGAGCGCACTACCCGCATTTGGGAAGCGAGTATGGGCGCCCCCCTCAACTTGACCTGATTCGCATCTCGTCCAAATCGCCTCATTTAGTTCGTGTTTTCCATTTGCCGCATGCATGTTTTTGCGAGCCCAGCGCAGGGTGGAACTTTTGTAGTCGGCATATAGGGGGACACGTTCTTAGAGTGCTATGAGGGTCCATTTTCTTCTGGGCTCGATTAGCCGTGCGCCCAAGGTTCTTTGGGCTTGATGCGAAGAATGGTTGGTTGTGTTGAGTACCCCGCTTGGTGGAAGGGCCTTTCCATCTGGCGGGTTATTCATGAGTGTACGGCCAAATTGGTGCAACCCTGCAGGGATAATCTTCTCGAGAAGCCGTGTTTTCCGCGGTTATGGATTACTCGGTGAAAGTACTGGCTAACTAGTACTCAGGACAACTTAAACATAATTATCAAACATGTTACACCCCATGATTAATAACTTGACTAGTAATAGGCTTATTGACACAATAATCTGAACCATCATTAACTCAACTGTGTGAGTTATCCTCGGATTGCTTCTTTGGATAAGGGGCGAGATCCAGGATGGGTTTGCTTGAAGTTATCTTTCAGTTGGTTACAATCCTCGATCTTATCTCCTTTCTGTTAGCCGGAAGTGGTAGAATCTCTGTAGTTGGTTAGCGCCGCCAGTTGCAGCATCTTTTATATCCCCTCTCTTCCGTTGAACCCAAGGCATCTGTGCTTGGTGTTGACGGGTTACACTTTGGTGAACTGTGAGTCTTGCTTGCCAGTACGTTTATGTACTGACCCCTTTGGGGCTGTGGTTTCCGCAGACCTACGTTTCCGAGGATCTACATGGTGGCAACTACGTGGAGCGTGACGAGACTGCTGACGAGTAGATAGCGGACCCGGGCAGGATCCGAGACTTCGTGGATGGGCTCCGTCTGTTTGTTTCCGGCCTCTTAGGCCTATTTGGTTCTTGTCTGTACTCAGACATGTTGAATGCTTCCGCTGTATTGTAACGATGTATTGTTGGGGCATGTGCCCTCTGAATGATTGTATTTGCTATCTCTGCTCTAATGAGAGCCATTTGCAGCTTATTTCAATCTTTTGTGTCGTAGAGATCTGTTGTGATATCACTTGTTAAACGCCGTTGACGTACCATGTGTGTATGGTTTGAAGTACGTCGACGGAAGTGCCTTTGATCTCTAGTGGATAGTTTAGATCGACGATGGAATAGCAGGGCTTGTGTTGTCGCGCATAAGCGCAGGCCTACCAGGAAGCTGGGACGTGGGAGCAGTTATGCCCCATAATCCAAGCATCTGCTATCCAGTTCGTACGGTGAGTATCCCCTAGAAATCAGGGTGCGACAAATGGTATCAGAGCCTGTCTGCCTGTAGGATCCCTTTTTACTGGTCGCAGTTGAGTCTAGAAACTATTTTGTAGCTATATAGGAAAAATGAAACGTGAGAGTAGGAATTCTGTTCTTTTTCTTCTTTTCCCCACCCTCCCTCCCTTTTCTGGTAAGGAAGTGCAACGTTGATTTCTCCCTTCTCATCTAAACTTTCAAGTTAGGATTTCACGTGTTTTGGGTTTTCCATAGTACCTTAGGAGTTTTGTTCTCGTTTTCCCGGTGTTGCTTCAATATCCTGTTCTTTTAAAGAACCTTTTCGTCCGTTGAAATTTTGTTGTTGTTTTCCACTTCAATTCTTCTACCGGCGTCTAATCAAGTTTCCCCGTTCATCTGCTAAACTCTATTCCAGCTAAAGTGTTATTTGATACCGGAGCATCACATTCCTTTATGTCAAGATCTTTTCCACCACATACTACCCAATTCTGATTCCACTAAGCAATCAAATCACCGTTCACTCTCCGGAATCTCAAATGTTGACTTCCAAGATACCAAATTCTAATGGGAGGCCACATATTCCTCGTTACTCTCATGTTGCTGATTCTGACATTGATACCATTCTTGGTGTTCAATTAATGTCAATAACCCTGTTCAACCATTCTAGCCAGATAATCTATTCTCCAAATGCATCAAATTCTATCCAGCTATACATCCTCCATACAAAACCAATACCTCTACTAATATTGTTCCGGTGGTTTCCAAATTCCCTGACGTCTATCCAATGTGCACGATGTGTTTCACGTGTCACAACTCAAAGGATCTTCCCAAGAAGTTTCCGGACCTTCTCTTTTCTCAGTAGGAATCTCGGGGCGCGATTCCTTCAAGGGGGGGCGTTTTGTAACATCCCAAGTATGAAAACTCCCCTTAGAATGTTTGATTTCCTGTTTAATTAATGTATTGCATCATGTCATCATATTGTTGCATTTGTTTCTGTTGTGTTGCATCTGTTATTCTTTGTTTTCACCATGAAAGTCAAACAATTTCAAATGCATGTTTTCATACTTGTTCTGTTACAATTTTTGGAATAAAAATAACAAATGAAAACAACCAAACTGTTCCTTTTTATTCCATGTTGCTAACTCCTAAAATTGTTGGTCTTAACCAAACAATTAAATTCAACAATTCATTCCAAATCATTTCAAATCCAAACCAAATCCTCAAAGCATCAATCAATTTGATTTTATAACAAATCTCCAAAACAATCAAACTCATTTTTTAATCAAATTAAATCATAGGGGTTACCCTATTACAATCCTTGTTTTCCATATTAATCAATTAATTCCCAAACTGTTTTCAAATTCAAACCAATTCTCAAAATCAGTACCTATTTGAAAACATGAAATTCACTCAACAATTGTAAGCCCTAAACACTTTAAAACTTAGGGGGTGACCCTATTAGAAGTGTTGTTTTAAATAAGGGTTTATTTGATATTAAAATCTCCCAAATTGGTTTCAAATACAAATAGCATGTTAAATCTCAAATTTTGGCAAACCAAATCTTTGCATTTGTTGCTAATGTACTAAATAACTTAACCTAAATTTTTCTGGAGATTTTAAGAAGCTAAAACCTATTCAATTCCTTCCAAAACCTTTTAGCAAAACAAAAAAGAAAAGAAAAACAAAACATTAAAGGAAAGGATTGGGGGAGGCAGGCTGTTTTCAGCCCACCTACCACCCCGAATCCAGCCCGTTACCTTTCAGCCCAGTACCCTTCCGTGGTCTTCTTCCTCGTACGGAAGAGACCCTGTCGCTGTCTGTTGCTCACCACCGCAGGATCGCTTCCCCCTCTCCGATGGCATGCCGTACTGGCCCCCTCTCTCCTTAAGTAGCCAACCACTCCCCCTCGGCTGCAAACCCTAGGCCCTAGCTCTCTCCCTGCGCCGCCGATCTCATCTTCCTCTTCCCCCCCCGATTCTTTCTCTGAACCCTAAACAACTGCACCGATCACCACCGTGAGCACCACTGCCCTCTCATCGCGGCCACGATCGGATCACCTGGAGGAGTAGCTGGTGGCGGGAATGGAGACGCGGATGTACCCCGAGGCTCACCGTCCCCTCGTCGTTTGCCGGGAGGCAACACGGCGGCCGCGCCGTCGCCGGAAAGGCCCGCCGGTCTGCTGCTCCGTCTGAACGACTCCAGCGAGACAGCGAGGTGAGCGCTCTGTTCTGCTCCTTCTCCCTCGCCCTTTGCTCCTGTTCTCGCACAGCCACGCACCTGCCGCAGCGAGCCAGCCCGCGCACGGTGGCCGTCCGCCGGCGAGTCGTACCGCCGTTGCACCGTCTCTGAACCCACCTGTTTCAGTCGCCAGTCGATTGCCTGGCGAAGTTCAGTCCAACTGAACTTTGGTTCAGTTACGCCGCAGATATCCCTCAAAACGTTAGCCTGTTCCCTTCTGTCAACGATCTCTTCCACAGCGCAGTGGTAGCAGCTGCCCGCGCGCGAGGCCAGGTTGCGGGTTCGAGCCCCGCTGCGCCCCCCTTTTTCCTTTGGGTTTTCTTCCCCTGCACCAGTGGCCCACCCGTCAGCCGCGGTGGTTGCCACGCGCGCGCCACGCTGGCCCCTCTGGCCCACGCGGCAGGGGCAGTGGGTAGATAGCTGCTCGGTAGCAAATGTTTCAGTGCCAATTTTCTAAAATTCCAAATTTCTTTTTAATTGGCAGAATTAAAACAAAACTTCAAAATTCAATATCTCTTGTTTTATAACTCCAACAAATACAAACTTTATATGAATTCTGATCCAAATTTCCTAACCTTTCCAATTATTCCATTTGTGCACTGTTTTGACTCTTCCAAAAACATTTAAAATTCAAATTTGAATAATTCAAATGCAATTTGTAATAATTCATAACTAATTCCTACCTTTTCCAAATAAGTCAAATAAAATATGTTCTTCACACCCTTTTGAATATCCTATTCAAATATAAAATTTGTTTCCTGGTTTGAACAATTTAAATTGCCTAAACATTTTAAATCTTGTTTAACTCAATTAAAACTTGTTTAATATTGTTTAATTCATAATTAAATAATCCAAAGTCCAATTTCAAAATGTGAAACATGTAATCCAACTAAAATTTGATAACCTTTTCAAATATCAACTTTGTTATTTGTTTTGCACACTTTAACTTGATGAAAACAACAACTACTTATTTAACATCATTAAGTAACCAATAATTTCCAAAACTTAATAATTGTTTTCTTAACTTGTTAACCCTCATTACAATTGCAATTAATATTGTTATTTTGTTGTTATCTTCTTGTTCTTCATCATGCATGCATCATGCTAACTCACCTACACCTGATGCTTAGTGGTAGAACAACTAATTCAACCCTAAGGCATGGGTTTGCCATATGCAACCTTTGCATATGGAATCCATTTAAACTTGTGTATCATATCCACTAGTTTACTTTGTTGCATCTATTAACATGACATGCATCATATTTGATTGTGCACTATGCCATGATAAAGATTGCTTATCTTTCTGCAATGTTTGTTTGCTTCTTCTCGGATATACGACGACGTTGAGACCGACGATACTTACGACATCCCTCCTAAGGAGTTAGCTCAGTACCAGGCTACTGGGTTTTACAGGCAAGTTATCACTCACATGAACCACCGTGTTCCTTTCAACATTGATTACCGATACTTTCCGTTGTTCTTTTCTGCTAGCCTTAGTAGTAGTTGTTTCTGTTACGAACCCATCACATGAATCCCTTAACCTTGATATTGCCTCACCTCCATACCTAAAACCCCCTGCTTGTTGCCTTAGTCTTTCCTAGCATGCTTAGGTTGCTTTTGCTCGAGTCTGTTACCCGTTACTTACTGTTACTATTTTCTATTACGTTGTGGGGGCTCGATGTTTAATCAATCAATCATGCTAATGTTACTATTAATAATAAATTTGATGATAAGGCACCGGCAGGAGGCCCATGAGAGGTTTTGGAGCCTGCTAGTGTCGACCCTAATAGGAAAAGGGTCTTGTCTACTGATCCATGATGAGCGCACTACCCGCATTTGGGAAGCGAGTATGGGCGCCCCCCTCAACTTGACCTGATTCGCATCTCGTCCAAATCGCCTCATTTAGTTCGTGTTTTCCATTTGCCGCATGCATGTTTTTGGGAGCCCAGCGCAGGGTGGAACTTTTGTAGTCGGCATATAGGGGGACACGTTCTTAGAGTGCTATGAGGGTCCATTTTCTTCTGGGCTCGATTAGCCGTGCGCCCAAGGTTCTTTGGGCTTGATGCGAAGAATGGTTGGTTGTGTTGAGTACCCCGCTTGGTGGAAGGGCCTTTCCATCTGGCGGGTTATTCATGAGTGTACGGCCAAATTGGTGCAACCCTGCAGGGATAATCTTCTCGAGAAGCCGTGTTTTCCGCGGTTATGGATTACTCGGTGAAAGTACTGGCTAACTAGTACTCAGGACAACTTAAACATAATTATCAAACATGTTACACCCCATGATTAATAACTTGACTAGTAATAGGCTTATTGACACAATAATCTGAACCATCATTAACTCAACTGTGTGAGTTATCCTCGGATTGCTTCTTTGGATAAGGGGCGAGATCCAGGATGGGTTTGCTTGAAGTTATCTTTCAGTTGGTTACAATCCTCGATCTTATCTCCTTTCTGTTAGCCGGAAGTGGTAGAATCTCTGTAGTTGGTTAGCGCCGCCAGTTGCAGCATGTTTTATATCCCCTCTCTTCCGTTGAACCCAAGGCATCTGTGCTTGGTGTTGACGGGTTACACTTTGGTGAACTGTGAGTCTTGCTTGCCAGTACGTTTATGTACTGACCCCTTTGGGGCTGTGGTTTACGCAGACGACGTTTCCGAGGATCTTCATGGTGGCAACTACGTGGAGTATGACGAGACTGCTGACGAGTAGATAGCGGACCCGGGCAGGATCCGAGACTTCGTGGAGGGGCTCCGTCTGTTTGTTTCCGGCCTCTTAGGCCTATTTGGTTCTTGTCTGTACTCAGACATGTTGAATGCTTCCGCTGTATTGTAATGATGTATTGTTGGGGCATGTGCCCTCTGAATGATTGTATTTGCTATCTCTGCTCTAATGAGAGCCATTTGCAAGTTATTTCAATCTTTTGTGTCGTAGAGATCTGTTGTGATATCACTTGTTAAACGCCGTTGACGTACCATGTGTGTATGGTTTGAAGTACGTCGACGGAAGTGCCTTTGATCTCTAGTGGATAGTTTACATCGACGATGGAATAGCAGGGCTTGTGTTGTCGCGCATAAGCGCAGGCCTACCAGGAAGCTGGGACGTGGGAGCAGTTATGCCCCATAATCCAAGCATCTGCTATCCAGTTCGTACGGTGAGTATCCCCTAGAAATCAGGGTGCGACATTACAATCCTCGATCTTATCTCCTTTCTGTTAGCCGGAAGTGGTAGAATCTCTGTAGTTGGTTAGCGCCGCCAGTTGCAGCATCTTTTATATCCCCTCTCTTCCGTTGAACCCAAGGCATCTGTGCTTGGTGTTGACGGGTTACACTTTGGTGAACTGTGAGTCTTGCTTGCCAGTACGTTGATGTACTGACCCCTTTGGGGCTGTGGTTTCCGCAGACCTACGTTTCCGAGGATCTACATGGTGGCAACTACGTGGAGCGTGACGAGACTGCTGACGAGTAGATAGCGGACCCGGGCAGGATCCGAGACTTCGTGGATGGGCTCCGTCTGTTTGTTTCCGGCCTCTTAGGCCTATTTGGTTCTTGTCTGTACTCAGACATGTTGAATGCTTCCGCTGTATTGTAACGATGTATTGTTGGGGCATGTGCCCTCTGAATGATTGTATTTGCTATCTCTGCTCTAATGAGAGCCATTTGCAGCTTATTTCAATCTTTTGTGTCGTAGAGATCTGTTGTGATATCACTTGTTAAACGCCGTTGACGTACCATGTGTGTATGGTTTGAAGTACGTCGACGGAAGTGCCTTTGATCTCTAGTGGATAGTTTAGATCGACGATGGAATAGCAGGGCTTGTGTTGTCGCGCATAAGCGCAGGCCTACCAGGAAGCTGGGACGTGGGAGCAGTTATGCCCCATAATCCAAGCATCTGCTATCCAGTTCGTACGGTGAGTATCCCCTAGAAATCAGGGTGCGACAAATGGTATCAGAGCCTGTCTGCCTGTAGGATCCCTTTTTACTGGTCGCAGTTGAGTCTAGAAACTATTTTGTAGCTATATAGGAAAAATGAAACGTGAGAGTAGGAATTCTGTTCTTTTTCTTCTTTTCCCCACCCTCCCTCCCTTTTCTGGTAAGGAAGTGCAACGTTGATTTCTCCCTTCTCATCTAAACTTTCAAGTTAGGATTTCACGTGTTTTGGGTTTTCCATAGTACCTTAGGAGTTTTGTTCTCGTTTTCCCGGTGTTGCTTCAATATCCTGTTCTTTTAAAGAACCTTTTCGTCCGTTGAAATTTTGTTGTTGTTTTCCACTTCAATTCTTCTACCGGCGTCTAATCAAGTTTCCCCGTTCATCTGCTAAACTCTATTCCAGCTAAAGTGTTATTTGATACCGGAGCATCACATTCCTTTATGTCAAGATCTTTTCCACCACATACTACCCAATTCTGATTCCACTAAGCAATCAAATCACCGTTCACTCTCCGGAATCTCAAATGTTGACTTCCAAGATACCAAATTCTAATGGGAGGCCACATATTCCTCGTTACTCTCATGTTGCTGATTCTGACATTGATACCATTCTTGGTGTTCAATTAATGTCAATAACCCTGTTCAACCATTCTAGCCAGATAATCTATTCTCCAAATGCATCAAATTCTATCCAGCTATACATCCTCCATACAAAACCAATACCTCTACTAATATTGTTCCGGTGGTTTCCAAATTCCCTGACGTCTATCCAATGTGCACGATGTGTTTCACGTGTCACAACTCAAAGGATCTTCCCAAGAAGTTTCCGGACCTTCTCTTTTCTCAGTAGGAATCTCGGGGCGCGATTCCTTCAAGGGGGGGCGTTTTGTAACATCCCAAGTATGAAAACTCCCCTTAGAATGTTTGATTTCCCGTTTAATTAATGTATTGCATCATGTCATCATATTGTTGCATTTGTTTCTGTTGTGTTGCATCTGTTATTCTTTGTTTTCACCATGAAAGTCAAACAATTTCAAATGCATGTTTTCATACTTGTTCTGTTACAATTTTTGGAATAAAAATAACAAATGAAAACAACCAAACTGTTCCTTTTTATTCCATGTTGCTAACTCCTAAAATTGTTGGTCTTAACCAAACAATTAAATTCAACAATTCATTCCAAATCATTTCAAATCCAAACCAAATCCTCAAAGCATCAATCAATTTGATTTTATAACAAATCTCCAAAACAATCAAACTCATTTTTTAATCAAATTAAATCATAGGGGTTACCCTATTACAATCCTTGTTTTCCATATTAATCAATTAATTCCCAAACTGTTTTCAAATTCAAACCAATTCTCAAAATCAGTACCTATTTGAAAACATGAAATTCACTCAACAATTGTAAGCCCTAAACACTTTAAAACTTAGGGGGTGACCCTATTAGAAGTGTTGTTTTAAATAAGGGTTTATTTGATATTAAAATCTCCCAAATTGGTTTCAAATACAAATAGCATGTTAAATCTCAAATTTTGGCAAACCAAATCTTTGCATTTGTTGCTAATGTACTAAATAACTTAACCTAAATTTTTCTGGAGATTTTAAGAAGCTAAAACCTATTCAATTCCTTCCAAAACCTTTTAGCAAAACAAAAAAGAAAAGAAAAACAAAACATTAAAGGAAAGGATTGGGGGAGGCAGGCTGTTTTCAGCCCACCTACCACCCCGAATCCAGCCCGTTACCTTTCAGCCCAGTACCCTTCCGTGGTCTTCTTCCTCGTACGGAAGAGACCCTGTCGCTGTCTGTTGCTCACCACCGCAGGATCGCTTCCCCCTCTCCCGATGGCATGCCGTACTGGCCCCCTCTCTCCTTAAGTAGCCAACCACTCCCCCTCGGCTGCAAACCCTAGGCCCTAGCTCTCTCCCTGCGCCGCCGATCTCATCTTCCTCTTCCCCCCCCGATTCTTTCTCTGAACCCTAAACAACTGCACCGATCACCACCGTGAGCACCACTGCCCTCTCATCGCGGCCACGATCGGATCACCTGGAGGAGTAGCTGGTGGCGGGAATGGAGACGCGGATGTACCCCGAGGCTCACCGTCCCCTCGTCGTTTGCCGGGAGGCAACACGGCGGCCGCGCCGTCGCCGGAAAGGCCCGCCGGTCTGCTGCTCCGTCTGAACGACTCCAGCGAGACAGCGAGGTGAGCGCTCTGTTCTGCTCCTTCTCCCTCGCCCTTTGCTCCTGTTCTCGCACAGCCACGCACCTGCCGCAGCGAGCCAGCCCGCGCACGGTGGCCGTCCGCCGGCGAGTCGTACCGCCGTTGCACCGTCTCTGAACCCACCTGTTTCAGTCGCCAGTCGATTGCCTGGCGAAGTTCAGTCCAACTGAACTTTGGTTCAGTTACGCCGCAGATATCCCTCAAAACGTTAGCCTGTTCCCTTCTGTCAACGATCTCTTCCACAGCGCAGTGGTAGCAGCTGCCCGCGCGCGAGGCCAGGTTGCGGGTTCGAGCCCCGCTGCGCCCCCCTTTTTCCTTTGGGTTTTCTTCCCCTGCACCAGTGGCCCACCCGTCAGCCGCGGTGGTTGCCACGCGCGCGCCACGCTGGCCCCTCTGGCCCACGCGGCAGGGGCAGTGGGTAGATAGCTGCTCGGTAGCAAATGTTTCAGTGCCAATTTTCTAAAATTCCAAATTTCTTTTTAATTGGCAGAATTAAAACAAAACTTCAAAATTCAATATCTCTTGTTTTATAACTCCAACAAATACAAACTTTATATGAATTCTGATCCAAATTTCCTAACCTTTCCAATTATTCCATTTGTGCACTGTTTTGACTCTTCCAAAAACATTTAAAATTCAAATTTGAATAATTCAAATGCAATTTGTAATAATTCATAACTAATTCCTACCTTTTCCAAATAAGTCAAATAAAATATGTTCTTCACACCCTTTTGAATATCCTATTCAAATATAAAATTTGTTTCCTGGTTTGAACAATTTAAATTGCCTAAACATTTTAAATCTTGTTTAACTCAATTAAAACTTGTTTAATATTGTTTAATTCATAATTAAATAATCCAAAGTCCAATTTCAAAATGTGAAACATGTAATCCAACTAAAATTTGATAACCTTTTCAAATATCAACTTTGTTATTTGTTTTGCACACTTTAACTTGATGAAAACAACAACTACTTATTTAACATCATTAAGTAACCAATAATTTCCAAAACTTAATAATTGTTTTCTTAACTTGTTAACCCTCATTACAATTGCAATTAATATTGTTATTTTGTTGTTATCTTCTTGTTCTTCATCATGCATGCATCATGCTAACTCACCTACACCTGATGCTTAGTGGTAGAACAACTAATTCAACCCTAAGGCATGGGTTTGCCATATGCAACCTTTGCATATGGAATCCATTTAAACTTGTGTATCATATCCACTAGTTTACTTTGTTGCATCTATTAACATGACATGCATCATATTTGATTGTGCACTATGCCATGATAAAGATTGCTTATCTTTCTGCAATGTTTGTTTGCTTCTTCTCGGATATACGACGACGTTGAGACCGACGATACTTACGACATCCCTCCTAAGGAGTTAGCTCAGTACCAGGCTACTGGGTTTTACAGGCAAGTTATCACTCACATGAACCACCGTGTTCCTTTCAACATTGATTACCGATACTTTCCGTTGTTCTTTTCTGCTAGCCTTAGTAGTAGTTGTTTCTGTTACGAACCCATCACATGAATCCCTTAACCTTGATATTGCCTCACCTCCATACCTAAAACCCCCTGCTTGTTGCCTTAGTCTTTCCTAGCATGCTTAGGTTGCTTTTGCTCGAGTCTGTTACCCGTTACTTACTGTTACTATTTTCTATTACGTTGTGGGGGCTCGATGTTTAATCAATCAATCATGCTAATGTTACTATTAATAATAAATTTGATGATAAGGCACCGGCAGGAGGCCCATGAGAGGTTTTGGAGCCTGCTAGTGTCGACCCTAATAGGAAAAGGGTCTTGTCTACTGATCCATGATGAGCGCACTACCCGCATTTGGGAAGCGAGTATGGGCGCCCCCCTCAACTTGACCTGATTCGCATCTCGTCCAAATCGCCTCATTTAGTTCGTGTTTTCCATTTGCCGCATGCATGTTTTTGGGAGCCCAGCGCAGGGTGGAACTTTTGTAGTCGGCATATAGGGGGACACGTTCTTAGAGTGCTATGAGGGTCCATTTTCTTCTGGGCTCGATTAGCCGTGCGCCCAAGGTTCTTTGGGCTTGATGCGAAGAATGGTTGGTTGTGTTGAGTACCCCGCTTGGTGGAAGGGCCTTTCCATCTGGCGGGTTATTCATGAGTGTACGGCCAAATTGGTGCAACCCTGCAGGGATAATCTTCTCGAGAAGCCGTGTTTTCCGCGGTTATGGATTACTCGGTGAAAGTACTGGCTAACTAGTACTCAGGACAACTTAAACATAATTATCAAACATGTTACACCCCATGATTAATAACTTGACTAGTAATAGGCTTATTGACACAATAATCTGAACCATCATTAACTCAACTGTGTGAGTTATCCTCGGATTGCTTCTTTGGATAAGGGGCGAGATCCAGGATGGGTTTGCTTGAAGTTATCTTTCAGTTGGTTACAATCCTCGATCTTATCTCCTTTCTGTTAGCCGGAAGTGGTAGAATCTCTGTAGTTGGTTAGCGCCGCCAGTTGCAGCATGTTTTATATCCCCTCTCTTCCGTTGAACCCAAGGCATCTGTGCTTGGTGTTGACGGGTTACACTTTGGTGAACTGTGAGTCTTGCTTGCCAGTACGTTTATGTACTGACCCCTTTGGGGCTGTGGTTTACGCAGACGACGTTTCCGAGGATCTTCATGGTGGCAACTACGTGGAGTATGACGAGACTGCTGACGAGTAGATAGCGGACCCGGGCAGGATCCGAGACTTCGTGGAGGGGCTCCGTCTGTTTGTTTCCGGCCTCTTAGGCCTATTTGGTTCTTGTCTGTACTCAGACATGTTGAATGCTTCCGCTGTATTGTAATGATGTATTGTTGGGGCATGTGCCCTCTGAATGATTGTATTTGCTATCTCTGCTCTAATGAGAGCCATTTGCAAGTTATTTCAATCTTTTGTGTCGTAGAGATCTGTTGTGATATCACTTGTTAAACGCCGTTGACGTACCATGTGTGTATGGTTTGAAGTACGTCGACGGAAGTGCCTTTGATCTCTAGTGGATAGTTTACATCGACGATGGAATAGCAGGGCTTGTGTTGTCGCGCATAAGCGCAGGCCTACCAGGAAGCTGGGACGTGGGAGCAGTTATGCCCCATAATCCAAGCATCTGCTATCCAGTTCGTACGGTGAGTATCCCCTAGAAATCAGGGTGCGACATTACAATCCTCGATCTTATCTCCTTTCTGTTAGCCGGAAGTGGTAGAATCTCTGTAGTTGGTTAGCGCCGCCAGTTGCAGCATCTTTTATATCCCCTCTCTTCCGTTGAACCCAAGGCATCTGTGCTTGGTGTTGACGGGTTACACTTTGGTGAACTGTGAGTCTTGCTTGCCAGTACGTTGATGTACTGACCCCTTTGGGGCTGTGGTTTCCGCAGACCTACGTTTCCGAGGATCTACATGGTGGCAACTACGTGGAGCGTGACGAGACTGCTGACGAGTAGATAGCGGACCCGGGCAGGATCCGAGACTTCGTGGATGGGCTCCGTCTGTTTGTTTCCGGCCTCTTAGGCCTATTTGGTTCTTGTCTGTACTCAGACATGTTGAATGCTTCCGCTGTATTGTAACGATGTATTGTTGGGGCATGTGCCCTCTGAATGATTGTATTTGCTATCTCTGCTCTAATGAGAGCCATTTGCAGCTTATTTCAATCTTTTGTGTCGTAGAGATCTGTTGTGATATCACTTGTTAAACGCCGTTGACGTACCATGTGTGTATGGTTTGAAGTACGTCGACGGAAGTGCCTTTGATCTCTAGTGGATAGTTTAGATCGACGATGGAATAGCAGGGCTTGTGTTGTCGCGCATAAGCGCAGGCCTACCAGGAAGCTGGGACGTGGGAGCAGTTATGCCCCATAATCCAAGCATCTGCTATCCAGTTCGTACGGTGAGTATCCCCTAGAAATCAGGGTGCGACAAATGGTATCAGAGCCTGTCTGCCTGTAGGATCCCTTTTTACTGGTCGCAGTTGAGTCTAGAAACTATTTTGTAGCTATATAGGAAAAATGAAACGTGAGAGTAGGAATTCTGTTCTTTTTCTTCTTTTCCCCACCCTCCCTCCCTTTTCTGGTAAGGAAGTGCAACGTTGATTTCTCCCTTCTCATCTAAACTTTCAAGTTAGGATTTCACGTGTTTTGGGTTTTCCATAGTACCTTAGGAGTTTTGTTCTCGTTTTCCCGGTGTTGCTTCAATATCCTGTTCTTTTAAAGAACCTTTTCGTCCGTTGAAATTTTGTTGTTGTTTTCCACTTCAATTCTTCTACCGGCGTCTAATCAAGTTTCCCCGTTCATCTGCTAAACTCTATTCCAGCTAAAGTGTTATTTGATACCGGAGCATCACATTCCTTTATGTCAAGATCTTTTCCACCACATACTACCCAATTCTGATTCCACTAAGCAATCAAATCACCGTTCACTCTCCGGAATCTCAAATGTTGACTTCCAAGATACCAAATTCTAATGGGAGGCCACATATTCCTCGTTACTCTCATGTTGCTGATTCTGACATTGATACCATTCTTGGTGTTCAATTAATGTCAATAACCCTGTTCAACCATTCTAGCCAGATAATCTATTCTCCAAATGCATCAAATTCTATCCAGCTATACATCCTCCATACAAAACCAATACCTCTACTAATATTGTTCCGGTGGTTTCCAAATTCCCTGACGTCTATCCAATGTGCACGATGTGTTTCACGTGTCACAACTCAAAGGATCTTCCCAAGAAGTTTCCGGACCTTCTCTTTTCTCAGTAGGAATCTCGGGGCGCGATTCCTTCAAGGGGGGGCGTTTTGTAACATCCCAAGTATGAAAACTCCCCTTAGAATGTTTGATTTCCCGTTTAATTAATGTATTGCATCATGTCATCATATTGTTGCATTTGTTTCTGTTGTGTTGCATCTGTTATTCTTTGTTTTCACCATGAAAGTCAAACAATTTCAAATGCATGTTTTCATACTTGTTCTGTTACAATTTTTGGAATAAAAATAACAAATGAAAACAACCAAACTGTTCCTTTTTATTCCATGTTGCTAACTCCTAAAATTGTTGGTCTTAACCAAACAATTAAATTCAACAATTCATTCCAAATCATTTCAAATCCAAACCAAATCCTCAAAGCATCAATCAATTTGATTTTATAACAAATCTCCAAAACAATCAAACTCATTTTTTAATCAAATTAAATCATAGGGGTTACCCTATTACAATCCTTGTTTTCCATATTAATCAATTAATTCCCAAACTGTTTTCAAATTCAAACCAATTCTCAAAATCAGTACCTATTTGAAAACATGAAATTCACTCAACAATTGTAAGCCCTAAACACTTTAAAACTTAGGGGGTGACCCTATTAGAAGTGTTGTTTTAAATAAGGGTTTATTTGATATTAAAATCTCCCAAATTGGTTTCAAATACAAACAGCATGTTAAATCTCAAATTTTGGCAAACCAAATCTTTGCATTTGTTGCTAATGTACTAAATAACTGAACCTAAATTTTTCTGGAGATTTTAAGAAGCTAAAACCTATTCAATTCCTTCCAAAACCTTTTAGCAAAAAAAAAAGAAAAGAAAAACAAAACATTAAAGGAAAGGATTGGGGGAGGCAGGCTGTTTTCAGCCCACCTACCACCCCGAATCCAGCCCGTTACCTTTCAGCCCAGTACCCTTCCGTGGTCTTCTTCCTCGTACGGAAGAGACCCTGTCGCTGTCTGTTGCTCACCACCGCAGGATCGCTTCCCCCTCTCCCGATGGCATGCCGTACTGGCCCCCTCTCTCCTTAAGTAGCCAACCACTCCCCCTCGGCTGCAAACCCTAGGCCCTAGCTCTCTCCCTGCGCCGCCGATCTCATCTTCCTCTTCCCCCCCGATTCTTTCTCTGAACCCTAAACAACTGCACCGATCACCACCGTGAGCACCACTGCCCTCTCATCGCGGCCACGATCGGATCACCTGGAGGAGTAGCTGGTGGCGGGAATGGAGACGCGGATGTACCCCGAGGCTCACCGTCCCCTCGTCGTTTGCCGGGAGGCAACACGGCGGCCGCGCCGTCGCCGGAAAGGCCCGCCGGTCTGCTGCTCCGTCTGAACGACTCCAGCGAGACAGCGAGGTGAGCGCTCTGTTCTGCTCCTTCTCCCTCGCCCTTTGCTCCTGTTCTCGCACAGCCACGCACCTGCCGCAGCGAGCCAGCCCGCGCACGGTGGCCGTCCGCCGGCGAGTCGTACCGCCGTTGCACCGTCTCTGAACCCACCTGTTTCAGTCGCCAGTCGATTGCCTGGCGAAGTTCAGTCCAACTGAACTTTGGTTCAGTTACGCCGCAGATATCCCTCAAAACGTTAGCCTGTTCCCTTCTGTCAACGATCTCTTCCACAGCGCAGTGGTAGCAGCTGCCCGCGCGCGAGGCCAGGTTGCGGGTTCGAGCCCCGCTGCGCCCCCCTTTTTCCTTTGGGTTTTCTTCCCCTGCACCAGTGGCCCACCCGTCAGCCGCGGTGGTTGCCACGCGCGCGCCACGCTGGCCCCTCTGGCCCACGCGGCAGGGGCAGTGGGTAGATAGCTGCTCGGTAGCAAATGTTTCAGTGCCAATTTTCTAAAATTCCAAATTTCTTTTTAATTGGCAGAATTAAAACAAAACTTCAAAATTCAATATCTCTTGTTTTATAACTCCAACAAATACAAACTTTATATGAATTCTGATCCAAATTTCCTAACCTTTCCAATTATTCCATTTGTGCACTGTTTTGACTCTTCCAAAAACATTTAAAATTCAAATTTGAATAATTCAAATGCAATTTGTAATAATTCATAACTAATTCCTACCTTTTCCAAATAAGTCAAATAAAATATGTTCTTCACACCCTTTTGAATATCCTATTCAAATATAAAATTTGTTTCCTGGTTTGAACAATTTAAATTGCCTAAACATTTTAAATCTTGTTTAACTCAATTAAAACTTGTTTAATATTGTTTAATTCATAATTAAATAATCCAAAGTCCAATTTCAAAATGTGAAACATGTAATCCAACTAAAATTTGATAACCTTTTCAAATATCAACTTTGTTATTTGTTTTGCACACTTTAACTTGATGAAAACAACAACTACTTATTTAACATCATTAAGTAACCAATAATTTCCAAAACTTAATAATTGTTTTCTTAACTTGTTAACCCTCATTACAATTGCAATTAATATTGTTATTTTGTTGTTATCTTCTTGTTCTTCATCATGCATGCATCATGCTAACTCACCTACACCTGATGCTTAGTGGTAGAACAACTAATTCAACCCTAAGGCATGGGTTTGCCATATGCAACCTTTGCATATGGAATCCATTTAAACTTGTGTATCATATCCACTAGTTACTTTGTTGCATCTATTAACATGACATGCATCATATTTGATTGTGCACTATGCCATGATAAAGATTGCTTATCTTTCTGCAATGTTTGTTTGCTTCTTCTCGGATATACGACGACGTTGAGACCGACGATACTTACGACATCCCTCCTAAGGAGTTAGCTCAGTACCAGGCTACTGGGTTTTACAGGCAAGTTATCACTCACATGAACCACCGTGTTCCTTTCAACATTGATTACCGATACTTTCCGTTGTTCTTTTCTGCTAGCCTTAGTAGTAGTTGTTTCTGTTACGAACCCATCACATGAATCCCTTAACCTTGATATTGCCTCACCTCCATACCTAAAAACCCCCTGCTTGTTGCCTTAGTCTTTCCTAGCATGCTTAGGTTGCTTTTGCTCGAGTCTGTTACCCGTTACTTACTGTTACTATTTTCTATTACGTTGTGGGGGCTCGATGTTTAATCAATCAATCATGCTAATGTTACTATTAATAATAAATTTGATGATAAGGCACCGGCAGGAGGCCCATGAGAGGTTTTGGAGCCTGCTAGTGTCGACCCTAATAGGAAAAGGGTCTTGTCTACTGATCCATGATGAGCGCACTACCCGCATTTGGGAAGCGAGTATGGGCGCCCCCCTCAACTTGACCTGATTCGCATCTCGTCCAAATCGCCTCATTTAGTTCGTGTTTTCCATTTGCCGCATGCATGTTTTTGCGAGCCCAGCGCAGGGTGGAACTTTTGTAGTCGGCATATAGGGGGACACGTTCTTAGAGTGCTATGAGGGTCCATTTTCTTCTGGGCTCGATTAGCCGTGCGCCCAAGGTTCTTTGGGCTTGATGCGAAGAATGGTTGGTTGTGTTGAGTACCCCGCTTGGTGGAAGGGCCTTTCCATCTGGCGGGTTATTCATGAGTGTACGGCCAAATTGGTGCAACCCTGCAGGGATAATCTTCTCGAGAAGCCGTGTTTTCCGCGGTTATGGATTACTCGGTGAAAGTACTGGCTAACTAGTACTCAGGAAAACTTAAACATAATTATCAAACATGTTACACCCCATGATTAATAACTTGACTAGTAATAGGCTTATTGACACAATAATCTGAACCATCATTAACTCAACTGTGTGAGTTATCCTCGGATTGCTTCTTTGGATAAGGGGCGAGATCCAGGATGGGTTTGTTTGAAGTTATCTTTCAGTTGGTTACATGTAACATCCCAAGTCTGAAAAATAAGCCTTTAGAATGTTTTGCTCTCTGTTATTTTATGTTTTGCATCATGGCATCATGTTGGTTGCAATTGTTTTGCTTGTTTTCCTTTTGTTTTCCTCTGTTTTCCTTTGTTTTCTATTTGAATTTCAAACCAAAATTCAACCCTTTTGTTTCATCCTTGTGATGTTACAATTTCCAAAGTGAGAGTTCAAATAAAAACAATCAATTGTTTCCATAAAAGTTGTGTTTCCAAACTGTTGTTTTGTTTCTAACAAGAATTCATCTAATACCAAAACAATTGAAATTCAAACATTATTTCAAATGTTTATTCCATACTTGTCATGTTACAATCTTTTTCAAATAAATAAATGCAAATCAAAACCTCATTTGTTTCCAAATAATTCCATAATGCTCACCTGTTAAATTGTTGGTTTTAATCAAACCATTAATTTCCAAATCACATTTAAAACTCAAACCAAATTCATCAAACAGAACCACTTTGAGTTTATGAAAATCTTCAAATCAAGCACCTAATTTAATCAAATTAAACCATAGGGTTCACCCTATTAAAAAATCATTGTTTTCAATATTAATTAATAATTCCAAATTTGCTTTCAAATTCAAACCAATTCACTAAACATCACCCCAATTGAAATGATAAAAATCAACAAAACAAATATACTCAATTGTTTCCAATTGAAGTTATTTGTTCACCCTATTAAATTATTGGTTTCAAGATTAATCAAATAATTATCAAATGCTTCCAAAACTAAACCAATTTACAAACAGCACTGAAATTTTGAAATCTTGAAAATTAAAATGGCCAAATGGTTGCTAACACACTAAGTGGCCTACCCAAAATTTTCTGGATTTTTTTTGCAAACTCCAAAGTCATCTAATCCCTCCAATCCTTTGCTGCAAAAAAAAATAAAAAAATAATAACAAATATTTAAAACTCAAAGGAGAGGGGCATGGCCCATCCTTTTTCTCTCCTACCCCAAGCCCGCTATCACCTTGGCCCAGTACCCCTCCCTGTCATCTTCAACCTACGTCAGCACCTGTACGAACAGCTTCAGAACCGGTCGATCGCCTCTGCCCCGCTCGATGTCGTGCCGTACGAGCTCCAAGGCGTATATCTATCTCCCCTCTGCCCCCAACCCTAGGCCCTAGCCTTCCGCCCCGCCGCCATCCTCTCCTCTCTTCCCTTCCCCCCGATTCTTTCTCTGAACCACCACTGCCTCCGCCGTCAGGCGTTGAACCACACCGAACCGCCACCTTCTCCCTCACCGCGGCAGCGACATGGCCACCTCGAGGAGATGCTGGCCCCGGGAATGGAACCGTGGCGCCTGGCCGCATCTCCTCGTGCCCTCTCCGCTCGCTGGGACGCACCGCAGCGGCCGCGCCGTGCCGGAGAAGGCCGCCGGTTTTCTGCCCCGCCGCCTGAACATCTACATCGACGCAGCGAGGTGAGCAGCGCCTCCTTTCTTCCCCTCGCCTCCTTCTCTCTGCCCTCGGGGCCCCCGCGCCACCAAGCACCCCATCACCCACCGCCCGCAAGCACACCCCACGCGAGCACGTCGCCGGTGATCCCTGTTCATTCAGTCAGCCATCGTTGCACCTGTCCGTCATGTTCAGATCGAGATCGAATTCAGTTATCCGCCGAAGTCCAACCATATGTTTCGTCAGACTGCTATCGTATCAGAAACACGCGAGTAGCCCATCTGGTCTGTCCCTTGCGCGCCCTACTGCAGGTCATGGGATCGAGTCCCGGCCACCCCTTTTTGCTACTGCTTTTCCGAATTTATTTCGGTTCGTTGTCTGAACCTCAAGCCCCCTGCTAGCGATTCCCTGACACCAACCAAGCAGCAGCGCAGTGGTTGCTCCCTAGTGCAAGCAGCAGCAGGGCAGGGGATCAAATCCCACCCCCTGCATATTACCCATCTTTTTTTATTTCAATTCTCCAGATCCACAAAGTTCCTGTTAATCACACCTAGGCCCTTGCAAGTTAATCTAGATCCCTGGAAAATATTTTCTAAGTCCCTGGTTCAATAAAAAATGGCAGATTGCACCCTATAATTCTAAAATGCATAACAAATTCATTTTAACCCCAATTTTAACTTTTTAAATATGTTTTCTGTCCCAAATTGAATTGTCTATCCAAATATAAAATTTGTTTACTGTTTTGAATATTTTAAATTGTTAAAATATTTGAAAACTTGTCAAATTCACTTAAATTTGCAAAATTCATAACTTGTTCATAAAAATTCCAAATTTCACAAACCAAATATGTTTTCCAATCAATTTTTCATGTACTTTCCAAATATAAATTTTGTTTGCTGTTTTGAGTAATTTAAATTGCTGAAAACAACTGTTTCTTGTTTATTGCATTTAAAATTGCCAAATTAATAACTTGCTCATTTTAAATCCAATTTCCACAAATGAAATATGTTTTCCATGCAAAATTAAACCACCTTTTCAAATATAAAATTTGTTTCATGTTTTGAATAATTAAAATTGGTTAAATGATTTAAACCTTGTTTAAATCATTTAATATTGTTAAATTTATAACTTGATTAAAACAAATTCTTTTGGGGCATATAAAATATGTTTTCAAACCACAAAAGTATAAACTTTTCACATATGAATCTCACTTAATGTTTTGAACAAATAAAAAAATTCAAATAAGTACATGTTTGAATTAAATTCATTTAATTCTTGTTTAACTTGTTTAATTCATAAATAATTTATTTGAAATCCTTTTTCAACAAGTGAAACATGTATTCCAACTAAAATCTTGTTTTCTTTTCAAATATAAACTTTGTCATCTATTTGGAACAATTAAAAGTGGTGAAAACAACAAATGCTTGTGTGACACCTTTAAGAAACCAAAATTCCATAACTTAATAAATGAATTTCTAAACTTGTTAGACCTTATTTCTATTTGGTGCTATTGTTGTTATTTTGCTGTTTTCCTCATGCATGCATCATGGTAATCCACTTTCACATGGTAATTAAATTGTAGATCATTTGTTTCCACTTA
Source organism: Alopecurus myosuroides (assembly GCA_028641055.1). Lineage (NCBI taxonomy): Eukaryota > Viridiplantae > Streptophyta > Magnoliopsida > Poales > Poaceae > Alopecurus > Alopecurus myosuroides. Next base: position 431,613,195 of record CM054057.1, read on the forward strand.
ATTCATGGACTCTTGCCATATGCAATCCAATTGCATATGGGTCCAATTAAATTGTGTTATCTTGCCAAGTAGTTTATTTTGATGCATCTATTAACATGACATGCATCATCCCATGTTTGTGCACCTATGCCCTTATATTGATTGTTTATCTTTCTGCATTGTCTGTTTGCTTCTTCCCGGATATACGACGACGTTGAGACCGACGATACTTACGACATCCCTTCTAAGGATTTAGCTCAGTACCAGGCTACCGGGTTTTGCAGGCAAGTTATCACTCACATGAACCATCGTGTTCCTTTCAACATTGATTACCGATACTTTCCGTTGTTCTTTTCTGCTAGCCTTAGTAGTAGTTGTTTCTGTTACGAACCTATCACATGTATCCTTTAACCCTGATATTGCCTCACCTCCATACCTATAACCATTGCTTGAGCCCGTGTCTTACTAGCATGCTTAGGTTGTTTTGCTCGAGTCTGTTACCCGTTACTTTTCTGTTACTATTCTATTATGTTCTGGGGCTCGATGTTTAATCAATCAATCATGCTAATGTTACTATTAATAATAAATTTGATGATAAGGCACCGGCAGGAGGCCCATGAGAGGTTTTGAAGCCTGCTAGTGTCGACCCTAATAGGAAAAGGGTCTTGTCTACTGATCCATGATGAGCGCACTACCCGCATTTGGGAAGCGAGTATGGGCGCCCCCCTCAACTTGACCTGATTCGCATCTCGTCCAAATCGCCTCATTTAGTTCGTGTGTTCTATTTGCCGCATGCATGTTTTTGCGAGCCCAGGCCAGGGTGGAACTTTTGTAGTCGGCATATAGGGGGACACGTTCTTAGAGTGCTATGAGGGTCCATTTTCTTCTGGGCTCGATTAGCCGTGCGCCCAAGGTGCTTTGGGCTTGATGCAAGGAATGGTTGGTTGTGTTGAGTACCCCGCTTGGTGGAAGGGCCTTTCCATCTGGCGGGTTATTCTTGAGTGTACGGCCAAATTGGTGCAACCCTGCAGGGATAATCTTCTCGAGAAGCCGTGTTTTCCGCGGTTATGGATTACTTGGTGAAAGTACTGGCTAACAAGTACTCAGGACAACTTAAACATAATGATCAAATATGTTACACCCAATGATTAATAACTTGACTAGTAATAGGTTGATGGCACAATAACTTGATTCACCTTATTACAACTGTGTGAGTTATCCTCGGATTGCTTCTTTGGAGAAGGGGCGAGATCCAGGATGGGTTTTTTTGAAGTTATCTTTCAGTTGGTTACAATCCTCGATCTTATCCCTTTTCTGTTAGCCGGAAGTGGTAGAATCTCTGTAGTTGGTTAGCGCAGCCAGTTGCAGCATCTTTTATATCCCCTTCCTTCCGTTGAACCCAAGGCATCTGTGCTTGGTGTTGACGGGTTACACTTTGGTGAACTGTGATTCTTGCTTGCCAGTACGTTTATGTACTGACCCCTTTGGGGCTGTGGTTTACGCAGACGACGTTTCCGAGGATCTTCATGGTGGCAACTACGTGGAGTATGACGAGACTGCTGACGAGTAGATAGCGGACCCGGGCAGGATCCGAGACTTCGTGGAGGGGCTCCGTCTGTTTGTTTCCGGCCTCTTAGGCCTATTTGGTTCTTGTCTGTACTCAGACATGTTGAATGCTTCCGCTGTATTGTAATGATGTATTGTTGGGGCATGTGCCCTCTGAATGATTGTATTTGCTATCTCTGCTCTAATGAGAGCCATTTGCAAGTTATTTCAATCTTTTGTGTCGTAGAGATCTGTTGTGATATCACTTGTTAAACGCCGTTGACGTACCATGTGTGTATGGTTTGAAGTACGTCGACGGAAGTGCCTTTGATCTCTAGTGGATAGTTTACATCGACGATGGAATAGCAGGGCTTGTGTTGTCGCGCATAAGCGCAGGCCTACCAGGAAGCTGGGACGTGGGAGCAGTTATGCCCCATAATCCAAGCATCTGCTATCCAGTTCGTACGGTGAGTATCCCCTAGAAATCAGGGTGCGACAAATGGTATCAGAGCCTGTCTGCCTGTAGGATCCCTTTTTACTGGTCGCAGTTGAGTCTAGAAACTATTTTGTAGCTATATAGGAAAAATGAAACGTGAGAGTAGGAATTCTGTTCTTTTTCTTCTTTCCCCACCCTCCCTCCCTTTTTCTGGTAAGGAAGTGCAACGTTGATTTTTCCCTTCTCATCTAAACTTTCAAGTTAGGATTTCACGTGTTTTGGGTTCTCCGTAGTACCTCAGGAATCTTGTTCTCGTTTTCCCGGTGTTGCTTCGATATCCTGTTCTTCTAAAGAACATTTCGTCCGTTGAAATCTTGTTGTTGTTTTCCACTTCAAATCTTCTACCGGCGTATAATCAAAACTAACTCGTAAACTCTTATCCAGTTAAAGTGTTATTTGATACCGGAGCATCACATTCCTTTGTGTCAACAATCTTTTCCACAACATACAACCCAATTCTGGTTCCACTAAGCAATCAAAACTCTGTTCACTCCCCGGGATCTCAAATGTTGACTTCCAACATAAGTAAGAACAATCCAATTCTAATGAGAGGCCACATATTCCTCGTTACTCTCATGTTGCTGATTCTGACATTGATGTCATCCTTGGTGTTCCATTGATGTCAATAACTCTGTTCCAACCTTATTACAGATAGTCTATTCTCCAAATGCATCAAATTCTATCCAGCTATACACCCTAGATACAAAAACCTCTTCCTTCAATTAAAAATTGTTCCGGTGGTTTCCAAATTCCCTGATATCTTTCCAGAAGAGTTGCAAGAAATTCCTATTGTTTTGAACTTCCAGTTAAACTACCCAATGTGCACGATGTGTTTCACGTGTCACAGCTCAAGTGGATCTTCCCAAGAAGTTTCCGGACCTTTTCTTTTCTCAGTGGGAATCTCGGGGCGCGATTCCTTCAAGGGGGGGCGTTTTGTAACATCCCAAGTCTGAAAAATAAGCCTTTAGAATGTTTTGCTCTCTGTTATTTTATGTTTTGCATCATGGCATCATGTTGGTTGCAATTGTTTTGCTTGTTTTCCTTTTGTTTTCCTCTGTTTTCCTTTGTTTTCTATTTGAATTTCAAACCAAAATTCAACCCTTTTGTTTCATCCTTGTGATGTTACAATTTCCAAAGTGAGAGTTCAAATAAAAACAATCAATTGTTTCCATAAAAGTTGTGTTTCCAAACTGTTGTTTTGTTTCTAACAAGAATTCATCTAATACCAAAACAATTGAAATTCAAACATTATTTCAAATGTTTATTCCATACTTGTCATGTTACAATCTTTTTCAAATAAATAAATGCAAATCAAAACCTCATTTGTTTCCAAATAATTCCATAATGCTCACCTGTTAAATTGTTGGTTTTAATCAAACCATTAATTTCCAAATCACATTTAAAACTCAAACCAAATTCATCAAACAGAACCACTTTGAGTTTATGAAAATCTTCAAATCAAGCACCTAATTTAATCAAATTAAACCATAGGGTTCACCCTATTAAAAAATCATTGTTTTCAATATTAATTAATAATTCCAAATTTGCTTTCAAATTCAAACCAATTCACTAAACATCACCCCAATTGAAATGATAAAAATCAACAAAACAAATATACTCAATTGTTTCCAATTGAAGTTATTTGTTCACCCTATTAAATTATTGGTTTCAAGATTAATCAAATAATTATCAAATGCTTCCAAAACTAAACCAATTTACAAATAGCACTGAAATTTTGAAATCTTGAAAATTAAAATGGCCAAATGGTTGCTAACACACTAAGTGGCCTACCCAAAATTTTCTGGATTTTTTTTGCAAACTCCAAAGTCATCTAATCCCTCCAATCCTTTGCTGCAAAAAAAAAAAATTAATAACAAATATTTAAAACTCAAAGGAGAGGGGCATGGCCCATCCTTTTTCTCTCCTACCCCAAGCCCGCTATCACCTTGGCCCAGTACCCCTCCCTGTCATCTTCAACCTACGTCAGCACCTGTACGAACAGCTTCAGAACCGGTCGATCGCCTCTGCCCCGCTCGATGCCGTGCCGTACGAGCTCCAAGGCGTATATCTATCTCCCCTCTGCCCCCAACCCTAGGCCCTAGCCTTCCGCCCCGCCGCCATCCTCTCCTCTCTTCCCTTCCCCCCGATTCTTTCTCTGAACCACCACTGCCTCCGCCGTCAGGCGTTGAACCACACCGAACCGCCACCTTCTCCCTCACCGCGGCAGCGACATGGCCACCTCGAGGAGATGCTGGCCCCGGGAATGGAACCGTGGCGCCTGGCCGCATCTCCTCGTGCCCTCTCCGCTCGCTGGGACGCACCGCAGCGGCCGCGCCGTGCCGGAGAAGGCCGCCGGTTTTCTGCCCCGCCGCCTGAACATCTACATCGACGCAGCGAGGTGAGCAGCGCCTCCTTTCTTCCCCTCGCCTCCTTCTCTCTGCCCTCGGGGCCCCGCGCCACCAAGCACCCCATCACCCACCGCCCGCAAGCACACCCCACGCGAGCACGTCGCCGGTGATCCCTGTTCATTCAGTCAGCCATCGTTGCACCTGTCCGTCATGTTCAGATCGAGATCGAATTCAGTTATCCGCCGAAGTCCAACCATATGTTTCGTCAGACTGCTATCGTATCAGAAACACGCGAGTAGCCCATCTGGTCTGTCCCTTGCGCGCCCTACTGCAGGTCATGGGATCGAGTCCCGGCCACCCCTTTTTGCTACTGCTTTTCCGAATTTATTTCGGTTCGTTGTCTGAACCTCAAGCCCCCTGCTAGCGATTCCCTGACACCAACCAAGCAGCAGCGCAGTGGTTGCTCCCTAGTGCAAGCAGCAGCAGGGCAGGGGATCAAATCCCACCCCCTGCATATTACCCATCTTTTTTTATTTCAATTCTCCAGATCCACAAAGTTCCTGTTAATCACACCTAGGCCCTTGCAAGTTAATCTAGATCCCTGGAAAATATTTTCTAAGTCCCTGGTTCAATAAAAAATGGCAGATTGCACCCTATAATTCTAAAATGCATAACAAATTCATTTTAACCCCAATTTTAACTTTTTAAATATGTTTTCTGTCCCAAATTGAATTGTCTATCCAAATATAAAATTTGTTTACTGTTTTGAATATTTTAAATTGTTGAAATATTTGAAAACTTGTCAAATTCACTTAAATTTGCAAAATTCATAACTTGTTCATAAAAATTCCAAATTTCACAAACCAAATATGTTTTCCAATCAATTTTTCATGTACTTTCCAAATATAAATTTTGTTTGCTGTTTTGAGTAATTTAAATTGCTGAAAACAACTGTTTCTTGTTTATTGCATTTAAAATTGCCAAATTAATAACTTGCTCATTTTAAATCCAATTTCCACAAATGAAATATGTTTTCCATGCAAAATTAAACCACCTTTTCAAATATAAAATTTGTTTCATGTTTTGAATAATTAAAATTGGTTAAATGATTTAAACCTTGTTTAAATCATTTAATATTGTTAAATTTATAACTTGATCAAAACAAATTCTTTTGGGGCATATAAAATATGTTTTCAAACCACAAAAGTATAAACTTTTCACATATGAATCTCACTTAATGTTTTGAACAAATAAAAAAATTCAAATAAGTACATGTTTGAATTAAATTCATTTAATTCTTGTTTAACTTGTTTAATTCATAAATAATTTATTTGAAATCCTTTTTCAACAAGTGAAACATGTATTCCAACTAAAATCTTGTTTTCTTTTCAAATATAAACTTTGTCATCTATTTGGAACAATTAAAAGTGGTGAAAACAACAAATGCTTGTGTGACACCTTTAAGAAACCAAAATTCCATAACTTAATAAATGAATTTCTAAACTTGTTAGACCTTATTTCTATTTGGTGCTATTGTTGTTATTTTGCTGTTTTCCTCATGCATGCATCATGGTAATCCACTTTCACATGGTAATTAAATTGTAGATCATTTGTTTCCACTTAATTCATGGACTCTTGCCATATGCAATCCAATTGCATATGGGTCCAATTAAATTGTGTTATCTTGCCAAGTAGTTTATTTTGATGCATCTATTAACATGACATGCATCATCCCATGTTTGTGCACCTATGCCCTTATATTGATTGTTTATCTTTCTGCATTGTCTGTTTGCTTCTTCCCGGATATACGACGACGTTGAGACCGACGATACTTACGACATCCCTTCTAAGGATTTAGCTCAGTACCAGGCTACCGGGTTTTGCAGGCAAGTTATCACTCACATGAACCATCGTGTTCCTTTCAACATTGATTACCGATACTTTCCGTTGTTCTTTTCTGCTAGCCTTAGTAGTAGTTGTTTCTGTTACGAACCTATCACATGTATCCTTTAACCCTGATATTGCCTCACCTCCATACCTATAACCATTGCTTGAGCCCGTGTCTTACTAGCATGCTTAGGTTGTTTTGCTCGAGTCTGTTACCCGTTACTTTTCTGTTACTATTCTATTATGTTCTGGGGCTCGATGTTTAATCAATCAATCATGCTAATGTTACTATTAATAATAAATTTGATGATAAGGCACCGGCAGGAGGCCCATGAGAGGTTTTGAAGCCTGCTAGTGTCGACCCTAATAGGAAAAGGGTCTTGTCTACTGATCCATGATGAGCGCACTACCCGCATTTGGGAAGCGAGTATGGGCGCCCCCCTCAACTTGACCTGATTCGCATCTCGTCCAAATCGCCTCATTTAGTTCGTGTGTTCTATTTGCCGCATGCATGTTTTTGCGAGCCCAGGCCAGGGTGGAACTTTTGTAGTCGGCATATAGGGGGACACGTTCTTAGAGTGCTATGAGGGTCCATTTTCTTCTGGGCTCGATTAGCCGTGCGCCCAAGGTGCTTTGGGCTTGATGCGAGGAATGGTTGGTTGTGTTGAGTACCCCGCTTGGTGGAAGGGCCTTTCCATCTGGCGGGTTATTCTTGAGTGTACGGCCAAATTGGTGCAACCCTGCAGGGATAATCTTCTCGAGAAGCCGTGTTTTCCGCGGTTATGGATTACTTGGTGAAAGTACTGGCTAACAAGTACTCAGGACAACTTAAACATAATGATCAAATATGTTACACCCAATGATTAATAACTTGACTAGTAATAGGTTGATGGCACAATAACTTGATTCACCTTATTACAACTGTGTGAGTTATCCTCGGATTGCTTCTTTGGAGAAGGGGCGAGATCCAGGATGGGTTTGTTTGAAGTTATCTTTCAGTTGGTTACAATCCTCGATCTTATCCCTTTTCTGTTAGCCGGAAGTGGTAGAATCTCTGTAGTTGGTTAGCGCAGCCAGTTGCAGCATCTTTTATATCCCCTTCCTTCCGTTGAACCCAAGGCATCTGTGCTTGGTGTTGACGGGTTACACTTTGGTGAACTGTGAGTCTTGCTTGCCAGTACGTTTATGTACTGACCCCTTTGGGGCTGTGGTTTACGCAGACGACGTTTCCGAGGATCTTCATGGTGGCAACTACGTGGAGTATGACGAGACTGCTGACGAGTAGATAGCGGACCCGGGCAGGATCCGAGACTTCGTGGAGGGGCTCCGTCTGTTTGTTTCCGGCCTCTTAGGCCTATTTGGTTCTTGTCTGTACTCAGACATGTTGAATGCTTCCGCTGTATTGTAATGATGTATTGTTGGGGCATGTGCCCTCTGAATGATTGTATTTGCTATCTCTGCTCTAATGAGAGCCATTTGCAAGTTATTTCAATCTTTTGTGTCGTAGAGATCTGTTGTGATATCACTTGTTAAACGCCGTTGACGTACCATGTGTGTATGGTTTGAAGTACGTCGACGGAAGTGCCTTTGATCTCTAGTGGATAGTTTACATCGACGATGGAATAGCAGGGCTTGTGTTGTCGCGCATAAGCGCAGGCCTACCAGGAAGCTGGGACGTGGGAGCAGTTATGCCCCATAATCCAAGCATCTGCTATCCAGTTCGTACGGTGAGTATCCCCTAGAAATCAGGGTGCGACATTACAATCCTCGATCTTATCTCCTTTCTGTTAGCCGGAAGTGGTAGAATCTCTGTAGTTGGTTAGCGCCGCCAGTTGCAGCATCTTTTATATCCCCTCTCTTCCGTTGAACCCAAGGCATCTGTGATTGGTGTTGACGGGTTACACTTTGGTGAACTGTGAGTCTTGCTTGCCAGTACGTTTATGTACTGACCCCTTTGGGGCTGTGGTTTCCGCAGACCTACGTTTCCGAGGATCTACATGGTGGCAACTACGTGGAGCGTGACGAGACTGCTGACGAGTAGATAGCGGACCCGGGCAGGATCCGAGACTTCGTGGATGGGCTCCGTCTGTTTGTTTCCGGCCTCTTAGGCCTATTTGGTTCTTGTCTGTACTCAGACATGTTGAATGCTTCCGCTGTATTGTAACGATGTATTGTTGGGGCATGTGCCCTCTGAATGATTGTATTTGCTATCTCTGCTCTAATGAGAGCCATTTGCAGCTTATTTCAATCTTTTGTGTCGTAGAGATCTGTTGTGATATCACTTGTTAAACGCCGTTGACGTACCATGTGTGTATGGTTTGAAGTACGTCGACGGAAGTGCCTTTGATCTCTAGTGGATAGTTTACATCGACGATGGAATAGCAGGGCTTGTGTTGTCGCGCATAAGCGCAGGCCTACCAGGAAGCTGGGACGTGGGAGCAGTTATGCCCCATAATCCAAGCATCTGCTATCCAGTTCGTACGGTGAGTATCCCCTAGAAATCAGGGTGCGACAGAACTCATGCCAACTTGGTTGAGGATCAATAGCATATGTTCTAGTGTTATTCATTTGTATTGTTTGTACATGTTTTGCTTGTTGGTGTGTTCCCTAGTGCTATTGTCTTTGAGTGTATTTTTTTGATGAATTGCTTGCTGTATGTTTACTTTGTTAGCAAGTGCTTGCCTTTGTTTGGTTCTGATTGGGTGTTTTCCTTTTAATTTTACGATGTTAGATAACGAATACGGTATTATTCCCGGAGAGGTTTTATTGCAACTCTTGTTTATTTCAAGAGCAAGACCAAGACCCGTTGGTGTGTAGTTGACGGGAGGTTGCTTGCTCTGAAGACTTCAAAATCCCCGACAACAGTGCCAGAAAACTTGTCTATGGGGTGCGTAGTTGCACTCGTTGGTAAACCCGAAGAGAAAGGTTGTGAAGAGTGCAGCGGCAAGTTTCCCTCAGAAAAGAAACCAAGGTTGAATCGACCAGTAGGATGACAAGAAACTTCTGAAGTTTGATGTGGTGATGTGGCAGGGCGCACTACCGGTTCAGCAGCAATGTGGAACCTACAGAACACAATCAATTCACTTTGCCCCAACAAAGCAGTGAGGTTGTCAATCTCACCGGTTTTCCTGATAACAAAGAGGTTAAATTATATGGTGTGGAAAACAGTAGGAGAACAATGTGAAAACAGTGGAAGCAGTGTGAAAACAGTAATTGCAGTGGTTGTATGATGTGTGTGAACACACGTTCGTTGGGAGACCCCAAGAGGAAGGTATGAAGAGTGCAGCACCAAGTTTCCCTCAGAAAGAAACCAAGGTTGAATCGACCAGTAGGAGGAAGGAGTAACTTCAGAAGGTTGAAGCAGCTGAGATGGCAGGGCGCACTAACGGTTCAGAAGCGACATGGAGCCTGCACAACACAATCAAATCACTTTGCCCCAACGAAGCATTGAGGTTGTCAATCTCACCGGTTTTGCTGAACATAAAGAGGTTAAACGTATGGTGTGGAAAACAGTAGGAACATTATGAGAGCAGTAGGTGTTTTCTCAGTATGAGGAAAAAGGACCGAGGTCCACAGTTCACTAGTGGTGTCTCCCCGTGAAAGATAAATAACATGTGTGGTGAACAAATTACAGTTGGCCAATTGACAGAAATGAAGGCTGTACCATAGTGCATATGAAAGACATAAAGATTACTATGTTATTCATGCGGGCATTACAACAAAATACATAGACAGTTATGCAACTTCATCTATGACTAAAAATCCACCCTCCGAATATCATCCGAACAAACATTTTGTATTAAGTTGCAAGCAACAGATAATCGCAGTAAGAAAAGTGTGTAATGTAAACAATAACATCATCCTTAGACAAAGCATTGTTGTTTTCTCCCTAATGGCAACAACACATCCTCCATCCGTCACATTTCTGTCACTCGAGCACAGATGAAAAGGAAGCATGAACCCACTATCGAGCATAAATAACCCCTCTTGGAGTTATTAGCATCTACTTGGCCAGAGCATCTACTAATAACGGAGAGCATGCAAGATCATAAATAACATAAGCATGAAGATAACATGATAGATTGATAATCAGAAGACATAACATTCAATACTCATCAGATCCCAGGAAACACAACATGTAGCATTACATAAAGATGATCTCGATCATGATAGGCAGTTCACAAGATCTAAACATGAGATACAAAGAAGAGAGAAAAACCATCCTGGGATGAACTACTCACGCATCAATTCTAAGGAGGGCATGGTGGTGTAGACCCCTCCGGTGCTGATTTCCCCTCCGGCAGGGTGCCGGGGAGAGCTCTAGAACCCTCCCGATCTCGGGATGACGGTGAAGGTGGCCTCGGGTGTTTCTCGGGGAAAAGTGGAATCTATCTAGGGTTTTTGTCTCGGGGGTATTAAATAGGCGAAAGGGCAGAGGCGGTGGAGACCCGGGGGGCCCACACCACCCCCCGGTGCGGCCAAGGGGGGCGCCACCCTATGGTGTGGGCCCTCTGAGGCCGCCCTCCGAGTCTCTTAGGGACTCCGTGGAACCTTCGGGAATTCGAAGACTTTCGGGCTTCGAATTTTCCAATTCCGAGAATATTTCCAGAACAACTTTTCTGAAACTAAAAATAGCAGAAAACTGGGAACTGGCTCTGTGGCATCTTGTCAATAGGTTAGTCCGGAAAATCGATAAAAATGACATAAAGTATATAGAAAACATGTGGGAAACAATAAGAAAACAAAATGGAACATCAGAAATTAAGGATACGTTTATGACGTATCAACATCCCCAAGCTTAGTTCCTACTCGTCCTCGAGTAGGTAAACGATACAAAACACATAATTTCTGAGGTGACATGCTACCAACATAAACTTGATCATCAATAATGTAAAAGCATAAGTAAGATGAGATCATAGAACTTTAACCTAAGCATGATAAATAGAACTTTAATGATAAAGCATAGTAACCACTTTGCATCATGAGAAGTAACTCAAATAAAAGATCATGAATAACGATGCAAAGAAAGATATACGTTTGTTTCAAGAATAGAGAGAACATGTCAAAGTGATATTTCGCTAGTCCTTAAGAGTGGGGCAAAAAATAAATGCCAGGACACCTTCAAAGTTCATGAGGAAGACTAGAACAAATAATTAGAGAACAAGCAATAACACATCATGAATCAATTAATAATGTTTCTGGGACAAATTCACATAAAACTCAGAATGGAAAAAAGCTCTCTCAATTGTGCATAAAGTTAGAAGATGGAGACTTAACATAAAAGTAAAAGAAAGGCCCTTCGCAGAGGGAAGCATGGATCACTCATGTGCTAGAGCTTTTATTTTATTAAACAGAGGTATTGAAAACTTTTTTTAAGAGAGGTGTATGCTTATGTCAATGAATGGTAAACAGAAAAGATAGTACGTCACAAGCCAACTAGACTTCACAAGTGCGGCTCCCATAGAAGGACGCATCTGGGTAGAAGGTCATCCATCTTTCTTTTTTGTTTACACAATTATGCTTAGACTGATAAATCAGGGGCACAAATAGTGAAGAGAATTTGTGTTATTAATTTGGGGCTGGGCACCCTGCTGCCAGCTCTTATATAATTGGATAAGCGGATCAAGCCACTAGTATAGGGTCTGAAAGTCCAATCAACAAGTGAGATAAAACAGGAGCACAAAACATGAGTAATTTTTGAAACTTTTAAAGGTAGCACATGAGCAGTTTACTTTGGAGTGGAGGTTAAATACCACATGTAGGTAGGTATGATGGACACAATGGGAAAACTTTTGTTTTTGGGGGTTGGATGAACGAGTAGAGCTCATACTTAGTACAGGTGAAGGCTAGCAAAAGACTGGGATCGACAAATCAAGAGAGCATAAGAGCCATAATCATGCATAGCGACATAAACATCATTAATCTAAGCATAAGTGGTACCACAAATTCAAAAACTAAATGATCATGGATGATATTGGTGACTGGTTCATAGTCATAAACATGGTGAGAGCATGCGCCAAGTCAACCAAATAAAATATTCAAAGGAGAACACCATAAATTTATGCTTCAATATGACAAGAACAACTCATGATTCTTTAAATGGCACATCAAACACTCTCAGCTATGTGAGGCTAATCATGATACTCAATAAACACAAGGCTTTAAAACTAAAATGACATCTAGCATGATATGAAAAAGTTCTAGCCACGGTCTATACAAGCTTCTACTTGCACCGTTAAAAATTCTACCTCAAGCAGCAGTTTCTTTTCCAAACAAGCACATTACAAAACATGCTTTAAAAAACTCTCTAAATGATGCAGCAAGCAAACATTAGAGGACTCACATAACACTAATAAAACTAACAGCTCTGAACAAGAGATGCAATGAAAACAAGAACTAAACATGAATTTTTGTAGCAACTAGAATAAAAACTAAGAATACTAGCATAACAAGTATTCAAATGAAAAAGTGGAGTGTGTCTCTCTCCCAAACAAAGAATTATAGGATCCAACTATATTATTGCAGCATGGAAAACAAAGTAAAACAAAAGAAAACAAAAGAAAAACAAACAGACGCTCCAAGTAAACTTCATATGATGTGACCGAATAAAAATATAGTTTCACGAGAAGTGACGTGATAGATAGTTGATGAAGAAGGGGGTGCCTTGGGCATACCCAATCTTAGATGATAGAGTCTTCTAAAAATATTCTTGGATGAACCACGGGGGCATTCCCAAGCTTTTACCTTGCACTCTTCTTGATCACATATATCACCTCTTCTCTTGGCCCTTGAAAACTTCCTTCACACCACACTCAAACAGTAATTCACATTAGAGAGTTAGTGAAACAATTAAAAACCCATTAGTTATGTATGGAACAAGTGCTATTCATACTTTTAAACATTAGCTACAACCACTGATGTTTCGTGAAGCAAAGAAATCCACTTGACATCGCAAAAGAGCAAATGCAAGAAAAATGGCAGAATCTGTAAAAAATAGAATTGTCTTTAAAGACAAATTTTTTCAAGGCACTTACGTTGCTCAGATCGAAAAACTTAAAGAACAAAGAATTTGCGGAATTATACAAGGAATAAGCACGAAAAATATCTGATCATTATGATATTCCAGGATTCTATACGATGTTTTACGGTGGACAGCAGAAATCCGAAAACGAACTCCAACTCTCGTCAGAAACCTTACTTGGCAGTACTAAAACATGAAAAGAAAGATACAAAGGAGTTGATAAAGTAGTATACAACCCCTTGACTCAAAGAAAACAGAGAAAAACAACGCAAAAATAAAACCATGGGTTATCTCCCAAGAAGTGCTTTTCTTTAACGCCTTTTAGCTAGACCTAGAAAAGTGGAATCAAGTAGATGCTCAAATAAGAAATATGAATTAAGAAAAAGTGAGCATCAAGAAGCAAGCATAAAACAAATTTAAGTATAACCCACTTCCTATGCATAGGAATCTTATAAATAAATAAATCAAAGAAGCTCAAACTAGAGATCATGGAAAGGTAGAACAAGAGCAACTTAAAACTTTCAACAAAAAGAGAGGTGTTTTAGTAACATGAAAATTCCTACAACCATATTTTCCTCTTTCATAATAATTTTCAGTAGCATCATGAACAAATTCAACAACATAATCATCACATAAAGCATGTTTGTCATTTACTAAAAGCACACAATTCATATCAAGCTCAAAAACAGTGGGATCAAAATTTAAAATCGGCTCCTCTTTTTTCCCACTTTCAGCAATAGCAAAGCAAGATGATTGATCACTCATAAAAGGTATAGGACACGTTATAGCAATCCTATTTTTAGTAGCATTATAATTCATAACATCAAATAACATAGGACCATCATCAAGAGCATTATCATATAAATTTTCTAAGCAAACTTCCTCATTATCATGCATATCAATAGTTGGAATAAATAGAGGATTCTCATAGGATTTATCAAAGTAGCATGTATTATCATAAATAATAGTAGCAATATCATTCTTACAAGTTTCATTCGTAGTAGTATCAAGGCCACAATTATAGCAAGTATCAACTTCATCAAAAAGACATATTTCAAAAGAATCAATAGTATCATCACTTTCATCAAGTAATGTATGAGTTAAAGAGTTACTCTCATTGGAAGGTAGACATGGGTAGCACCATTGTTCCTCCTATTGATCATCACTCTCCTCCTCTTTTTCATCCAATGAGCTTCCAGATTCAGCAGTTTCTTCTTCCATAGGTTCCTGCAAGGCATTAGTCTCTTCCTTAGGTTGAGAGCATTTATTAAGATATTCCATTATGTAGTAATTACAATCCTTGTAATTATCAACGTAATATTCAAGTATAGCATAAATCTCATATTTATAAGGTGCATCATCAATACTTTTTGTGACATTATGAATAAGAAGATATGGTAACATTATCATTATACTCACGTTGAAAAGGGGGGGTGTTTATACCTCCTACAGCAGCAAGATTTATCAAAGAAATAAGTAAAATTATAAGTACAACACAAGTTTTGAGCATAGTCATGCAATTTATTAATTTGCTCCGATAAGTGTATTCCTTTTTGTGACAAGCCGTGTTCCTCATAATATTTTTGTTGTTCATCTGTGAACCCACCTTGCCTATAAGATCTAGTTTCGAAGACATCAAACATTGATAGCAAGCATGATGAAGCAAAAATAACAAATAGAATAGAAACTAATTTTTTTGAGTTTTTGATAAAGAGAAGCAAACAAGATAAAATAATATAAACTAAGCAAAACAAAAACAAAGTAAAGAGATTTGAAGTGAGAGAATCCCCTTGCAGAAATTCTCTTCCTCCCCGGCAACGGCGCCAGAAAAATGCTTTGATGCGTGTGAACACACGTTCGTTGGGAGACCCCAAGAGGAAGGTATGAAGAGCCTCATAAAGAAACCAATGTTGAATCGACTAGTAGGAGAAGAAGTAACTTCAAAAGGTTGAATCAGCTGAGATGGCAGGGCGCACTACCGGTTCAGCAGCAACATGGAGCCTGCACAACACAATCAAATCACTTTGCCCCAACGAAGCAGTGAGGTTGTCAATCTCACCGGTTTTTCTAAACACAAAGAGGTTAAACGTATGGTGTGGAAAACAGAAGGAAAACAGTATGAGAGCAATATGAAAGCAGTAAGTGTTTTATCAGTATGAGGAAAAAGGACGAGGGTCCACAGTTCACTAGTGGTGTATCTCCGTGAAATATAAATAACATGTGTGGTGAACAAATTACAGCTGGGCAATTGACAAAAATGAAGGTTGCACCGTAGTGCATATGCAAGACATAAAGATTACTATGTGATTCATGCGTGCATTACAACAAAATACATAGACCATTATCCAACTTCATCTATGACTAAAGATCCACCCTATGAATATCATCCGAACAAACATTGGGTATTAAGTTGCAAGCAACAGATAATCGCAGTAAGCAAAGTGTGTAATGTAAACAATAACATCATCCTTAGGGAAAGCATTGTTGTTTTCTCCCTAATGGCAACAACACATCCTCCATCCGACACGTTTCTGTCACTCGAGCACAGATGAAAAGGAGGCATGAACCCACTATCGAGCATAAATACTCCCTCTTGGAGTTACTAGCATCTACTTGGCCAGAGCATCTACTAATAACGGAGAACATGCAAGATCATAAATAACATAAGCATGAAGATAACATGATAGATTGATAATCAGAAGACATAGCATTCAACATTCATCAGATCCCAGCAAACACAACATGTAGCATTACATAAAGATGATCTTGATCATGATAGGCAGCTCACAAGATCTAAACATGAGGTACAAACTGGAGGTCCAGGGATGAACTACTCACGCATCACTTCGGAGGAGGGCATGGTGGTTTAGACCCCTCCGGTGATGATTTCCCCCTCCGGCAGGGCGCCGGGGAGAGCTCCAAAACCCTCCCGATCTCGGGATGACGGTGACGGCGGCCTCGGGTGTTTCTCGGGGATAAGTGGAATATATCTAGGGTTTTTGTCTCGGGGGAATTTAATAGGCGAAAGGGCAGAGGCGGTGGAGGCCTGGGGGCCCCACACCTCCCCACGACACGGACAAGGGGGAGCGCCGCCCTATGGTGGGGTCCCCGTGAATATTTCCAGAAAAACTTTTCTGAAACTAAAAACAACAGAAAATAGGGAACTGGCTCTGTGGCATCTTGTCAATAGGTTAGTCCGGAATCGATAAAAATGACATAAAGTGTATAGCAAACATGTGGGAAATAATAAGAAAACAACATGGAACATCAGAAATTAAGGATACGCTTATGAGGTATCATTGTATTATTAGTATGAGAAAATGGACCGAGGTCAACAGTTCACTAGTGGTGTCTCTCCATAAAAGATAGATAGCATGTGGGGTGAAAAAATTACAGCTGGGCAATTGATAGATAATGAAATATGCACGACATGATGATTACTATGTGATTCATGCGAGCATTACAACAAGACTCACAGACCGTTTTCCAACTTCATCTATGACTAATAATTCACCCTCAAAATATCATCCGAACAATCTTTGGGTATTATGTTGCAAGCGACAAATAATCGCACTAAGCAAGGTGTGTAATGTAAACAATGTAAACATCGTTGTTTTACCCCTAATGGCAACATCACATCCTCCATCCGTCACGTTTCTGTCACTCGAGCATAGATGCAAAAGAGGCATGAACCCACTATCGAGCATAAATACTCCCTCTTGGAGTTACTAGTATCTACTTGGCTAGAGCATCTACTAACAATGGAGAGCATGCAAGATCATAAATAACATACACATGAAGATAACATGATAGATTGATAATCAAGAGAGATAGCATTCAATAATCATCGGATCCCAGAAAACACAACATGTAGCATTACAATAAGATGATCTCGATCATGTAGGGCAGCTCACGAGATCTAAACATGAGGCATAAAGAGGAGAGAACAACCAGATAGCTACTGCTATAGACCCGTAGTCCAAAGAAGAACTACTCACGCATCATTCCGGAGGTGGGCATGGGGGTGTAGAGCCTTCTGGTGATGATTTCTTCTCCCGGCAGGGTGCCGGGGAGAACTCCGGAACTCGGGTTGATGATGACGGCGGCCTCGGGTGTTTTTCATGGAAATGTGGTATATTTTTTAGGTTTTAGACCTCGGGCGGAATAAATAGGCCAAAGGGCGATGGCGGTGGGCGCCTGCGGGGCCCACACCACCCCATGGCGCTGATGTGTGTGAACACACGTTCGTTGGGAGACCCCAAGAGGAAGGTATGAAGAGTGCAGCAGTGATGGGGGGATGATAACCCGGTAGGCCAAACTCCAAGGAGTAACCCGGCCCAAAGGACGCTGTGCAGGATCCGGCTAAGGATAAGGAAACCTGTGAAGGCCCAAGCTTGTAGGCCCGGTAACCCGGATTGTGGGTTACTGTAAAGGAAAGTTAGGGTTTGTGTGCCGTGTCCGGGTAGGATCCAGGATGCGCCTTGGAGAATAAGCCAGGGGGTACGGGTGCTTTATAAACCGACCCCCAGGTCTATTTTAGGCAGAGATCTAAGAACCCTAGCAATATCGCTTGATATCGAGCATCTAGTGTAATTCCAGAGTTGAGTTGTTATATCAAGATCGGAGACTCGGCGACTTTGATTGCCGGCTACCAGATCGAATTGTACCATGTTTTCCTCTGAGCTAAACCCTCTCCCAAACGCCTGTGTCGTCTTGCCCCAAGATCAGTTACCCCCGGTAACGTCTGCCGTGATTATCCCACGACAGTTGGCGCCCACCGTGGGGCCTGCGTCCAAAGGTGTTTACATCACGGGAGAAGCTCGGAAGAGCATGGGGAATCTTGTCGTCGGCGAAATCTACATCGACCGCAAAGGAGAAAAGATGGTGGACGATTCCGGCTGGGGGCCAGAGTCAGATCACCTGAGTCCGGATCCGTCGTGACAATCGGCCAGATCAGCGTCTTCATTGGTATGGTATGTACTTCCAATTCGATCCCTGACAATACTGGATCTGATTCTGTGCCAGGAGAAGCCACTTCTATCCGATCAGATGATGAAGAATCGATTGGAACGACACATCCGGCAGAAGAACCCATCGCGGAGTGGGAACAGCCGGAGGAGCCGGCATGGACCCCGCGCGACCGGGTCGAAAGAGAAGATGATACAGGGTCTATCCTGGATCTGCTGGAAAACCGGTATGAGGAGGAAAACGGCGAGGAAGAACAGCATGAATTTACACCGGGTATCGTACGCCGAGTTGCAGTCTATGCGGCTCCCGCGGCCAATCTCAACCAAGGAAACGCAACCGCAGCATCAGTCGGGGCGGCTCAGACAGTGGCCCAGCAGCAGGGCGCGGCTAACGGAGACCCGGTTTTGGCTCGGGTTGATGGGGAGTCGGCATCAGTAACCAGCCGTGCAGCAGATGAGGAGTTGCATGCAAACACGTTCGGATTCCTGGGAAACCGGACACCAGGGGCGGGTCCTTCGAACCCGCGCCACCCGGCCTTATTCGATAATAATCTGATTCTAGACCCCACGGTTCTTGCAACGGTTATTACTCCGGAAAACGCAGCGGAACGTGTCAGGGATCTGGATGTGGCTCGTCGTGCGCTGGAACAGCAAAGAAGGCAGGTGGAGGCAGAAAGGCAAGGGATGGCCACGCGGCAGCGTGAGCTGGATGCGCTGGAAACTCGGCTCCGAGAGGAAACGTCTAGAGTGCATCAAAGGCATCAAACCAGGTTGCCAGCAACGGGCGGGGTTATTAATCCGGCTAATTTATTTGTCACACCTCAGGATCAGCTGATACCAGTGGTGAACCAGGGAACCGCACCCCAACCGGCGACAGCAGCGACACATCCGGCAAATGAACGGACCGGGTTACCCCCACCACAGACTAGAGTCACAACCGGCAACGATCTACCACCACCGCCACCGTCACGATTCCGCACACCAGCCGGTCACTACAATAACCCCATGGACAATGTGTATGCGGCGACACTCGCGTTGAATCAAATCCCTGTGGGAGAATCGCCCCATGCAGAAAAGACTCGGCAAGCCATCGATCTGTTGCACACTGCGGTGGCACAGCAAGCCAATTATCCGGATCATAGAAGCGGTATGCATGGGACGCCATACGTCAGTCAACAGCAAGGGAATATCCAAACAAGTTCAGCACGGCGGAGGGAAGAGCAGCAGCAAATGCCGCCTCCTCCCCGCGTTCAGGCAGCATCAGCAGCACAGGCTGTCGTAGACAGTTCCAGAGCCCGGAGGGCCGCGGCCGGGTCTGCAGCGCATGGACTTCCCGCAGCATCGCGCCCAGCCGCGCCCCCCGCGGTATCACACGTTTCTAGAGCAAGGCCGGCCTCAACCGTTCTTGCAGGACCCAAGTGTCTCTCGGACAATATCAGAGCTGAACCTTACCCGGAAAAATTCAAAGAGCCAGGCAAAGTAGTGAATTATGAGCCAACTATGGATCCAGAAACATGGCTAAGTAGTTATGAGATGGCAATGTCGATTCGCAACGCATCCGAGAATCTCCAAGCAAAGTTCATGTACTTGATGATGTCAGAAGGAGCAGCAAAGTTGTGGTTCACCAATTTGCCGGAAGGATCGATCAAGTCCTGGGAGGAATTGAAGACCGCGTTTGTCAAGCACTTTCATGGGACGTGCAGGAAATTGTTCACTATTGATGATCTAGAGCGGTGCGTCCAGAAGAAGGGAGAATCGGCGCGCAGTTGGGTGCGCCGGGTCATGGAGATACTTCACTCGTCCACGGATATTCGGCCCAAGGATGCACTACAGGCCATGGCAAAAACATGCAAGTACATACCTTTAGTGCAAAAGTTAACTCGTATGAAGTCTAGTCGAAATGCGTCGGAAGTTACAATGGGAGAATTGATGGATGCGTGCAACAAACACGCTGCGACAGATACTACAGAAGAGGAAGTTGATGACAAGAAGGTAAAAGCAAACACAAGTAATAACGGAAGAACCGGCAATGGATCAGCACCGGGTAATAACGGAAATAGCCAGAACAAGCGCCCGTTTGAAGGAGGCTCCGAGTTTGTCGCCAATACAGAAGCCGGGTCTTCGAGGCCCAGAGCAGAAGGAAATTTCAACGGAGGTAATCACAATGGAGGAAACTATCAAGGACCGCCAAGGCCGGGTAACAATTGGGACATATTCAGGATGGCATGCCCGAAGCACAGCAGGAACGGCAGGCCAGCTAACCACTCTCTGGAGCAGTGCGCTGACTTACAAAGATGGAAAAATGAGGAAGTGAACAGAGCTATGCGGAGTGCAGGACGGGGAGGAGGACCGGGTCCAGGGGGAAACCCGGGCAACGGCCCACCCCCAGCCGGTAACCCGGCGGCTGGAAATCAAGGTAATAACCAAGGGGGGGCAGGAGGTTTCCAGGCTAACCCCAAACAACTGGGTCAATATCATGTGCATACCACAGGAGGCTCTAACAAGGACAAAAAGATACTGAAGCAAGCGGTCAACTCAGTTTCGTCAGCTGTCCCGAGATACTTGAGATGGTCAGAACAGGAGGTAACATGGAGCAGAAGGGATCACCCAGAAAGAGTGGAGCACCCGGGAGTCTTGGCATTAGTAGTCGCACCGCAAGTCAATGGGTATGAGCTGAAAAAGGTTTTGATGGATGGTGGAAGCAGCATCAATATACTGTATTGGGAAACCTTCCTACGCATGGGCCTCAAGGAGTCTCAGCTACAAAAAAGCTCAACAGTTTTTCATGGGATAGTGCCGGGTCATTCAGCGTGCCCCGAGGGAAAAATCGCATTGGAGGTAGCCTTTGGGGAGTCAAAGGATAACTATCGAGTTGAGTGGCTTACCTTTGAGGTAGTCAAATTACGCAGCCCTTATCACGCGTTATTTGGAAGGCCGGCTTACGCCAAATTCATGGCTAGGCCGTGTTACGTGTATCTACAGCTAAAAATCCCGGGTCCCAAGAAGACCATTACCATACATGGAAATCGAGACATAGCAGCTGAATGCGACGAAGGAGACGCAGCGATGGCCGAGCAAGCCTGTAGAAAAGAAGAACTCAAGCATTACCGGTCTCAAGCAGACCCGGAGGATAGAACCACATCAAAAAGGCCGAGTACTGAAGGCGAAAGAGCAAAATCCAAAGTAGCACAAGATGCTAAAATGGTGGCTTTAATCGAGGATGACTCCTCCAAGCAATCCGCTATAAAGGAAGAAACTGCACGGCCGCTCACAACCAGCCGTGTCATGGAAACACCTCACCCGGGTCGGCTAGTAAACCCGGTACTCATCATGAAAAAGTCCAACATGTGGAGAATGTGCGTCGGTCACGCCAGTCCGGGACCGGTCCCCATGGAGAACTAAACAATGTAATGGGCAGCAGGTTTCAGACGCGCTCTTTTCCTACCCAGGGTACCTAAGGGGACTGGAAGGTTTTTAATGAGGCGGCCTGTTGATCCAAACTTTCTCGCATCAATAAAGAGATGGTTATCAAATCTTATTTCGTTACAGCCTGGTTACAAGTAAGTAGTATCCATGTGACATCAATATTTCAGTATCATTAAGAACGTTGAGTATATATAGGTCCCGGGGGCTGGTTGCTCAAGTAGCCCAGCCACAAACCCGAAAGACCCGGCCTTGATGCCTATAAGTTATAAGGGCCGATTATTCGCAAACGAGTACGGCTGCAATCTTATAACTGGACAAAGGAGCCAAATTTTCTTGACTTTTCTTACTTAAGCTCGATGTGACTCGCACTAAAGTGGCATGATTCGTTCGCTTACGATTACAATCAGCCATGAAGCCCAATGGGACTTGCCTGACCCTGTTCTCGTATGGATGTAACAACATGGTATCCACGCGAAAGCCGGCTTACAGTACAAGATAGTCAAAAGGGTCATCTAAACCACAAGTTTATGCAGAGTACAAGGCTAATAGCCGGAAACTCAACAACTATCAAGCATAACTTCAGTACCTACGCGGAATGGCTTTAGGCTTGCGACTCGGTAAAAAACAATTTGTTCTCTGAGAAAGGCCACACCCCCATGACTCGGACTTTGGGTCATGGGGACTGGGGACTTCGAAACAGAAACAAACTACTTGGCTATCGAAGTCGAAAGACCTCACCATCCGAGTCTTGGGGACTTAAAGAAAAAGTCCATTTATCAAAGCCCCTGGTATTCGGAAAACCGAGTCTTACGAACGGAGCCAAAATAGAGAGTCGGGTATCGAGAAAAAGCTCAAAGAATAGACAAGCAATACGGTTATCAAAAGGCCAGGAAAGCCGCAAAGTATATCATGGACTAAAAGTACGTTACAAGTTACGACATCAGTATCAGGGGTGCACAGGCGCACCATCAAAAGCATAATAGTTTGAGTACAAAGCATCACGTAAACAAGGTATTATGATGGTACTGCCCTATTCGGCCTCCTGAGTACGGTCTTCCGGGTCTGGGTCCTGGGCTTGCTGCTTAGCCTTCCCGGCACCCTTACCCGGACTCACTGCACCAGGGCGGACAGGTGGAGGGACGGCTGGTGTAGAGGCAGACGGACCTGATCCTAACTCGGCCTCTCTCTTC
Organism: Alopecurus myosuroides; assembly: GCA_028641055.1. Taxonomy (NCBI): domain Eukaryota; kingdom Viridiplantae; phylum Streptophyta; class Magnoliopsida; order Poales; family Poaceae; genus Alopecurus; species Alopecurus myosuroides. The sequence goes on from CM054057.1 coordinate 431,636,054, forward strand.
GCAGTCGCCTCCCTCTTCCTGGCCGAGTTAGAAGCCCACTTTTCCAAGATATCAAAGGGCGGGGGTGCTTCCTCCGTAACAACTTTGCCATCAGCGTCGTATGCACTCATAATCGTGTTTAGATCCAAACTATCGGCCAACGTGGTAGCCGAGGGGCGCACTGCGGCTTGTATGGCTTTGAAATCCTTGGGTGTAAATTTGGAACCGTCCGCCTTGAATTCGGGAAACCCGGATATTACCTTTGCCGGGTCAAGCTTCGGAAAGAAAGCCTTGGCCAGGGTGAAAGCCCGGGTCATTCCAATCCGGCATGACGAGCGTTTCCAGATTTCAATCCAGCCAGGAACAGTGGAGCAGGCTTGAATTAGATTTTCTTCACCCGGATATACTTCCGTAGGCCACTTCACGGCATCCAGTATAAATTTTGTGCCGGCAAAGAAAGTCCGGAGCACGGTCTTTAGGGTTCTAGCCTTGACAATGGCATCCTCCTCTGGGGCCGCAAGGTTGGCACCTACAGTTGTAACAAAAGAGAGAACGTATTAGTAATCCCGAGTATGATATAATAAAGCAAAGACATGAAGCCAATCGGCAGCAAAAACTTACTAAGCAAGATCTGATAAGTATCGGCGACTTGGTCCGATAGTTTCTTCAGTGCGGTCTGAGCGGCGTTGCACTTCTTCTTGTATTTGGAAACATCCTTCTTCAAAGTTTTCATGTCATCCTCAAGGGTTTCCCTTCGTTTTATCTCGGCAAGAAGAAGTTGTTCGGTCTTCAGTAAAGTTTCATCAGACCGGGTTATTTGTGCCTGTAAGTAGCAAGGAACGCAAGTCTCAGTTGGATATCATGGTAAGCTGAATATGGCGTAAAGTGCCAAGCATAACTTTTGCAAGTCATACTCGGAACTTGGGGACTAGGTATGCAATATGAGATACCAAGTGTCCTTACCTGGTGCTCTACATCCATGCGCTCCAAGATTTTGCTCTCCGAAGTCTTCATAGTAAGGAGAGTGTTCATCAATTGATCAAAAGTGTCTTCACCCGTATCAGAGGACCCGGGGCCTTGGAAATTCCGAGAAGGAGCTTTCTTCTTAGTGGGAGGCGGAACCCGGGTCATTTGTGTGTCGGAATCCGACGCTCCTTCTTTCGCACCCAAGGTTGTGGCTTTGTTCTTCTTGCTTGCATGGGAAGCAATCGGATACTCGGCTTCTTGTGTGTCCGGGTTTGTCGGCGACGCTTGTTTTTCGCCGCTAGACGCGGCTGTAGTCTTATCAGTCGGGCTCCCCTTACCCGGGCCCTCGGTCTCCATATCCTCTTGGTCGCTGATAACGACCGTGGCCCTATAGATGTTGACAGTGAGCAGCTAAATACACAGTCAGGAAAGGGTGATGAAATGTGGTGAAGCATCAGGAAGGGGATTTTACCCGGGGTTCACCGCAAAGTCGCAAGGAAATCCGTCGCTGGACTCGGGAGAGGCTGGAAATTATCAAGTCAGACATCATGTGGGAATGGTTCAAGGAGAATGTTTTGACCGAGAAAAGATAGGGTAAGTACCAGCCCGCCGAGTCGGGGTCGATGAAATACCCGGGTTAAGGGCATCATCACCCGGGTGATTTCGAGTTGACCTGCGCTTGGTCATGGGCGACTCCTTCAAGCGTGGCCAGTGGAAAAACGTCAAGGTAGCTCATATATATCATTAAAGTAATACGAATTGAATGCGAGGAGGAGATATAAAACCTTGGAGGTGGCCTCTTGGGTTTTTCTTTTTGATCCGACTTTGATTGTCGGCTCCAGTTCCTCCTCGTCGCTGGCAGATTCTACTTTGCCATCGGAGTTTTCTTCCTCGTCATCTTCTCGTTCTGGATATCATCAAAGTTATAGTTGGAAATGAAGGGGTTATGGTGAGCTTAAAGGAACCAAACAAAATCCGGAAAATACCTTCGTCCGAGTTAGCAGCTTCTTGCTCCTCTGGACTTTTGGAGCTAGGAGAGGTGTTGGTTTTCCAAAAATCATCATCAGCCTGAAAAGTGTCAGTACAAGGGTTATCAACCGTATCGAGTGGAAAGAGCAAAGATAAAGGCATTAAAGTCGGGTTTTCACCTTGGGGGTTGGGTTCTCGAGTGTGAAGGGCTCCAATCCGGATATGTTCCGGATCACCTCAAGCTTTTCTGTCAGAAAACCTTTGATGGTTTTGTGAGTGTCGCCAGCTGCGAAGATGTTGTCAGAGTACCGGATCGGGTCTGAAGATTGCCCCGAATACTCGCACATCAACTTTGTGCGGATGGAATTGGGTTGAATCCGGAAGTCGACCCAAGTCTTCACCAGGTTGAGCCCGATGAGGCCTTGGGCTGTGAGAGTGTTGATTTTGGCTAGTAGAGGTTGAATTGCCTCCCTATCCGAGTCAGAGGCGAAGGCACTAAATTTTTCGGAGATGTCAAGAAGACCCTCTGAGTAACCCGGCAGCTTCTTTTGGCCGGGTGGGGAGGTGTCTTGGCAGTAAAAGTATGAGAGCTTCCAGTGCTTGACATGGGAGTTAAGGGTGAGGGGTGGCATCAAAGAATTCTTGCGGCGCTGGATGGAAACCCCGCCGCAAGCAAGAAGCGCCCCGTCACCGCTCTCGCGGCACGGTTTGCACTGAAAAAGCTCAATGAAAAGAGCTAGACTTGGCGAAGTGCACAAGTATGATTCGGAAAGGACGATGAAGTGAGAGATGTTTAATACGGAATTAGGCCCGATGTCAAAAACGCGAAGGCCGTAATGACTTAGAACATCACGGAAAAAAGGGTGACCCGGTGGGCGGAAGCCCCGGGTCACATGTTCCACGAAACAAATTACCTCGCCTTTTGTCGGGGTGGGCCGGGTCTCTTTGCCCGGCACCCTCCACTGGATATCCTCTTGAGGAGGAAGAACTCCCAGCTCCACCAGCTCCTCCAACTTGGCCTTGGTGACCGTAGACCGCGCCCAGTTGGCGGATATGGAGTTGGTGGCTTTAGCTTTGGTTGGAGTTTTCCCCTGCTTTTTGGGAGCCATGTGGTTGACCTGCAAAGTATAAGGTAAAAGGATAAGAAGACTAACACACGGAAGCTGTGAGCCGGCCGAGTATCGGCAGGGTAATATCGAGACACGAAAATTGCGTGTAATCCGGGTGTTAGCTCGCAGAGTAAAGTTCGAATTATCCGGGTGTCAAGTGTCATGGCGAAAATTATGGGGGTCTAAGCGTTGAAGGAACTTTTGAGGATGATGGATGGCTACACGGGTACTTAGCGCGAATAAAAGGAACTGGAAAGGGGAAGACTAGCCGGGTGATTGAAGCCAGGGCGGAAATTTTGAGTGGTTTGGGCCCAGATTGGGAATTTTATCTTCAGATTTGTGGCGAAAATAACAATTGCAGGTAGTAGGAGAGTGGATTGGAGCATGCGTTTTATCTATTGGGCGAGCTAGAAAGACTATTAGTATCTAAATTCGGCATGCCCGAGAGATCCTTGGCGGACTGATTTGGATCTAATCTGAGGTAAAATCAAAAATTGCAAGGGCAAATTAATGGGAGCAGGAGGCTTACCGGAGGAGATCTGAGTGAAGCCTTGCGGAGGCAGATGGCGCAAGTCTGGTGTCCCTTCGCGGTTCCTGACGGGCCGGATGGAGATTTGCCGGTGGATCTTGGCGGCGGCGCGGGGCGAGTTGTGGCGGAGCGCAGCCTCCGGCCGATTGGCTCCGGTGATGCGCGCGGGATTTCCGTGGTGGCGCTCAGTGAGAATGAGCTCAGAGGGAGAAAGGAAGCGGAGTGGGGGGAAATGAGCCGTTAGGGTTCGGGTTACCCCCAAGGCGCTTATTTATAGCGCGAGTGGATAAGCCCGGTTCAGTGAGCGGGAGCCGGGAGTTGCGGAAGTAAACGACTATTTATTTGAGTTTTGGCGAGATGCGCTTTAAATGCTGAGCAGGGGATCTGAACGAAAAGAAGAAAGAGACCCATCCCGTGATATCAGGTCAATTATCAAGTATAAAATCTTGACATTTTGGGGTTTTACCTGGGAAAGTAAATTAAGTAATTGGGAAAGAGCCGGGTTACTGTATGGCCACCATGGAGTAAGGCCTAGCTATCTATTGAGGCACCTTAACCCGGCCTCCACATACTCGTGTGTTTAATATCTTTGCAGGGAATAGCGAGCGCTTCAAGGAAGGATCCAAGAAGCCCAGGCTATTCTGGGGACTACTGACGGGGGGATGATAACCCGGTAGGCCAAACTCCAAGGAGTAACCCGGCCCAAAGGACGCTGTGCAGGATCCGGCTAAGGATAAGGAAACCTGTGAAGGCCCAAGCTTGTAGGCCCGGTAACCCGGATTGTGGGTTACTGTAAAGGAAAGTTAGGGTTTGTGCGCCGTGTCCGGGTTGGATCCAGGATGCGCCTTGGAGAATAAGCCAGGGGGTACGGATGCTTTATAAACCGACCCCCAGGTCTATTTAGGCAGAGATCTAAGAACCCTAGCAATATCGCTTGATATCGAGCATCTAGTGTAATTCCAGAGTTGAGTTGTTATATCAAGATCGGAGACTCGGCGACTTTGATTGCTGGCTACCAGATCGAATTGTACCATGTTTTCCTCTGAGCTAAACCCTCTCCCAAACGCCTGTGTCGTCTTGCCCCAAGATCAGTTACCCCGGTAACGTCTGCCGTGATTATCCCACGACAAGCAGCAAGTTTCCCTCGGAAAGAAACCAAGGTTGAATTGACCAGTAGGAGGAAGGAGTAACTTCAGAAGGTTGATGCAGCTGAGATGGCAGGGCGCACTACCGGTTCAGCAGCAACGTGGAACCTACACAACACAATCAAATCACTTTGCCCCAAAGAAGCAATGAGGTTGTTAATCTCACCGGTTTTGCGTAACACAAAGAGGTTAAACGTATCGTGTGGAAAATAGTATGAAAGCAGTTGTAACAGTATAAAAGAAGTGTGAAATCAGTGTGTGTATTATGAGTATGAAAAAATGGACCGGGGCCCAAAGTTCACTAGTGGTGTCTCTCCGTGAAAGATGAATAACATGCGTGGTCAACAAATTACAGTTGGGCAATTGACAGAAATGAAGGCTGCACCGTAGTGCATATGCAAGACATAAATATTACTATGTGATTCATGCGGGCATTACAACAAGATACATAGAACGTCATCCAACTGCATTTATGTCTAATAATCCACCCTCCGAATATCATATGGACAAACATTGGGTATTAAGTTGCAGGCAACAGATTATCGCAGTAAGCAAAGTGTGTAATGTAAACAATGTAAACTAGGTAAACACCGTTGTTTTCTCCCTAATGGAAACATCAATCCTCCATCCGTCACGTTTCTATCACGCGAGAACAGATGCAAAGGAGGCATGAACCCACTATCGAGCATAAATACGTCCTCTTGGAGTTACTAGCATCTACTTGGCCAGAGCATCTACTAATAATGGAAAGCATGTAAGATCATAAATAACATAAGCATGAATATAACATTATAGATTGATAGTTATAAGACATAAAATTCAAAATTCATCAGATCCCAGCAAACACAACATGTAGCATGCATAAAGATGATCTCGATCATGTGAGGTAGCTCACGAGATCTAAACATGAGGTACAAACTGGAGAGAAAAACCATCTAGCGACTGCTATGGACCCGTAGTTCAGGAATGAACTACTCACGCATCACTTTGGAGGAGGGAATGGTGGTGAAGACCCCTCCGGTGATGAATTCCCCTCCCGGTAGGGTGCCGGGAAGAGCTCTAGAACCCTCCCGATCTCGGGATGATGATGACAGTGGCCTCGGGTGTTTCTCGGGATGAAGTGGTATATTTTTAGGGTTAATATGCCGGGGGTATAAATAGGCGAAATGGCAAAGGCGCTGGAGGCCTGGGCCCCACACCATCCCATGGCGCGGCCAGGGCGCGCCACCCTATGGTGTGCCCCCCCCCCCCCTGTGGTCCCCCTTCGGGCCTCTTCAGGACTTCGTGGAACCTTCGGAAATTCGAGGACCTATGGACTTTTAATTTTCCAATTCCGAGAATATTTCCAGAACAACTTCACTGAAACTAAAAATAGCAAAAAACAGGGAACTGGCTCTGTGGCAGCTTGTCAATAGGTTAGTCCAGAAAATCGATAAAATGACATAAAGTGTATAGCTAACAAGTAGGAAACAATATGAAAACAACATGGAACATCAGAAATTAAGGATACATTTATGACGTATGAACATCCCCAAGCATAGTTCCTACTCGTCCTCGAGCAGGTAAACGATAAAAACACAAAATTTCTGAGGTGACATGCTACCAACATAAACTTGATCATCAATAATGTAAAAGCATAAGTAAGCTGAGATCATAGAACTTCAACACAAGCATGATAAATAGAATTTTAACAATAAAGCATAGCAATCACCTTGCATCATGAGAAGTAACACAGATAAAAGATCGTGAATAACAATGCAACGAAAGATATACGTTTGTTTCAAGTATAGAGAAAACATGGCAAAGTGATATTTCGCTAGTCCTTAAGAGTGGGGCAAAACATAAATGCCAGGAAACCTTCAAAGTTCATGAGGAAGACTAGAAAGAATAATTAGAGAACAAGCAATAACACATCATGAATCAATTAATAATGTTTCTGGGACAAATGCACATAAAACTCAGAATGGCAACTATGCTCTCTCAACTGTGCATAAAGTTAGAAGATGGAGACTCAACATAAAAGTAAAAGAAAGGCCCTTCGCAGATGGAAGCAGGGATCAAATCATGTGCTAGATCTTTTATTTTATTAAACAGAGGTATAAAAATCTTGACACTCCTCTCATCAATCTAACACAAACCATGGCTAACTGAATCCTCGGGTGCCTGCCAATAATCACATACCATGGAGGAGTGTCTATTTTTAGAGGTGTATGCTTATGTCAACGAATGGTAAACAAAAAATACAGTACATCATAAGCCAACTAGACTTCACAAGAGAGGCTCCCATAGAAGGACGCATCTGGGTAGAAGTGTCGGACCCCGGACCCCGAGATATACAAACTGTCATGTGCTCCTAGCAGTGGACCCACAAGGGCTTCAGGGTTACCAGCCCTGGCCGCAACAAACAACGGCAGGCAGACCGGATTCATCGGCACGTAGTCCGGATCCCCGGTCTACTACTCCTTGTGTCCATGCTAGTCATAACCAGATATGTATACCCAAGCATCCACGAGTCGGATGAAACTGAAGGAACGGGACCAGAGTTATACAGAGATGCTATGTGTCCAGAAAGTGCAACAACAATCGAGGGTTACTGGGGTTACCTCGCCCCAGGCCGGATATCTCCGGCAGGCGGGCTCGGTCATGGATCATCGGCTCCACAACCCCTCGACTGCGACAACTATGCAGGCATAGCCAAAACTGTATAACAACGGCCTCGAGACCAACAATCGATCAAAGCAGTACTCTAGACATGAAAGTTGTATTAAACAAGGCATACTAGAGTAGCTTACACACAGAGGTTACCGGACCAACATAGGTCAAGCAACCCAACATTACAACAAGCAGCGAAAGCAAAGATGTTGCTATACAACAAGAGCAAAAGGACTAAGAGTCCGAAACATAAGCAACGTAGCCAAACCCATACTACAGATACCAGACTGCTGCCTGGGAACTCCTAACTACTCGTCGACGTCGAGGTAGAACCCCTCTTCAGCTGCATCACCGAAGTCTGAAACAAAACAACAACGAGGCAAGGTTGAGTACAAAAGGTACTCAGCAAGACTTGGCTTTTAAGGTTCTTTGCATAAAGCCAACTTTGTTTTCCGAAGTTGAGGAAGAAAAGCACGTGTAATAGAGCATTTATAAACAGAGGAGGAATCTACTCAACTACTGAGATCATTATGTTCTTTTGTCCACCAAGTACTTTCTCAACCCCAGATTACCTTAAGCTACAAGAATCACCCCTCTCGACGTAGTCGAGGAGGCATCCTTCATTCATTGCCAGCAAGTTTTAGTCATTCCGTTAGAGTTGTCTATGATCACAGAATCCGTTGCCAAGTCGTCCATAACCGTGGACACGGCTTTCCGAAAGATTTATCCCTGCAGGGGGTACACTTTACCCACACGTATCAACCGACTCTTAACGCCACGCGGTAACGCTCCTCTCTAAGAGCGCGGCAGAGTGTGGTCGACCACGGCCTTTACCTTGCTTAGCCCTATCCATGAGTCAACCCAAACAGGGCCACCCCGTCAACAGGGAGTTGGCCACCTCCTGACGGCACCTGTTCTGTGAGTCGGGACAAGATCCGTGTACGTCCATCACTGGTCCCGGTCACGTCCTAGTTTTCTCCAAAACGTTTTATGACACACCCGCAAATGGAAACTTCAATCTATGTGACCCATGGAAGTGACTAAACAAGTTAGTTAGCCGAGCGGGGTTCATTGGCCCGCGCGTGGTTGTACGTTCAGTCTTGGCTTCGAAGGCGAGAACTCGCACCTAGGGGCATGAACGAGACAAACACCACAACCCACAGTGGCCTCAACATCCATGCCATGTTAATCATGTTAAACAACCATAACAAAGCATAAACACCTTTCATACTAGGTTCACGCATTATCGGCATTTCATCAACCGGATGAAGCAGATCATAAGACTAAGCATGTCTAAGCATTGAACACACAAGGCTCTACGTTACTCAAACAAACCTAGTCATACTAGGAGGGTAAACAGGTATGAAGGTGACATGTGAGGGGAGGGGTCATGCAATGGATAGGTTACTCTAACTGACTCAGAACCAAGTTGAACCGAATGCATGAGTAAGAGGTTGAAAGACTCAAAACATGGGTGAAGCCATGAGGTTGTGCTTGCCTTGCTCGTCGAAAGTAGAGCTCGAGTTGTCGTAGAACGCCGGATCGACCTCCGGATCTCGGTCTACCGATAACGAACAACACCGGAAAGAAGGCAAACAATCAATACTTGACGAAAGTGCAATGCACAATATGTATGCATGATTAAAACAATGCAATTGAAATGAAGCTTAAAAGATAGAACATGGATCTAGGGTTTCGCGCCGTGAACGACGAACACCGGAGGAGGGGAAAAACCCTAAATTGAAGATGTGACCAAGCTAACATGCTCAAATGACTTTATAAACCTCATAGTTGGATTGCATTTGTTTCACTGATCAAAATGGTATATTACACTTAATTTTCTATTTTTATTGAATAAAAACTTTATTTTCAATATTTAATTGAATTAAAAGTTAAGTACAAAAGTGACCTCATTTTAAACTTAGTTGGACATGTATGAAAATGACATGAATAAATAGCTCTCATTTTTCTGAACACATACATATTTTTTTCATAATTTTTGGAGCTGTGAAATAAAAGTTATTCATTTTCCAAAAATCAATTATTTTCTGTTTTCTATTTTCTCTGCGGGTCCCACCGTTCAGTTCAAAAGAGGACAAAGATGCCACTTGGCACGCCACGTAGGCAGGTGATGTCACGGTGACATCACCGTGACCTCACGGTGGTGGCCGGCCGGTGGCGGTTGTCAACGCCGGCGGCGATTCCGGCGAGCCCCGGAAGCGTGCGTATGTGCGCTGGCTTCGTCTCGACGAGACGGACATGATGGTGGCGGCGCCGCCCCGATACGGTCACCGGCGGCGAGGAAAAAACGGCGAGCGGCGGCGGGAGGTTTCGGGTTCCGGCGAGCTCGGTGCTTCCGACCGAATTGGAGGAAACGGAGGGGGTAGGGAGATGGGTGGGCTCACCAGGAGCACGAGGGGAAGCTCGGAGGGGCCGGGGGTGGTCGGGGTTGGCGGCGCGGTGGAGCTCTCCGGCGACCGGCCGCGGAGAAGAAGGGCCCGATCCCGCGCGGCTACTGCATCCCCGCGGTTGATCTTGCTCGAGGCGAGGGAGGGGCTCGAGGCGGTTCCAATGAGAGGCTCGGAGAGGTCTGGGAGGGAGAGCAGCGGCGGCAACGGCGGATCACCGGCGGCGGTCGGACTCGGGTGAGAGAGGAGAGACAGAGGGGGGGAGGGGCACTGCGAGGTGAGGGTTCTGCGAGCGTTCACGATGTGGACGTCTCCTTGAGGCCCTCGGGGTCTCCACGTCGACAGGGAGCCAAGCAGGAGGTGGCGCGCGAGGCGGCGGCTGCCCTCCTGTCACCGGACAGGAGGAAGACGACAGGGTTTTCAGAAAACCCCCCTGGGAGAAAAATTGGAATTGCAAAGGAGTCCCTGGGATTTTTAAAACAGATCCCAAAAATGAAATTTGAGGGCCTTTTTGTGAACCAAAAATTGCGCAAAAATAGTCGTTGGAAAGCTCTTTAAATTTGCTACCTTTCTAGCATAAGTTTGGTTCCATTTGAGAAACTTTGCAGAACAACTTTGTTTGAAACAAGTTTAAGTGACTTTCTGAAAACTCTCCGATTAAAGTTGAAAAGCAAAAATTTTGGTTCAATTTTCATGCATGCATGCCATGTACACAACACCTCTCTTTATTACACAAAAGTAGGGATGTTACAAGTCTACCCCCCTTACAAGAATCTCGTCCCGAGATTCCTAGGTTTTAGAAAAGAAATCGGGGTACTTAGATCGCAAACGATCTTCTCGTTCCCAGGTTGCTTCGTTCTCGGAATGATGCGACCACTGAACTTTGAGGAACTTGATAGTTTGACTACGAGTTCTTCGTTCGGCCTCATCGAGAATACGGACAGGAACCTCCTTGTAAGAGAGATCATCCTTGAGTTTGATAGTTTCATGGTCCACACCACGGACAGGATCTTTGAAGCAACGTTTGAGTTGTGAGACATGGAATACATCATGGACATCCGGAAATCCTGGAGGCAACTGCAGTTGATATGAAACTTGACCTCGTTTTCCAATGATAGGGAAAGGACCGATATAACGAGGAGCCAGTTTGCCTTTGATTCCGAACCGTTTTCCACCTTTCAGAGGTGTGACTCGAAGATAAGCTTTCTCGCCAATCTCATAATGAACATCTTGGTGATGACGATCATAATAGCTTTTCTGGCGAGACTGAGCTGTTTTCAGTCGTTCACGAACGACACGAACGATTTCTTCCGCTTCCTTGATTACATCCGGGCTGAAAAACGATCTTTCACCGGTTTCAGACCAATTCAGCGGAGTTCGGCATTTGCGGCCGTAAAGAACTTCGAAAGGAGCCTTGCCCAAGCTAGATTGATAACTGTTGTTATAAGTGAACTCGGCATATGGAAGAAACTTTTCCCAATCCTTACCGAACGATATAACACAAGCTCGGAGCATGTCCTCAAGAATCTGGTTAACTCTCTCAGTTTGGCCACCGGTTTGTGGATGGAAAGCAGTGCTGAAGGATAGACGGGTTCCCATAGCTTGCTGGAAACTTGCCCAGAATTTTGAGGTGAACAGACTTCCACGATCAGAGATGATCTTCTTTGGAACACCGTGAAGGCTGACTATTCTGGATACATACAGATCCGCCAGCTGGATAGCGGTGATATCTTCTCGGATAGGAAGGAAGTGAGCAACCTTGGATAGGCGGTCAACCACCACCCAGATAGCATTATGGCCTTTCTTTGTCCTGGGAAGACCGGTGATGAAATCCATACCCACTTCATCCCACTTCCATTCAGGAATATGTAGGGGTTGAAGAACACCGGCTGGTCTTTGATGTTCTGCTTTCACACGACGACATACGTCGCATTCAGCAACATACTGAGCGATCTCCCGCTTCATACGGGACCACCAGAATCTTTGACGTAGATCCTGATACATTTTGGTGCTACCAGGATGAATAGAAAGAGGTGTATCATGAGCCTCTTGGAGAATTAGCTTTCTCAGATTCCGTATCTTCGGCACTACCAGACGGTTGCCAAAATATACGACACCTTGATCATCGATGGAGAAACATTTAGCTGTACCACTAGCAATGTTCTTCTTGATGTTGGCGATTCCCAGATCCCGCTTTTGAGCTTTCTTGATCTGGTCCTCAAGGGAAGGTTTTACCTCCAGGTTGGCCAAATAACCAGCTGGAACGATTTCAAGGTTGAGTTTGGAGAACTCCTCGTGAAGAGAAGGCTGGGCCTGCTGTATCATCAAGTTGTTGCAATAAGACTTCCGGCTTAGCGCGTCAGCAACGACATTTGCTTTGCCGGGTTGATAATTGAGACCCAAGTCAAAGTCCTTGATTACCTCCAACCATCTTCTCTGTCTGAGATTCAGATCCGGTTGGGTGAACAGATATTTCAGACTCTGATGATCTGAGTACAACTCACATCGGTTTCCAAGAAGATAATGACGCCATTGCTTGAGAGCATGGACCACGGCTGCTAGCTCAAGATCATGGGTTGGATAGTTGTGCTCATGTGGTTTCAGTTGACGAGAACCATAAGCCACTACATGACCCTCTTGCATTAACACACAACCGAGTCCTTGTTGAGAGGCATCACAGAAGATGACAAAGTCCTTGCTCGTATCAGGAAGAACAAGCACAGGAGCGGTAGTCAGTTTGGTTTTCAGAGTTTGGAAACTTTCCTCTGCTTTTTCTGACCACTCAAACTTTTTGCCTTTCTTAAGAAGTTCAGTCATAGGTTTGGCAATTTTGGAGAAGTTCTCGATGAAACGACGGTAATAACCAGCCAGTCCGAGAAAACTCCGAACATCCTTGACTGATTTAGGTGTTTCCCAGTCCAGAATAGTTTGGATCTTGTCTGGAATAACGGCAACACCTTCGGCAGACACCACGTGTCCGAGATAGATGAGTTCTTTCAACCAGAACTCACACTTGGAGAACTTGGCATAAAGCTTGTGCTCACGAAGTTTGGATAACACCAAACGCAGGTGTTCAGAATGATCATCTTCGGTTTTGGAATAGACTAAGATGTCGTCGATGTAGACCACGACGAACTTATCAAGATACTCCATGAATACCGAGTTCATAAGCCTCATGAAGGTAGCTGGAGCATTAGTAAGACCGAAAGACATGACGGTGTACTCGTAAAGACCATAACGAGTAGTGAACGCCGTTTTAGGAATGTCCTCCTTTCTGATCTTTATTTGATGGTATCCTGATCGCAGGTCCATCTTGGAAAAGACAGTTGCACCAGCTAATTGATCAAAGAGGTCATTGATTCTTGGAAGAGGGTACTTGTTTTTGATGGTCACTGCATTCAGCGGCCGATAATCAACAACCAGACGTGGAACATTGGTATCCCGCTTCTTGACAAAGATAGTGGGACAACCCCATGAAGATGTGCTAGGTTGGATGAAACCCTTTTCTTCTAACTCCTCAATTTGGCGTTTCAATTCAACCAACTCCTCTGGGGCCATACGGTAAGGTCTTTTAGACATAGGAGCGGTACCAGGGACTAACTCAATGACAAACTCCACACTTCGATCAGGTGGCATGCCAGGTAACTCTTCAGGAAACACATCAGGGAAATCACTGACTACAGGTAACTCATGAATTTCAGGAGGGTAATCACCTTGCATGAAGTACAGCTGCAGTTCAGGAGAAAGTCGTGTGCGTGCTGAAGGAGGAATGGTGAACTCAGACCAATAGTCGATGATGGCACCGGAAGGATGTTTCAAGGTGAGGCATTTTGTTGCACAATCCAAAACAGCTCCATATTTGGCAAGCCAATCCATGCCCAGTATGACATCGAGGTCAGTGGATTTTAGGGCAATGAAGGTTGCAGGGAATTGTAAGGATCCCACCTCAACCATGAGCTCTGGCGTAACCATGGTGGTTTGCCAGTTGCAACCAGGGGAATTTACCATTAACGGTTTTTGCAACTTTTCGAAAGGTATCCCATGCATTTTAGCAAACCCTTCTGACATGAATGTATGCGATGCTCCAGAATCAAATAAGGCTAAAGCCGAAATTGAGTTGACACGAATCGTACCCAGTAAGACGCTTGGATCATCCTGAGCATCCTCAGCAGTCACATAGTTCAGACGACCACGTCCAGCACCAGCAGGCTTTGCCATTTTCTTAGGAGGAGGAGGAGGTGCACGTCCAGCATGATTCTGAGGGCACTCCCTCGAGAAGTGACCAGGCTGGCCACAGCGATAGCACACATTGCTGGGAGGAGAGGCAACTGGAGGACGAGAACCTTGTCCACCACCATAGGTTGATGTAGCAGGTGGGGCAGGTGGACGAGGAGCATATCCAGATGGCCTTGGCTGGAACGGAGCCCTAGGAACAGCGCTGTATGGAACGAACACACGGCGCTTCCTCTTCTGACCAGAGGGTGAAGCACGGAAATCTCCAGCACTCTTCTTGATAGCAGTATCCATCTCCTTTTTGCCACGTTCAAGAGTGATGGCCTGGTTGTAAAGTTCCTGGAAACTCTGGAACTTGAAGGGCAGCATCTCATAACGAACAGCTGGGTTCAGGCCCTTACGGAATAGATCCTGCTTGTCCTCGTCATTAGTGACATCACGAGGAGCATAGCGAGCCAGACGAGTGAACACACGACCATAGGCCTCAATACCCATACTGCCCTGAGTAAGATCAAGGAACTCCTTTCTTTTACCGTCCATGACTGCCTTCGGAATATAAGCCTCACGGAAAGCAGTACGGAACTCTGCCCAAGTGACCTCATGATCGGGCGCCTGCAACGCCAGAAAGCCTTCCCACCAAGCACCAGCAGCACCTTCAAGCTTATAGGTGGCGAAGTTCACACGGTCACGTTCCTGGACACGGAGAGCAACGAACTTGCGCTCCATTGTGCGAAGCCAGTCATCGGCATCGAGAGGCTCAGTGGAGTCAGCAAAGTAAGGTGGCTGAGCCTTGAGGAAGTCCACGAGAGTAACGCCGGCAGCACGGCGTTCAGTGTTCTGGGCCACACGCTCCAGAAGTTGTTCGTTCCTCAGACGATTGTTCTCAATGCTTTGCAGCACCTGCGCCATTGTGGGTGGCGGCGGAGGTGTTGGCTCAGGGGGAGGGTTGTTACGGCCACGAGTACCACCCGACATCCTGAGTAAAAGGAGGAAGAATCATGAATAACACATCCATGGAAGGATACAATGGATCGACATGTAATAATTCCAACGGAACAACAAGATACATGCCAAAATGTAGTAGAACAGAATGAATGAACATGAAGTGTATCATTTCATCAACATGGAGACAACATATTACAACATTTATTGAAACCAGTCGAAGTACAAACCATACATAGTGGCGGTACAAGCTCACAAGCTTAAGTACATACAACACTGAAAGAAAGTACGGTAGATACACATCACCGAAGTTCTGCTCCTATACATTATTTTTCTACAACTTCGGGTTTCGAGTACATGAAAGCAAACATTACTCTAGCTGGAACCGACAACGGTCTCAGTATCCTCCGAAGTCGAAAGGAAGTGGAACCGGAGCACCAGGGTAGCGACGAACAGACTCGTCCTGCGGTCCGTGGAGAGACTGTGGTACACCACGCACCATGCTAGGCCTCCTGAGGCGTCCACGAGGGGGAACATCACCTCCAACATCTGGAGACGCAACCGAGGAAGGCACAAGTACAGCTGGAAGCTCTATCTCAGAGGCCTGAACAATACCACTCTCAACGAATGGCCTCACTCTGGCTGTCATAGTCCTGAGACTAGCTGCAAGGGTGTTAACTAGTGCACTAAGCTCACGCTCGCGACGAGCATAAGCAGCAAGGAGATCAGCGGTGCACCTAAGTGTAAGATCTTCCTCCTGAGAGGAATCAGCAAAGGTGTGGGTATAACACCCCTCAAGAGTAGCATCAGAACCAGGGCAGTAACGGAAGGAGCTATGCTCGTGATCTGGATAGTGGTAACGAAGCTCATTAAGACAATGCCGTGCAGCATCCTGCACTGCCATCTCAATGGTGAAACCAATACCCTCAGCATAGTGCTCAGCAGGAAAGATGGTGCCATCTAGCTGTGGAAGACGGACACCACACAAGTACTGGGTCTGGTGGAAGTCACGGTACTCCTCATACACGGTGTACACAGGATACCAAGGGGCTCCTATGTTTGCACAGGCTGAGGCTAGGAGATGAGGAAAACCGGGAACTCCAAGGCATAGTGTATGTCGAACAACCTGATCAGAAGGCATCTGAAACAAAGACATTTTCAAGATGTCAAAAGACATGGAGAAATGAGTTGAATTTGGAATTATAACAACCTGAGACAAAGTACTCAGAAGAAAAACACCCAACGGTTTTACTCCTAACTTTTGAAACAACAACAGGAAAGCAACACACAAAAACAAATGAGATACGGTGACTCAGAGTTAGAGTGATACCAGGTAAGAAGCAAAAAGAATCCTAAGAGGGTTTTCGTAACTCATTTTGTCTTTTTAAAGTAGTTTTCACAAGTTCTAGACTCAACATCGACCAACAGTAAGGGTTTCCTACAGGCAGTCCTGCTCTGATACCAAGACCTGTCGGACCCCGGACCCCGAGATATACAAACTGTCATGTGCTCCTAGCAGTGGACCCACAAGGGCTTCAGGGTTACCAGCCCTGGCCGCAACAAACAACGGCAGGCAGACCGGATTCATCGGCACGTAGTCCGGATCCCCGGTCTACTACTCCTTGTGTCCATGCTAGTCATAACCAGATATGTATACCCAAGCATCCACGAGTCGGATGAAACTGAAGGAACGGGACCAGAGTTATACAGAGATGCTATGTGTCCAGAAAGTGCAACAACAATCGAGGGTTACTGGGGTTACCTCGCCCCAGGCCGGATATCTCCGGCAGGCGGGCTCGGTCATGGATCATCGGCTCCACAACCCCTCGACTGCGACAACTATGCAGGCATAGCCAAAACTGTATAACAACGGCCTCGAGACCAACAATCGATCAAAGCAGTACTCTAGACATGAAAGTTGTATTAAACAAGGCATACTAGAGTAGCTTACACACAGAGGTTACCGGACCAACATAGGTCAAGCAACCCAACATTACAACAAGCAGCGAAAGCAAAGATGTTGCTATACAACAAGAGCAAAAGGACTAAGAGTCCGAAACATAAGCAACGTAGCCAAACCCATACTACAGATACCAGACTGCTGCCTGGGAACTCCTAACTACTCGTCGACGTCGAGGTAGAACCCCTCTTCAGCTGCATCACCGAAGTCTGAAACAAAACAACAACGAGGCAAGGTTGAGTACAAAAGGTACTCAGCAAGACTTGGCTTTTAAGGTTCTTTGCATAAAGCCAACTTTGTTTTCCGAAGTTGAGGAAGAAAAGCACGTGTAATAGAGCATTTATAAACAGAGGAGGAATCTACTCAACTACTGAGATCATTATGTTCTTTTGTCCACCAAGTACTTTCTCAACCCCGGATTACCTTAAGCTACAAGAATCACCCCTCTCGACGTAGTCGAGGAGGCATCCTTCATTCATTGCCAGCAAGTTTTAGTCATTCCGTTAGAGTTGTCTATGATCACAGAATCCGTTGCCAAGTCGTCCATAACCGTGGACACGGCTTTCCGAAAGATTTATCCCTGCAGGGGGTACACTTTACCCACACGTATCAACCGACTCTTAACGCCACGCGGTAACGCTCCTCTCTAAGAGCGCGGCAGAGTGTGGTCGACCACGGCCTTTACCTTGCTTAGCCCTATCCATGAGTCAACCCAAACAGGGCCACCCCGTCAACAGGGAGTTGGCCACCTCCTGACGGCACCTGTTCTGTGAGTCGGGACAAGATCCGTGTACGTCCATCACTGGTCCCGGTCACGTCCTAGTTTTCTCCAAAACGTTTTATGACACACCCGCAAATGGAAACTTCAATCTATGTGACCCATGGAAGTGACTAAACAAGTTAGTTAGCCGAGCGGGGTTCATTGGCCCGCGCGTGGTTGTACGTTCAGTCTTGGCTTCGAAGGCGAGAACTCGCACCTAGGGGCATGAACGAGACAAACACCACAACCCACAGTGGCCTCAACATCCATGCCATGTTAATCATGTTAAACAACCATAACAAAGCATAAACACCTTTCATACTAGGTTCACGCATTATCGGCATTTCATCAACCGGATGAAGCAGATCATAAGACTAAGCATGTCTAAGCATTGAACACACAAGGCTCTACGTTACTCAAACAAACCTAGTCATACTAGGAGGGTAAACAGGTATGAAGGTGACATGTGAGGGGAGGGGTCATGCAATGGATAGGTTACTCTAACTGACTCAGAACCAAGTTGAACCGAATGCATGAGTAAGAGGTTGAAAGACTCAAAACATGGGTGAAGCCATGAGGTTGTGCTTGCCTTGCTCGTCGAAAGTAGAGCTCGAGTTGTCGTAGAACGCCGGATCGACCTCCGGATCTCGGTCTACCGATAACGAACAACACCGGAAAGAAGGCAAACAATCAATACTTGACGAAAGTGCAATGCACAATATGTATGCATGATTAAAACAATGCAATTGAAATGAAGCTTAAAAGATAGAACATGGATCTAGGGTTTCGCGCCGTGAACGACGAACACCGGAGGAGGGGAAAAACCCTAAATTGAAGATGTGACCAAGCTAACATGCTCAAATGACTTTATAAACCTCATAGTTGGATTGCATTTGTTTCACTGATCAAAATGGTATATTACACTTAATTTTCTATTTTTATTGAATAAAAACTTTATTTTCAATATTTAATTGAATTAAAAGTTAAGTACAAAAGTGACCTCATTTTAAACTTAGTTGGACATGTATGAAAATGACATGAATAAATAGCTCTCATTTTTCTGAACACATACATATTTTTTTCATAATTTTTGGAGCTGTGAAATAAAAGTTATTCATTTTCCAAAAATCAATTATTTTCTGTTTTCTATTTTCTCTGCGGGTCCCACCGTTCAGTTCAAAAGAGGACAAAGATGCCACTTGGCACGCCACGTAGGCAGGTGATGTCACGGTGACATCACCGTGACCTCACGGTGGTGGCCGGCCGGTGGCGGTTGTCAACGCCGGCGGCGATTCCGGCGAGCCCCGGAAGCGTGCGTATGTGCGCTGGCTTCGTCTCGACGAGACGGACATGATGGTGGCGGCGCCGCCCCGATACGGTCACCGGCGGCGAGGAAAAAACGGCGAGCGGCGGCGGGAGGTTTCGGGTTCCGGCGAGCTCGGTGCTTCCGACCGAATTGGAGGAAACGGAGGGGGTAGGGAGATGGGTGGGCTCACCAGGAGCACGAGGGGAAGCTCGGAGGGGCCGGGGGTGGTCGGGGTTGGCGGCGCGGTGGAGCTCTCCGGCGACCGGCCGCGGAGAAGAAGGGCCCGATCCCGCGCGGCTACTGCATCCCCGCGGTTGATCTTGCTCGAGGCGAGGGAGGGGCTCGAGGCGGTTCCAATGAGAGGCTCGGAGAGGTCTGGGAGGGAGAGCAGCGGCGGCAACGGCGGATCACCGGCGGCGGTCGGACTCGGGTGAGAGAGGAGAGACAGAGGGGGGGAGGGGCACTGCGAGGTGAGGGTTCTGCGAGCGTTCACGATGTGGACGTCTCCTTGAGGCCCTCGGGGTCTCCACGTCGACAGGGAGCCAAGCAGGAGGTGGCGCGCGAGGCGGCGGCTGCCCTCCTGTCACCGGACAGGAGGAAGACGACAGGGTTTTCAGAAAACCCCCCTGGGAGAAAAATTGGAATTGCAAAGGAGTCCCTGGGATTTTTAAAACAGATCCCAAAAATGAAATTTGAGGGCCTTTTTGTGAACCAAAAATTGCGCAAAAATAGTCGTTGGAAAGCTCTTTAAATTTGCTACCTTTCTAGCATAAGTTTGGTTCCATTTGAGAAACTTTGCAGAACAACTTTGTTTGAAACAAGTTTAAGTGACTTTCTGAAAACTCTCCGATTAAAGTTGAAAAGCAAAAATTTTGGTTCAATTTTCATGCATGCATGCCATGTACACAACACCTCTCTTTATTACACAAAAGTAGGGATGTTACAAGAAGGTCATCCCTTTTTCTCTTTTGTTTACCCAATTATGCTTTGACTGATAAATCAGGGGCAAAAACAATGAAGAGAATTTGTTGCTATTAATTTGGGGCTGGTCACCCCGCTGCCAGCTCTTCTATCATTGGATAAGAGGATGAAGCCACTAGTCTAGGGTGTGAAAGTCCAATCAACAAGTGAGATAAAGATTCTCTATTTACGTCCTCATAAGCTAAAATAGGAGCACAAACCAGGAGTAATTTTGAAAGTTTTAAAGGTAACACATGAGCATTTCACTTTGGAGTGGCGGTTAAATACCACATTTAGGTAGATATGGTGGACACATTGGGAATACTTTGGTTTTTTGGAGTTGGATGCACGAGTAGAGCTCATACTCAGTACATGTGGAGGCTAGCAAAAGATTGGGAGTGACAAATTAAGAGAGCATAAGAGCCATAATCATGCATAGGGACATAAACATGATTAATCAAAGCATAAGTGGTACCACAAGTTCAAAAACTAAATGATCGTGGAGGCTATAATTGACTGGTTTATAGTCATAAACATGGTGTGAGCATTCGCCAAGTCAACCAAATAAAACCTTCAAAGGAGAACACCACAAATTTATGCTTCAATATGACAAGAACAACTCATGATTTTTTCAATGGAACATTAAACACTCTCAGATATTTGAGGCTAACCATGCTACTAAATAACCACAAGGATTTAGAATGAAAATAACATCTATCATGATATGAAAAATTCTAGCCACAGTCTATACAAGCTTCTACTTGCACAGTTATAAATTCCACCACAAGCAGCAGTTTCTTTTCCCAACAAGCACCATACAAAACATGCTTTAACAAAAACTTTCTAAATGCTACAACAATCAAACATAATATTACTCACATAACACTACTAAAGCTAACAGCTCTGACCAAGAGAAGCAATGAAAACAAGAGCTAAACAGGAATTTTGCAGCAACTAGAAGAAAAACTAAGAATACTAGCATAGCAAGTATTCAAACGAAAAGGCGGAGTGTGTATCTCTCCCAAACAAGACATTCTAGGGTCCAAATATATTATTGCAGAAAGGAAAAAAAACAAAACAAAACAAAGGAAAACAAAAGAAAACAAACAGACCCTCCAAGTAAACATCATATGATGTGACCGAATAAAAATATAGTTTCACTAGAAGTGACCTGATAGATTGTTGATGAAGAAGGGGATTCCTTGGGCATCCCAAAGCTTAGATGCTTGATTATTCTTAAAAATATGCTTGTATGAACCACGGGGGCATCCCCAAGCTTTGACCTTGCACTCTTCTTGATCACATATATCACCCTCTTCTGATGACCATTGAAAACTTCCTTCAGACCACACTGAAAGAGTAATTCGCATTAGAGGGTTAGTGCAACAATCAAAAATCCATGGGTTATTTAAGGGCACAAGTGCTATTGATACTTTTAAACATTATCTATAGACACTTATGTTTCGTGAAGCAAATAAATACACTTGACATCGCAAAAGAGCAAATGCAAGAAAAATGGCAGAATGTTTCAAAACCAGAACAGTCTGTAAAGAAGAATTTTTCGGGGAACTTATGTTGCTCAGATCGAAAAACCTAAAGAACTAAAAAGTTGCGAAATTAGACGAGGAATAAGAACAAGAAATTTCAGTTATTCTGATTTTAATGTGAATTATACGATTTTTTACGGTGGACAGCAGAAATCTGTTTCCTACGAAGAAATCCAGAAAGCAACTCCAACTCTCGTCAGAAACTTTACTTGGCAAAACTAAAACATGAAAATAGAGATACAAAGGATTTGATACAGAAGTATACAACCCTTGACTCAAATAAAACAGAGAAAAACAAAGAGAAAAATAAAACCATGGGTTATCTCCCAAGAAGTGCTTATCTTTAGCTCCTTTTAGCTAGGCCCAAAAGGGGAGTCAAGTGTTTTCAAGTGAAGAAGCATCCAAATTGTAACTTGTTCGAATAATGGAATCAAAAGGTAACTTCATTATCTTTCTAGGAAAGTGTTCCATACCGTTCTTGAGTGGGAACTTAAATTTAATATTCCCCTCTTTCATATCAATAACAGCACCAATAGTTCTAAGAAAAGGTCTTCCCAAAACAATTGGACAAGAAGCATTGCATTCAATATTCAAAACAAAAAAATCAACAGGGATTTTTTTTATTATTAACCATGATAAGAACATCATAAACTCTCCCAAAAGGTTTCTTTCTAACATTATCAATAAGACGAATATCCAAATAACAAGGTTCCAATGGTGGTAAATCAAGAATATCATAGAGTTTCTTGGGCATAACCAAGATACTAGCACCAAGATCACATAGATCATTGCAATCAAAATGATTAACTTCAATTTTAGTAATGGGTTCCCATCAATCATCTAGCTTCCTAGGGATAGAGGCTTCACATCTTAATTCATCCTCTCTAATTTGCATGAGACATCTGTAATATGTTTTGTGAAAGCCATATTCATAGCACTAGCATTAGGACAACTAGCAAGATTTTGCAAGAACTTAATCACTTCAGTTATGTTGCAATAATGAAATTAAAGATCATTTTTATCAAAGTTAATGGGACCATTGTATCCCATATTTCTAAAAATTTCAGCACTTTTATCAGGAACATTTTTAGCAGTTTCAGGCAGTTTTGCATTTTTAATACCGGAAGTGGGAGTGTTTCCAACACCAATTACTTTAACATTGATAGTAGAAGGTTTTCTAGCATGAGAAGCCTCAACTTTACTAGTGGTGGTAATGGTGCAAACATTAGCAATATTATTATTTCTAGCTATTTTGTCTTCTCTTTCCCATCTAGCATGCAATTCAGCTAACATCCTCATATTATCGTCAATTCAAATTTGGATGGCATTCAAAGTTTTACTTTATTTAACATTATGAGGCATGATCTTTAGTTTCAGAAAATCAACATCAAGATCAAGGCTATCAACTTTAGAAGCAAGAACATTAGTTTTTCCAAAATTTTACTCAACAGATTAATTAAAAGCAGTTTGTGTACTAATAAAATTCTTAAGCATGTTCTCAAGATCAGAGGGTACACTTTTATTGTTGTTGTAGGAATTACCATAAGAATTACCATAAGCATTACTATTATTGGGAGGATATGGCCTATAATTATTGCTACCAAAATTATTCCTATAAGCATTGGTGTTGAAATTATTAGTTTTAATGAAGTTCACATCAACATGCTCTTCTTGAGAAACCAAAGAGGCTAAAGGAACATTATTTGGATCAATAGGAGAATGGCCATTCACAAGCATAGACATAATAGCATCAAGTCTATTACTCAAACAGGAGGGTTTTCAACAGAATTTACCTTCTTACCAGTTGTAGCTCTCTCAGTGTGCCACTCAGAATAATTTAACATCATATCATCAAGAAGCTTTGTTGCTGACCCCAAGGTAATGGACATAAAGGTTCCTCCAGCAGCTGATCCAGAAGGTTTCTTGAATAAAAATTCAGACTTTCATAAAAGGTTTGGATGATCATCCAAGTAGTCGGTCCATGAGTGGGAAAATTCTTTACTAAAGATTACATTCTTTCCCAAGCTTTAGCAACATGCTCATTATCAAGTTGCTTAAAATTCATAATGCTACTTCTTAAAGATATAATCTTAGCAGGAGGATATTATTTTCCAATGAAAGCATCTTTACACTTAGTCCAGGAATCAATACTATTTCTAGGCAAAGATAGCAACCATTCTTTGGCTCTTCCTCTCAAAGAGAAAGGAAATAATTTCATTTTAATAATATCTCCATATACATCTTTATATTTCTGCATCTCACATAGTTCAACAAAATTATTAAGATGGGCAACAGCATCATCAGTACTAACACCAGAAAATTTCTCTCTCATAACAAGGTTTAACAGGACAGGCTTTATCTCATAAAAATCGGCGGTGGGAGCAGGTGGAGCAATAGGTGTGCTAATGAAATCATTGTTGTTGGTGCAAGTAAAATCACAAACTTAGTGTTCTCAGGAGTAGTCATTTTAACAAGACTAAAAACAGGAATAAGAACTATTTTTTGTGTTTTTGATAAAGAGAAGCAAACAAGACAAAATAAAATAAACTAAGCAAAACAAAAACAAAGTAAAGAGATTGGAAGTGAGAGACTCCCCTTGCAGAAATTCTCTTTCTCCCCGGAAACGGCGCCAGAAAAGTATGATGGAGCCTTGAGGGGAGGCTGCTTGCTCTTGAAGACTTCGTTCCCTGGCAACGGCGCCAGAAAAGTGCTTGATGCATGTGAACACATGTTCGTTGGGACACGCCAAGAGGAAGGTATGAAGAGTGCAGCAGCAAGTTTCCCTCAGAAAGAAACCAAGGTTGAATCGACTAGTAGGAGGAAGGAGTAACTTTAGAAGGTTGATGCAGCTGAGATGGCAGGGTGCACTACCGGTTCAGCAGCAACGTGGAACCTACACAACACAATCAAACAGTTTGCACCAACGAAGCAGTGAGGTTGTCAATCTCACCGGTTTGCTGAACACAAAGAGGTTAAACGTATGGTGTGGAAAACAGTAGGAAAACAGTATAAAAGCAGTAGTAACAGTATGAAAGCAGTGTGTGTATTATCAGTATGAGAAAATTGACCGGGGCCCACAGTTCACTAGTGGTGTCTCTCCGTGAAAGATGAATAACATGCATGGTGAACAAATTACAGTTGGGCAATTGACAGAAATGAAGGCTGCACCGGTAGTACATATGCAAGATATAAAGATTACTATGTGATTCATGCTGGGATTACAGCAAGATACATAGACTGTCATCCAACTGCATCTATGTCTAATAATCCACCTTCCGTGTAATATCCCACTTTTGTTAAATTAGGGTTTGTTGTGATGTGCTCATGTCATTCATACATGAAACGAATTTGAACCAATAAAATGGTGAATTTAAATGGAAATTGAGAAAGTTGCATAAATACTACTTAATGTGGTTTTCAAAAGTTTTAACTGAAAATTATTTGAATTTCACCAAAGCAAAACATGGTGAGGTTGGAAATTTTATAAGGTTTCCAAATACAATTTTTGCAAATTTTTCTGTTTGAAAAAGGTCCTGAAAACATGGTCTCCCTCTTATTTTTTATTAGAAAAGGTTCTCTCTGTAATTTGGTCAAAACTTACCCGGGGGTTTTGTGAAAAACTAGTTCTCTTTTCTTTCTTCTCCGGCTAGAAAGCAACCACACAGCTGTGTGTCCTCCGTCGATGCCATCGTCGCCACGTCCTGTCTGCGCGCCTGTCTCTGCAGATGAAGACCCAGCGAGGTGTCGTGATCCTCTTCCTCCTGCTCACTGACCCCGTGCCTCCCACTCGCTCTCTGTATTTTCTCCGGCGAGCCCGAACCCTAACCCTAATGTAAACGGCCGTCGCGCCGCCCCGCCATCTCCGTCCGCGGCTAGATTAACTGAGTGCTCCAGGAGAACCGCCATCATCTTCTCATTCACCTCAAGCACGCACGCAACACGGGAGGTCCGGAATCGACTCCGGCATCTGTTTCTTACCCGCAGCTGGATAGGTGTCGCCGCTGCGATTCGCCTCCGTCTGGCCTCCTCTGCCTTCTCCGACCACGCCATCGTCCTCAGGGTGAGCTCTCGGTCCGAGAGGGCCTCCTTCTATCCTTCCCCGTGCTCTGAGGTGAGCCACCATTGAGCTCCGCCGTCGGCTGCCGCTCCGCCCCTTGCCGGTGACATTCCGACGACCAAATGGTCGTTGCGCCACCACCCTCCAACTCGTCGTCGTCTCCTCTGTCTCGTGGTGGCATTCGATATCTCGATGGCGCACTGAATCGCGGGATTGAGCCAAGCCAGAGCCAGTTTGGCCATTGATGACGTCATCCCGACGTCGTATTCAGTTTTGCCTTTTTATCAGAAAATGTTTAAAATTCGAGAGAAATGATTAAATTTAATAATTTAATAACTAATGTTTTACACCTCAGAAAAATAAAAGGAAGGTACCAAACTGTTCAGGAAATTATTTCCAATCCAACTATGCCATTTTCACACATGTTTGTCAAAGTTGCTTTTTGACCGTTATTAAATATTGTTTAATTCATTTAAAAATGGAAAAATAAGTTTTTAATCAATAAAATTAGAAAAATACAAGTTATATACCAAAATTCTCAAAATGACAAATGAAATCCATTTATGATGTTTTGAAACCCATTTGAGAAATTAAAATTATACTCACTTTCATATTTGCCCGAAGGGCCCTCCGGGGTCCATTTCGGAGCTAAATTCAGTTAAATTGCATAAGTGACATACGAACCCTAACATCCCAACGAACATGTTTAGGAATTTATTTCAGTGCATTAACTTGCTCATGCATACATATTTTGCATTGTATTGATGCCATGTGTTATTTGTTGTTCTTTTCGGTGTTGTTTTCCCCTCGGTAGAATGCGACTCCGAAGTGAAGGCCAGCAACTCCAATGGAGAATACTTGATCTTCACCGACAAGTCAAGCACTTATTTCTGAAGCCTCTATCTGGTTTTCTTATAACCAAGGCAAGCATAACCTCTTATCTGCTCATATATGGTTTCAAAGTGTTTTGAATCTCGTACTTTGCATTCGGTTCCAAACTATTTGATGTCAGTAGATAGAGTTCTTCTATATACTGCATCGCCTACATATCCTGATCCACTACATCTAGCAGCTATAGGTTTCAGCGCGCTTCGCTAAACCCTGTGAGTCTTGCTTAGCCATGCCTAGTTGTGCTCTGATCCATCCGGTTGATGAATCTGGTCAATGCGTGAATCTATTATGTTAGTTTGTTATGATTTGAATTATCTTCGATAATTTGACTAATCACGGCATGGATGTGAGGCCACAATGGGTTGTCGCGTTTTGTCCTGTTCATGTCCCTAGGAGCGAGTACTCGCCTTCGAGCCAAGACTGAGCGTACAGCCACACGTGGGCCGATGAACCCCGCCCGGCTAATTAATTTGTTTAACCTTATCCATGAGCCACGTAGTTTGAGCTTTCCATCTGTGTGTGAGTCGGAAATGTTTTGGATAAAATTTGGTCGAGACAGGCACAAGTGATGGACGTACACAGATCTTGATCCCGACTCACAGAACAGGTGTCGTCAGGAGGTGGCCAACTCCCTGTTGACGGGGTGGCCCTGTTTGGGTTGACTCATGGATATGATTCGACAAGATAAAGGCTGGGAATCGACTACCCTCTGGCGGCACTTCCCGGGCTAGTGCTAACCCTGGTGGCACTAAGAGTCGGTTGGTACGTGTGGGTAAAATTGTACACCCCTGCAGGGTTAAATCTTTTCGAAAAGCCGTGTCTGCGGTTAAAGAAGACTAGGTGACGGATTCTGTGATCATAGATAACTTGAACTGAATGACTAAAACTTGTTGATAACGAATGAAGGATGCCTCCTCGGAGATGCCGAGAGGGGTTACCTTGTAGCATGAGGTACCAGAACAACTTGAGGTGGTGATCTTTGAAGCACGACATGCTGAAATGATATTGGTGGATTTAAAAAGATGATGATATCAATAGTTGAGTAGCTTTCTCATCTATTTTCAAAATACTCCATGGGACGTTCTATTCCTTCCTCAACTTGGAAAAAACAAAGATGGATTTACGCAAAATAACCTTCATCACTCTTTCTAAAAGAAGCAGATATATAATAGGTTAAGTAAGTCTTGGTGAGTACCTCCCGTACTCAGGTTTGCTTAATTTTGGTTTAGGTGAAGTTACTCACATCGGTGGTGTTTCGACGTGGACATCGACGAGTAGTTTGGGGTTCCCAGGTAGTAGCCTGGAATCTATGGGCTGGGACGTCGCCTTATGTTGCGGCCTCCTAGGCCTTTTTGGTTCTTGTTGTTTAGCAACATAACTTGCCTTCCGTTGTCTGATGTAATGTTGGGCCGTGTGGCCTCTGTTTGTAAAGCTATACTCTAGTAATACATGTTTGATACAGTTTCATATCTAGAGTGCTTGTTTGATCGGTTGTTGGTTTTGAGCTCATTGTTATACAGTTTTGGCTATGTCTGCGTAGTTGTCGCAGTCGAGATGTTGCGGAGCCGATGATCCATGTCCGAGCACGCCTGCCGATGTGAATCGGCCTGGGGCTTGGTAATCCCCGTAACCCTCGATTGTTGTTGCACTTCCTGGACACATAGCAGCTCTGTATATCTTCCTGGACGCTTGGTTATGCATAATTGGTTATGAGTAGCATGGACACAAGGAGTAGTTGTACCGAGGTGATCCGGCCTGCGTGCCGATGAATCCGCTATGCGTGTCGTTGTTTGTTGCGGCCGGGGATGGTAACCCTGAAGTCCTTGTGGGTCTATGACTAGGAGCACATAACAGTATGTATATCTCTGGGTCCGGGGTTGTGACACTCCGAATATCATCCGAACAAACGGTGGGTCTTAAGTTGCAAGAAACAGATTATTGCAGTAAGAAAAGTGTGTAATGTAAACAATGTAAACTAGGTAAAACACCGTTGTTTTCTCCCTAATGGCAACAACACATCCTCCATCCGTCACGTTTCTGTCACTCGAGCATAGATGCAAAGGAGGCATGAACCCACTATCGAGCATAAATACTCCCTCTTTGAGTTACTAGTATCTACTTGGCCAGAGCATCTACTAATAACGGAGAGCATGCAAGATCATAAATAACATAAGCATGAAGATAACATGATAGATTGATAATCAGAAGACATATCATTCAGCATTCATCACATCCCAGCAAACACAACATGTAGCATTACATAAAGATGATCTCGATCATGTGAGGCAGCTCACGAGATCTAAACATGGGGTACAAAGTGGAGAGAACAACCATCTAGCTACTGCTATGGTCCCGTAGTCTAGGGATGACTACTCACACATCACTTCGGAGGAGGGCATGATGGTGTAGACCCCTCCGGTGATGAATTCCCCTCCCGGCAGGGTGCCGGGGAGAGCTCCAGAACCCTCCCGATCTCGGGATGACGATGACGGTGGCCTCGGGTGTTTCTCGGAATGAAGTGGTATATTCTTAGGGTTAATATGTCGGGGGGCATAAATAGGCGAAAGGGAGAATGCGATGGAGGCCTGGGGGGCCCACACCACGCCATGATACGGCCATTGGGGCACCGCCCTATGGTGTGGCCCCTCTCCGGGACTCTTCGAGACTCCATGGAACCTTCGGGGATTCTAGGACCGCCGGACTTCAAATTTTCCAATTCTGAGAATATTTCCAGAACAACTTTTCTGAAACAAAAAAAATCAGAAAACAGGGAACTGGCTCTGTGGCAGCTTGTCAATAGGTTAGTCCGGAAAATCGATAAAAATGACATAAAGTATATAACAAACATGTAGGAAACAACATGGAACATCAAAAATTAAGGATATGTTTCTGACGTGCAGGCGCGCCACCCTATGGTGTGGCCCCCCTCCGGGTCTCTTCGGGACTCCGTGGAACCTTCGGGAATTCTAAGACTTCTAGGCTTTGAATTTTCCAATTCCGAGAATATTTCCAGTACAACATTTCCGGAACTAAAAACAACAGAAAACATGAACTGACTCTGTGGCATCTTGTCAATAGGTTAGTCCCAAGAAGTTCATAAAAATAACATAAAGTGTAAGGAAAACATGTAGCATATGGCATGAAAACAACATGGAACATCAGAAATTAAGGATACGTTTATGACGTATCAACATCCCCAAGCTTAGTTCCTACTCATCCTCGAGTAGTTAAATGGCAAAATAAATAATTTCTGAGGTGACATGCTACCAACATAAACTGGATCATCTAAATTGTAAAATCATAAGTAAGATGAGATCATAGTACTTTAAACACAAGAATGATAGATATAATTTTAACAATGAAACATAGGAATCACTTTGCATCATGAAAAGTAACGAAAATAAAAGATCATGAATAATAATGCACTCGAAAGTTATACGTTTGTTTCAAGCATAGAGAAAACATAGCAAAGTGATATTTCGCTTGTCTTTAAGAGTGGGGAAAAACATAAATGCTAGGACACCTTCCAAATTTAAGAGGATGACCAGAACAAATAATTTGAGAGCAAATAATAACACAACATGAATCAATTAATAATTTTCTAGGATAAATGCAGATTAAAGACAGAATGGCAACTATGCTCTCTCAACTGTGCATAAAGTTAGAAGATGGAGACTCAACATAAATGTAAAAGAAAGTCCCTTCTCAGAGGGAAGCAGGGACTAACTCATGTGCTAGAGCTTTTTATTTTGTTAAACAAAGGTATTGAAAACATTTTTTTTAGAGAGGTGTGTATGCTTATGTCCACGAACGGTAAACAGAAAATACAGTACGCCACAAGCCAACTAGATTTCACAAGAGCGGCTCCCATATAAGGATGCATCTAGGTAGAAGGTAATCCCTCTTTCTCTTTTGTTTACACAATTATTCTTTGACTGACAAATCAGGGGCAAAAATAGTGAACAGAATTTGTTGTATTCAGTTTGGGGCTGGGAACCCCGTTGCTAGCTCTTCTATCAATTGCATAAGAGGATGAAGCCACTAGTCCAGGGTGTGAAATTCCAATCAAAAAGTGAGATAAAGATTTTGTACTTACGTCCTCATGGGCTAAAACAGGAGCACAAAACAAGAGTAATTTTGAAGGTTTTAAAGGTAACACATGAGAAATTTACTTTGGAGTGGCGGTAAAATACCACATGTAGGTAGGTATGGTGGAAACAGTTGGAAAATTTTGGTTTTTGGGAGTTGGATGCACGAGTAGAGCTCATACACAGTACAGGTGGAGGCTAGCAAAAGACTGGGAGCGACAAATCAAGAGAGCAGTAATGGCCATAATCATGCATGGCGACAAAAACATCATTAATCGAAGCATAAAGGGTATTACAGTTTCAAAAACTAAATGATCATAGAGGCTATAACTGACTGGTTTGTAGTCATAAACATGGTGTAAGCATACGCCAATTCAACCAAATAAAACATTCAAAGGAGAATACCACAAATTTATGCTTCAATATGACAACAACAACTCATGATTCTTTCAATGGCACATTAAACACTCTCAGATATTTGAGACAAGTCATGCTAAAAAATAACCACTAGGCTTTAGAATGAAAATAACATCTAGCATGACATGAAAAAGTCTAGCCACAGTCTATACAAGCTTCTATTTGCACCGTTATAAGTACAAAAACTGTACCACTGGTTTTTAACACCAAATATTTTATACTAAACAAAAAACTCTCCAAGAGATACATCAATTAAACAAGAGAGTACTAACACAACTCTACTAAAACTAACATCTCTGAATAAGATATGCAAGAAAAACAGGAGCTAAAAAGGAATTTTGCAGCAACTAGAAGAAAAACTAAGAATACGAGCATAACGAGTATTCATATGAAAAAGCGGAGTGTGTCTATCTCCCAAACAAGAATGCTAGGTTCCAAAAATATTATTGCAGCAAGGAAAAAAGTAAACAAAACAAAAACAAACAGACGCTCCAAGTAAAAAAATTCATATGATGTGACCGAATAAAAATATAGTTTCCTAGAAGTGACATGATAATTTGTTGATGAAGAAGGGGGTGCCTTGGGCATCCCCAGGCTTAGACGCTTGAGTCTTCTTAGGATTTCTGGGATGGGCATCCCCAATCTTTGATGTTGCACTCTTCTTGATCACATTATATCACCCTCTTCTCTTGACCCTTGAAAACTTCCTTCACACCACACTCAAAGTAGTGCACATTAGACGGTTAGTGCAACAATCAAAAATTCATGAGTTCTGCATGGGCACAAGTGCTATTTATAATTTTCAACATTAGCTACAGACACTGATGTTTCGTGAAGAAAATAAATCCACTCGACATAGTAAAAGTGCAAATGCAAGAAAAATGGCAGAATCTGCCAAAACCAGAACAGTCTGTAATAACGAATTTTTTCGGGGAACTTAAGTTGCACAGATCGAAAAATGTAATGAACAAACGAGTTTCGGAATTATCTTAGGAATAAGCACAATAAGTTTCAGATCTTTTTGATGTTTCTGTGATTTATACGATTATTTACGGTGGACAGCAGAAATCTGTTTTTTGCCCAGAAATCCAAAACTAACTCCAACTTTCGCTAGAAAATAAAGACAAAAAGGAGTTTCTACAGAAGTATACAACCCCTTGACCAAAAAAACAGAGAAAAACATAGTCAAAATAAAAGAATGGGTTATCTCCCATGTCGCACCCGGACTTCTAGAGGATACACACAGCCCGCTAAATAGTAGATAATTGGCTTACGGGGCCTACCTGCACCCGCATCTCAATATGAGTAGGCCAGCACGTAAACGTGTGACAACCATCCTCTACTATTCATCGTCTGTGAAACCATCCAATAGGAATCCGAATACTTCCATTGACGTACTTCATAACATACACGCATGGTACGTCAACGGCATTTGAACAAATGATACCACAACAAATCTCTAAGACACAAAGAAATAGAAATAAGTGGCAAAAGCTCTCACTAGAGCAGAGATAGCAAATACAGTCATGCAGGAGACACATGTCCTAACAAGTCATCATTACATCACAGCGGAAGCATCCAAAGTGTCTGAGTACAGACAAGATCCAAATAGGCCTAAGAGGCCGGAAAAGAAAAGAACGGAGCCCATCCACGAAGTCTCGGATCCTGCCCGGGTCCGCTATCTACTCGTCAGCAGCCTCGTCATACTCCACGTAGTAGCCACCATGGGGATCCTCGGAAACGTAGTCTGCAGAACCAGCAGCCCCAAAGGGGTCAGTACGGACGAGTACTGGCAAGCAAGACGCACAAGATACCAAAGTGTACCCGACAACACCAAGTACAGATGCTTTGGGTTCAACGAAAGATAGGTGATACAAAGGTGCGGCAGCGGGCTGCACTAACCAACTACAGAGACACGCTACAACATCCGGCTAAAAGAAAGGGATAAGATAGCGCATCGGAGCCAACTACCACTAACCTCAAACAAACCCATCCTGGATCTCGCCCCTTATCCAAAGAAGCAATCCGAGGATAACCCACACAGTTGGATTAATGAGGGTTCAGGTCATTGTGTCAATATGCCTATTACTAGTCAAATTATTATTAATTAGGTGTAAGTTGTCTAATCCTTGTTAGCCAGCCCTATCACCAAGTCATCCATAACCGCGGACAACACGGCTTCTCGAGAAGATTTAACCCTGCAGGGATGCACCAATTTGGCCGTACACGTAAGAATAACCCGCCAGACGGGGATCAAACCCACCAAGCAGGCCACTCAACACAACCCAACTCTTCTTCGCATCAAGCCCAAAGAACCCCGTGCAATTGAACGCACGGCTAATCAAGCCCCACGAAGAAAAGGGGACCCTCATAGCACTCTAAGAACGTTTCTCCCTCAATGCCGACTACAAAAGTTACCACCCTGGCGCCAAGGGTTCGCACCTGCATATGCATGCGGCAAATGGAAAACCCGAACTAAATGAGGCGATTTGGACGAGATGCGAATCGAATCAAAGTTGCGGGGGGCGCCCATACACGCTTCCCACATGCGGTTAGCGCGCTCATCATGGATCTAGAGGACAATAACTTTTCCTGAGTTCGACACTAGCAGGCCTCAAAACCATACCCGGCCTCCTGCCGGTGCCTTATCATCAAATTATTATTACCTCAAACATTAACAGGTTGTTGTTTAAGTATCGAGCCCCCGGAACATAATAAATATGGTAAAAGAAATAACGGACATCAGACTCGAGCACAACAACCCTAAGCATGCTAGTAAGACACAGGCAACAGGCAACAGGGTTATAGGTGTGGAGGTGAGGCTATATCAGGGTTACAGGATAGCATGTGATAGGATCGGAACACAAGCAACGAATCATAAGGCTAGCAGATTAGACAACGGAAAGTATCGGTATCAAGTGTGGAAAGGACACAATGGTTCAGGTGAGTGAATACTTGCCTGCAAACTCAGTAGCCTGGTACTGGGCTAACTCCTCTGAAGTAGAATCGTAAACCTCGTCTGTCTCAACGTCGTCGTCTATTCGAGAAGAAGCAAACAAACAACGAAGAGAGACGGACAATCAATAACATGGCATAATGCACAAACATGGGATGATGCATGACATTTTAATGCAAGTAAGAGATCATGGACATGATCATCAAGTTAAATGAGTGTCCCAAATAAGTTGGCATTATTTGGAAACCTCTCATATTTATCTTAGTGGCCTATTATTAATTTTAATAAGACCAGTACATCAAAAGTATTCCCACATGCATGAAATGATGCTTTTCTGTTATTAATTGAAGTTCTTTCCATTTTGGTATAGTTTCCATAATTTTTGGGTGAAGAAAATAATAAATAAGAATTAATTCTTATTGTTTTCATTTCTGCCATTTTTGGTAAACAAATTAAAAAGAGGTACTTTCAGTTACAAAAGCATGGGAAATACTTGAAAACATGTGGACAATGTTTCACTGAACATTTTGAGATATTAAACATAATTTTTGGATCATTATTGAATTTATTATGCATTTTTCCATAAGCATTTTTATTCTGCCCCTTTTAGTAAACAGAAGGAAACATGTTCAAATTTAATTCAATTGTGACCAAATAAAATACCACTGTGTATAGTTTGTTAAGACAAAATTTTAGAGCCCAAGTTTGCTCAATTTGGGTGAACAGAACTCAAGTTATGAATTTTGCAAGATTTCGGTTTTTATTCCATTTTCTGTATTTAACTATTTAGTGCACAAATTATTACAGAAACATGTTGACATTTTTACATATTTCGAAAGTGCTCACAGTTATGAATCTACAGAAATTTGAATCACCGAAATTGGAGCATTTATGAATATTTGGTGGAATTTACAAGTTAAGATTTTGATCTGCTTTGGGGCTGGGCTGCAGGAAAATAAATCCCAAAAAAATTTGCGGGGGGGGGGGGGGGTGGCTCGAACCCACGCCCTGCTGGTGTGCGCGCGCGGAGGCAGAGCGCCAACCACTGGGCCACTTCTGCGTTCGTGTTAGATCTGGTGGTGGTTTGGCTTTTGGGGTGGATCCCGTGTGGGATTTCTGAAAAAAAGATTCACGTACTGAACTTGGATCGGATAGGGGCTGGACGCCGGCGACCGCGAGCTGCTGCTGCCGTGTGGGCGTGTGTGCGTGCAGGGGGCGGAGAGAGACGGGAAGAGGCAGCTCACAGCGCTCGTCGGCAGAGGATGCAGTCGAGGACGTGGGCGACGACGACGAACTGAAGACGCGGGGGCGGACGGACGGACGTGTAGTGCTCGGCGGCGACGCGAAGAACTCGACGGCGCGGCCGCCTGGAAACCCCTCGGGCCACGACGTCTTCAGCAAAGATGGAGAGGGAAGCTACCCGGTTCCATTCCCGCGAAGAACCCGCCCGGAGGACGATCACAGCAACCTCACCAACCTCCAACTTCCGGCCATGGAGATGCTACTCCGGTTCAGAAAGTTCAGAGAAAGGAAAAGGTACAGGGAGGAAGAAGAAAGAGGCGGCGGCGGCTGGAGAGGAAAGGGAGAGGGGCTAGGGCTAGGGTTAGGGTTCGGGGGTGGCTTTATAGGAGGAGGGAGCAGGTGGGGAGCTGCAGGTGGGGGAGGACCTCCCTTTCTCTGTCTCCGTACGAAGGAAGAAGACGACAGGCGTGGGGGGGCTGGGCTGCTCTAGTGGGTCGTAGGTGGCTGGCTGGGCCTTGTTGGCCCAGTTCGGCTGCCTCCCCCTCTTTTTTTTTAGAGAAGAAAAGAGAATGAAAAAGAAGGGGTTTTTGGGACCCTAAAAATTATGGTGATAATTTTTATGAGTTCCTGATGGCAAATGCCCAGTTGCACCAACTTTTGTTTTTCAAAATTTTAAATATTTGTTGTTGTTTGAATTTTAAATGCAATTGCTTCAATTTTGCAATAATTGAATTATTTGAAAACTTAACCAAGTCAATTATGTGAAAATTCAAGTTTATGGAAGCAATTGATTTGTTTCTGTTAGTGATTTATTTTGAAAACATTGGAACATACCAAGTATGAGCCAACTGGTTTGAAATTGAATTGAATTTCAAATTGAAACACATGTCACATGCAATGCTTATGATGACATGATGCATTAACATAAATTAACAAGAAGCAAAACATTCTTAGGTTGTTTTCATACTTGGGATGTTACAAAACGCACCCCCTTGAAGGAATCGGGCCCCGAGATTCCTACTGAGAAGAGAAAAGGTCCGGATACTTCTTGCGAAGATCCTCTTCGGTCTCCCACGTTGCCTCTTTATCGGAATGATGAGACCACTTCACTTTTAAGAACTTGGTGCTCTTGTTGCGAGTTTTGCGCTCGGTCTCATCGAGAATGCGAATAGGGTGCTCTTCATAAGAGAGGTCTTCTTGCAGTTCAATGGAATCATGATCAACTGCACGACATGGATCTTTGAAGCACTTCTTGAGCTGTGACACGTGAAAGACATCGTGCACCTTGGATAGCTTTTCTGGAAGTTCAAGACGATAGGCATTTTCTGCACGCCTTGAGAGAATGTTGAAGGGACCAATATATCTTGGTGCAAGCTTTCCTTTGACACCAAAACGATGAGTGCCTCTGAGAGGAGTAACACGGAGATATGCTTTGTCTCCAGCTGCATAGACCATGTCCCTGTGTTTGCTGTCATAGTAGCTTTTCTGACGAGACTGAGCAATCTTCAGATTGTCACGAATGATGCGAACTTTCTCTTCGGCCTCCTTAACAATGTCAGGGCCTAAGAGTGAATGTTCACCAGCTCCAGACCAATTGATTGGACTCCTGCATCTGCGGCCATAGAGAGCCTCGAATGGTGCCATGCCTAGACTTGCTTGGAAGCTGTTGTTGTAGGAGAATTCAGCATATGGAAGACATTCCTCCCATTTCATGCCAAAAGAGAGACCACATGCTCTGAGCATATCCTCGAGAATCTGATTGACTCTTTCGACTTGCCCTTGAGACTGAGGATGATAGGCTGTGCTGAACAGAAGCTTGGTGCCCAAGCTTCTTGAAGCTTTTCCAGAAATGAGAAGTGAAGATGCTTCCACGGTCTGAGCTTATTTCCAATGGAATACCATGAAGAGAAACAATCTTTGCTGTGTAGAGCTCTGCTAACTGACTAGCTGAGATTGTCTCTTTGACAGGAAAGAAGTGAGCGACTTTAGTGAGTCGATCAATGACAACGAAGATTGCATCGTTGCCCCTCTTGGACTTTGGGAAACCAGTGACGAAGTCCATTTCAATCATGTCCCACTTCCATTCAGGGATTTTCAGAGGTTGGAGAAGACCGGCTGTTTTCTGATGAACTGCCTTGACACGCTGACAGACGTCGCATTCAGAAACGTATTGAGCAATTTCACGTTTCATGCTAGGCCACCAATACAGTGTCTTGAGATCCTGGTACATCTTTGTACTTCCAGGGTGTATGGAAAGAGGAGTTTCATGAGCCTCCTTGAGAATGACATTTTTGAGACTTTGAATTTGAGGAACTGCAATGCGTCCTTCGAATAACACAGTTCCCTTGTCATCAATTGAGAAACACTCAAATTTCTCATTGCCTGCTTTGATGTGCTCTACAATCTTCTTGATTTCAGCATCACGAAGTTGTTCAGAACGAATCTTGTCCTCGAGAGTTGGACTGGCTGTCAAGTTTGCAAGATAGCCTTGAGGAACAAGACCAAGATTCAGCTTCTGGAATTCTTCATGAAGAGGAGGTTGGCTTTCCATGATCATGAGATTATTGCAATACGACTTGCGACTGAGAGCATCGGCCATAACATTAGCCTTGCCTGGAGTGTAAGAAATGGTAAGATCAAAGTCTTTGATCTTTTCAATCCATCTCCTTTGTCTGAGGTTTAGATCTGGTTGAGTGAAGATGTACTTCAGACTCTTATGATCGGAAAAGATTTCAGTGCGATTACCCAACAAGTATTGTCTCCATTTCTTGAGGGCAAACACAACTGCTGCAAGTTCAAGGTCATGAGTGGGATAATTGAGCTCATGTGTGTTCAACTGACGTGAAGCATAAGCCACAACTTGACGTTCTTGCATGAGAACTGCACCTAGACCTTGGAGAGAAGCATCACAGAATATTTGGAAAGGTTTGGAAGGATCTGGGCCAACCAGAACTGGTGTAGAAGTGAGTTTAGTCTTCAGGAGATTGAAGCTTTCATCACATTGTGGAGACCAGACGAACTTCTTGTCCTTCTTTGTGAGGTCAGTGAGAGGTTTGGCAATCTTGGAGAAGTTTGGGACGAAGCGACGGCAATAGCTAGCCAAGCCAAGAAAACTTCTTACTTGCTTCACCGTCTTTGGAGGTTTCCAATCAACAATTGCTTTAACCTTTTCTGGATCAATGGCTATGCCCTTGGCAGAGATGACATGACCAAGATAAACGACTTCGGAAATCCAAAACTCACATTTGGAGAATTTGGCATAGAGACGATGCTCGCGAAGCTTCATGAGAGTGAGACGAAGATGTTCTTCATGCTCTTCCTCGGATTTGGAGTAGACAAGAATGTCATCAAGATATACCACAACGAACTTGTCTAGGTATTCATGGAAGACAGAATTCATGAGTCGAGAGAAGGTCGCCGGTGCATTGGTGAGACCAAAGGACATGACGGTGAATTCATATAGACCGTAGCGAGTGGTGAAGGATGTCTTTGGAATATCCTCTTTTCTGATCTTTATTTGATGGTAACCCATTCTCAAGTCCAACTTGGAGAATATAGAGGCTCCAGCAAGTTGATCAAAAAGATCATCGATGCGAGGAATTGGATACTTATTTTTGATGGTCTTCTCGTTAAGAGGACGATAGTCAACAACGAGTCTCTTTGTTTGATCCTTCTTCGCAACGAACAGAGTTGGGCATCCCCAAGCCGAGGAACTAGGTTGAATGTAACCTTTTTCCATGTACATATCAATTTGTTCCTTCAACAACTTCAGCTTGGGAGTTCCTATCTTGTAGGGATGCTTAGAGATTGGAGCAGTACCTGGTTCAAGTTCGATCACGAACTCAACAGCTCTGTCCGGAGGCATTCCTGGCAACTCTTCTGGAAAGACGTCAGGGAAGTCGCAAACCACCGGAACATTTTCAAGTGAAGGTAGAGGATTTGTATTGAGGGTGTATAGCTGACTGGAACTTGATTCATGTGGAGAATAGATTATCTGGCCAGAAGGGTGGAACAGAGTTATTGACTTTTGAGCACAGTCAATTCTTGCTTTATTGGCCTTCAGCCAATCCATACCAAGAATGACATCAATGTCAGAATTTCCAAGCAACATGAGGGAAGCAAGGAATATGTGACCTTCAATTAAGATTTGATTGTCCTTACTTATCTTGGAAGTCAACATTTGAGATCCCGGGGAGTGAACAGTGATCTGATTGCTTAGTGGAACCACAATTAGGTTGTTTGTTGTGGCAAAGGTCTTTGACACAAAAGAATGTGATGATCCGGTATCAAACAACACTTTAGCTGGAATAGAGTTTACGGGAAATGTACCGAGAACGACGTCAGGAGCTTCCTCAGCTTTGTCGATCTTGACATGGTTCACCCTTGCGGTCCTCCCGACAGGCCTGTTGTTGGAGTTGAAGGCCTTAGGCGGGGGAGCGCGCACCATTGCCTGGTTTGTGTTAGGACGAGGTGGTGGTGGAGGTAGCTGCCTCTGCGTGCACTTGTCGGCATAGTGTCCCGTCTGCTTGCACTTGTAGCATGTGACGAGACGAGGAGGCCCTGGCCTTGGCTGCCCCATCGAAGCCCTTGGATCATGCAGCTGAGCAGGGTTGGGTGGGCGGGGAGCGAAGCCTATAGAAGTTTGGGCGTATGGAGCCCGAGTGACAGCACCATTTGGTACCCAGATGCGGCGCTTCTGCGGAGGGATGGTCATGTTGGAGGAGGGACCACCCTCACGCGAGTGCTTGCGAGGCTCTTCGAACGCCTTGCGCCCATTTTCTTCATTGAGCGCGGTGTTAACGAGATCCTCGAAGCTGTCGGCCTTGACATTGGTGAGGGCATACTTGAGTTCCGGGTTAAAGCCTCTGCGGAACCTTGCCATCTTTTTAGCTTCAGTGGACACCTCATCTCCAGCGTATCGAGCGAGGCGATTGAACTCACTCTGATACCCGATGACGTCCAACTTTCCCTGCTTGAGAGAGCAAAACTCTTCACGCATTCTTTCCATGAGACCATCTGGAATGTGGTGTTTCAGGAAGGCTTCCTTGAAACGATCCCACGTGACTGGCATGCCAGTTCTCATGGCCTGGAAGTTTTCCCACCAAGAAGCTGCCTGACCCTTCAGCAGATAGGAGGCATACTTGACCTTGTCTTCCTCAGCTACGTGTGAAATATCCAGAGCCTTGGCTATCTCACGGATCCAGTCATCAGCGTCTAGGGGCTCGCAAGTGGCCACGAAAGCTCTCGGACCCAGACTGAGAAACTCCTTGATGCTCACTCGTGGAGCTGTCTGGTTGATGTGCTGATTAGCCTGAAACTGAGCCATCTGCGTCATGACTTGGGTCATCTGAGTCAACAGCTCCGTGATTGGCGGTGGTTCAGGCGTGGTGTTCCTTGTTGGCGGCATCCTGAATGGAAATGCATTTTAGCACAACAATAGAAAAGGATAGACTTGGCAACCGAAAGAGCGATTACTATGACGCATGAATAGATAACCAAAAGGTACACCATCACATGTTCAAGTACAACAGAATATCCAACACACCATAAATGGTTCGAATACCAAAGGATAACTAAACATAGCTAAGAATGGATGCATCGGTACTCCCATGCTCATCACGCAGGACGACGGCGAGGAGTACGGCGAGAGGTACAGTGAGGAGTACGCCCCCGGAAGTAGGTGGAACGACGATCCACGTAGATCTGACGTGGTCTGAGACCGACTCTAGGCGTGGTGAAGAACATAGCGTCGACTCCCTGTGCTCCAAAGCGGGGAATCCCAGTGTAACCAGCACCAAGGTTAAGGAGTGGACCTCTGATCGGCTCGTAACCTCCAGCATCTGGCAGACGACGCCCAACTGGCTGATCGAAACGTGCAAAGCGCTCGTCTCCAACAAAGTCTGTGGTGTAAGTCGCCAGACGAGTCAAAGCAAGGTAAAGCTGCTCTCTGACTGAAGCCAACTCCTGAGATAGTGTGCGGGCCACTGCGTCACTGTGTCTCACAAACTGAGCGGTGGTGTGCAACCTGGAGTTATCGTGCTCGTAAACGTCCAAGTTGTCGTAGAGAGTGAAGTGAGCTCCCTCCGAAGTGATGTAACCACGGGGAATGTGGCGATAAATAGAATCGTCAAATCCCCAGTAGTCAGCACGAAGGACGGTGAGGCTCACATAAGCTGCCTGCTGCACAGCCATATCCACTGTGGAACCCACTGCCTCGTAGCGGTGGACTACGCTCATGCCATCATCTGACAGAATGTAGACGATAGCCTGGTAGTAGGTCTGCTCAAACTCTCGCTGCTGCTCGTAGACCTGGTACTCTGGTGCCCAACGGAAACCCAGAAAAGTGACCATGTCTCTCAGCATCTCCGGATAACCGGTAGTGCTCTCACAACGAGTCATACGAACCACCTGCGGGTAGAACCTGAGATCCATCTGCAGATGATCGGGGAAGCTTTGATTAGATGCCGGTAGAAGAACTGAAGTGGCAAGCAACAACAAGGTTCCAACGGACGAAAAAGGATCTTGAGAAGAACAGGATATCGAAGCAACATTTGGGAAACATGAGACCAAACACTCCTGAGGTACTACGGAAAACCCATCCGGGCTTCTATGGGATCAATATCTACTGCTTAAGGAATAGAGGATCTGCTTCCGGGGCTTATGTGCCTCCGTTCTCAATCGTGAGTAGGCAACATGAAAATCATGTCACAACCACCTCCATTCCTATGGTCTAGTAGATATAACTATCCTAGAGAAACCAGGATACATGAAATCCTAACTTGAAAGTTTAGATGAGAAGAGAAAACAACGTTGCACTTCCTTACCAGAAATTCCCAAATAAAAGAAATAAAAGAACAGAATTCCTACTCTCACGTTTCATTTTTCCTATATAGCTACAAAATAGTTTCTAGACTCAACTGCGACCAGTAAAAGGGATCCTACAGGCAGACAGGCTCTGATACCATTTGTCGCACCCGGACTTCTAGAGGATACACACAGCCCGCTAAATAGTAGATAATTGGCTTACGGGGCCTACCTGCACCCGCATCTCAATATGAGTAGGCCAACACGTAAACGTGTGACAACCATCCTCTACTATTCATCGTCTGTGAAACCATCTAATAGGAATCCGAATACTTCCATTGACGTACTTCATAACATACACACATGGTACGTCAATGGCATTTGAACAAATGATACCACAACAAATCTCTAAGACACAAAGAAATAGAAATAAGTGGCAAAAGCTCTCACTAGAGCAGAGATAGCAAATACAGTCATGCAGGGGACACATGTCCCAACAAGTCATCATTACATCACAGCGGAAGCATCCAAAGTGTCTGAGTACAGACAAGATCAAAATAGGCCTAAGAGGCCGGAAACGAAAAGAACGGAGCCCATCCACGAAGTCTCGGATCCTGCCCGGGTCCGCTATCTACTCGTCAGCAGCCTCGTCATACTCCACGTAGTAGCCACCATGGGGATCCTCGGAAACGTAGTCTGCAGAACCAGCAGCCCCAAAGGGGTCAGTACGGACGAGTACTGGCAAGCAAGACGCACAAGATACCAAAGTGTACCCGACAACACCAAGTACAGATGCTTTGGGTTCAACGGAAGATAGGTGATACAAAGGTGCGGCAGCGGGCTGCACTAACCAACTACAGAGACACGCTACAACATCCGGCTAAAAGAAAGGGATAAGATAGCGCATCGGAGCCAACTACCACTAACCTCAAACAAACCCATCCTGGATCTCGCCCCTTATCCAAAGAAGCAATCCGAGGATAACCCACACAGTTGGATTAATGAGGCTTCAGGTCATTGTTTCAATAAGCCTATTACTAGTCAAATTATTATTAATTAGGTGTAAGTTGTCTAATCCTTGTTAGCCAGCCCTATCACCAAGTCATCCATAACCGCGGACAACACGGCTTCTCGAGAAGATTTAACCCTGCAGGGGTGCGCCAATTCGGCCGTACACGTAAGAATAACCCGCCAGGCGGGGATCAAACCCACCAAGCAGGCCACTCAACACAACCCAACTCTTCTTCGCATCAAGCCCAAAGAACCCCGTGCAATTGAGCGCACGGCTAATCAAGCCCCACGAAGAAAAGGGGACCCTCATAGCACTCTAAGAACGTGTCTCCCTAAATGCCGACTACAAAAGTTACCACCCTGGCGCCAAGGGTTCGCACCTGCATATGCATGCGGCAAATGGAAAACCCGAACTAAATGAGGCGATTTGGACGAGATGCGAATCGAATCAAAGTTGCGGGGGGCGCCCATACACGCTTCCCACATGCGGTTAGCGCGCTCATCATGGATCTAGAGGACAAGAACTTTTCCTGAGTTCGACACTAGCAGGCCTCAAAACCATACCCGGCCTCCTGCCGGTGCCTTATCATCAAATTATTATTACCTCAAACATTAACAGGTTGTTGTTTAAGTATCGAGCCCCCGGAACATAATAAATATGGCAAAAGAAATAACGGACATCAGACTCGAGCACAACAACCCTAAGCATGCTAGTAAGACACAGGAAACAGGCAACAGGGTTATAGGTGTGGAGGTGAGGCTATATCAGGGTTACAGGATAGCATGTGATAGGATCGGAACACAAGCAACGAATCATAAGGCTAGCAGATTAGACAACGGAAAGTATCGGTATCAAGTGTGGAAAGGACACAATGGTTCATGTGAGTGAATACTTGCCTGCAAACTCAGTAGCCTGGTACTGGGCTAACTCCTCTGAAGTAGAATCGTAAACCTCGTCTGTCTCAACGTCGTCGTCTATTCGAGAAGAAGCAAACAAACAACGAAGAGAGACGGACAATCAATAACATGGCATAATGCACAAACATGGGATGATGCATGACATTTCAATGCAAGTAAGAGATCATGGACATGATCATCAAGTTAAATGAGTGTCCCAAATAAGTTGGCATTATTTGGAAACCTCTCATATTTATCTTAGTGGCCTATTATTAATTTTAATAAGACCAATACATCAAAAGTATTCCCACATGCATGAAATGATGCTTTTCTGTTATTAATTGAAGTTCTTTCCATTTTGGTATAGTTTTCATAATTTTTGGGTGAAGAAAATAATAAATAAGAATTAATTCTTATTGTTTTCATTTCTGCCATTTTTGGTAAACAAATTTAAAAGAGGTACTTTCAGTTACAAAAGCATGGGAAATACTTGAAAACATGTGGACACTTTTTCACTGAACATTTTGAGATATTAAACATAATTTTTGGATCATTATTGAATTTATTATGCATTTTTCCATAAGCATTTTTATTCTGCCCCTTTTAGTAAACAGAAGGAAACATGTTCAAATTTAATTCAATTGTGACCAAATAAAATACCACTGTGTAGAGTTTGTTAAGACAAAATTTTAGAGCCCAAGTTTGCTCAATTTGGGTGAACAGAACTCAAGTTATGAATTTTGCAAGATTTCAGTTTTTATTCCATTTTCTGTATTTAAATATTTAGTGCACAAATTATTACAGAAACATGTTGACATTTTTACATATTTCAAAAGTGCTCACAGTTATGAATCTACAGAAATTTGAATCACCAAAATTG
Organism: Alopecurus myosuroides; assembly: GCA_028641055.1. NCBI lineage: Eukaryota > Viridiplantae > Streptophyta > Magnoliopsida > Poales > Poaceae > Alopecurus > Alopecurus myosuroides. The sequence goes on from CM054057.1 coordinate 431,680,762, forward strand.
GAGTATTTATGAATATTTGGTGGAATTTACAAGTTAAGATTTTGATCTGCTTTGGGGCTGGGCTGCAGGAAAATAAACCCCAAAAAAATTTGCGCGGGGGGGGGGGGGGGGAGGGACTCGAATCCGCGCCCTGCTGGTGTGCGCGCGGAGGCAGAGCGCCAACCACTGGGCCACTTCTGCGTTCGTGTTAGATCTGGTGGTGGTTTGGCTTTTGGGGTGGATCCCGTGCGGGATTTCTGAAAAAAAGATTCACGTACTCAACTTGGATCGGATCGGGGCTGGACGCCGGCGACCGCGAGCTGCTGCTGCCGTGTGGGCGTGTGTGCGTGCAGGGGGGCGGAGAGAGGCGCGAAGAGGCAGCTCACAGCGATCGTCTGCAGAGGAAGCGGTCGAGGACGTGGGCGACGACGACGAACTGAAGACGCGGGGGCGGACGGACGGACGTGCAGTGCTCGGCGGCGACGCGAAGAACTCGACGGCGCGGCCGCCTGGAAACCCCTCGGGCCACGACGTCTTCAGCAAAGATGGAGAGGGAAGCTTCCCGGTTCCATTCCCGCGAAGAACCCGCCCGGAGGACGATCACGGCAACCTCACCAACCTCCAACTTCCGGCCATGGAGATGCTACTCCGGTTCAGAAAGTTCAGAGAAAGGAAAAGGTACAGGGAGGAAGAAGAAAGGGCCGGCGGCGGCTGGAGAGGAAAGGGAGAGGGGCTAGGTCTAGGGTTAGGGTTCGGGGGTGGCTTTATAGGAGGAGGGAGTAGGTGGGGAGCTGCAGGTGGGGGAGGACCTCCCTTTCTCTGTCTCCGTACGAAGGAAGAAGACGACAGGCGTGGGGGGGCTGGGCTGCTCCAGTGGGTCGTAGGTGGCTGGCTGGGCCTTGTTGGCCCAGTTCGGCTGCCTCCCCCTTTTTCTTCTTTTTTTTGTAGAGAAGAAAAGAGAAGGAAAAAGAAGGGGTTTTTGGGACACTAAAAATTATGGTGATAATTTTTATGAGTTCCTGATTGCAAATGCCTAGTTGCACCAACTTTTGTTTTTCAAAATGTTAAATATTTGTTGCTGTTTGAATTTTAAATGCAATTGCTTGAATTTTGCAATAATTGAATTATTTGAAAACTTAACCAAGTCAATTATGTGAAAATTCAAGTTTATGGAAGCAATTGATTTGTTTCTGTTAGTGATTTATTTTGAAAACATTGGAACATACCAAGTATGAGCCAACTGGTTTGAAATTGAATTGAATTTCAAATTGAAACACATGCCACATGCAATGCTTATGATAACATGATGCATTAACATAAATTAACAAGAAGCAAAACATTCTAAGGTTGTTTTCATACTTGGGATGTTACATCCCAAGAAGTGCTTTTCTTTAACGCCTTTTAGCTAGGCCTAGAAAAATGGAATCAAGTGTTTTCAAGTGAAGAAGCATCCAAATTGTAATTTATTCGAATAATAAAATCAAATGGCAACTTAATGATCTTTCTATAAAAGTGTTCCATACCTTTCTTGAGTGGGAATTGATATTTAATATTCCCCACTTTCATATCAATAACAACACCAACAGTTCTAAGAAAAGGTCTTCCCAAAACAATAGGACAAGAAGCATTGCATTCAATATTCATGAAAACAAAATCAGCAGGGACAAGGTTATTATTAACCATAATAAGAACATCATAAACTCTCCCCAAAGGTTTCTTTCAAACATTATCAATAAGACGAATATCCAAATAACAGTGCTCCAAAGGTGGCAAATCAAGCATATCATAAAGTTTCTTAGGCATAACAGAGATACTAGAACCAAGATCATATAGAGAATTACAATCAAAATTATTCACCTTCATTTTAATGATGGGTTCCCAACCATCATCTAACTTCCTAGGGATAGAGGCTTCACATCTTAATTCATCTTCTCTAATTTGTATAAGAGCATTTGTAATATGTTTTGTGAAAGCCATATACATAGTACTAGAATTAGGAGAACTAGCAAGATTTAATAGGAACGTAATCACTTCAGTTATGTTGCAATCATAAAAGTCAAGATTATTTTTATCGAAGGTAATGGGACTATTGTCTTCCATGTTTCTAAAAATTTCAGCACTTTTATCAGGAACATTTTTAGTAGTTTTAGGCAGTTTTGAATGTTTAACATCAGAAATGGGAGTTCCCAACACCAATTACTTGACCATTGATAGTAGAAGGTTTACTAGCATGACAAGCTTCAGTTTTACTAGTGGTGGTAATGGTGCAAACATTAGCTATATTATTCTTTCTAGCTATTTTATCTTCTCTTCCCCATCTAGCAATCAATTTAGCTAACATCCTAACATTGTCATCAATTCGAATTTGAATGGCATTCAAAGTTTTGATTTATTTAACATCATGAGGCATAACCTTTAGTTTCAGAAAATCAACATCAAGAGCAAGGCTATCAACTTTAGAAGCAAGAACATCAATTTTGCTAAACTTTTCCTCAACAGATTTATTAAAAGCAGTTTGTGTACTAATAAAATTCTTAAGCATGTTTTCAAGATAAGAGGGTGCACTTTTATTGTTGTTGTAGGAATTACCATAAGAATTGACATAATCATTATTATTATTAGGTGGATATGGCCTATAATTATTGCTACCAAAATTATTCCTATAAGCATTGTTGTTGAAATTATTATTTTTGATGAAGTTCACATCAACATGCTCTTCTTGAGAAACCAAATAGGCTAAAGGAAAATTGTTTGGACCAATAGGAGCATGTCCATTCACAAGCATAGACATAATAGCATCAAGTATATCACTCAAAGTGGAGGTTTCTTCAACCAAATTTACCTTGTTACCTGTTGTAGCTCTCTCAGTGTCCAATTCGGAATAATTTATCATCATATCATCAAGAAGCTTTGTTGCTGCCCCCAAAGTCATGGACATAAAGGTTCCTCCAGCAGATGAATCCAAAAAGTTTCCTGAAGAAAAATTCAGACCTGCATAAAAGGTTAGGATGATCATCTAAGTAGTTAGTTCATGAGTGGGACATTCTTTACTAAATATTTCATTCTTTCCGAAGCTTTAGCAGCATGCTCATTAGAAAGTTGGTTAAAATTCATAATGCTACTTCTTAAAGATATAATCTTAGCAGGAGGATAATATTATCCACTGAAAGGATTTTTACATTTAGTCCAAGAATCAATACTATTTGTAGGCAAAGATAGCAAACATTCTTTAGCTCTTCCTCTCAGAGAGAAAGGAAACAATTGCAGTTTAATAATATCTCCATCTACATCTTTATATTTTTGCATATCACATAGCTCAAGAAAATTATCAAGATTGGAAGCAACATCATTAGTACTAACACCAGAAAATTGCTCTCTCATAACAAGATTTAACAGGGCAGGCTTTATCTCATAAAAATCAGCAGTAGGAGCAGGTGGAGCAATAGATGTGCTAATTAAATCATTGTTGTTGGTGCTAGTAAAGTCACACAACTTAGTGTTCTCTGGGGTACTCATTTTAGCAAGATTAAAAACAGGATAAAAATAACAATTAGAATAAGAACTAATTTTCTATGTTTTTGATAAAGAGAAGCAAACAAGAAAATAAAATAATAAACTAAGCAAAACTAAAACAAAGTAAAGAGATTGGAAGTGAGAGACTCCCCTTGCAGAAATTCTCTTCCTCCCTGGCAACGGCGCCAGAAAACTTGCTCGTGTGTAGTTGACGGGAGGCTGCTTGCTCTTGAAAACTTCGTAATCCCCTGCAACGGCGCCAGAAAACTTGTTGATGGGGTGAATAGTTGGACTCGTTGGTAAACCCCAAGAGAAAGGTTGTGAAGAGTGCAGCGGCAAGTTTTCCCTCAGAAAAGAAACCAAGGTTGAATCGACCAGTCGGAGGACAAGCAACTTCTGAAGGTTGATGCAGTTGCTGTGGTAGGGAGCACTAGCGGTAAAGCAACAACGTGAAAACTACACAACACAATCAATTCACTTTGCCCCAACAAAGCAGTGAGGTTTTCAATCTCACGGTTTTTTCCATAACAAAGAGGTTAAATGTATGGTGTGGAAAACTGTAGGAGAACAATGTGAAAATAGTAGTAGCAATGTGAAAACAGTGGAAGCTGTGTGAAAACAGTAATTGCAGTGGTTGTATTATCAGTATGAGAAAATGGACCAGGGTCCACAGTTCATTAGTGGTGTCTCTCCATAAAACATAGATAACATGTGTGGTAAACAAATTAAAGCTAGGCAATTGATAGATAATTAAACATGCATGACATGATGATTACTATGTGATTAATGCGGGCATTACAACAAGACTCATAGACGGTTATCCAACTGCATCTATGACTAATAATCCACCCTCGGAATATCATCCGAACAACTTTGGGTATTAAGTTCCAAGCAACAGATAATTGCAGAAAGCAAAGTGTGAAATGTAAACAATGTAAACATTGTTGTTTTCTCCCTAATGGCAACAGCACATCCTCCATCCGTCACATTTCTATCACTCGAGCATAGATGCAAAAGAGGCATGAACCCACTATCGAGCATAAATACTCCCTCTTGGAGTTACTAATATCTTCCTGGCCAGAGCATCTACTAACAACAAAGAGCATGCAAGATCATAAATAACATACACATGAAGATAACATGATAGATTGATAATCGAGAGACATAGCATTTAATAATCATCGGATCCCAGCAAACACAATATGTAGCATTACAATAAGATGATCTCGATCATGTAGGGCGGCTCACGATATCTAAACATGAGGCATAAAGAGGAGAGAACAACCATCTAGCTACTGCTATGGACCCGTAGTCCAAAGATGAACTACTCACGCATCATTCCGGAGGCGGAGATGGTGGTGTAGAGCCCCCCGGTGATGATTTCCCCTCCCGGCAGGGTGCCGGGGAGAACTCCAGAACCCTCCCTCACTCGGGTTGACGATGACGGCAGCCTCGGGTGTTTTCGTGGAAAAAGTGGTATATTTTTAGGGTTTACACCTCGGGGGGAATAAATAGGCGAAAGGGTGATGGCGATGGGCGCCTGAGGGGCCCACACCACCCCATGGCGTGGACAGGGGGCGCGCCGCCCTATGGTGTGCCCCCCCCTCCGGGTCTCTTCGGGGCTGCGTGGAACCTTTGGGAATTCTAAGACTCCTGGGCTTCGGATTTTCCAATTCCGAGAGCAAATTTTCTGAAACTAAAAACAATAGAAAACATGAAGTGGCTTTGTGGCATCTTGTCAATAGGTTAGTCCCTGTAAATCGACAAAAATGACATAAAGTGTAAGGAAAACATGTAGCATATGCCATGAAAACAACATGGAACGTTAGAAATTAAGGATACGTTTATGACGTATCACCCGAGCCAAGGAAATCCACTCTAAATGCTTGCTTGTTGTTTACTTATCATTATCTATGATGCATAGTTTACTTCTGAAGTTTTACAAAAGATTGATTCAAAAACTATTTCCCTAAGTGGACTATACCACTATCTATATTATGTATCTAATATTTTATAGCCACTATATAATCTTGGTGTTTCCAATCCCTTTAGTCATTATAATCACATCACATAATCAACTTAAGTCCCTTAGTGGACATTTTAACTTGGTGTTTTTTGAAATCAAAAGCTTTGGAAAAACCCCGAGGAAAGGTGGGACCTTGTCCAAGGGAGGTATGTCAAGGAGGAAATGTTTCAACTTGTTTTCCAAAATGACACATAACCTAGTCTTCGCTGGAAAACCAATACGTGCTACCACATTACCTCAATATGGGAATGGGGTCTAACTAGAAACTTGTCGATGTTAGTCCGTGTCTACCTCAAGGTGCTATAGGGGTTAAAGTCCCCCAACCCGAATTGTTGCGAGAAAGGAATCATGGGACATTCAGAGTGTGGGATTAAGTTTACCATCGGTTGCAACAGTTGGGTCTCCTGTCATGGCGATGTGTTGTCAGGGGAAAACGGATCTATACGGCTGACTCACTCGGTGCCGGGGAGAAAAAACCCAGTTTAAGAGGTAGTCATTTACTAGCACCTGCATAATGTATAGTTAGGACCAGTTATCTGATGTTTGCATACTGTCGTAGATAGTCTATGGTTGATCATGGCGGATGTACTGGATCTCGTGGATTGTTTACACCTCTGCAGAATAAAATTATTCAGAATAGCCGAGTCCTCGAATATGCACAGGTGAATGGCCATGCAGCTAGTATTGTGTAAATGTTTTTAAAAATCTTGAAAATTGTTTTCAGTATTGTACCTGGGTGGTTCGTGAAAGGGAATTGATCGTACCTTTGAGGTACCGGAAAAATGATGATTTTGAAGATGTGATCTTCCAAGAAGTTTTGAAAAGAAAAAACTTTCTTTTATTTAGAATGCTTTATAAAAACCTTGTGGACATGCAATATCTACAAGAGAAACTAAATATCTTTTGAAGTATCTTCTTCAAGAAGAAGATCTAAAACTTGATCAACCATGGTGGGTCTTCAATTCATCATGGCTAGTTGAACCCTATTTATAACCTTCCTACCACCTTTATATATATGCATACTTGCATGCTTTAGCTTTCATTTGGGGTGACGTGCGAGTACAATCCAATGTAATCATATTGGTTTCGTCCCTGGCTATTTACTTGGCCAGACTTTGAGGAGCACTTCGGAGAACCTGACGAAGATGGTGTTGCTGACGAAGTTTGTTTTGGAAGACTTCCTCTGTTTAGTGTGTTTCCTTCCCTGCGTGGCAGTTGTTTTCGACTAAGTCATGTGACCAGTTGTGTAAGACGTGTATTCGTGTAGTGGATGTTGTAATATTCAATGCCAACTCCAGTATGTTATTCACGACTAACTGATCATGGGATCATGAATGTATGCATACTGGAGGTCTCGGACTGCTAGTCTGGGGTCCCCAAGTATTGCTCAAGTGTGGGGGAGATTGAAGTTATTAATGCTCAAATGTCCCATTCATGAGCTCCCCAGTAATATTGTTATTAATAAATTTTATGTGAGGCTTTCTCTTCATAATACGTATTTATTGGGTGCTTCTTTTTCTCGATCATTTACACGTATGGAAGGAGAAGCTAAAGGGGATCTTCTTGACCAGTATTCAGGAAAATACTAAAGGATGGGAGAATGACAAAGGTAGATAGTCAGGTATAAATTATGATTATGAATGCATTAAATCTTTTATGGGAACCGATGATTTTCGTAATGTTAGTGTTGTTTAAGGTCTTGACTCTCAAATTTTTGCAAAGTGTTTCAAGGCTTTTGCCTATTATCTTGATATTCTCAAAAGGGAGTGTAACAAGTACCATGGACCTTATAAAGATATTGTTAATTGTGTTCTTGTTAGAAATATAGAAGCTCATATTGTTAATCCTGTTATGCCTGAACCTTATATTGAGAAAATTCCTTTCCCTGCTAAGGTAAAGGAACATTCTATTATAGCTAGTGTGGTTAACAAAAGTACAAAGAAATCTATAGAATCTGATGAACAAATAACTGTTGAACCTACAGTAGCAATAGTAAAAGACCTGGTCTCTAAAAATGTAGAAGATGGACACATTATCTTCTGTGAAGATGCTTCTAATATTGTTTCACATCCTAGTAGATCTAGGAAAACTAGTGTTCATGTGCTTTCTGTCAAGACATGTGATAATTGCTATTATGGTTTATGTGATATTGGTGCAAGTTCAAGTGCTATTCCTTATGAGCTTTATAGAGGAATCATACATGAAACTGAGTCTTGTGAACTTGAAGAAATTGATGTGGTTATTTAGCTTGACAATAGAGAAACTAGCTCTCCAATTGGTATTGTTAGATATGTGGAAGTTTTATGTGCTAAAACTAAATATCCGGCTGATTTTCTAGTACTTGGTGCAGCTGCTAGTAAAACTTGTCCTATCATTTTTGGTAGACCTTTCTTGAACACCTGTGGTGCTGTTATAGATTGTAAGAATGAGAAAATATTAACTAAATTTGATGGAGAATCTTATGAGTTTAATTTTTCTAAAGCTCCTTATGAAACTGAATTGCCTAATGAAGATTTTAAAGTTGAACAACTTGCCTCTATTGCTCTTGCCCCTAACAATGCATTGCAGCAATAAATGGAGGACCACGAAAGTGAGGTATCTATGGATGAAAAAAATTTGATTGACGAGATCCTTCTTCGTCAACCAGAGATGCTGAAACACAATTTACCGGTGGAAGTATTGGGTACCACACTACCACCCAAGGAGGATCCCATTTTTTATTTAAAATCTTTACCCAATAATCTTAAATATGCTCATATTGATGATAAATAAACATATCCTATTATTATTAGTTCTAAACATTCAGGTAAGGAAGAGGAAAGGTTATTGGAAGTATTGAAGAAACACCGAGGAGCCATTAGATATACTATTGATGATTTGAAAGGGATTTCCCCTGCTATATGTCAGCATGCTATTAATATGGAACCTGATGCAAAGCCAGTTGTTGAACGTCAACGCCTTTTAATTCCTAAGATGAAGGAAGTGGTAATAAATGACGTATTTAAACTCCTTGATGCTGGTATTATTTATCCTATTGCTGATAGTAGATGGGTAGTCTTGTGCATTGTGTCCCTAAGAAACGAGGAATTACTGTTGTGCCAAATGAAAATGATGAACTTATAACTCAAAGAGTAGTAGTTGGTTACATAACGTGCATTGATTTTAGAAAAGTTAACAAAGTTACTAAGAAAGATCATTATCCTTTACCTTTTATTGATCAAATGTTAGAAAGGTTGTCTAAGAAAACTCATTTTTTGCTTTCTTGATGGTTATTCTGGGTTTTCTCAAATTGTTGTTAAAAGCAAGATCAATGGAAAACAACTTTTAATTGTACTTATGGAACTTATGCTTATATACGTATGCCTTTTGGTTTGCGTAATGCTCCTGCTACATTTCAAAGATGAATGTGTGCTATTTTCCATGGTTTTTGTGAGGAAGTTGTGGAAGTATTCATGGACGATTTCTCCGTCTATGGGAATTCTTTTGATAACTATTTGCACAATCTTGATAAAGTCTTGCAGAGATGTGAGGAAACTAATGTTGTTCTTAATTGGGAGAAATTCCACTTTATGGTTAATGAAGGAATTGTTCTTGGACGTAAAATTTCTGAAAGAGGTATTGAAGTTGATAGAGTGTCGCACCCGGACTTCTAGGGGATACTCGCAGTTCCGTTGAACATCAGATGATTGGATTACGGGGCCTACCTGCACCCGCATCTCTTACAAGTAGGCCAACACACGTATGTGTGACAACCAAACTCTACTGTTCATCGTCTACGTAAACCATCCCATAGAAATCAGGATACTTCCATTGACGTACTTCAAAACATACACACATGGTACGTCAACGGCATTTGAACAAGTGATATCACAACAGATCTCTACGACACAAAAGATGGAAATACGTTGCAAATAGCTCTCATTAGAGCAGAGATAGCAAATACAATCATCCAGAGGACACATGTCCCAACAATTCATCATTACATCACAGCGGAAGCATTCAAAAGGTCTGAATACAGACAAGATCCAAATAGGCCTAAGAGGCCGGAAACGAAAAGACGGAGCCCATCCACGAAGTCTCGGATCCTGCCCGGGTGATGGGGGGATACTAACCCGGTATGCCAGGCTCCAGGAAGTAACCCGGCCCAAAGGATGGTGTGCAGGATCCGATTAATGATAAAGATGTTTGTGGAGGCCCAAGTTCGTGGGCCTAGTGATCCGGATTAGGGATGTTGTAAAGGAAAGTTAGAGTTAGCACGCCGTGTCTGGGTAGGACCCGGGTGTGCCTTGTAGAAAAAGCTAGGGGGTACGGGTGTTATATAAACCGACCCCCGGGTATAGTTTGGGACAGAGATTTGAGAACCTTAGCAATATCGAGTGGTATCAAGTATCCAGTGTAAACCCTAATCGAGTTATTGTATCGAGAATAGAGATCCGGCGACTTCGATTGCCGGCTGTCATATCAAGTTGTATCATGTCTTCCTTTGAGCTAAACCCTCTCCCGAACGCCTGTGTCGACTTGCCCCAAGATCAGTTACCCCTGGTAACATCTGCCGTGATTATCCCACGACAGTTGGCGCCCACCGTGGGGCCTGCGTCCAAAGGCGTCTACATCACGGGAGAAGCTCGGAAGGGCATGGAGGATCTTGTCATCGGCGAAATCTACATCGACCACGAAGAAGAAAAGTTGGTGGATGATCCCGGCTGGGGGCCAGAACCGGATCACCTCGAGTCCGGATTTATATTGACGGTCGGCCGGATCAATATCTTCGTCGACACGGTACGAACGACTAACTTAAAAGGACAATATCATGTGCATACTACAGGAACTTCTAGCAGGAACAAAGAGACATCAAAGCAGGCGGCAAATCCGGTTTCATCGGCCGCGCCGGGATACCTTAGATGGGCAGAACAAGAGATAACGTGGAGTAGAAGAGATCATCCGGAAAAGGTGGAGCGTCCAGGAGTCTTGGCGTTGGTGGTCGCTCCACAGGTTAATGGTTACGAGCTGAAGAAGGTCCTGATGGACGGTGGAAGTAGCATCAACATCCTCTACTGGGAGACCTTCTTACGGATGAGTCTCAAAGAGTCCCAGCTGCAGAAAAGTTCAACAATCTTTCACGGGATCGTACCGGGTCACTCGGCGAGCCCCGAGGGAAGGATCACCTTGGAAGTTGCTTTTGGGGAATCGACGGATAATTATCGAGTGGAGTGGCTCACGTTCGAGGTGGTCAAGTTGCGCAGTCCTTACCACGCGCTGTTGGGGAGACCGGCTTACGCCCAATTCATGGCTAGGCCGTGCTACGTGTATTTGCAGCTGAAAATCCCGGGTCCTAAACGGACCATCACTATACATGGGAACCGGGATATAGCGGCCGAGTGTGACGAAGGAGATTCAGTTATGGCCGAGCAGGCATGCCGGAAGGAAGAACTCGAATATTACCGATCTCAAGTAAACCCGGACGATAGAACAGCCTTGAAAAAGCCGAATACTGAGGATGAGAGAGCAAAATTCAAGGCAGCACAAGACACCAAGAAGATAGATTTTGTCGAAGGGGACTCTACTAAGCAGTTTACCATAGGGTCTAACCTGGGAAAAGAGCAGGAGGGAGCGCTCGTGGAGTTCATTCGCTCGAATGCAGATGTGTTTGCCTGGACACCCAGCGACATGCCGGGTATCCCTACAGAATTGGCTGAGCACAGTTTGCATGTGGATCCCAAGTCTAGGCCCGTGAAACAAGGTTTGAGGAAAATGAATGAGGAAAGAAGGAAAGCTATAGGCGAAGAAATCGCTCGGCTACTGGCAGCCGGCTTTATCATGGAAGTATTTCACCCGGATTGGTTGGCTAACCCGGTTCTGGTGATGAAAAAGACCAACGAGTGGAGGATGTGCATTGACTTCACTAGTCTTAACAAGCATTGCCCAAAGGATCCGTTTGCGCTCCCAAGGATAGATCAGATTATAGACGCAGTAGCTGGAAGCGATCTGTTATGCTTCCTGGATGCATATTCCGGGTATCATCAGATTAAGCTCAAAAGGGAGGATTGGGAGAAAACATCATTCATAACCCCGTTTGGGGCCTTTTGTTATAAAACTATGACATTTGGGCTGAAGAACGCTGGCGCAACTTACCAACGGTGTATTCAAAAGTGCTTCGAGGACCAAATCGGACGTAACGTCCATGCTTATGTGGATGACGTGGTCATCAAGACCAGGAAGGCGGAGACATTTATCGATGATCTAAAGGAGACATTCAAAAACTTGAGGAGGTACCAGATGAAACTTAATCCAACGAAGTGCGTGTTCGGAGTTCCGGCTGGGAAATTACTCGGCTTCATAGTTTCCGAGAGAGGAATTGAGGCAAATCCAGATAAAATCAAGGCAATCCAGAGTTTGAAAAAGCCGGAGAACTTGAAGCATGTTCAAAAGCTCACGGGCTGTGTAGCAGCCTTGAGTCGGTTCATATCTAGACTCGGAGAAAAAGCAATACCCTTGTATCGGCTCTTGCGAAAATCAGATAAATTCGTATGGGACGAAGAGGCAGATGAAGCGTTTGAAGCACTAAAGAAGCAATTATCTGAAGCACCAGTACTAGCGGCGCCGGGTCCTAAAGAGCCTATGTTGCTATACGTGGCAGCTGGCCCCCGAGCCGTTAGCGCAGTGGTTGTCGTGGAACGCAAAGAGGACGGGAAAGGTTACCCGGTTCAGAGGCCGGTTTATTACGTCAGTGAAGTATTATCAGAAGCAAAGCAGCGCTATCCACATTGGCAAAAGTTGGTGTTCGGAGTCTTCATGGCCAGCAGGAAATTGAAGCCGTATTTCCAAGAACATCCTATAACGGTGGTCAGCTCAATACCAATGTCGGATATTATCAGAAACTCGGACGCGACGGGAAGAATAGCCAAGTGGGCAATAGAGATGGGAGATTATCACATAAACTACGAACCCAGGTCAGCAATCAAGTCCCAAGCTTTAATTGATTTCGTTAACGACTGGACACATACAGGTATGGCTACCACAGTTCCAAAATCCGAGTCATGGACCATGCACTTCGATGGGTCAAAGCAATATGAGGGATCAGGAGCTGGAGTAGTGCTGACATCGCCCAAGGGAGACAAACTGAGTTACGTACTGCAAATTCACTTTGATTGCTCAAACAACGTGGCCGAGTATGAGGCCCTGTTGCATGGTTTAAAGGTGGCCAAGGAAATGAACATTAAAAGAATACGATGCTTCGGAGATTCGGATCTTGTGGTACAACAGGTATCGGGAACTTGGGACAGAAAGGATGCAACTATGGCAGCATACCGCAGGGAAGTCGACAGGGTTGCCGGGTGCTTTTCCGGGTATGAGGTGGAGCACATAGACAGAAGAAAAAACGAGGCAGCAGACGCACTCGCCAGACTCGGCTCGCGTAGGGAGCCGGTTCCACCTAATGTGTTCTTGGATGAGTTGTGGCGACCATCAGTTAAAACCGAGTCTGAGGAAGAACTGGCAAATCAAGACCCGGATTTGGAGTACGTGGCCACAGTACACGCCATCCCCGAGTGGACAGAGCCATACCTGGCCTACTTATCGCGGGGCGAGTTACCAGAACAGGAGGTATTAGCAAGACAAATCCTGAGGCGAGCAAAGGGGTATTCTATCATCAACGGAGAATTATACAAGAGAAGCGCAACAGGAGTCTTCTTGCGCTGCGTAGCGCCAGAAGAAGGCCGACAGATTCTCAAGGAAATACACGAAGGCGACTGTGGGCATCATGCATCTACAAGGTCTCTGGTGGCTAAAGCTTATCGACACGGATTTTTCTGGCTTACGGCTCTATCGGATGCAGAACGTTTGGTAGCAAGATGTGACGGATGTCAAAGGTACGCTCGCCAAACACACGTACCGGCTATGGAATTACGGACCATCCCATTAACTTGGCCGTTCGCCGTTTGGGGTATGGACATGGTTGGTCCCTTCCATATGTCACCATGCAAGAAGACGCATCTTTTGGTGGCCATTGACAAGTTTACCAAGTGGGTTGAGGTTATGCCAGTTACTAATTGCGAAGCGGCTACAGCAGTCAAGTTCCTGAAAAGGATTATCTACCGGTTTGGGTATCCCCACAGCATAATCACCGACAACGGAACTAACATGTCTCTTGGCGAGATGGAGAAATTCTGTGGCAACAATGGAATCTGGCTTGATGTGGCATCAGTGGCTCATCCGCAGGCCAATGGACAAGTGGAGAGGGCAAACCAAGAATTGCTTCGCGGATTAAAACCACGATTGCGAGTCCCCTGTATCAGGGCAGCTGGTGCATGGGTCGAAGAACTTCCTTCTGTGGTTTGGGGTATCAACACTACACCTAACAGATCCACTCAGATGACACCCTTCTTCATGGTCTATGGGGCGGAAGCAGTGTTACCAAGTGATATTATTCACGATTCGCCCAGAGTATCAGCTTACGTCGAAGTGGAGAACGAAAAAACCCGGCAGGACGCCGTAGATATGTTAGAAGAACAAAGAGAACAAGCCCTGGAAAGATCAGCCATATATCAGCAAGATCTACGGAGGTATCATAGCCGGCGTGTGAAGACCCGGGTATTCCAGGAAGGAGACTTGGTTCTGCGTCTGGTACAGTCAAACGAAGGAAAACACAAATTATCACCACCATGGGAAGGACCATTTATCGTAAGCCGGAGCCTACATAACGGATCATATTATTTGATAGATGCAAGGGAAGAGTCGGCTACAGTCAATGACACCGCACACACCACTTCATCTATGCAAGAAAGAGATAGACCATGGAACGTGGCTCAGCTGCGTCCGTATTATACTTAGTAAAGACTATATTGGCAAGTGGAATTGCACGATGTAATAGGCAGCAGGTTTTCTGACGTACTCTTTTCCTATCCAGGGCACCTTTGGGGACTGGACGGGTTTTTAATGAGGCGGCTTGCTGACCTACATTTTTCATATCAAGTAAAGAGATGGTTATCAAGAAAAGAGATAGTTGTTATCAGTTTTTCATATCAAGTAAAGAGATGGTTATCAAGAAAAGAGATGGTTGTTATCAGGTTATGTATTCTCAGTACGATGCGTATATCTAGGTCTTGGGGGCTGATCGCTTAAATAGCACAGTTACAAACTCAAAGACCCGGCCACGATGCCTATGAGTTATAAGGGCCGATTACTCGCAAACGAGTACGGCTACAATCTTATAACCGGACAAAGAAGTCCAAATTTCTTGGCTACTCTTACTTAAGCTCGATGTGACTCGCATTAAAGTGGCATGATTTGTTCGCTTACGATGGCAGTTAGTCATGAAACCCGACGGGGATTGGCTGGCTACGTCTTCGTATTGATGTAACAACATGGTATCCACGCGAAAGCCGGCTTACAGTACAAGACAGTCAAAAGGGTCATCTAAACCACAAGTTATGCAGAGTATAAGGCTGAATAGCTGGAAACTCAATGACTATTAAGCATAACTTCAAATCCGATGTGAAACAACTCATGGATCTTTGTGAAAATAGCAATAAGTACTTTGTTGCCTTTTCAAGATCAAGTGTCCTAGGCTCGGCAATCCGGGCCCGGTAGCTTGAAGTCTTGAAAAGAACTGGCTTACTTGTATAAGTTGCAAAAATCCAAATATCCGAGTCTTGGGGGCTTGGGGACTTCGAAGCAAAATCCGCTTGTCAATACCCATGAGACTCGGAAATTGAGTTTTCACAAAAGGAGCAATAAATAAAACCAGATATCGAGAATAGATGAGCTTAAACTTACAAAGGTTGGAACAGGCATCGAGTATATCAAGGGCTTAGTGTGCATTACAAAATACTGGTGAAAAAATATCAAAGGTGCACAGGCGCACCACCTAAAAAAATGACTGTTTCAAAAAGTATGTCGACCGACTGACGCTTAAGAAGAGGCATCGGAAACCATATATCACTCGGCGCTCATCTTGGCCTTACCCTTGCCATCATTGGTGGCAGCAGCAACACCCGGATCGGCGGCGCCAGCTCCCGCAGGAGGCGGAACGACTGATGTTGAGGCAGCAGGAGCAGAGCCGGCTTCAGCTTGTTTCTTGGCAGCCTCCGCCCTTATCGCAGCAGCTTCCTCCTTCCACCGAGCCATCATGTCATATGGTTCGGGAAGATCTGACTTAATTGCCACACCAGCAGCATCATAAGCAGGGACAAGAGTATTGACGTCCAGTTCATCAGCGATCACGCTAGCCGGGTAACGGACCTCCTTCTGCACAGCCTGAAAATCCTCCCGCGAGAATTTTGAACCATCAAGCTTGAATTCGGGGAAGCCGCCCATGAGCTTTGCCAGATCGAGCTTGGGGAAGTAAGCCTTGGCGAGTGATAGCCCCCGGGTCATTCCAACCCGGCAGGACGAGCGCTTCCAGTGCCAAATCCACTCAGGAATCGTGGAAAAGGCGTCCAGCATCCTCTTCAGGTCAACATGTCCTCTACCTGGCCACCGTAACTCTTCCAAAATCCATCTGGTTCCGGCACACAGCTGCCGGATAACATTCTTCATGGTCTTCAGCTTGGCAATATCATCCTCATCCGGCATGGTTTCATCCGGGCCTGGAGTAAAATGAATATATCAGCTAAGCATTTTTTTGCTGTTGGTCAAAAGGATAAACTCGGAGAAGGAAGCATACCAAGCAAAGAACGATAGGTATCAGAAATTTCGACAGAAAGGCTTGTCAGGTCGTCTTCGGCTCGGTGAGCCCTTCTTCGGTACTTCTTCATTAATTGCCTATTCCTTCTGGCTTCAGTCTCGGCCGCTTCGCGTAAAGATATTTCTTTTTCAATGAGCTTGGTGGCGTTTGCAAGTTTCTCCTCATATTGAGTCACGAAAGACTGCATGAATGTTAAAAAGTGTTAGTCGGATAGAAGAGCACGGTTATCAGTCAATGGTATAATAAAGTCCCGAGCAAGTCATGAATGAACTCACTCGGAACTTGGGGACTGGACAAAGGTACAAGCAACATTAGTTCAACTTACCTCATGTTTGGTTATTAAGGCTCCCAGGATGTTTTCCTCGTTAGCTCGTAAGGTGCGCAGGGTTTCCAGCATCTGGGCAAACGTTAACTCATCGGAATGAGTCCGGGAAGAGCCGGCAGCTTGGTCATCAGGCAGGGGGGTTTTCCTTGCATTTGGAGTGGAGACCCGGACAGTCTGAGTGTCCGGGTTGGGAGGGCTCATCTTCGTATCTAGAATTTCTATCTCTTCGTCTACTGGTTCCGATAAGGAAGGAGATCCGACGGTTTGGGAAAGTGGATTGTTCAGAGGGCCTTGTTCCCGGTTAGTGGCTGCATCACCTCCGGTTGCGGCGTCTGCGTCGTCAGTCGGTTTTTCCACCTGAATGTTAGCCGTTTCTGTGTTTTCCGGGTCACTGACGGTGACCTGAGCGCTGAAAGAAAGATGAAAAAAGGCAGTTATTGATGATGACGGTGGCTCGGATGAAAGTTCGCTAGAGGCAAAAAGAAATAGTAAGGCAAAAACTTACCCGGCATTTACGGTGTAATCCGATGGGAGCTCGCCACTTGAAGTAGATGAGGTGTTCGCAGGAACCACTAATGGAACCCGGAATTGCCCGGCACGTGGGTGGTTAGGAGAAGGGTGGCGCTGAGGAGAGTTGGAAGAACGAGATGGAGGAGCACTGCCACGAGGGACTAAAGGGGTGGAGATGCCCGGGTTAAGGGGATCTTCACCCGGGGAGCTCCGAGTTACCCTGCGCTTGGCGGGGAAAGGTTCCTTCAAGCACGGCGAATTTGACAATTGATGGTTAAGTCTTCGCATGGCGTCAAAGGAGTAAGATTCGGAAGATAGTGAGGAAAAAGGAACCTTGGATACTGTCCCCCTGCTTTTCCTCTTGGCTCCGGCTGTTGCCTCTGGGTCAGACTCGGTTCTCTCCGGGTCATCCTCGTTGTTTCCACCTTCGTCCTCCAGCCCTGCGAGCCAGATGTGTATTCATTGGGAAAAAGACAGACGAAAGGAAAGTAATACAAGCAAAAGTATGTAGATCTTGGGTAAGTACCTTCACTGTCGTCAGTCGTCTCGTCCTCCTCTTCCGGGTCTCTGGAGGGGGGGAGTGGATCCACTCTCCAGAAGGGGTCATCAGCCTAAGGTAAAAAGATAAAGTTAATGTTTAGAAGCAGTATCGAGTTGAAATGTGGAGACAAGTTATGAGTGCCGGGTATTACCGTTGGAGCTGGATTTTCCCGAGTAAACGGAGGTAACCCGGAGATGCCCTTTATCACATCCAGCTTCTCTGCCAAGAGGCTCTTGATGGTCTTGATAGTGTCACCAGTCGCAAAGCTTTTGGAGGAATAGCGAAGTGCATCTGTAGTGTGACCCGAATACTCGCACATCAATTTGGTGCGGATGGAATTAGGTTGGATTCGGAAGTCGACCCATGTCTTTATCAAATTGAGCCCTAGGAGGCCTTGGGCCGAGAGAATGGCTATTTTGGCTAGTGCAGGAAGGATTGCTTCCCTGTCCGAGTCTGGTGCGAAGGCACTGAAAGACTCGGAGGGTTTGAGGGGGGTCTCTGAGTAACCCGGCAGCTTCTTCTCGCTGTCGGGGGAGGTATCGCGACAGTAAAAAAAGGATAACTGCCAATGTTTGGCACAGGATTGCAGGTTGAGGGTTGGCATTAAAGAATTCCTACGGCGTTGGATGGATACCCCGCCGCAAGTGAGAAGCGCCCCGTCGCCGCTTTCGCGGCACGGTTTGCATTGGAATAACTCAGTGAAAAGAGTCAGGTTTGGTGGCATGCACAAATACGATTCAGATAGAACTATGAAGTGGGTGATGTTCAACATAGAGTTAGGCCCTATGTCGAACACCCGGAGTCCGTAGTGATCTAAGACCTCCCTAAAGAAAGGGTGACCCGGAGGGCGAAATCCTCGGGTCACGTGCTCTACAAAGCAGATTACCTCGTCTTCTGCGGGAGTGGGATGAGTTTCGTTACCTGGCACCCTCCAGCGGATATCTTTCTGAGAGGGGAGGGTGCCTAACTCGGTTAGTTCGTCCAACTTGGCCTTAGTGGTTGTGGAGCGCCCCCAATTGGCGGATATGGCTTGGGTGGTCCTTGCTTGAGCCGGATGTTTTCCTTGTCGCTTGGGAGCCATGGGGTCAGCCTGCGAAACACAAAAAGAAAAGGATGTATGAAATAAGACCCGGGAAAGTTGAAATATCCGAGTATAAGGTATCAAGAGGGTACGAAGTTGAGAACTGTCCGGGTATTGAGCACACTTGTGGAAATTGTTGGTCACTTACGTAGGAAAAGGTATTTGGGGATGACGGATGGTTGCCCATATTTATACCGCAAATGAAATAGCTGGAAAAGAAGGGTTTTTCCGGGTGTTAATGCAGTAAGCGGAAAACAGCGGAGGAACGGATCTAGATGGAGAGGTTCGCGGATGGCTTTTAAGTAAAATTGGTGATCAGTGATGGTTGGAAGATCATTTGTGGCTATCAGGCAGGCAATTAAAGGGGTTGGCGAGCATTGAATCGATCTAATCTGGTGCAATCGGACAAGTAATTCGCGGGATGACCTAGATCTGACCTTGGATGGATTAAAATCTGCGGGGCTGAATTAATTGATTGCGAAGAGCTTACCGAGGAGATTGGGGCTTAATGTGATGGCGACGAGCGGTGCGGCTCGGATGGGAGGAATGGAGGTACAAAGGTGGCGCTTGACGGCGGCACGAGGCGATTCAAGGGCGGGCGCGGCCGCTGTTAATCTTGCGTCAGTAACAGGCGCGAGTTCCTCGCGATGGCGCTGCGAAGGTGTTAGGAGCAATGAGGGAGAGGAGAAGTTGTGGCGTGGTGATGGGCTTAGGGTTACCCTCTAAGCGCTATTTATAAGGCAAGGGAGAGCTTATCTTAACGGCTAGGAGCCGGGAATTGCGGAGTAATGGTTATCCACGAAGATTTCGCAAGATGTGCGTCAAGTGTTGGGCAGGGCATCGTGACAGAGGAAGGAAGGGGTTCGTCCGTAATGACAGGACTGGTTATCAAGCATGAGATCTTATCATTTCTTATTGTGATTTGGATTTAGGAATTTGGACCCAAGTATATGGAGGAAAGGTCCGGGTTATTGTATGGCCACCATGGAGTGAGGCCTAGCTGAATATCATGATATCTTAACTCAGTTTTCGTACGCCCCTATGATCGGTATCTTTGCAGGGAATAGCAAGCGCTTCAAGGGGATCCGTGAAGCCCAAGCTATTCTGGGGACTACTGATGGGGGGATACTAACCCGGTATGCCAGGCTCCAGGAAGTAACCCGGCCCAAAGGATGGTGTGCAGGATCCGATTAATGATAAAGATGTTTGTGGAGGCCCAAGTTCGTGGGCCTAGTGATCCGGATTAGGGATGTTGTAAAGGAAAGTTAGAGTTAGCACGCCGTGTCTGGGTAGGACCCGGGTGTGCCTTGTAGAAAAAGCTAGGGGGTACGGGTGTTATATAAACCGACCCCCGGGTATAGTTTGGGACAGAGATTTGAGAACCTTAGCAATATCGAGTGGTATCAAGTATCCAGTGTAAACCCTAATCGAGTTATTGTATCGAGAATAGAGATCCGGCGACTTCGATTGCCGGCTGTCATATCAAGTTGTATCATGTCTTCCTTTGAGCTAAACCCTCTCCCGAACGCCTGTGTCGACTTGCCCCAAGATCAGTTACCCCTGGTAACATCTGCCGTGATTATCCCACGACACCGGGTCCGCTATCTACTCGTCAGCAGTCTCGTCATACTCCACGTAGTAGCCACCATGTAGATCCTCGGAAACGTAGGTCTGCGGAAACCACAGCCCCAAAGGGGTCAGTACATAAACGTACTGGCAAGCAAGACTCACAGTTCACCAAAGTGTAACCCGTCAACACCAAGCACTGATGCTTTGGGTTCAACGGAAGAAAGGAGATATAAAAGATGCTGCAACTGGCTGCTCTAACCAACTACAGAGCATACTACAACTGCCGGCTACCAGAAAGGAGATAAGATCGCGTATCGTAACCAACCTATCAACTAACTCCAAACAAACCCATCCTGGATCTCGCCCCTTATCCAAAGAAGCATTCCGAGGATAACTCCACAGTTGGATTAATGATGGTTCAGATTATTGTGTCAATAAGCCTATTACTAGTCCAGTTGTTAATCATTGGGTGTAAGGTTGTTAATCATTAGGTTTAAGTGTCATGAGTACTTGTTAGCCAGTACTTTCACCAAGTAGTCCATAACCGCGGAAAACACGGCTTCTCGAGAAGATTTATCCCTGCAGGGGTGCACCAATTTGGCCGTACACGTAAGAATATCCCGCCAGACGGGAATCAAACCCACCAAGCGAGGTACTCAACACAACTCAACTCTTCTTCGCATCAAGCCCAAAGCACCTTGGGCGCACGGCTAATCGAGCCCCGAAGAAAGGGGACCCTCATAGCACTCTAAGAACGTGTCCCCCTATATGCCGACTACAAAAGTTCCACCCTGGCCTGGGCTCGCAAAAACATGCATGCGGCAAATGGAAAACACGAACTAAATGAGGCGATTTGGACGAGATGCGAATCGAATCAAATTGAGGGGGGCGCCCATACTCGCTTCCCACATGCGGTTAGTGCTCTCATCATGGATCAGTAGACAAGACCCTTTTCCTATTAGGGTCGACACTAGCAGGCATCAAAACCACGCAGGGCCTCCTGCCGGTGCCTTATCATCAAATTATTATTAACAATAACATTAGCATGATTCATTGTTTAACATCGAGCCCCCAGAACATAATGAAATGGTAACAGAAGGTAACGGGTAACAGACTCGAGCAAAACAACCCTAAGCATGCTAGTAAGACACTGGCTCAAACAATGGGGTGGTAGGAGTGGGGATGAGGCAATATCAGGGTTAAGGGATTCATGTGATAGGTTCGTAACAGAAACAACTATAACTAAGGCTAGCAGAATAGACAACGGAAAGTATCGGTAACCAATGTTGAAAGGAACACAGTGGTTCATGTGAGTGAATACTTGCCTGCAAACCCAGTAGCCTGGTACTGAGCTAACTCCTTAGAAGGGGTGTCGTAAGTATCGTCGGTCTCAACGTCGTCGTTTATCCGAGAAGAAGCAAACAAACAACGCAAGGAGACAAACAATCAATAACATGGCATAGTGCACAAACATGGGATGATGCATGACCAGTTAATTGATGCATCAGAAATAAACTAGTTGACATGGTAACACAATTTAAATGGACCCATATGCAATTTGAGTTGCACATGAAAAGCCCATGAATTATGGGTGAATTAATTGTTTTACAACTAATCATCATATGAAAGTGGATTAGCATGATGCATGGATGAGGAAAATAGAAAAATAACAACAATAGAACCAATTGGAAATAAGGTTTACCAAGTTTAGAAATTCATTTATTAAGTTAGGAAATTTTGGTTACTTAAAGGTGTCACACAAGCATTTGTTGTTTTCACCAATTTTAATTGTTCAAAACAGATAACAAAATTCATATTTGGAAAGAACACACAATTTTAGGTGGAATACATGTTTCACTTGTTGAAAAAGGATTTCAAATAAATTATTTATGAATTAAACAAGTTTAAGCAAGAATTAAATGAATTTAATTCAAACATGAACTTATTTGAATTTTTATTTGTGCAAAACATTAAGTGAGATTCATATTTGAAAATCTTATACTTTTGTGGTTTGAAAACATATTTTATATGTCCCAAAAGAATTTGTTTTGATCAAGTTATGAATTTAACAATATTAAATGATTTAAACAAGGTTTAAATCATTTAACCAATTTTAATTATTCAAAACATGAAAAAAAAATTATATTTGGAAAGAGGGTTTAATTTTGCATGGAAAACATATTTCATTTGTTGAAATTGGATTTAAAATGAGCAAGTTATTATTTTGGCAATTTTAAAGGAAATAAATAAGAAACAGTTGTTTTCAGCAATTTAAGTTATTCAAAACAGCAAACAAAATTTTTATTTGGAAAGTACATGAAAAGTTGATTGGAAAACATATTTAGTTTGTGGAATTTGGAATTTTTATGCCCAAGTTATGATTTTTGCAAGTTTAAGTGAATTTAACAAGTTTTCAAATATTGCACCAATTTAAAATATTCAAAACAGTGAACAAATTTTATATTTGGATAGAACATTCAATTTGGGACAGAAAACATATTAAAAATGTTGAATTTGGAGTTGGGATGAATTACTTATGCATTTTACAAGATTTGGTGCAAATCTGCCATTTTTATCACCTCTAGGGACTTAGGAAAAATTAAATAGGGGCCTAAAAAGAATGTACAGGGACTTATTGGTGATAAGCAATTTGTTTTGGCTTTGAAAAATAAAAGATAAAAAGTTTGGGTTTAATCCCGGGGGGTGGGATTCGAACCCACCCCCTCACTGTGAGCACATGGGTGTGTTGCCAGTAGGGTAGAGCTGAGAGTTGTGACAGAGGGGGGGAGTGCGGGGTGGATAAGGTGTGGTGCGCTGTTTTCTGAATTTTTGCACGTTAACTGAACCCGTACGGGCAGGCGGGGAATCGGCCGGCGGCAGCGATGGCTGTTGCGCCTCGACGGTGTGGGCGCCGTGCGCGGTGGCCGGGTGAGCTGCGGGAGGAGGAGGGAGGCGAGAGGAGGCGGAGGTGAGGACGTGGCTCACGTCGAGGGGTCGAAGAAGAGGAGGTCGGGGCGGACAGAGGTGCAGCGGCAGAGGTTGGCCGGCGACAGGCATGGACGGCGGTGGAGCTCCGACGCCTCCCCGGCCTGGCCGAGGGCACGGAGGCGCGGAGGACATTCCCCCGGTTCCATTCCCGGGCACGGATAGCGCCGGCGGGGGCTAGGGCGATGGCGGCGAGCCCGCAAAACGACGGCCACCGCAGCTCTCCCTCAAGTTCAGAAGTTTCAGAAGATGGCAGGGGTTTTTGGAGAGGAGATCGAGGGGGAGAGGAAGGATGGCGGCGATGGGAGAAGGAGGGGCTCTAGGGTTAGCGAGAGGAGGTGGTCTAGGTTTTATGGCGGCCTTCGAGCTCGTACGGCAAGAAATCGGGTGGAGGCGGGATGATCCTGTGGTGGTGGAGGTGATCGTACAGAGGGGATGACGTCAAGGAGGAAGACGACTGAAACGGTATCGGGCCAGAAGGAAAGAAATGGGCTTGAGTGGTGCTGGGAAGAAAATAAAAAGGCTGTGGGCTGGGAAGAGGGAAAGAGGGGGAGAGTGGGCTGGCTGCCTCTCCCCTGTGCTTTGTTTTTAGTATTTTTTTCTTTCTTTATTATTTTTTTTTGCAGATTAGAATTAGGAAGAAAATGGAGGGTTTTAAGTTAGTGAAATTTTAGGAAAATTTTGGGGAAGTTATTTAGGTCATCAACAAACAAATTCCAAGTTCTGATTTACAAATAATTTGAAATAACTTGCTGTTTGCCAAAAATGGTTTAAATTTGAATTACTTTGAGCATTGATTTAATCATCTAAAACAAGAATTTATTTATTTTGGGGACCCTATTGTTTAATTAGAAACAATTGATTAGGATTGTTGTGTAAATTTTATAATTTCAAATTGGGCACTGCTTGTGGTTTGGTTTGAATTTTTTGAATGCAATTTGGAATTAAGTGTTTGATTAAAAGCCTTCATTTTAATAGTTGATCATTATGGAAAATAATTGGAAACAAATGAGCACAAATGTTTTGGTTATTTCATAATTTCAAAAGTGGGTACTGTTTGCAGTTGAATTTGAAATAACATTTGGATTAAGTGTGTATTAATTAAATTATTAAAAGCCATAATTTTAATGGTGTGAACCTTATGGTTTACTTGGAAACAAAAGATTGATTTGTTTTGCAATTTTCATAACTTTCAACAGGGCTGTTGTTTTGGAAATTAATTGAATTTGAAAAGGGTTTGATATTAAATGAATTTTTGATAGAAACAAAACAACAGTTTTGGAATCACACTTTAATGGAAACAATTGATTGTTTTATTTTGAATAATCTTTTGGAAATTGTAACATCACAAGGATGAAACAAAAGGTTTGAAATTTTGGTTTGAAATTCAAATAGAAAACAAAGGAAAAACAAAGGAAAACAGCTGGAAAACAAATGAAAACAGAGGAAAACAAATGGAAAAAAAACAAAACAAATGCAATCAACATGATGCCATGTTGCAAAACATAAAATAACAGAGAGCAAACATTCTAATGGCTATTTTTCATACTTGGGATGTTACAAAACGCCCCCCCTTGAAGGAATCGCGCCCCGAGATTCCTACTGAGAAAATAAAAGGTCCGGATACTTCTTGCGAAGATCCTCTTGAGATGTGACACGTGAAACACATCGTGCACCTTGGATAGTTTTTCTGGAAGTTCAAGATGATAGGCATTCCTGGCAACTCTTCTGGAAAGACGTCAGGGAATTTGGAAACCACCGGAACATTTTTGAGTAAAGGTAGAGGTTTTGTATTGAAGGTGTATAGCTGGATAGAACTTGATTCATTTGGAGAACAGATTATCTGGAATGTGGTGATTCAGGAATGCTTCCTCGAAACAACCCCAGGTGATAGGAATGCCAGCTCTCATAGCCTGGAATCAACAACAACAACAACAACAACAACAACAACAACAACCTTTCTGGCCAGATAGACTTGATATTTGGGAAGTTTTGCTTAGACGCCGGTAGAAGAACTGAACTGGAAAACAACAACAAGATTTCAACGGACTAAAAGGATGTTGAGAAGAACAGGATATCAACATCGGGGAAAACGAGAACAAAACTCCTGAGGTACTATGGAAAACCCATCCGGGCTTCTAAAGGATCAATATCTACTGCTTAAGGAATAGAGGATCTGCTTCCAGGGCTTACACGCCTCCGTTCTCAATCGTGAGTAGGCAACATGATAAATCATGTCACAACCACCTCCATTCCTATGGTCTAGTAGATATAACCATCCTAGAGAACCCAGAATTCGTGAAATCCTAAATTGAAAGTTTAGATGAGAATGGAAAACAACGTTGCACTTCCTTACCAGAAAAGGGAGGGTGGGTGGGGAAAGAAGAAAAAGAACAGAATTCCTACTCTCACGTTCCATTTTTCCTATATAGCTACAAAATAGTTTCTAGACTCAAATGCGACCAGTAAAAAGGGATCCTACAGGCAGACAGGCTCTGATACCATTTGTCGCACCCGGACTTCTAGGGGATACTCGCAGTTCCGTTGAACAGCAGATGATTGGATTACGGGGCCTACCTGCACCCGCATCTCTTACGAGTAGGCCAACACACGTATGTGTGACAACCAAACTCTATTGTTCATCGTCTACGTAAACCATCCCATAGAAATCAGGATACTTCCATTGACGTACTTCAAAACATACACACATGGTACGTCAACGGCATTTGAACAAGTGATATCACAACAGATCTCTACGACACAAAAGATGGAAATAAGTTGCAAATAGCTCTCATTAGAGCAGAGATAGAAAATACAATCATCCAGAGGACACATGTCCCAACAATTCATCATTACATCACAGCGGAAGCATTCAAAAGGTCTGAATACAGACAAGATCCAAATAGGCCTAAGAGGCCGGAAACGAAAAGACGGAGCCCATCCACGAAGTCTCGGATCCTGCCCGGGTCCGCTATCTACTCGTCAGCAGTCTCGTCATACTCCACGTAGTAGCCACCATGTAGATCCTGGGAAACGTAGGTCTGCGGAAACCACAGCCCCAAAGGGGTCAGTACATAAACGTACTGGCAAGCAAGACTCACAGTTCACCAAAGTGTAACCCGTCAACACCAAGCACTGATGCTTTGGGTTCAACGGAAGAAAGGGGATATAAAAGATGCTGCAACTGGCTGCTCTAACCAACTACAGAGCATACTACAACTGCCGGCTACCAGAAAGGAGATAAGATCGCGTATCGTAACCAACCTATCAACTAACTCCAAACAAACCCATCCTGGATCTCGCCCCTTATCCAAAGAAGCAATCCGAGGATAACTCCACAGTTGGATTAATGATGGTTCAGATTATTGTGTCAGTAAGCCTATTACTAGTCCAGTTGTTAATCATTGGGTGTAAGGTTGTTAATAATTAGGTTTAAGTTGTCCTGAGTACTTGTTAGCCAGTACTTTCACCAAGTAGTCCATAACCGCGGAAAACACGGCTTCTCGAGAAGATTTATCCCTGCAGGGGTGCACCAATTTGGCCGTACACGTAAGAATATCCCGCCAGACGGGAATCAAACCCACCAAGCGAGGTACTCAACACAACTCAACTCTTCTTCGCATCAAGCCCAAAGCACCTTGGGCGCACGGCTAATCGAGCCCCGAAGAAAGGGGACCCTCATAGCACTCTAAGAACGTGTCCCCCTATATGCCGACTACAAAAGTTCCACCCTGGCCTGGGCTCGCAAAAACATGCATGCGGCAAATGGAAAACACGAACTAAATGAGGCGATTTGGACGAGATGCGAATCGAATCAAATTGAGGGGGGCGCCCATACTCGCTTCCCACATGCGGTTAGTGCGCTCATCATGGATCAGTAGACAAGACCCTTTTCCTATTAGGGTCGACACTAGCAGGCATCAAAACCACGCAGGGCCTCCTGCCGGTGCCTTATCATCAAATTATTATTAACAATAACATTAGCATGATTCATTGTTTAACATCGAGCCCCCAGAACATAATGAAATGGTAACAGAAGGTAACGGGTAACAGACTCGAGCAAAACAACCCTAAGCATGCTAGTAAGACACTGGCTC
Organism: Alopecurus myosuroides; assembly: GCA_028641055.1. Lineage (NCBI taxonomy): Eukaryota > Viridiplantae > Streptophyta > Magnoliopsida > Poales > Poaceae > Alopecurus > Alopecurus myosuroides. The sequence continues at coordinate 431,708,072 of CM054057.1, forward strand.
AAACAATGGGGTGGTAGGAGTGGGGATGAGGCAATATCAGGGTTAAGGGATTCATGTGATAGGTTCGTAACAGAAACAACTATTACTAAGGCTAGCAGAATAGACAACGGAAAGTATCGGTAACCAATGTTGAAAGGAACACAGTGGTTCATGTGAGTGAATACTTGCCTGCAAACCCAGTAGCCTGGTACTGAGCTAACTCCTTAGAAGGGGTGTCGTAAGTATCATCGGTCTCAACGTCGTCGTTTATCCGAGAAGAAGCAAACAAACAACGCAAGGAGACAAATAATCAATAACATGGCATAGTGCACAAACATGGGATGATGCATGACCAGTTAATTGATGCATCAGAAATAAACTAGTTGACATGGTAACACAATTTAAATGGACCCATATGCAATTTGAGTTGCACATGAAAAGCCCATGAATTATGGGTGCATTAATTGTTTTACAACTAATCATCATATGAAAGTGGATTAGCATGATGCATGGATGAGGAAAACAGAAAAATAACAACAATAGAACCAATTGGAAATAAGGTTTACCAAGTTTAGAAATTCATTTATTAAGTTAGGAAATTTTTGGTTACTTAAAGGTGTCACACAAGCATTTGTTGTTTTCACCAATTTTAATTGTTCAAAACACATAAGAAAATTCATATTTTGAAAGAACACACAATTTTAGGTGGAATACATGTTTCACTTGTTGAAAAAGGATTTCAAATAAATTATTTATGAATTAAACAAGTTTAAGCAAGAATTAAATGAATTTAATTCAAACATGAACTTATTTGAATTTTTATTTGTGCAAAACATTAAGTGAGATTCATATTTGAAAAGCTTATACTTTTGTGGTTTGAAAACATATTTTATATGTCCCAAAAGAATTTGTTTTGATCAAGTTATGAATTTAACAATATTAAATGATTTAAACAAGGTTTAAATCATTTAACCAATTTTAATTATTCAAAACATGAAACAAATTTTATATTTGGAAAGAGGGTTTAATTTTGCATGGAAAACATATTTCATTTGTTGAAATTGGATTTAAAGTGAGCAAGTTATTATTTTGGCAATTTTAAAGGAAATAAATAAGAAACAGTTGTTTTCAGCAATTTAAGTTATTCAAAACAGCAAACAAAATTTTTATTTGGAAAGTACATGAAAAGTTGATTGGAAAACATATTTATTTTGTGGAATTTGGAATTTTTATGCCCAAGTTATGATTTTTGCAAGTTTAAGTGAATTTAACAAGTTTTCAAATAGTGCACCAATTTAAAATATTCAAAACAGTGAACAAATTTTATATTTGGATAGAACATTCAATTTGGGACAGAAAACATATTAAAAATGTTGAATTTGGAGTTGGGATGAATTACTTATGCATTTTACAAGATTTGGTGCAAATCTGCCATTTTTATCACCTCTAGGGACTTAGGAAAAATTAAACAGGGGCCTAAAAAGAATGTACAGGGACTTATTGGTGATAAGCAATTTGTTTTGGCTTTGAAAAATAAAAGATAAAAAGTTTGGGTTTAATCCCGGGGGGTGGGATTCGAACCCACCCCCTCACTGTGAGCACAAGGGTGTGTTGCCAGTAGGGTAGAGCTGAGAGTTGTGACAGAGGGGGGAGTGCGGGGTGGATAAGGTGTGGTGCGTTGTTTTCTGAATTTTTGCACGTTAACTGAACCCGTACGGGCAGGCGGGGAATCGGCCGGCGGCAGCGATGGCTGCTGCGCCTCGACGGTGTGGGCGCCGTGCGCGGTGGCCGGGTGAGCTGCGGGAGGAGGAGGGAGACGAGAGGAGGCGGAGGTGAGGACGTGGCTCACGTCGAGGGGTCGAAGAAGAGGAGGTCGGGGCGGACAGAGGTGCAGCGGCAGAGGTTGGACGGCGACAGGCATGGACGGCGGCGGAGCTCCGACGCCTCCCGGGCCTGGCCGAGGGCACGGAGGCGCGGAGGACATTCCCCCGGTTCCATTCCCGGGCACGGATGGCGCCGGCGGGGGCTAGGGCGACGGCGGCGAGCCCGCAAAACAACGGCCACCGCAGCTCTCCCTCAAGTTCAGAAGTTTCAGAAGATGGCAGGGGTTTTTGGAGAGGAGATCGAGGGGGAGAGGAAGGATGGCGGCGATGGGAGAAGGAGGTGCTCTAGGGTTAGCGAGAGGAGGTGGTCTAGGTTTTATGGCGGCCTTCGAGCTCGTACGGCAAGAAATCGGGTGGAGGAGGGATGATCATGTGGTGGTGGAGGTGATCGTACAGAGGGGATGACGTCAAGGAGGAAGACGACTGAAACGGTATCGGGCCAGAAGGAAAGAAATGGGCTTGAGTGGTGCTGGGAAGAAAATAAAAAGGCTGTGGGCTGGGAAGAGGGAAAGAGGGGGAGAGTGGGCTGGCTGCCTCTCCCCTGTGCTCTGTTTTTAGTATTTTTTTTTTTTTTTGCAGATTAGAATTAGGAAGAAAATGGAGGGTTTTAAGTTAGTGAAATTTTAGGAAAATTTTGGGGAAGTTATTTAGGTCATCAACAAACAAATTCCAAGTTCTGATTTACAAATAATTTGAAATAACTTGTTGTTTGCCAAAAATGGTTTAAATTTGAATAACTTTGAGCATTGATTTAATCATCTAAAACAAGAATTTATTTATTTTGGGGACCCTATTGTTTAATTAGAAACAATTGATTAGGATTGTTGTGTAAATTTTATAATTTCAAATTGGGCACTCCTTGTGGTTTGGTTTGAATTTTTTGAATGCAATTTGGAATTAAGTGTTTGATTAAAAGCCTTCATTTTAATAGTTGATCATTATGGAAAATAATTGGAAACAAATGAGCACAAATGTTTTGGTTATTTCATAATTTCAAAAGTGGGTACTGTTTGCAGTTGAATTTGAAATAACATTTGGATTAAGTGTGTATTAATTAAATTATTAAAAGCCATAATTTTAATGGTGTGAACCTTATGGTTTACTTGGAAACAAAAGATTGATTTGTTTTGCAATTTTCATAACTTTCAACAGGGTTGTTGTTTTGGAAATTAATTGAATTTGAAAAGGGTTTGATATTAAATGAATTTTTGATAGAAACAAAACAACAGTTTTCGAATCACACTTTAATGGAAACAATTGATTGTTTTATTTTGAATAATCTTTTGGAAATTGTAACATCACAAGGATGAAACAAAAGGTTTGAAATTTTGGTTTGAAATTCAAATAGAAAACAAAGGAAAAACAAAGGAAAACAGCTGGAAAACAAATGAAAACAGAGGAAAACAAATGGAAAACAAACAAAACAAATGCAATCAACATGATGCCATGATGCAAAACATAAAATAACAGAGAGCAAACATTCTAATGGCTATTTTTCATACTTGGGATGTTACATAGAGCTAAAGTTGAAGCAATTGAGAAAATGCCCTGTCCCAGGGATGTCAAAGGTATTCATAGTATTCTTGGTCATGTTGGTTTCTATAGGAGGTTTATTCAAGATTTCTCTAAAATATCAAACCCACTTACTAATCTTCTCCAAAAAGATGTACCTTTTGTTTTCGATGATGATTGTGATGTTGTGTGTTGGGATACCCCAAGAGGAGGGTGTGATGAGCCCAGCGGTAGGAAATTCCCCTTAGTTAAGAACAAAGGTTATCAACCCAGTAGGAGAAAGAGGACCTTCGAAAGGTTGATGCCACTGACGGTGGTGATGGCTCACGGGTGTCAGCAACAACGTGGAACCTGCACACAACACAACCAAAATATTTGTCCCAACGGTACAGTGACGTTGTGAATCTCACCGGTCTTGCTGAAAACAAAGATTAGACGTATAGTGTGGAAAATAGTGTATGCTTGCAGTAAGTAAAGAAAGCAGGAAATTGTGGTGGTTTGTTTTAACAGTATAGGAAAATGGACCGGGGTTCATAGGTTCACTAGTGGTGTCTGTCCATAAAAGATAGCATGCTAGGTGAACAAATTACAGCTGGGCAATTGACAAATAAAGGTTGCACCGTAGTGCACATTCATGACATGATGACTACTATGATATTTAGTGTGGGCCTTATAACAATATAGATAGACCGTAATCCAACTGCATCTATGACAAATAATCCACCCTCAGGTTATCATCCGAACCCCTTTAGGTATTAAGTTGCAAGCAACAGATAACTGCATTAAACAAAGTGTGTAATGTAAGCAATGATTATGCACGTGGGCAGTCTCACCATTGTTTTCTCCCTAATGGAAACATCACATCCTCCCCCTTCACGTTTCTATCACTCGAGCAAGGCGAAGAGGAGGCTTGAACCCACTATCAAGCATAAATACTCCCTCTTGGAGTCACTAGCAACTACTTGGCCAGAGCAACCACTAGCAACGGAAAGCATGAAATATCACAAATAACATATGCAATAAAGACTATAATCAACTTGGAATAAGTTCAATATTCATCGGATCCCAGCAAACACAGCACATAGAGTTACATAAGATCAATCGCGATCATGTTAGGCAGCTCACGAGATCTAAACATGGAGGCATATGAGGAGAAGACAACCATCTAGCTACTGCTATGGACCCGTAGTCCAAGGATGAACTACTCACGCATCACTTCGGAGGCAGGCATTGTGATGGAGAGTCCTCCGGTGATGATTTCCTCTTCGGCAGGGTGCCGAAGACAGCTTCAGAACCCCCCTGATCTAGGGTTGACGGTGACGGTGGATGCGGAACATTTAGGGGATATTTGATCAAGTGTGTAGGGTTTTCCATCCGGGGGGGTTAAATAGGCGAAAGGGAAGAGGCGGTGGAGCTCTGGGGGACTCCACACCACTCCCTGGCGCGGCCAAGGGGGGCGCCACTCCATGACGTGGGCCCCCTGATGCCCCTTCGTCTCCTCTTCGGTCTTGTGGATGCTTCAGGGGAAAATAGGTACTTCGGGCTTCGTGGGGTCCGATTCCGAGAATATTTCCAGAACAACTTTTCTGAAACCAAAAATAGCAGAAAACGGGGAACTGGCACTTGGCATCTTGTTAATAGGTTAGTCCCGGAAAACGTGTAAAAATGACATAAGGAAGGGAGAAAACATATATCAATTGGCATAATATCATCATTGAGCATCAGAAATTATAGATACGTTGGAGATGTATCAAGCATCCCCAAGCTTAGTTCCTAGTCGTCCTCGAGTAGGTAAACGATAAAAAAATAATTTCTGAGGTGACATGCTACTAACATAATCTTGATCATAAAAATGTAAAGGCGTATGCAAGTTGAGATAATAGAACTTGAAACACAAACATGATAAATAGAACTTTAATAATAAAGCAAAGAAATAACTTTTCATCATGACGAGTACCTCAAATAAAGGATCATGAGAAAGAATGCAAACAAAGATAAACGTCTGTTTCACATATAGAGAAAGCATGGCAACGTGATATTTCGCTAGTCCTTAAGAGTGGGGCAAAACATAAATGCCAGGACACATTCAAAGTTCATGAGGAAGACTAGAGCAAATAATTTACGAACAAATGATATCACATCATGAAGTAATTATTGATGTTCATGGGACAATGCATGTAGAACTAAGAATGGCAAAAATTCTCTCTCAACTGTGCATAAAGTTAGAAGATGGAGACTCAACATAAAAGTAAAAGAAAGGCCCTTCTCGGAGGGAAGCAGGGATCACTCATGTGCTAGAGCTTTTATTTTATTAAATAGAGGTATTAAAAGTTTGGCACTCCTCCCATCCATCTTTCACAAACCATGGCTAACTGAATCCTCGTTGCCTGCCAACAATCACATACCGTGGAGGAGTGTCTATATTTTGGGAGATGTTTGTGAAAGTCAACGAATGGTAAACAGAAAATACAGTACGTCACAAGCCTACTGGATTCACAAGAGAGGCTCCCATGTGAAGGACACATCTGGGTAGAAGGTCATCCATCTTTCTCTTTTGTTTACACAATTATGATTTGACTGATAAATCATGGGCAAAAACACTGAAGAGATTTTCTGTGTATTCATTTGGGGCTGGGAACCCCGCTGCCAGCTCTTCTATCATTTGGATAAGTGGATGAAGCCACTATTCCAGGGTGTGAAAATCCAATCAACAAGTGAGATAAAGATTCTCTATTGACGTCCTCATGAGCAAAAACAGGAACATAAAGCAGGAGTAATTTTGAAGGTTTTAAAGGTAACACATGAGCAATTTACTTGGAGTGGCAGTTAAATACCACATGTAGTTAGGTATGGTGGACACAATGGGAAAAACTTTGGTTTAAGGGAGTTGGATGCACGAGTAGAGCTCATACTCAGTACAGGTGGAGGCTAGCAAAAGACCGGGAGCGACAAATCAAGAGAGCATAAGAGCCATAATCATGCATAGCGACATAAGGATCATTAATTAAAGCATAAGCAGTATCATAGTTCAAAAACTAAGTGTTCATGGAGGCTATTCATGACTGGTTCATAGTCATAAACATGGTGTGAGCCTGCGCCAAGTCAAGTAAATAAAACATTCGAAAGAGAATACCAAAGATTTATGCTTCCTTATGACAAGAACAGCTCATGAATCTTTCAATGACATATTAAACACTTTCAGATATTTGAGGCTATTAATTCTACTCAACATCACAAGGCTTTAGAACTAAAATAACATTTAGCATGGCATGAAAAAGTTCTAGCAACAGTCTATACAAGCTTCTACTGGCACTAGTATAAATTCTACTTTAAACAAAAGTTTCTTTCTCCCAACAAGCACCATACAAGATATGTTTTAACCAAAACTCTCTAAATGCTACAACAAGCAAACATGAGAGTACTCACATAATACTACTAAAACTAACAGCTCTAATAAGAGATGCATGCAAAATAATAGCAAAATAAATGCAGCAGCGAGACAGAGATTAAGAATACAAAGTATTCCCATGAAAAAGCGGAGTGTGTCACTCTCCAATAAAAGAATGCTGGGGTCCAACCAAGTTTATTGGAAAAGTAAAAACAAACTGAAAACAAATATAAAATACGCTCCAAGTAAAGCACATAAGATGTGACCGAATAAAAATATAGTTTCACTAGAATTGACCTGATAATTTGTTGATGAAGAAGGGGACGCCTTGAGCATCCCCAAGCTTAGACGCTTGAGTCTTCTTGGAATTTGCTGGGATGTACCACCGGGGCATCCCCAAGCTTAGGCTTTTCACTCTTCTTGATCACGTCATATCATCCTCTTCTCTTGACCCTTGAAAACTTCATTCACACCAAACTTCTCTCAGTCTTCATTAGCAACGTTAGTGCAATCGAAATAATAAATTCACATGGTTCAGTTTCAACACATGTCTAACACTCAAAAACACATTAGCTACTGTTAGAACTTCTTCTAAAACTCTTTTTCTCAAAATAACACCAAAAGAAAGCGATTAAGAAGCAAATGCAATTATTGGCAGAAATCTGTCAAAACAGGACAGGAGGTAAAGATGATTTTTTTTTTGAAAATCTTCTGTTGATCAAATCAAAAAGTGGTCAACTAAGAAAAGTTGCGTATATACCCCCAGGATTACACACAAGAAAACCCAGGTCATTTTGAATTTTCTATGATTTTATACGGAATAATCAGTGGATAGCAGAAATATGTTTCCTGCGTAGAAATCCGAAATATAGCCTCAACTTTCCACTAGAGGCTTTACTTGGCTCAACAAAAACTCAAAAGAATAGATACAGAGGGGTTTCTAAGGAAATAGACAACACCCAGGTGCAAAGAACACCAAAGAAAACAAAATAAAACAGGTTGAAAACAGCAAAATAAAACGGGTTGTCTCCCGGTAGCGCTTTTCTTTAACGCCTTTCAGCTAGGCATAAAAAGGAAATTCAAGTATTTTCAGGTGAAGAAGCATCAACATAATAACTTGCTCTAATAATAGAGTCAAAAGTTAGCTTCATCCTCTTTCTAGGAAAGTGTTCCATTCCTTTCTTGAGTGGGAATTGATATTTAATACTCCCCTCTTTCATATTAATAACAGCACCAACAGTTCTAAGAAAAGGTCTTCCCAAAACAATAGGACAAGAAGCATTGCATTCGATGTTCGTAACAACAAAATCAACAGGGACAAGGTTATTGTTAACCATAATAAGAATATCATCAATTCTACCAAGAGGTTTCTTCTTAGCATTATCGGCAAGATGAACATCCAAATAACAGTGTTCCAACGGTGGTAGATCAAGCATATCATAAAGCTTTTGAGGCATAACAGAGATACTAGCACCAAGATCACACAAATCATTGCAATCAAAATAATTTACTTTTATCTTAATGATAGGATCCCAACCATCATCTAATTTCCTAGGGATAGATTCTCAAGTTTCAGCTTTTCTTCCCTAACTTTCATGAGAGCATTGGTAATATGTTTAGTAAAGGCCATATTCATGGTACTAGCATTGGGACTTCTAGAAAGATTTTGTAGGAACATAATAACTTCAGAGATATTGCAATAATAAAAATCAATATTATTATCATCAAAAGTAATGGGACCATTCTCTCCCACATCTCTAAAAATTTCAGCACTTTTATCAGAAGCAATTTCAGCAGTTTGAGGCGATTTAGCACATTTCACATAAGGGGTGGAGTCTTTGTTAACACCAACTACTTCACCATTGATAGTAGAAGGTTTACTATCACTTGGAGCTTCAGTTTTACTAGTGGTTGTGACAGTGCAAACTCTAGCAATATTATTCTTTCTAGCCAATTCATCTTCTCTTTCCCACCTAGCACGTAATTTAGCCATCAACCTAACATTATCATAAATTCGAACTTGAATGGCATTGGTTGCAGCAAAAGGATTATCTTCAATGGTTTCAGTTTTAGCAGCCATTTTATTGATCAAAGAAAATTGTGCCTCTGACAGGGCCGAAATACTAATCTCAGCACTTGAAATTTTACCTTGCAAACCAGAGATTTCTCTATTCAAATTTCCAATTTGTTGGCGAATAGTTCTCAACATAGTAGATTGTTCTTCCATAGTTTTAGTAAACAACTTATTTTGTTCATATTGCATTTGCATAAAGTTCTTAGTTTCTTTTTCAACTTCTACAATCCTTTCCTCACTAGGCATTCCAGATCTACCATAAGAATAACCACTACCACTATTAGGAGGATAGGGCTTATAATTGTTTCCACCAAAATTATTTCTATAAGCATTGTTGTTAAAATTATTATTTGTAATAAAGTTCACATAAACATGCTCTTCTTGAGCAACCAAAGAGTCTAAAGGAACATTATTTGGATCAACTTGAGCTTTACCATTAACAAGCATAGACATAATAGCATCAAGCCTTTCACTCAAAGAGGAGGATTCCTCAACAGAATTCACCTTCTTACCTTGTGGAGCTCTCTTAGTGTGCCACTCTGAATAATTTATCATCATATCATCAAGAAGCTTTGTTGCATTGCCCAAAGTGATGGACATAAAGGTACCTCCAGCAGCTGAATCTAATAGGTTCCTTGAGGAGAAATTCAGTCATGCATAAAAGGTTTGTATAATCATCCAAGTAGTCAGTCCATGAGTGGGACAATTCTTCACCATATTTTCATTCTTTCCCAAGCTTTAGCAACATTTTAATTATCAAATTGTTTAAAATTCATTATGTCACTTCTCAGGGATATAATCTTAGCAGGAGGATAATATTTTCCAATGAAAGCATCTTTACACTTAGTCCATGAATCAATACTATTTCTAGGCAAAGATAGCAACCATTCTTTAGCTCTTACTCTCAAAGAGAAAGGAAATAATTTCAGTTTAATAATATCTCCATCCACATCTTTATATTTTTGCATCTCACATAGTTCAACAAAATTATTAAGGTGAGCAGCAGCATCATTAGTACTAACACCAGAAAATTTCTCTTTCACAACAAGATTTAATAAAGCAGGTTTAATTTCATAGAAAGCAGCACTAGGAGCAGGTGGAGCAATAGGTGTGCAAATAAAATCATTGTTGTTTGTACTAGTGAAGTCACACAACTTAGTATTCTCAGAGGAACTCATTTTAGCAGAATAAAAGCAAGCAAATAAATAACATCTATGAAGTAAACTATTTTTTTTTGTTTTTTGATAAAGAGAAGCAAAACAAGACAAAAATAAAAAGAAGACAATAAGCAAAATAAAGAGGTTGAGAGTGAGATACTCCCCTTACCAGAAGACTTCTTCCTCCCCGGCAACGGCGCCAGAAATTTCCTTGATGTTGTGTGTTGGGATACCCCAAGAGGAGGGTGTGATGAGCACATCGGTAGGAAATTCCCCTTTGTTAAGAACCAATGTTATCAATCCAGTAGGAGAAAGAGGACCTTTTGAAGGTAGATGCCACTGACGGTGGTGATGGCTCACCGGTGTCAGCAACAACGTGGAACCTGCACACAACACAACCAAAATACTTTGTCCTAACGGTACAGTGAGGTTGTCAATCTCACCGGTCTTTCTGAAAACAAAGATTAGACGTATAGTGTGGAAAATAATGTATGCTTGCAGTAACTAAAGAAAGCAGGAAATTGTGGTGGTTTGTTTTAACAGTATAGGAAAATGGACCGGGGTTCATAGGTTCACTAGTGGTGTCTCTCCATAAAAGATAGCATGCTGGGTGAATAAATTACAGCTGGGCAATTGACAAATAAAGGTTGCACCGTAGTGCACATTCATGACATGATGACTACTATGATATTTAGTGCGGACATTACAACAATATACATAGACCATAATCGAACTGCATCTATGACTAATAATCCAACCTCAGGTTATCATCCGAACCCCTTTAGATATTAAGTTGCAAGCAACAGATAACCGCATTAAACAAAGTGTTTAATTTAACCAATGATTATGCACGCGGACACTCTCACCGTTGTTTTCTCCCTAATGGCAACAACACATCCTCCCCCTTCACGTTTCTGTCACTCGAGCAAGGCGAAGAGGAGGCATGAACCCAATATCAAGCATAAATACTCCCTCTTGGAGTCACTAGCAACTACTTGGCCAGAGCAACCACTAGCAACGGAAAGCATGCAAGATCACAAATAACATATGCAATAAAGACTATAATCAACTTGGCATAAGTTCAATATTCATCGGATCCCAGCAAACACAGCACATAGAGTTACATAAGATCAATCTCGATCATGTTAGGAAGCTCACGAGATCTAAACATGGAGGCATATGAGGAGAAGACAACCATCTAGCTACTGCTATGGACCCGTACTCCAAGGATGAACTACTCACGCATCACTCCGAAGGCAGGCATGGTGATGGAGAGGCTTCTGGTGATGATTTCCTCTCCGGCAGGGTGCCAGAGACAGCTTTAGAACCCCCCTGATCTAGGGTTGACGGTGACAGCGGCTGCGGAACTTTTCGGGGATATTTGATCAGGTGTTTAGGCGAAAGGGCAGAGGCGGTGGAGCTCTGGGGGCCCCACACCACCCCCTGGTGCAAAGCCAAAGCTTGGGGATGCCCCCGTGGTTCCTCCCAGAAACCTCTAAGAAGACTCAAGCGTCTAAGCTTGGGTATGCCCAAGGCATCCCCTTCTTCATCAACAATTTATCATGTCACTTCTAGTGAAACTATAATTTTATTCGGTCACATCATATGAATTTTACTTCAAGCGTATGTTTGTTTTCTTTTGTTTTACTTGCTGCAATAATATTGTTGGAACATAGAATTCTTTGTGTGGGAGAGAGACATGCTCCACTTTCTCATATGAATACTCGTTATGCTCGTATTCTTAGTTTTTCTTCTAGCTGCTGCAAAATTCCTTTTTAGCTCCTGTTTTTAATGCATCTCTTATTTAGAGATGTTAGTTTTAGTAGAGTTATGTGAGTACTCTCTTGTTTCATTTCTATATCTCCTGGAGAGTTTTTTTAGTATTAATTGTTTGGTGTTGGAAGGCAGTAGTACAGTTTTCGTGCTTATAACGGTGCAAATAGAAAGCTTGTATAGACTGTGGCTAGACTTTTTCATGTCATGCTAGATGTTATTTTAATTATATGCTTAGTAGATTTTATTGTAGCATGTCTTGTCTCAAATATCTGAGAGTGTTTAATGTGCGATTGAAAGAATCGTGAGTTGTTTTGGTCATATTGAAGCATGAATTTGTGGTGTTCTCCTTCGAATGCTTTATTTGGTTGACTTGGCACATGCCTACACCATGTTTATGGCTACAAACCAGTCACTAATAGCCTCTATGATCATTTATTTTTTGAGTTGTAATACCCTTTATGCTTTGATTAATAATGTTCTTGTCTCTATGCATGATTATGGCATTATTGCTCTCTTGATTTGTCGCTCCCAGTCTTTTGCTAGCCTTCACATGTACTGAGTATGAGATCTACTCGTGCATCCAACTCCCAAAAACCAAAGTTTGCCAAATGTGTCCACCATACCTACCTACATGTGGTATTTAACCGCCACTCCAAGTAAATTTCTCATGTGCTACCTTTAAAACGTTCAAAATTATTCCTGTTTTGTGCCCCTGTTTTAGCTCATGAGGACGTAAATAGAGAATCTCTATCTCACTTGATGATTGGACTTTACACACCTGGACTAGTGGATTCATCTGCTTATCCAAATGATAGAAGAGCTGTCGTGGGGTGCCCAGCCCCAAAATTGGTTACTATTAAATTCTCTTCACTATTTTTGCTCCTGATTAATCAGTCAAAGCATAATTGTGTAAACAAAAGAGAAAGAGGGATGACCTTCTGACCCTAGTCGCGTCCTTTAATGGGAGCCGCTCTTGTGAAGTCTAGTTGTCTTGTGACGTACTGTAATTTCTGTTTACCATTCGTTGACATAAGGATACACATCTCTAAAAAAGTGTTTTCAATACCTATGTTTAATAAAATAAAAGGCTCTAGCACATGAGTTAATCCATGCTTCCCTCTGCGAAGGGCCTTTCTTTTACTTTTATGTTGAGTCTCCATCTTCTAACTTTATGCAAAGTTGAGAGAGCATAGTTGTCATTCTGAGTTTGATGTGCATTTGTCCCAGAAACATTATTAATTGATTCATGTTGTGTTATTATTTGCTCTCAAATTATATGTTCTAGTCATCCACTTGAATTTTGAAGGTGTTCTGGTATTTATATTTTTTTCCCACTCTTAAGGACAAGCGAAATATCACTTTGCTATGTTTTCTCTATGCTCGAAACAAACGTATAACTTTCAAGTGCATTATTATTCATGATCTTTTATTAGTGTTAATTTTCATGATGCAAGGTGATTGCTAAGTTTCATTGTTAAAATTATATCTATCATGCATGTGTTTTAGTACTATGATCTCAGCTATACTTATGCTTTTACAATTTAGATGATCAAGTTTATGTTGGTATCATGTCACCTCAGAAATTATTTGTTTTTATCGTTTACCTACTCGAGGACGAGTAGGAACTAAGCTTGGGGATGTTGATACACCATAAACGTATCCATAATTTCTGATGTTTCATGTTGTTTTCGTGCCATATTTTACATGTTTCCTTTACACTTTATTCCATTTTTATCGATTTCCTGGGACTAACCTACTGACAAGATGCCACAGAGCCACTTCCCGTTTTCTGCAGTTTTAAGTTTCAGAAAAGTTCTTCTGGAAATATTCTCGTAATTGGAAGATTCAAAGCCCGGAAGTCTTAGAAAGTTGTCGCGCACACAGAGTCCAGAGAACACCCGGAGGGGAGCCACAGGGGGCCCACACCATGGATGGGCGCGCCCCCTGGCCACTCCCAGGGGTGGTGTGCCCCCTGCTCGCCCACCGACGTTGCCCTCTCGCCTGTATATTTTCCCCGGAGGTTAACCCTAAATACAGAAGCATTTTCCACGAAAAACATCCCCAACCGCCGTCATTGTCTACCCTAGGTCGGGAGGGTTCCAGAGCTCTCCCCGGCACCTTGTCGGGAGGGGGAATCATCACCGGAGGGCTCTACACCACCATGCCCGCCTCTGGAATGATGAGTGAGTAGTTCATCTTTGGACTACGGGTCCATAGCAGTAGCTAGATGATTGTTATCTCCTCTTTATGTCTCATGTTTAGATCTTGTGAGCTTCCCTACATGATCAAGATCATCTTATTGTAATGCTACATGTTGTGTTTGCTGGGATCCGATGAATATTGAATGCCATGTCTCGTGATTATCAATCTATCATGTTCTTTTCATGTGTATGTTATTTATGAAATTGCATGCTCTCCGTTGTTAGTAGATGCTCTGGCCAAGTAGATGCTAGTAACTCCAAGAGGGAGTATTTATGCTCGATAATGGGTTCATGCCTCCCTTTCCTCACGCTCGAGTGACAGAAACAGATTCGGGTGGGGATGTGTTGCTTCCACTAGGGAGAAAACAACAATGCTTTGTCTAAGGATGATGTTATTATTTACATTACACACTTTGCTTACTGCGATTATCTGTTGCTTTCAACTTAATACCCAAGGTTTGCTCGGATGACATTCCGAGGGTAGATTATTAGTCATAGATGTAGTTGGATGACGGTCTATGTATCTTGTTGTAATGCCCGCATGAATATTATAGTAATCATCATGTTATGCGTATGCACTACGGTGTAGCCTTTATGTCTGTCAATTTCCTAGCTGTAATTTTTTTACCACACATGCTATCTATCTGTCTTGGGAGAGACACCTCTAGTGAACTATGGAACACGGTCCATTTTCCTCATACTGTTAATACAATCACTGCCATCAATGCTTTCATACTGTTACTATTGTGCTACTAATGTTTTCCTACTTCCATCATTGTTATCTTTCGTCTACTGCAAACAAATATTATTTTTCCACACGGTACGTTTAGCCTCTTTGGTTTCAACAAAACCGGTGAGATTGACAATCTCACTGCTTTGTTGGAGAAAAGTTCTTTGATTGTGTTGTGTAGGTTCCACGTTGCTTCTGAACCGGTAGTGCGTCCTGCCACCTCAGCTACATCAACCTTTGGAAGTGGTTTCTTTCTCCTACTGGTCGGTTCAACCTTGGTTTCTTTCTGAGGGAAAACTTGTTGTTGTACTCTTCATACCTTCCTCTTGGGGTCTCACAACGAGTGCAAGATCTGCACCATCAAAGGGGTATAATAAAAAGTATGTATTAGTCTAAGTAGGGCAGTGCATTATCATAGGTTCACCCACACAACACCTATCAAAACAATAAACATTAATAAGCTGTAGGAAGCGAAAGCGCGTGACGAAATTCCCATGTGTCCTCGCGAACGTTTGGTCATCATAAGTAAACCAACCGTCTTATCCTTTTGTCTAGAAAGGATTGGGCCACTTGGTGCAATTATTATTACTGTCTTTTATTTACTCGCACTTCATTTATCTGCTATATCAAAAGGCCCATAAAACATGTTTGCTAGTATTAAAGCGAATCCTTCATCCAACATGCTTGTCAACACGTTCTGCTCCTCGTTGGGTTCGACACTCTTATTTATCGAAATTACTATGATACACCCCCTATACTTGTGGGTCATCAGGCAACTAATCTAGAAGACAAAAAAATAATGAGTTTTTTTCTCAAAATTGAGGGCTAGGAAAATGAGCCATTTTACAAAGGCTTGTAGGCTAAATGTCCATAGGATAGGGGAGGGGGTAGTGGCCCCCTCTCCCTGACGTACACAAAGCTCTGGTAGTGCATATTAGGTATATATCATATATATGTAGGGACTCCCGGTAAATTTCTTTCTAGGTCCGCCTATGACTTAGCATCCGAAGTTTCAGCGTAGAAATGAAGGGCTGGCCCGTGGTAGCCTCTGAGAGACAGGCGCAAATTTCAGGATAAAGAGTCAGAATAATTAGCTCTTCAACCACAATGGACATTGCATAAATGATCATGATGGTTGACCAATGAGTATCTCCAAGCGAGATCTCAAACTTGGGGAATACTAGGTTCTTGTCAAAGTTGCCATACAAGAAACTGGCCCTCACGAGGTATCTCTTTTGCTTCTTTGCATGGATGGTATAACAATACTTTCCTTTGTTCGCGGTTAAGAAACGGAAAGTCCAATACTGCTTTTGTAGCTGCTCATTTTTGTAGGTATCATTTCTTGAAATTTACACATATTAGAAGTGGCAAGAGCTTGGGCCTATCCCCTGGATGGCAACTAAGCTAGAAGACAAAAAAAATAGTGAGTTTTTTTTGTCAAAATTGAGTGGTAGGAAAATGAGCCATTTTACAAAGGCTTGTAGGCCAAATATCCATAGGATAGGGGGAAGGGGCAGTGGCCCCCCTCTCCCCTACGTACACAAAGATCTAGTAGTGCTTATCAAGTATATATCATATATATATATAGGGACACCTGGTAAATTTCTTTCTAGGTCCGCCTATTACTTAGCATCCGAAGTTCCAGCGTAGAAATGAAGGGCTAGCCCGTGGTAGCTTTGGGGAGACAGACACGAATTTTAGGAGAAGGAGTCAGAATAATTTCCTCTCCAATCACAACGGATATTGCGTCAATGATCAGGATTGTTGACCAATGCGTATCTCCAAGCGAGATCTCAAACTTGGGGAAGACTAGGCTCTTGTGGAAGTTGCCATACAAGAAACTGTCCCTCACGAGGTATCTCATTCGCTCCTTTGCATGGATGGTATAACAATGCTTTCCTTTGTCCGCGGGAAAATTACGGTGAGACCAATACTGCTTTTGTAGCTGCTCATTTTTGAGAGGTAGCATTTCTTGAAATTTACATCTATTAGCAGTGGTAGAGGCTTGGGAAATCCCCTGGATGGCAATTAAGCTAGAAGACAAAAAAAATAGTGAGTTTTTTTGTCAAAATTGAGGGGTAGAAAAATGAGCCATTTTACAAAGGCTTGTAGGCTAAATATCCATTGGATAGGGGGAGGGGGCAGTGGCCCCCTCTCCTCAACGTACACAAAGCTCTGGTAGTTCTTATCAAGTATATATCATATATATGTAGGGACACATGGTAAATTTCTTTCTAGGTCCTCCCATGACTTAGCATCCGAAGTTCCAGCGCAGAAATGAAGGGTTGGCCCGTGGTAGCTTCTGAGAGACAGACGCGAAGTTCAGGAGAAGGAGTCAGAATAATTGCCTCTTCAACCACAATGGATATTGCAACAATGATCATGATGGTTGACAAATGAGTATCTCCAAGCGAGATCTCAAACTTGGGGAGGATTAGGCTCTTGTTGAAGCTGCCATACATGAAACTGGCCCTCACAAGGTATCTCATTCGCTCCTTTGCATGGATGGTATAACAATACTTTCCTTTGTCCGCGAGAAAGTAATAGAGAGTCCAATATTGTTTTTGTAGTTGCTCATTTTTTACATGTAAAATCGACGTGTGGCCACCGGAGATAAACTTTGAGTCAGAAATCCATTTGGTCCCAATTCTAACAGTGTGCCTCGAGTCTCCCCGCCACAGTCTAGGCTACAAAAACCTGCATCATGGAAAGGACAAAAAAATCTTAGTATTCTCTAAGTAGGTTTGCAGTTATCCACATTGTATCTTGCAAATCAAGATCTGTTGCAAAATATGTAGAAAATTTTGAGCAAGGACAAATAGTTCGAATTTTGGCTAAACAGTGACTATGTATTGTTAGCTGACTACATATTATCTTGTTATAAACACCATACATTGAAGGTTCAGTAGTTTGAGGGTGAACTAAAGCACACAAAAAACCAACTGACTCTAGGACTGGTTTACATGAACTTCCAATGGATATCAAGGCATACTCCAAGATAAATTGAATTTAACCTTTTGAGCTAGTAACAACATTGGCTTTTCCTTTCATTACCTTCATACATACCTGCTCCATCCGTCCCCAAAAATAAGTATACTTCTAGGTTCGTCCTAAGTCAACCTTTGTTAAGTTTGCATAAGTGCACAAAAAAAATAGCAGTATTTACAACACCAAATTAATATCGGTATATGCATCTTGGAATGTAGTTATAATAAACTAATTTAGTGTCATACGTATTGATAGAATTTTGTATAAAGTCAGTCAGACTTATTTAAATTTGACTTGGCATAAAACTAAAATTACACTTATTGGGGACAGAAGGAGTATGAAGTTCTCTAACTTTCAAATTGTAAATACTACGACTCGTTTGTATATTTTTCTATAAAAAGGCAGAAATACTTGAAATCCTAGTTGATTTTTCTTTATAATCTATATATTGGTTTCCAAGCAAGATTGATGTGGACATGTGAACAGTATCTATTGGAGCACTCTCATTACTAAAGTTCATTTATCATAGAATACGTCTTTGCTGAATGTTAATCTAGCTACCATCAAAACTAATTTAACTGTCATCTGGTCTAGACTCACAATATGAAGTTGTGCTTACTTTGTTGTTTTAGCCATACTTTTTTTCCACCGGAATTGTACGCTGTAGCTACAAAGCAACGCCATACTAAATGATCAAAACAACAAATCTTTCTGTGAGTTGCCTATCAGTTCCAACATCTTATCTTGATTGGTTCCAGTATGCAATGTGTCTCACTATATCCACATTAATCGTGAATGCTTAGGTCTTTCTTACATTACCACTAAAGTTTATAGCTTCTACATGAATACTACTCCATATATGCCTTTTGTATCCCACAGACCTAATGCTCTACCATTTGGGGAAACAATTGTCATTTATGCAGAGGTTGTTGCTGGGATGAGTGGACATGGAACTCGTATTGGGACCGAGAATTGGATGGTTCATAGCACGTGGGAAAATACTTGTTGTTTCTTACATAATATATTAGTATATTTTATTACCTTCGTTTTGTGTTCGCCGACATGTATCACATTTTTCTATTGTATTTTGAAATTTTGAATAGAAGTGCTATGTGTCCGACGGTTTCCATCCAACGTTTGTATGATGGAAACCGAATGCCCTTCGATGGGTTCACAGGTGTCGTATAGAAATCAAACACCAAGTATCGGACGCAAAGCAAGTTGGAATTTTGAATTCAGATCTACTTAGTAGACAATCTTAATCATGTTAAGAAACTGATTGGATCGTGCTAAGGTACCTCATTGTTTGTGCCCAAAATTCTGCACTTACGATAACATGATACACGATGTTAACTACTCCCTCTGTTTCACAATATAAAGATGTTTTAGACCTTTTCTTTTTTACATCCACAATTTTATGATTTTCGTAGTATAAAATACAGCTTAACTTTGTCCAAAGGGAGAACACATCTATATATACCCGCAGGAAAATTAATAAAAAATAGAGTCCAAAAATATTATTTTGGAATTTTGTTCTCATGGAGCCGCTTTCTCCTGGTCGGTCTACCGTTATTGGTCAAAGATCCACTGGCAGAGCACGGCTCCGTTAGAAAAATACCTCTCGGTGAGCATAGGGCGACCATAGTGCTGCAAACTGACGCTGTGAATCTCAAACTATGTTAGGTTCGGGCTGGATTCATAAGGTAGATTGAGTGATTCCTTCCGAGGAATTGCTTCGGAAGGAAGAGGAATGTTGGTGAGATCTATTTGGTTACGAGCAAACGGCCACCGCCGTGATCCAAGCCAAGTTCGACAGAAGAAGACTTAGCTACTTATCTACCTCGACACCCACTCGGGGCCAGCGTAGCGTGACGACGGCTTACTCAGCCTCTTGGGCCGTATCGACCCCTCTGGCCCATCATGTGGCCCGTCTTCCTGGAGCCTATCGCTCTTGTATGAGGGAGACCACGTCCTCGTGACACTCCCATGTTCTTGGAACCATCTTGCCCCCCAGCTGGATCCCTTGGAAATCGCTGTCGAAGTTCGTCCAGGTCCTCCCAGGTTGCCAGGGATTCTGGCTGCGCCGGCCATTGGATCAATCCTTACGGAATGGAGTCTGCCCCCCTCTGACGGAAACGTCGCTGCAACACACAAACAGGGATATGCCAACTGGTCTTCAGGAGTAGGAGGCGGTCAGGTACCTGTCGTTCGACGCCTTTAGCCAACTTGAGTTGCGAAACATGCATCACAAGATGTATTCTACTGTCAGCAGGTAACTGAAGACGATATACTGCCGCACCAATTCGCTCAAGCACACGGAAGGGACCATAGTACTTAAACATGAGTTTATGGTGAGCTCTCGGTGCCACTGAAGATTGCACATAAGGTTGAAGCTTCATGAATACTGCATCCCCCACCTGGAACACACATGATCCGTCCACTTCTTATCTGCTTGTGTCTTCATACGAGCACGAACTCGCTCCAGATGTTGCTGAAGTAAGCTGAGCATCAAGGAACGGTTATGTAGCCAGCTCTCCAACTCAGTCACTGTGCAAGCATCCTCTGAGATATACCAAAGTGTCGCGGTTCATGACCATACAGGACATGAAAGGGTGATTTTCCATCCAGCGCCGAGTGCATACTCGTATTGTACCAATACTCCGATAGTGAGAGCCATTGAGCCCATTTAGCAGGACAAGCATGTGTGAAGCAGCGAAGGTACGCCTCCAGGCACTGATTCACCCGTTCTATCTGGCCGTCTGTTTGAGGGTGGTAAGGCGAGCTCATTTTCAAAGCAGTCCCACTGATTCTTGTCATTTCCTTCCAAAACTTGCTAGTGAACACTCGATCACGGTCAAACACTATGGACTCTGGCATACATGCAACTTGTGCACATGATCCATGAAAGCATCATCCACAGATGAAGCTGTAAAAGGATGACTAACATCGATGAAATGTGCGTAAAGCGACAGTTTGTCAACCACCACCATGATACAACTGGACATCCCAGAACGCGGCAGGCCCTCGATGAAATCCATAGTCACCGTTTGCCAAAACTGAGTAGGCACAGGTAGAGGAGCTAATAGGCCAGGGTACCTTACTCGCTCAGGCTTCACTTTTTGACAGGTCAGACACTCCTGCACATATTGAAACACCTGCTTCTTCATACCCTTCCAGTAAAACATGTTTTTTATTCTGGTCAATGTCACAGGGACGCACAAATGCCCAGCCACTGGACTGGAATGAAATGCCTCGATGATTTTCCGTGTGAACTTTCCCTCTGCTAGTAGCCACAACTTATGTTTGTAATGGATAATTCCATCCTTCAGTGAGTAGCGCTCCTCCGTTGATGACTGAATCGCTAATCTCATCAGAAGGTCTTTTGCCTCTTGGTTCTTGTGGTACAACTCACCAATTTCAGTCATCCAAGTTGGCTGCAGATGGGACACTGCTAGCACTGAGCCTTCCCTCTGTGGCCTCTGTGACAAAGCATCTGTCACCCTGTTTTCCGTCCCCTTTTTGTACTTGATACTGAATTGAAGCCCCAACAACTTAGTGAACACCTTCTGTTGCCACGGTGTGTGCAGTCTTTGATCTGACGGATGAGCTAGACTGCAATGATTAGTCCTGATCACGAATTCTGCGTGTTGGAGGTAAGGGCTCCATTGTTCCACTGCCAGGAGAATGGCCATGTACTCCTTCTCATAGGTGGACAGACCCTGAGTGTGTGGTCCCAATCCCTTGCTAAGAAACGCAATGGGATGGCCTTTTTGTTGTAACACTGCTCCTACACCCTTATCACTGGCATCAGTTTCCACTTCGAATGGTACAGCAAAGTTGGGTAAGGCCAACACAGGAGCTGAAGTTAGTGCTTTCTTCAATGTATCAAAAGCTTAATGAGTTTCACTGTCCACACAAAAGGAATATTTTTCTTGAGCAGGTGTGTCAAGGGTTGACTAATCACTCTATAATGCCTCACGAATTTCCTATAGTGCCCAGCCAAACCCAAGAATCCCCTCAGTTCCTTTGGGTTTGCTGGAATGGGCCAATTCTGCACATTTGTCACTTTGCAAGGGTCAGTTGCCACTCCTTGCTCATTAACCACATATCCCAGATACGATGCTACGTTGGGTGAAAGCACACTGGACCCTTTTACCTTACGGTGATTATTTTTCAACAGCTCAAGCATATGATTCAGATGTTGCAAATGCTCCTCATACGACTTGTTGTAGACTAAAATGTCATCGAAAAAGACAATAGCATACTTCCTCAGGACAAGAGCTAGTGTTTCGTTCATCACTGCTTGGAATGTGGCAGGCGCACCGGTTAATCCAAACGCCATTACGTTGAATTGGTAGTGACCATTGTGTGTGTGTGGAAAGCCGTCTTGTGCTCCTCCCCTGGAGCTAACCTGATCTGGTGATAACCTGCATGCAAATCCAGCTTCGAGAACCATGCTACGCCAGAAAGTTCGTCCAATAACTCGTCGATGACTGGTAACGGGTATTTGACTTTGAGTGTTAGCAGGTTCAAATAGAGATAATCCACACATAACCTCCATGTAAAATCTTTCTTCCTGACCATAATAATAGGAGATGCAAACGCACCGTCACTAATAGAAATTTCCCCTGAGTCCAGCATCTCTTGGATCTGCTTCTCAATTTCTGATTTCAGCTCGAGAGAATGTATGTATGGACGAATTTGCACTGGTCTGACACCATCTATCAAAGGAGTTTTATGGTCACAACTGCAGCGAGGAGGTAGGCATGTAGGTGCCTCAAACACCTCTCCATACTTATCTAGCAATTTCTGAATTTCCTCTGGTACAGCCTCTGTATCACTTGGATGCACAAGGTTCAGTTCCACAACCGTACACAAGAACTCCTGAGGCAATTCCCCTTGCAAGAACACCGCCCTTCCCTTGTGTGCAAACGACAACCACTTCTGCTCCCAATTCACCTGCATGGTGCCTATGGATGCTAGCCAATCCATCCCAATGATACCATCATAATGTTTGAGTGGTAAGAATTTGAAATCTGAGAAAAAGTCTTGTCTGTCTGCTACCCAGGCACAATGAGGAATCATATGAGTACAAGTCAGTTGACCTCCTCTGGCTACTCGTACCCGTTGCTTCCAGGGGTAATAACTGTGCATCAGGGAAGCTACCCAATAACCTGTCACTGAGGAACGAATGGGAGCTCCCTGAGTCCACCAAGAATACCACCTCCAATCCAGCCACCTGATAGTGCGAACGAATAGCCCCCTTGTCAGTAGTTGCTGATTGAGTTTCTGCAGGTAACACCATGAGATCTTCATAGCTTTCTTCTAACTCATCTTCCCCAACTGCAAAGAAATCCATCAGTTCCTGCACCACATGTAGTTGTACTGTGGGACTGCATTTGCGGTCCTTCCCCCATTTTTCTCCACACGTAAAGCATAATCCCTTGGCTCTTCTGTAGGCTTTCAGAGTTGCAAGCATGTATGAGTCAGTGGAGTTCTTCGGCAGTTGTCCACTTCGGTGCTCTTCGAAAGACTTGAGAGAATAACTCTTGCTCAACCTGGAAGATGAAGAAGATCCCGGCCTACCGTAAGCTCCAACATTCAGTTCTGTGTCTCCTTCTCCTACTTCGTCCTGCAAAGCAGCAATAGTATACGCAGTATCCAGGTTTTTTGGCATTTGAATGGCAACAACAACACGAACTTCTGGCTTAAGACCATCTATGAACCTAGTTGTGTAATGCAGCGTATTAGGATTAGGTTCATACGCCGCTAGCTGATCCATAATGGCAGAAAAAGCTGTAATATAATCCACTACGGTGCCTGTTTGCCTAAGCCTATAGAGCTTACGCACTAGCGACTGATGCTGATTTTTTCCAAACCTAAGCACTACAGCAGCACAGAATTCTTCCCAAGTGGCCCTAACAAACTGATGCTGAACTGACGATAGCCACACAACTGCATCTCCCTTAAACTGTAAAGCAGCTACTGCAATCCACAAATCTGGATCCGTGTCAAAGAGGGCGAAATAATCCTCACTACACACTTGACAGAACTTTGGATTATCCCCATGGAATTCTGGAAAATCCATGGCAGGTGGTTTGCCGTGATTCATGGATGATCTCCTCCTCTCTCTCTCTGAATTAAGCTACTGAACGACGAGGCCGGAGTCGAATTGGGGTTCAAATTCGCTTCGATACCTCGAGCCGGAGGCGGGACATAGGGTTGCGAACCACTATTACCCAACCCCCATGTAGTCGTGGTAGCGCGGTGCCCGCCTGGGCCGGTCTCCGCGGCTCCCCTCGACGTCCTGGTGGGCGGCGTCGAGTCGATGGAGTGGGAGGCGAGACCCAACTCAGTGCGGAGATCCGTCTCCACTGCATCCGTGTAGGACTGCATGTTGCAGACCACCGCCCCCGTCACCTTGTCCACCGCCTTCTCGACGGCGTTCGTCACCATCGCCGCCAAGGATCGCTCGATGGTTGACGCGATGAGTTGCTCGATGTCGGCCTTGAGAGTTCCGAGCGCCTTGTCGCTCGCGGCTGTGACGGTCTCATAGATCACCTTTCCCTCCGGCGTGAGATTCTCCATCAGCTCTTGTCGGCGCCGCTCCGCCGCTGCCCTCAATCGCGTGTCGTGGAGATGTGGATTCTCCAGATTGGAATCGTGGGTAGGATCGAAAGGCTCTGAATACCAATTGTTAAGTTCGGGTTGGATTCATAAGGTAGATCAAGTGATTCCTTCCGAGGAATCGCTCCGGGAGGAAGAGGAATGTTGGTGAGATCTATTCGGTTACAAGCAAACGGCCACCGCCGTGATCCAAGCCAAGTTCGACAGAAGAAGACTCAGCTACTTATCTACCTCGACACCCACTCGGGGCCAGCGTAGCGTGACGACGGCTTAGTCAGCCTCTTGGGCCGTATCGACCCCTCTGGCCCATCATGTGGCCCGTCTTCCTGGAGCCTGTCGCTCTTGTACGAGGGATACCCCGTCCTCGTGACAAACTAGCCCTTCAAAACTCAGACTTGAATTATTGATTGGAAATATATAGTCTCTCTGTCTAACCAGCCGGCTGCCCGTCCGCCACTCCCTGACGAAATGTACTTTCCCGGTGTATAATAGAGGTACGAGCTGAGTCTGCAGTTTTTGGCCGTGAGACTTGGGACCGTGTCCGATGCTTGCGATCGACTTGGCCTCACCTTTGCGGACAGACGCACCACGGTGACGCTCTCGGACGAGTAAACTGTAGAGAAAATAGGAATAGCTGCTCTTTTCACCAAAAAGTAAAGCAGTGTACTGTCAATTTTGAATTTTACCAAAAAAAGGAAGAAGAATAGCTGCTCTTTTCGAAACCAGTGTACTGCCAATTTTGAATTGCTTGGTACGCGCGAATAGTTTATCAAGTGTTAAGAAGGTTTGCGTAATGCAGCGCACTCGTATTGATCAGTGGGGTTGTGTTTATATATACACACTACATTGAGCCAGCCAGAGTACAACGGCACAGCGATCCAGCTAAACCCACTATCCAGGCAGTCCGCGGGTGATGGGGTGAAAATTAACAAAAATAACCTCGAAATTAATGTTCATCACACAATAAACCTATATGTAATTTATTTTAAAAAATAACTCTTTTGTGTGGCGCCCGCACCGGGGAGCCACGTTATGCAGTGTGGCACCCCGTGTGAGGTGCCACACTATCGGCCAGCGTGGCAGCGTGAGACCCGCGCTTGTAAGTGTGGCGCCGGTCTTTGGGGGTGTCACGCTTGAATTTTTTTCTATCCGAATGGGGTGATTTCACTCGCGACGTCGAAACGGTTAAGTCACAGAGTGTGACACCCTGAACAACGGAGTTGCACTTAAGAGTGTGGCATCCTAGTTTAGGGTGTCACAGTGTGTGGCACCCTGGGCAATGAAGCCACACTTTAGAGTGTGGCACCCTAGTCTAGGGTGTCACACTTAAAAATTTCAGATGAATAAATTAAATCAACATTCAAAACATATCTTGCTTGGTTTTGAATGCATACTTTCCACAAACCCGTGTGTTCGTACGCTCTCCGGCTTTTGAGGAACATATATTTAACATGGAGAACAATTCTGGAGATGAGGCTATGTTTCTTCGATACAACAATGTCGTCAAAGAGGACAACGAAACCGAATTCGCTTCTATCATGAACTTCATGCTAATTATTTACAACTTCCTTTCGTGTCATCACAATTAGAGCATGAACATTGACATGTTTGTTTTGATAGCGCAATGAGATATCCCGTCAGGACGATGAAGCCGATAAAGCAGCCGACTACCCTCGTGACAAGTAGGGTGACAATGCCCTTCGAGAGTATGTCAAGTCTAGATGTTTGATCTTCTCGGAGTGCATATTTATTTTTTTAGTTTTACTAAGATTATTTTTGTTAATGTCACAGCGTAGCGCCAGTTGGTTACGAACAATGGCTCTTTTTATTGGTTGTCGTAATGTTGATGATGCCATACGATCCCAGTCGAGTTCTGCTTCAAGGTCCATATGAACCCCTCCCGTGGTGAAGCCTTTAGCTCCAACGCAGCTAATCTTGAAGACGAGATATTGAATTGAGATGGATGTTCGTGCCTCTGAATCAATGTTTTGAATTTGTGATGTAGATAATGGAGTTGTTCTCATGATCATGAAATTCTGATTGATGTAAATTTATTTTGAATGTTGATTTAATTTGTTCATCTGAAATTTTTAAGTGTGACACCCTAGACAAGGGTGCCACACTCTAAAGTGTTGCTCCATTGCCTAGGGTGCCACACACTGTGACACCCTAGCCTGAGTGCCACACTCTTAAATGCAACTTCGTTGTTCGAGGTACCACATCCTGAAACTTGACCATTCCGACGTCACGAGTGAAACCATCCCGTTCGGATAGAATTTTTTTTTCAAGTGTGGCACCCCAGAGACCGACGCCACACTTACAAGCGCGGGTCCCACGCTGTCACGCTGGCCGATAGTGTGGCACCTCAGACGGGGGTGTCACACTGCATAACGTGGCTCCCCCGATGCGAGCACCACACAAAAGAGTTATTTTTCTAAATAGATTACATATAGGTTTATTTTTTGCTGAAAATTATTTTTGAGGTTATTTTTGTTGATTCTCACGTTGATGGGGGCGCACAGAGCGTGTGCGGTCGTGCGGGCGCGAGTCTTTCCCGAAGAGCTGCCGAATCACTCTGTCTGGCAGGTGCACTGGAGCGTGTCAGCGTGTTCCAACAGTGTCTGCAGCATACTGAATCTGAATAGGCCAAAATTGTTCCATCTGGGATAGCATCCATGCACCTACATGATGATGGTTCCAACTTCCATGGATCCTTTAGATTGCAGTCATGGATATGAATACCCCTTTGCCAGGATAAGCTATGTTCGTTGTGTTTTTTATCTACTGCTGTCAATCCCTTCATAGCGATGAATAGACAGAATAACCTTAACATGCATGTTTACAGGTAATGCACAACAGTCAACAGATAACCTCAAAATGGCTCACCACAGAACCAAGAAATGTCTAATATAAAGGGTATCCATTTTTTTCTTAACTCACTTGTACAGATGAAGTTACGGCACACAATGGTTGTTGGCTTGTGGCATCAGTAAGAAAAAGTTCTCTGGAAACTGGTAGCAAACTCGCAGTGCACAAAATAGGACACAACAGTTATAGGAGCAACCTGCTTTCCAATCCGGGGAAAGTGGTACAGCAGTTATGGCAATCCCTGTTTCATACGCTACCTTTTTTTTTAAAAAGGATGCATCATCCGAAATACAACTCAACGAAACTAAATAGTGGCTACAAAGATGAGCCACCGAAAAATCATCAAACAATAAGAACTAAGCTTGTTGCAGTCTCCTAATATGCAACCATCCACCCTGGTTGAATATAGCCCGCACAACCGCCAGCAGGCGGCCACAGCCAGTGTCCAAACGTCCACGCTGCCCTTCTGCCCTTCTGGAAGAAGAAAAACCCACATGTGGATCCAATGTGTAGCCCGACGAATGACCTGCAAAAAATGTCCAGCTTCCAAGTTGTTAAAGATCATATTATTTCTGCAATTCCAAATTGTCCAAAGAAAAGCACATACACCAATATGTATGCTAGCTTTACTAGTTTTGTCAACCCCATTTAACCAAGAACCAAACAAATTAGCTACGGATAAAGGTCGGGTTATACTGAACGAAAAATGAATCAACCTCTATATTTTACGTGCAAAACTACATTGTACAAATAAATGGTCCACTGACTCTTCATCACCATAGAAAACACACTTAGTACATCCTATCCAATGTCTCTTGACAAAATTATCTTTTGTTAGTAATTCCTTACGAGAAAGAAACCACAGAAAAATCTTTATTTTAAACGAAACTTCCAATTTCTAAGGATATTTTTTTAGAAACCTAGTATTTTCATTCATAATATCTTCATATAAGGATTTAACTGAAAAAACACCCGCCGGTGTTAACTTCCAACGAAATGTATTAGGCCCATTGGACAAAAATACTCTCATCTGTCTCTCCACTAAATGTAACCAGGTATCCCATTTATCACCTATTAACGACCTCCTAAAGGTAATATTCGGATGTTCACCCGATATAACATGAGATATAAGCACATTCTTATTTCTCACAATGTTATATAAAGTCGGATATTGATCAGCTAGAGAAGTACCTCCCAACCAAGATATATTGTTTCTACATCCTTTAGACACTAGTTAGCATGCACGTGCAATGCACGTAATATTTAACATGTCATTTTGACAAACCAAAAATTCAACTTTGCACTCTAATATAAAATGAAATGGTTTGACGCTTATTCTGTGCAACACTTTTTAGAAAGTAACAAGAGCAAACATTAGATAAGTGGACCGTGTTAAGCGCGCTAACCTTCTTGTACTTGTTTTGTGCACAAATCATTAGCATGGAAGGAATTACATTTCTGGGCAGTATAGTTGATGGTGCATTCATTGGACAATTCAATACAAAACATAAGTTAGAATACCCATGCAAATTGAAAAACAAATAAGGTCATTGTTCATGTATACCCTCTCCACATAATGGTTTTCATGTGAAGAAAGCAAATTCTACCATCTTAAATTTTCAAAATAATATTTGTTCCTCATCTATAGCACATACATCTAACGGCATTTTTTCCCATTGCTTTGTTCAAGGTAGTACCTTCTAACTTAAAAGGTTATCATCCAAATTAATGCCATATCTAATAATTAGCTACATCTTTAGTCAGGACAAGCCATAGCAACAGAAAGAAATTACAGATAATATTGACTACTTTAGTTCTTCCAAACTCAATCAAGGTGCACCAGTGAACATTATCTTTTTTGGTTAATAGGTTAAAATTATCATCAGTTCTATATCCAATTGATGCCGAGAGACGTGAATAAATAAAACCAACCTCGCCTAATTGAGCAACGAAGGCACATAATACAGCAAGCATGTCGCCATGGCTCGCTGCCTAGCTTGTACGCTGTGGCACAACATAGGTTAAAGAGGCCATCAACCATTCAATCATAGCTCCATTTCAGCAAACATCTTTTTGTCATAATGTAAAACATATATAGACACCGCAAACAACTTCCAGGAAGTTTCAGAGATGAAGAGATATGAGTCGGGGGAAGATGAATCACTCAACAATTAAATAAATACATGTGTAGAAATTGTTACAATCATCAATACCAGATGAGATGCCCAGTTCGTTAGAGTATCATTTCAGCTATCCGAGTAATGAAATCTGGATAAGAAAGATTGCGTGTACATAAGCTGTGGATAAGGGATTAATCTTCATGTTAACCGAGGTCTGATCTCCTTGCACACAGAACTCTCCAGATCTAAGTCTGCTGTCTGCCTGAGCCGTACTAAAAAAATTGGTGATCAGCCCATACATTTGAGTGCAGCTCTGTATTCAAAGAAATAACAAAGGGTGACTTAGTGCTTTATAGAAAGATGCTTACAGGGAAGAAAATTCCTATGGAAAAGGTGGACCGAAGCTGAACTAAGGTACCACACGGGCGGACAGAAAATGCCCAGGAAGACAGCCTAAACTCTGAACTAATGCTATATATATCACTCTTACACAAATGAAACTGATATATAATTTGCACCAATGCATTTTGCGTTGCAAATGCATGTCTCATTTGTTAAACCTAGGGTACAATAACTCTAATATCATTATCATTGGATCAAAAGATTTTCTCTAATCCAGAAAGATGAGCACGGTGAAAAATAAATGGTTCCATATCAATGGCTGTCTACAGAAATATATAGCCCAAATTGGAAATATTTCGTATGTGTGAAAATCTGGAAACTATAGTGGAACTAATATGGCTGAGCTGATTGTTGTACACAAAGTCTAAATTGCACTACATCAACCATAATCGCATACGTTTCCTTGAGGTACATAAGAGAAATGAAAGAATAGAACAGTATATGGAACACATAATTATATGCTCTATTCTTTGCTATGGTAAGGTAAGGTAGTCAATACATCATCTGACTCATATCTGTCGAAAAAAATGTCATCAGAACTGTACCAAAGATAGCATCCCGTATTGCATAACTATCGTGGTTCCCATCTCTGATTCAATACAACCGCATATTGGCACCGGTGCCTGCTTACGCAAGTCAAATGTGCTTTGTCCGGCACATGAGTAATAAAATTGGCAAAATTACCCAAGACGGGCAACCATTTATCTGGGTACTCATTTTTACTTACAGATCCCAAAACTGAATTAGCAACAGAAGCAAGACATAGGAGAAAATTCTTGTCAATTCACTGAACAAAGATTGGTCTGTCTTCTACCTGATTCAGCTAATAAAGGCACAAACTCCCAAGAATAGCTAATCACGACAAACTCGTACCACCAAAGAGAAACCAAATATGTGGAATGAACCGGGGATGCAGAAAAAATTGCAACTCTTGCTGCTTGTTGTGGCCGTGGCAGGGGCGTAGAGCCGTAGAGGTCAGCAGAGATTGGGCGACAGGCTGTATCCTGGAGAGAGCGCGGTCTGTACTCCCATGGGCCATGGTCACCTTTCCTCGCGGCACCCTGCCTGGAAAGTGGTGGGTCGGAGGCAAGGTTCAGCATGGCGGCAGGGATTACCAAGGGCATGAACGGCACGAACGGGGAGGATCTTTCAGCAAGGAATCAGAAAATCGGGGTCCCAATCTGTCTGCACGGCATCGAAGCCCTCGGCCTAGGACTTGCATAGAAGAAAAGAGCAATGCTACCTCGAAGCGGAGAGGAACGGGGCGGGTCAAAATAACGAATCGCGTGCCCTCGGTACGGGAGAGTAGTACGCGGAGGGCGTCGTCAGCAGGGAGGAAGTGGTGTACGTCAGTACGACGGTCGTGTCGACGAACACCTTGTAGTGTCCACGGAAGCCGAAGCCGATTCGTGGTGGCGTGGCACCTTGGACGGAGGCGTCTGCGCAGGGCGGCGTCGTCGAGAACGATAACGGCGGCGCGAGCGTGTGTTTGATGCCTTCGGTAGCGGAGCATGAGGAGGCGGGGAAGAGGCGAAGCTGGAGAGGAGTATGGCGGCCGTGGCAGCCATGGATGGCGAGGTTTCAGGTGGGGCGGCGCGAGGACTGGCGTGATATCAGGATGTGTGGAGGCGGACCCGAGGCGTGGAAATTTTCGTCCGTCGCAGAGCGGTCCGCCATGTAAATTGCTAAACGCACACAGCCACAGTTTGGATTTAATCCTGGCGCTTAGATCTAGTTAAGCAGGTCAGAGCGAGGGATGGTAATTAGTTTATGTACGTTTGCTGGGTGGCTGTAGAGAAGAAAATGTTCTCTCTTTTATAAGTAGTAGAGATGTATGGTAATAAACATCATTCACATGGTAATGCAAGATTCTTTGATCGTCATCTTTTTTCTTTGGAGAATGTTTTACTGACTTCTTAACCCCAAAGCAAAGGTGTATAAGTGCAAATCGTAAGAGCTAAAGTTCCAGAAATGATTTTGGCAGAGGCAAAAAAATCGTCATTTCAGCGGAATCAGCCATGTGTCGAGGGATGTTAGTTTAGCACACCTTGGCCTGCGATTGGATAGTAACCAACTAGCACAAGGGCCAAAAAAGGCTGCACAGGTAAGGGGAAAAACCGTGCCCTACTGAACCAATCCCAAATCAGGAACACAATAGAAAGAAGAGCACCCCCATTTTGTAGTATCAAGCAGCATTACCACCGTCCACCGTGATCGTGGTTAGGGTCCACTTCCACA
Organism: Alopecurus myosuroides; assembly: GCA_028641055.1. NCBI lineage: Eukaryota > Viridiplantae > Streptophyta > Magnoliopsida > Poales > Poaceae > Alopecurus > Alopecurus myosuroides. The sequence continues at coordinate 431,740,015 of CM054057.1, forward strand.
CATGCCCATGGGAGATGAATTATGAACTCGGGAATCTGCCGAAGGCAAAAGAGAAAAGAGCAAATGAACTGCACTGAAAACTAAAACCTTGCTACTCTACTTGAAAAAAAGTACTCACTCTGTATTAAATTGTAAGATCTTTTTAGCCTTTCTTAGACAACACGTATCTAGACATGTTTTAGTGTAAGGTGCATATGAATTTACACACTAAAACATGTCTAGATACATTACCGTGCGGAAGAATATAAGATGTTAAGAGATAAATTGTTGTTTCTTATCAACGAATTAGAATTGAAAGCTGAACACACTCCGCTTTCGGAGGCTGAGAGAGCCGCGAAATCGGAGGCGGATTTGTGTCTTTCTAATCATCGACGTGAAAAAGAGTCTAAGTGGGCTCAGCGGGCGAAGGTGCGTCATATTCAGGAGTGGGTAGTAATACACGTTACTTCCATTTAGTTGCCAATGGTAGACATCGTAAGAAACAAATCTTTCAACTGGAGCAGGATGAAGGGACTATTGTGGGGCAAGAGAATTTAAAGTTCTTCATTTCCAAGTATTATAAAAATTTGTTTGGACCATCGCTTCCATCTAGTTTCTCATTGGAGGAGACAAGGATCAATGATATTACTCAGGTTTCCATGGATGAGAATCTTATTTTGACACAGCCTTTCACAAAAAAGGAGATGTGGGAGGCGATTTTCAAATGGAACTAAATAAAGCTCCAGGACCTGATGGGTTTCCGGCTGAGTTTTATAAAAAATTCTGGGGGGGTGTCATTAAGATGGATTTAATGGCCATGTTCAATCAGCCACATGATAGTGATTTAGACTTATTCAAGCTGAACTTCGGAGTAATCACCTTACTTCCTAAGGAGGAAGATGCTAATAGGATTGAGCAATATAGACCTATTTGCCTCTTAAATATGAGTTTCAATGTTTTTTACTAAAGTGGGAACGAACAGGGTGACCTCGATTGCACAGAGAGTTATCCTCCCTTCTCAATTTGCCTTCCTTCCAGGGAGGAACATATTGGAAGGGGTTGTGGTCTTACACGAGACTATTCATGAGTTACAACGGAAAAAAATGGATGGTGTCTTACTCAAAATTGATTTTGAGAAAGCGTATGATAAGGTTAACTGGAAATTTCTCCAACAAACTCTACGCATGAAAGGCTTCTCTCCGCAGTGGTGTGATTGGGTGGCTAGGTTTGTGCAAGGAGGAAGTGTGGGGATTAAAGTGAATGAAGACATTGGTCATTATCAAACTTTAAAGGGGTTGAGACAGGGAGATCCCTTAACCCATTCTTCTTAACCTCGTAGCTGATATGTTGGCACTCCTCATTGAGTGAGAAAAAGAGGATGGTCAAGTTGGAGGATTGATTTCACACCTTGTTGAGGGGGGTGTTTCCATTCTTCAATATGCTAATGACACTATCCTATTCTTATAACACGATGTGGAAAAAGCGTTGAATATGAAGTTGATCATGTCTATCTTCAACCAATTGTCTGGACTGAAAATTAATTTCCATAAAAGCGAGGTCTTTTGTTTTGGGAAGGCCAATGATTTTTAGCAGGAATATACACAAATTTTTTGTTGTGAGCTTGGGACTTTACCATTCATATATTCGGGGTCTCGATTCATTATCGTAAACTTCTTGATAGGGAATGGAAGCCGGTAGAGGACCGGTTTGAACAGAAGCTGAGTTTCACGGGTAGGAAAACTGATCTCGTATGGAGACCGTCTTGTCCTCATTAACTCGGTTCTTTCAAGTTTACCCATGTTTCTTCTCTCTTTCTTTGAAATACCTGCTGGGGTTAAAAGGAGATTAGATTTTTATCGATCCCGTTTCTTCTGGCAAGATGACCAGACAAAAAAGAAATATAGGCTGACCAAGTGGAATATAGTTTGTTTCCCTAAGGATCAGGGTGGACTTGGGATTGAATGTTTAGATGTTAAGAATAAATGTTTGCTCAGTAAATAGCTTCTTAAGTTGTTATCTGAAGAAGGTATCTGGCATGAACTACTGCATAATAAGTAGATAAAAGGCAAACCGCTCACACACGTGGATGCTAAGCCTACTGACTCCCCTTTTTGGAAAGTTCTTATGAGGGTCAAACAGGATTTTCCATCTTATCTCGGTTACACTCGGCAGAGTGTTAGGTTTTGGGAAGATCCGTGGTTGGATGGAACATCTTTAGTTGTTCAGTATCCTACCATGTTTTATATTATGCGCAATAAAAACGTGTTAGTAGAAGATCTTTTTGGACAGGACCAACTAAATATCCAATTTAGACGTTCATCGTATGGAGATAAGTGGGTTGCCTGGCTGAATTTGGTAGAGAGATTGATGGCACTTTATCTATCAAACGAGCAAGACTCTTTTAGTTGTAAATTGACGCGCTCGGGGGTCTTCTCTGTTAAATATTTTTATGAGGACTTTATGAATGGGAATACTACACTAGTAGGAAAGTGCCTTTCTATGGATGAGGTTCTGTGGCGCACCGTGCAGCCATGTGCCATAGAAAGAAAATTTTGTGGCGCATGGCCCATGGTGCGCCACAGAAAAAAAAATTTATGTGGCGCATGGTTCCCCTGTGCGCCACAAAATGTCTGTGGGGCCCGCATCAATCATTGGACTGGTTGTCAGAACAATTGTATTTATGGCGCAGGTAAAGAGGTGCGCCACAGAATGTGGCTTTTCTGTGGCGCAGCCCAGCAGTGCGCCATAGAATATACCGCGGGTGCACCACAAAATATGTGCACTGTGCACATAAAGATGGCAGCCCCCACTCTCTCCCCCCTCCCTCATTTCATTCACAAGTGTCTGGCTAACTCGACCCCCCTTCTCTCCCCTCCCTTTTTACACATTTAATACTCCATTTTTGGTAGGTGAACCTAATTTGTTTGATATATAATTGTTGGTGAGGTTTCTTGTTGTTGAGGGGAAGCCTATCCTCCATCTATACTCCGGTCCCTCCCTCCTCGCTCTTTTCGCGTCTCGATATCGAATCTACTAGGTGAGTATAGTTGGAGGTGCATATGCATGTCTTGTGTGGCCATCGGTGTGTATGGGTGCTTGTCATGCAGGTGGACCGATTGTCGCACGCGAGCGGCCATGGTGCATGGATGTTTGCCGAAATGTTGATTCATTTCCATTTCGGCAAACTTTTGTACTACCCCATATGTCCTACTTATAGGAGAGGTCATGCCGAATTTTTCCCGTGACTATGCATGTTGTGGTTCTAATTTTCTGCTCTATGTGTGTGCAGGAAACCATGGTACTAGAAATGAGCTCTCCTTGAATCACTAGATACAAGAAAGACGCGAAGGCGGACATGATTCGGTGCAACAGGCGGCAGATAAGATGTCTGTGTCGATCATGCAAACTCGTGCGCTGGATTGACCCTGATTCCGGACAATTGGAGGAGCACCTTCTCAAACGCGGTTTCATTGACGACCACAACCACGTGGCACCGACAGCAAAAGGTGTGCATGAAGACGAGGGCAAGCAAGGTGACGAAGGAAATGACGGCGGAGAAGATCATCATGAAGAAGGATATGTCGGCGGAGAAGATCAAGATGACGATGAAGGCGTGAACACGGAGACCCCGCTAATTTCAGCTTTGCGGGACTCTTATGTTCAGGATCTGCTGCTCAAGTAGACGAGCAACGACCGAGCTGCAGCTAGGGAGAAAGCCAAGCTGGCGCAAATGGAGATAGATGGGGTGACTCCGTTTTTTCTTGGGTGGCGCCCCGAGGATACGCGCTTGCATGTAACGCTTGCTGCTCTGAAGATGAATACGCAAAACAAATGGACCGACTCGAGCTTCAACAAGAACATGAAATTCTGGCAGGATCGCCTTCCCGAGGGGAACACATTGCCAAGTAGTATCCACGAGGCCAAGAAAGTCGTGTGCCCTCTTGACCTACCTCACGAAAAATTCCACGCATGCATCAATGATTGTGTAATTTATCGGGGGGGGGGGGGGGGAGTACAAGGACAGAACCACATGTCCGAAGTGCGGCCACAGACGATACAAGAGTGGAACCAACAACAAGAAAGCTCATGCAATGGCACGCAGAAAGGGAGAAGCCGGAAGAAGATCTGGAGAAGGGCTATATTATGACACATCCTGCAGACGCTGCCTAGTGGGAAGCATTGGACATAGCTTTCCCGAGTTTCGGGGGCGACGCTAGGAACGTCAGGCTGGGTATGAGCACCGATGGACTCAATCCGTTCGGCAACCAGAGTAGCATGCATAGACGATGGCCCGTGTTTGTATGGCCTTACAACCTACCCCCATGGCTTTGCACCAAGCAAAAGTACATACACTTGAGTATTCTCATCCAGGGGCCGAAACAACCAGGTGTCGACATACATTTGTATCTCGGGCTGCTGAAAGACGAGTTAGACACGTTGTGGAAGACGCCACCCCGTACGTGGGACGCCTACACTAGAGATTATTTCGATATGAGAGTCACGTTGCTCACGATGGTCACGGACTATCCTGGTTACACGTATGTATCTGCCCAGGTCGGTCACGGATTCTGCGTCTGCGTGAAGTGCATGGACGGGACCCCGCATCTCCAGCTACCAAGGGATTCTGGGTCTTCGAAAACCGTGTACCCAGGGGCTCGAAGGTGGCTTCGCGTGGATCACTCATGGAGAAAACGCGGTGAGTTGTTCAATGGTAAAGACGAGCCCGATGGAGCCCCGCGCATGAGGAGCGGTGCAGAAATCGACAAGCTTCTGAAAAATTGGGATGAGTGCCCTTCGCCGGGAAAGAAGCGACCCAAGCCAGAGCCGCTGCTAGGTGTATGGAAAGTGAGGTCTGTTTTCCACGACTTGGAGAACTGGCCGGTCCTCCACACGCCCCATAGCCTCGATGTGATGCACATTACGTAGAACGTTACAGAGAGTCTGCTTGGCACTATTTGTGATTCCGAAAAGTCCAAGGATGGGCCGAAAGCAAGATACGATCTGAAACATTTTGGCATTAGGAAAAATCTACAGGTCCCCGCCGATAGTGATGATGATGATGATGATGATGATGATGATGAGGATAAGACGGAAGGGACTCAACGTCCCCGCAAAAAGGCTAAGAAGAACACGGTGGTGCTTCCTGTCGAATATGCAGGTCAACAAGTCCCTCGGGTGAACCGATAGGGTTTCGAGTAGGAGAACGAGTAGGCGCTGGTGACAATCGTCGGCTAACAGGGGGCACGATTTACCCAGGTTCGGGGCCCTCGTAGAGGTAAAACCCTTACTCCTGCTTCTGTCGATCTGTATTAGCACGATAGATCGGTTACAATGGGGGTGCTCAAGTCGAGAGTAGATCTCAATCTCAAGGCTTAGGTGGTGCGGTATTGCTTGGTATCCCTCCCGGTGGTTCTCCTGGCCTTATATAGGCGGCCAGGTCTCAAACCATCCCCGGGGGGGTTACAAACCCTAACCTAAGTCGGTTACAAGTTTCCTTTCTTAACCCGCAAGGCTTTGCAGGTGGGCCTTGATTGGGCCTTCTAGAGCTGTCCACGGTATCTCCCTTGGAGCTTGGGTCTTGGGCCTTGGACCGGGTAGGCTCACCCGATAGGTCCAGGATCCATCCCTTCGTCATTAGCCCCCGAGCGTTTACTCGGCTGAGAATCCGTCGGGTGGACGCTCAAAGTTCGTCTTGATTTCTTTTCGATTGATAGTTTCAATTGCTTGAATAGGGCGTGTACCCTGTGTGCGATGCGTTTCTTGTACTCGGGTATCGAGAAATAAAGGTGCATGTGTGTTAGTTGTTTTCGGAGAAGGATGTGGCTCAGTTGCTTGGCTCTCCCGAAAGCTCAGGGCCAATTAATTGCATCTAGGACAAAAATAGTTCTGGCCTACGCAGACTCGAGATCTCCGACTCGAATCCGGCGAGGTGATCATTGTGACTAGGCCGTGGAGGTCTTACCGAGTCGAATTTAACCTATAGGGTTACCCGGCGCGTCCCCTAGGATTTTTCTTCGTGTTGTTGACACGGAAATTTACCGGAGGACACAGCTTGAGTGCAATTCCAGGCCCTCAAGAGAGATCTTTTGGGTCTTACCTTTGTATCCAAGAAAATACGGCATCCGGATGTGCCTAGTCGGCTGAACGATCCAGCGTAAAGATGTGTATACATCGTGTGTTAGAGTGGCAGGGATTGCTCACTCGCAAATATTGCCTCGAGATTTTTCGAGTAAAGAAATTTTCCTTGTTGTTTTTACACATAAGGATTTTTTCATTTTGTGTTTTCAAGTCCATACGAGAGAGTTTTCGTGTCTGGAAGCCTTGCTGTGCCTATACGAAAGAAATTTCGTGTCAAGGGCTTTTATGCGAAAGAGTTTTCGCGTCTTGAAATATCCATACGAAAGAAATTTCATGCTATGGAGTTTATGCGAAAGAGTTTTCACGTCTTGATATGTCCATACGAAAGAAATTTCGTGCTATGGGGTTTATGCGAAAGAGTTTTTGCGTCTTGATATATCCATACGAAAGAAATTTCGTGCTATGGATCCTACCCGAGGGGATTTTCGAATTTGATGAGGTATGCAATGATGTCATTGCGCACTTGTTTGTTCTGGCTCCTCCCGATGGGACGTGACACAGCGGAGCAGAGCGTGATGGCCCACCTTGTCAGCCTTTGACCGGAAACGAGAGGTCGTTTCCGGTTTTCCCACGAGCCATGCGCCGTAAATGCGCACGATCTGTTGTAAAGATCGTGGCAGAGGTAACTGCGTGGCGCCGCCTCTTTTCCACTCCACGCGTGGCACCCGCGATGGGTGCCACGTCACCGGATCTACGGCTCAGATCGATTTGTCTCGTGTATAAATAATTGCCCTTTGGTGGAAAGTAAATCTTCCTGTCCATTTGCTCTCCTTCTTCCACCTCGCGCACACTTCCTTCCTCTACAAGCACTCACGAGCTCCCATGGCTTGAGGGAAGAAGCGCGGTGCTACCGCGTCATCATCGAAAGCTGCTGAAGATGTCCCCGCGCCACCCGCCGTGAGGACGGGCGACTGGCGCTCCGCCAGCACCACCAACAAGAGCATCAAGGAGATGTAGAGGGAGGGGCTGCTACCCCCGAAGGCGGCAAGCGCGTTCGCCTGAGCAAGAAAGAGGATGTACCAAATCCCCGCGCGAACGAGCGCGTGATTTTCGCGGATCACGTCTCGTGCGGCCTCTCTCTCCCTCTCCATCCTTTCCTCCTTGGACTGTTGTATGTCTACGGCATACAACTCCATGATCTTCCTCAAAATGCGATTCAGCACATCTCGTGCTTTATCGTACTTTGCGAGTGCTTCTTAGGCATCCGCCCGCACTGGGGCCTCTGGAAGGGTCTCTTCAAAGTGCGGGTCTTCCATGAAAAGTCGCGGCTAGGCAACCAGCTGGGAGAGCCACTCCGCACCGGCGGCTTCGGGATCCAGGCGAAGACGGATAACTCCTATCTAGAGATGCACTTTGTCGACTCCGCACAAGGATGGCGGAGGAAGTGGTTCTACGTAGCCGACAACAGCGCGGGTGGAGCTCACGAATTCCACCCGTTCGCTGTTTTGAAGCGAAGGAAGTCCTGGGCGCACAGGCTCACTGCCGAGGAGAGCCGGATCATCTCCCCGCTACTCGCGAAAGTGGCGAACCTTTGCGATCAGAGGATAGGAGTCACGTTGAACGGCCTGCACCTGGCGAGCGTCTTTCTTCGGCGTAGGATTCAGCCTCTACAAGAGAGGCCGTCAACTATGTGGGAGTACGAGGGTGTTGAAGACCCTAGCCGCGCCTGCCAAGATATTCTCTCGAATGCCGAATTCGAGAAGAAAATTGCGGCTATTACCAAGCTGAAGGTGGGCGAGCCTTTCGCCACCTGTTCTCTTGAGCCATTCGAGGCTTCGAAGCCCCCTCCATCCGAGGTAAGTTTTCTTCTTGTTTCTTCTTTATTCTTTTTGTCACTCGAGAATTTGTCGACTGAGTTTTCTCTTCATTTCTTCTTCTTCTTTTGTAGAGTTTGAAAATAGCAATGTGCTACCCGCCAGTCTCGGCTGAGGATGCCTCAGACCTCCTAGCGAGCAATGTTGAGGCCGCTCTCGACACCAGTGTTGTTGAGGCCGACTCGAGCTCCGAGCATGGCTCTTTAGACGACATGGAGGAGTCGGGTAACGATCAGCTCCATCACCGCAAGCGCCGCAGGCAGGGGGACGATGAAGCTACTTCCAAAGACAGTTCTTTGGGTGGCGGATCCGGCAAGGAGACAGAGCCTCTCCTGGTGACGCCTCTGAACGTGCTCCGCCTAGAATGTGGACATGCTGGATGACGATGACGAGGACGAGTGAGTTTGTTGTTCTTTAGTCGATAATTTTCCCCTTTTGTTTGTATCTTTGTTTGATAATTCCATTTCTGCCGTAACAACCTCCAAGCCATCAGCCCTGGCCAGTACGCTTCTTCCATTCCCTCTGTGAAGAGGAAAAAGGCAGTCGCGAGCAAGACTCCAGCTGCGGAGGCCATCCAAAAGTATCCAAGTCCAGCACAAGCAGCCGCAGCTTCAGATTACAGGTTGCCTGGGTTCGTGGGTGGAGCTTCGGCCAGCAAAGAGATTTCGGGTAGCTCGGCGGACCCTTTGTCCATCGCCCAAGGCCAGGTAATTTTCTTGGTGTTCTCCGTATTTTCTGCTTTGCTTGATTATGATTCCTATTGGGTGCACGACAGTGCTCCCGATGGGAGTAGCCCCGAGGCCGTGGGTAATCGCTTGCACTTGGCCACGGACTCAAGTCTAAGTTTTTTTTCTTTCTTTCTTTTCTTGATTTTATCGGGTGCACGGTAGTGCTCCCGATAGGAGTAGCCCCCGAGGCTATACTCGACTGTGTACAGTCGTGAATAGGCTCAAGAGATTTTTTTTCCCTAACTCGAACTTTGTCTTGTGCTTTTGCAGTCTCTTCTTGACTCTCTTGCTGCCATCGGTCGTCGAGTGCTCTCGGCTGAGGCGGATTATGCTTCGCTTCGGGTGGATCATGATCTACTCGTCCAGGATGGCCAATCCCTTCAAGGTAGGTTAACCCACTCCTTTTGTTCTTTCTGTTGATCGCGAAAATTGCTTATGTAGCCCAAGTTACCTGCTTGAAGACCGAGAAAGCTGAAGCTGTCGCTCGGGTGAAAACCCTTGAGGCTGAGTTGGAGTCCTCCCGAAAGGAGCTGGATTCCACTCGCAAGCATTCAGCCGACTCCGAGGGTAAGCTTGTCGAGGCTCAAGAGGCGCTAAAGCAGCTAGAGGAGGCAGGTGCCAAACACGACAGTGATCTTGTTGGCATCATCCGCCCCTTGGCGCAGAAGTTCACGGGTAAGTCATTCTTGACTATCTCTCTGCTGCAATGTACCTTAATTTGAACTTTCGGGAACTGATGATATCCCCCTTTTTTGTAGATGTCCTTGGGGTTGCATTGGAACTGCCCGGGAGCCAACGAGTAGATGCCGTGACGGATTCCTGCGCCCAGCTCCAGGAGCATGCGAGTGGGATCTGCTCCCTCGTTGGTGAAGCCACCCGAGTATTGACGCAGTTCCACGAGCGCCTTCTGGTGGATGTTGTGGTTCCGCCTATGCTGGGCGGCCTTCTGAAAGTTTTCCTAGAGGATGCAAATCTCCTCCAGACTTATTCAGTCGCCTAGTCTGAATGCGGGGCTAGGACTGCCATCCAGTTTGCGCTGGCGCATGGAGCCATGGACCTAGGGAATGCGTACTCGAGCTTTCCCTAAGACGCCGTCACAGGCAGAAAGGTAGCTCTCCGTCCTTTTGGCGCTCAGGCTGAAGCCCTTGCCAAGAAGCTTTCTGAAGTGCTTGCCCGCGCTGGTCGCAAGGGGCAGCCTGCTGCGAGTGGCAGTACTTCCGCGGCTCCATAGGATAGTTTATTTTTACTTCGTCCGTCGATGTAATGAACCTTGGGATGTATTCCCGTATTTTTCTTTAATCGAAGTGTTCCTTGATATCTTGAATGTCTGATTGTTGTGATTAACTGTTACGAGCTCCCGATGGGAATAGCCCATGAGCACCTGTTAAATAGCTGGTGTATTTCTCGTGTGGGGTCTTGTGGTGTTTCTGAACTTGCTTCATTTCTTTCGAGGTAGTGGGTCCTAGCACAGAGTCTTCGAGTGGGTTTGCTGCGCGAGTGGATCCCCTTGTTGCTGCTGCTAGTACTTTTGCCTCGCTCCGTGATCGCGTTGCGGATGGTGAGCGCAAGCTGAAAGCGCTGCGGGGCGTGGCTGATGTCGCCAAGTCAAAGGAAAGACTCGCGGCTGATCGTGAAAAATTTGTGATGGAGGAGCTGGCAGCCGTTGCGAAGGATATGCTTTGTAAGCCCGCAAGCCCCCGAGTGTTTGGTTGCTTGCCGCCCTTTCTTGTTTGGACTAGTTTGCTGAATTTTGCAGTTGTTGAACCTGGTCCTTGCGAGACTCACTGGGTGGATACCCACATTTCTTATGAGGCTAGTAGCTCCAAACCACATGCAGCCAATTTTTGGTCAGACCGCAATTGAGGATTCGTCTTGGCCACTTTGAAGTATCGGGCGAGCCAGGCGAAGGTTCTTCTGGAGTCCTGTCGCGAGGCTCTTTCTGCTGTGCATCGGACATTTTATCCATTGGGTACCGTTCCAGAAGGATGGAGCGGTTTGATAAGGGTCTTTAGTCGAGTAGGAGAGGTTCGGGAGTGCGTTCGCCAGCAGCTTTTCTGTGGAGCGGAGGTAGCACTTGCCTTTGTTCGGGTGTGGCATCCTGAGATCAACTTTAACTCGGTGGCGTGGCTTCCTGATTGTACGATTGACTTTTCTCCTTACTATGCGGTCGTCCAACCTGCAGCGGAGCGGATTATTCGACTGACGTTGGAGGAGATAGACCAAGTGCTGGCGGAGAGGACTGCTCACCGTCGGGTGTAATCGTAGGGTGTAGAGATCCTGTAACCTTGTATAGCTCACTCGAGATTTTGTAAGGTGTTTTATAAGGTGTGAACCTTGTATTTGAAAATTTTCATCTAATGCTTAGTTAGGCGTAGCCCTCGTGCGTTTGGGGTGTATACATGTTGTTTTAGCATGTAAAATGAAAAACGTGAATAGCTATGGTTGAAGAACCATGTGTTTTCATTGATATGGCTGAGAAGCCATGTATTTCCTCGAGCTGCAAGATGGCTAGTATAGCCTTATTTTTTGCGAATAGAATAATCCTAAGGATAGAACTTGCGGAGATGCGCAACGTTCCATGGATTGGAGTAAATGCCACCGGTCTCTGGGTTCTTCAGTCGATACGCGCCGCCTGGGATAACTTCGTGTATTATGAAGGGTCCTTCCCATGGTGGCTCGAGCTTGTGTCCTTCCTTTTGCTTGAGCCGCAGCACCAGGTCTCCTACCACGAAAGATCTGTGGCGTATACGACGACTGTGGTAATTGCGCAGTGATTGCTAGTATACCGCCGATCTTGCGAGTGCGATGTCGCGGATTTCATCGAGTGCGTCCACGTCTTGTGCGAGTGTCCTGTTCGAGGTTTCTTCGTTGTACACGACGACTCGGGGAGCGCTGAATTTGACGTCTTCGGGTAGGACGGCCTCGGCTCCGTAGACCATGAAGAATGGCGTATAGTTTGTTGACCGATTTGGCGTTGTGCGGAGACTTCACAATACTGATGGTAACTCCTCGGCCCAGTGCCCTGCTGCTGGGTTCAGGCGATCGAGTAGCCGCTTTTTTAGGCCAGCAGAGACTAATCCGTAGGATCGCTCGACTTGACCATTGGTTTGCGGGTGAGACACCGAGGCAAAGCTGAGGGTGATTCCCTTTTTCTCGCCGAATTCCCGTGTTTCCTTTGCTGTGAAGTTGCTGCCGTTGTCGGTGATGATGTTGTGTGGTATGCCAAATCTGCACACAATGGAGTCGAGAAATTTCACGGCACACTGGGCGCTGGCGGAGGTGACTGGCATAGCCTCGATCCACTTCGTGAATTTGTCAACTGCTACGAGAAGGTGCATATATCCTCAGGGTGTCGACTTGTATAGCGGCCCTATCATGTCCAGCCCCCATTGTGCAAAGGGCCAGACGATGGGGATCATGTGCAGTTCCGTGGCAGGGGCGTGTGGCTTGGGCGCGAATCTTTGGCAAGGATTGCATTTGTCGACTAGTTCCTTTGCGTCTCTGGCGGCCGTGAGCCAGTACAATCCTACCAGGAAAGCTTTGCCCACGATTGCCTTCCAGCTGGCGTGGTGTCCGCAATCTTCTTGGTGGATGTCTCGCAACAGCTCTTTGCCATCCTCGGGTGCTATGCATCTCTGCAATATTCCTGATATGCTCTGTTTGTATAGCTCTCCGTTGAGCACCCGAAAGGTTTTGCTGCGTCGTACTTTTTGTCGGGCCTCGCAAACGTCTGCTGGGAGCTATTTGTTGGACAAGTAGTCGAGGTATTTCTGTGTCCAGACTGGCTCGACCGGAAAAACTTGTCTTGAAATATTGTGGCTAAGCTCGATAACAGCGATTTGCGGGCTGACGTCCATCTCCACTGCTGCGGTTGCTCCCGCTGGCTTTTTGACCTTGACTGAACGCTTGATCATCCGCTCGAAGTATATTCCCGGTGGTATGGGCGTGTTTGTGGACCCCATGTTTGCCAGTTTATCTGCTTCCTCGTTGCTGGATCGTGCAATGTGCTTTAGTTCGCACCCTTTGAAACTTCCTTCGAGCAGATTATACATATCTCGATAGGCGACAATGTTATCTGCGATAGCGTCGCACTCTTTCATCGTCTCTTGTATGATGAGGTTTGAATCTCCATAGATCATCAGTCGGGTGGCACCGCAGGCAATCACCATTTTCATGTCGTGAAGGAGGGCCTCGTATTCTGCGTCGTTGTTGGATGCCGGGTCGTCGGATGGGAAATCGAACCGCAGGACGTACTGCAATTTGTCTCCTCTGGGGGATATGAGGACGACCACGGATCCAGCTCCTTCGTTCCTCTTCGACCCGTCGAAGTACATTATCTAGTTGCTCGTGTATTCTGGTGGTCCTGGTGTTTGCAGTTCTGTCCACTCACTCAAGAATTCCACGAGTACTTGTGATTTCACAGATTTGCGCCCTGCATATATGATGTCCGAGGCGCCGAGCTCGATACTCCACTTTGCGAATCTTCCGAATGCCATGGGATTGTTCATGATAGTACCGAGTGATGCGTCATTTAGCACCGTGAAGGTATGTACTTGGAAGTAGTGCTTGAGTTTTCGAGCTGTGAGTACCATGCCATACGCGAGTTTCTGGTAATGAGGGTATCGTTGTTTGCATGGTGAAAGCACCTCGCTGATGTAGTATATTGGTCTTTGGACTCCATACGCCTTGCCCTCCTCCAGCCGCTCGACCACGATCGTTGTGCTGATGACTTGATTTGTTGTGGCTAGATATAAGTACAGTGGCTCCCGTTCTTGTGGCATTGTCAGAATACGCCTACTCTGCAGTGCTCGCTTTAGGTCTGCGAATGCTTTTTGTGCTTCGGGTGTCCACTCGAACTTATCAATTTTCTTCAGTAGCTTGTACAAGGGCAATGCTTGCTCGCCTAGCCTCGCTATGAATCTTCTCAGGGCGGCTAGTCATCCTGCGAGCTGCTGCACACCGCGGAGATTGGTTGGCTCCTTCATTGTCAGGATCGCTTGAATTTTCTTCGGGTTGGCTTCGATTCCTCGAGCAGACACCAGATACCCGAGAAGTTGTCCTGCAGGGACGCCAAAGACGCACTTGGTCGGGTTGAGCTTGATCTTGTATGCGTTCAGAGCGTCGAATGTTTCTCTGATGTCGTGGAGGAGCGTGTCCTCCACTCGAGTCTTGATGACGATGTCGTCAATGTACACTTGTACGTTCTTGCCAATGAGCTTGGCGAGGCATTTTTGCATGCAGCGCTGATATGTTGCGACTGCGTTCTTTAGCCCGAAGGGCATTGTCGTGTAGCAGTAGACACCGTGAGGTGTGATAAATGATGTCTTCTCCTCGTCATCCTTTTTCATCCTGATCTGATTATAGCCCGAGTAGGCGTCCAAGAAGGAGAGGCGCTGGCAGCCTGCTGTGGAGTCCACGATCTGGTCGATCCGTGGTAAGGGGAAGTTATCCTTGGGGAAGTGCTTGTTCAACGACGTGTAGACGATGCACACGCGAAGGATGTCAGTATTTTTCTTCGGGGCCAGCACCGGGTTTGCTAGCCAGGTGGATATTTTTATCTCGCGGATGAACTTTGCGGCGAGTAATCTGTTCACTTCTTGTCCAAGTGCTTTTTGCTTTGTCTATGAAAACCGTCCGGTTGTTTGCTTGATAGGCTTGGCGTCTTTGTAAACTTCGAGTGAGTGCTCGGCGAACTCCCTGGGTATCCCTAGCATATCTGAGGGCTGCCAGGCGAAAATTTCCCAGTAATCACGGAGGAGTTCGACGAGCCCGCCTTCCTATGCTGGCGAGAGGGTGGTGGACACCATCGTCGTATTTGTAGGCTCCGTCGGGTGCACTTGATGTTTTCGAGTGTTGTTGTTCGCGCTGAACTCGAGCTCTGGTGCGTTCTTTTTGGTGAGAGGCATCACGAAGTGATCCGTGGTTTTTGCTATCTCTTCCAGCTCCTCCTACATTCCGAAGGATTTGGCGATCTCGTTGAACTCAATGTCGCACTTATTAGATTTTTGGAAATCGCCGTCGATGGTGATGGTGCCATGTTCCCCAGGTAGCTTGAGCTTCAGGTAGGCGTAGTGTGGTACTGCCATGAATCTGGCGAATGTTGTTCGACCAAGAATAGCGTGGTACTGTGAGGGCCAGTCGACTACTTCGAAGTCGAGGAATTCTCGTCTGTAATTGCTTCGGTTACCGAGCACCACCTCCAAGTTGATTGTTCCGAGTGGGAGACTGCCTTCCCTGGTACTATCCCGTGAAAAGATGTCTCTGATTCCGCGAGTCCGTCTAGGTTCCTGTTCCTGCGGAGTGTGTCCGCGTAAATGATGTTGATCTCGCTACCTTCGTCCATGAACACTCGGGCAAGTTTGTAGTTGCCTATCTGCGCCTGGATGACGAGTGCGGCGTGTCCTGGTCGATAGACTCGGGGGGATGGTCCTCCTTGGAGAAAGTTATCGGCTGATCGGCCATCTTTAGATACTCGGGTTTGGATGGTGGGGCTTGGACAGCCATGAATACTTGTCGAGTGCTTGTTTTCTGGGCCCTGCGGGACGGGCAGACTTTCTGTAACATTCCTAAGAGTCCTGCTGGGTTCGGATACCCATTGCCTCCCTGGTTTGCAGCGGGCGGCGCTGGTAGCGCGACTAACACCGTGTTTTGGTTTCCTGGTGGAGGTAGGGCTTGCGGCGGGTGGAATCCTTGGGTTCCTCCTCCCTGGAGGTGCGGGTAGCCCTGATTGGCTGTCGCTCTGTTTTTCTTCGAGAAGGCATCGTGTATATCGAGGAACTTGCGACAATCCTTGAGAAGGTGTGTTGCCTTGGTTTTGCCAGTGCGCTTATCTGTAAATAGATGTAGCGTGCAGTAACCATCGAGGTCCTCCTCGGGGGTTTTATCCTCTGGCTTCGGCTTCCATTCGCGATTTCCACGATGTCCGTTGTCGCGGTTTCTTGTGAATTCTGCTGCCACCAGTTCCTCCCGATCGTCGTGATCGTAATGCTTTCTCCTCTTCTTTCGGCCATGGCGGTCGTCTTCAGGTGATGGTGAAGTTGCTTTCTCGTTGCGCACCGAGTCTTCTCCGTTGGCCCATCTGTCGGCTATAGCCATCAGTTCTCCAATGGTTTTGGGTGCGGCCCGTCCCAGTTCTTCTCTGAAGGCGGTTCGCCGAGCTCCTTTGGCAAAAGCTTCGACTGCAACTTCTTCTGATATATTTCCCGCCATATTCGTAAGTGTGGTCCATCGCTGGATGTATTCGCGAGTAGACTCGCCACTTTTTTGCTTGCAGTCTCGCAGCTCCTCGATGGTCGCGGGCCTCTTGTATGTCGCCTGGAAGTTCTTGCGGAAATCGAAGGTTAGATCGTCCCATGATCTGTGGCACGCCTTCGGTCTTCCTTCGAGCCAGCTGCGCGCAGACCCCACAAGATGTAGGTTAAGGTACTGCATAGCTGTAGTCTTGTTCCCACGTTGGCATTTTACTGCCGTGAGGTAATCCGACAGCCAGGACTTAGGCTCCAGCGAACCGTCGTATTTTGGCACTTCTGTAGTAAGTTTAAACCTTTTGGGCATTGGTGCCTCGCGGATGTCGCGAGTGAAGCATAGTGCACCGCAGGCCTCTTCGTCAAAAGAGGTGGATGGGGAGCACGCGCGGTTTCTGGCTTCTCGGGCCTTGTCGACTTTGTTTTGTGCGATGTCTGATCGCGCGTTGTATCCAGGCTGGTCGCGATCGACCTCCTTCCGCGGATCCTTGCTGCGATGTCCTGAGCGGCTGTTGTGGTGTCCCGGGCTGCGATCTCGATCCCTCGGGCTGCCATCGCTGCAACTCGGGCTGTCGCCGCATCGCCGAGCTTCTTTTCCTCGGGCGCGCCGAGGTGACTTCTCTCTTCTAGGCGATGTACTCCCGCGTTCACGGTGTGTTCCTCTGTCTTTCCGAGGGGTTTTCTCGGCCCCCTTCTCAATTGCATTCCTGCGGTTTTGAGCTGCGAGTCTTGCGGCTGCCATGCCCAACCGCTTCTAGACTTGTCTGTATTGCTCCGCGCGGGGTCGTTCTCCCCTGTCTAGTTCGCCTGCAGGTAAGAGGCTGCGGCTAGAACCGCGGCGGCGGGAGTTGTCGGGTGAATGTTGCCGTCATCGTCGACGCGCATGAGGGAGGTTTCAAGTGTCTTGCTGATCCCGCTCAGAGATTCACCATCCATTGCCCCGGTCTTTGAGACGTGTCTCTTCCTTCCGGGATGGTTCCCTACATAATAGGTCTTGGAGAGTGCCGCACGGCGCTGGCTTGATTCATCCGCTAGTTTGTTGCGCTCGGCCAGATCCTTGCGAGCTTCTTTGATCAATGTTGCCTCTTTCACTAGATGGTAGTGGTATGCGATTAGATCTTCCTGAGGGGATCCTTCTTCAATCGGTTTGGCTGAATGTACGGCCTCTTTTGCATTAAGCCAGGCTGCTCGTGATACTTTGATGTGCTCGCGTTCCTTCGCGCTTTCTTCCGTCTCTTCGGGGTGGGTCAGTTGATCCCGCCATGCAGACCTGAGCCAGATATGGCCCGTGAGTCCTAGGCGTAGATTGGAGAGCTTTCCCAACCCGAGAGGGTTCTTCTGCAGAGATGGTGTGAAAGTTGCGAGTGTCCAGGCGGATGGATTCGCCGCTTTTTGCTAGGTCGTGACTCACGTAGTTGGGTAGCGAGTCGACAGCTTCAGGCTTCAAGACCGACTCAGAGCGTGATCCTTCGAGATTGGTTTTCTCGGGGAAGTGCAGGATCCCCGCTCTGTTGGCGTAGAATTGGAAGCTCCCGAACGTCAGGGTGACGCTTTTCTCCAGATCTCTGAACGCCGGGCGCGGTTCCGGCGAGTGGGGCGCGACGATGACTGACCCGATTCGGATCGGATCGGTTGGAGTCGAAGTTCCAGGGCTCCAGCTGACTTTTGGTGACGATGAGGCCGAAGATGCCGTAGATCCAGCGCCCGTCGTTCCCACAAGCGGCGCCAATTGTCGAATATGCATCTCAACAAGTCCCTCGGGTGAACCGACAGGGTTTCAAGTAGGAGAACGAGTAGGCGCTGGTGACAATCATCGGCTAACAGGGGGCACGATTTACCCAGGTTCAGGGCCCTCGTAGAGGTAAAACCCTTACTCCTGCTTCTGTCGATCTGTATTAGCACGATAGATCGATTACAATGGGGGTGCTCAAGTCGAGAGTAGATCTCAATCTCAAGGCTTAGGTGGTGCGGTATTGCTTGGCCCCCCTCCCGGTGGTTCTCCTGGCCTTATATAGGCGGACAGGTCTCAAACCTTCCCCGAGGGGGGGTTACAAACCCTAACCTAAGTCGGTTACAAGTTTCCTTTCTTAACACGCAAGGCTTTGAGGGTGGGCCTTGATTGGGCCTTCTAGAGCTGTCCACGGTATCTCCCTTGGAGCTTGGGTCTTGGGCCTTGGACCGGGTAGGCTCACCTGATAGGTCCAGGATCCATCCCTTCGTCACTTCCCGCTGTCTGCTTCACATTGAGTCCGTCGGAGCTTGAGCAGGTTTTTAGGTGCCTCCTAGAAGTTAAAGTTCCTCACGGATACTCAGGGAGTATAAGCAGATATCTGGACTTAGCGAAGAAGAGGTTCACCGGGATGAAGTCTCATGATTTTCACGTGCTCATGACGCATATACTTCCTATTGCAATCTGAGGGATAATGGACGAGCACGTCCGCGATACGTTGTTTGGCCTTTGCAACTTTTTCGACGTTATCACCCGGAAGTCGATCGGCGTGAGGCAGCTCAAGATGCTACAGGATGAGATCGTGGTGATACTATGCGAGCTCGAGATTTACTTCCCACTGGCATTCTGTGATATATGCGTCCATCTCCTTCTACATGTCGTTGATGACATCAGGCATCTCGGCCCGACGTTCCTGCACTACATGATGCCGATGGAAAGGCAGAATGGTGTCCTAAAATGATACATTCGCAACAGGGCCCGTCCAGACGCAAGCATGGCCAAAGGATTTCTAACCAATGAGTGCATCTCCTTTTGTGACAATTACCTAAGCACCGAGGACGACCAGGATGTCGGTCTATCCACCAGGACGCACCTCGGCAGGCTCACCGGAGTCGGTCACCGCGAGGGCTGCCGTGACGTCCATGTCGGTATTCAGAAACGATGCGATGACTTTGAAAGGGCTCAGCGGGTGACGCTACAACACTTAAAATTGATCGAGGCTTTCGTGGAAGAGCACAAAAGCTTAATCAACCATAATTATATCGAAATGGGCGGGCCGAGGAAGATGGGAGACGTAACCAAAGATCACAACTCCGGCTTCACGCGTTGGTTCAAGCAAAGTCAACTGATTGAAGAACGGAGCAAAATGCCTTCACGGAAGATGAAAAACTCATATACACCTTATCACAAGGCCCCGGGCAGAACGTACGGACTTATCAGGGGTACGACATCTCCGGCTACAGATTCTCCACCGAGGACAAGGACAGGAGTAGCGAAAATCAAAACTCAGGAGTAACTATGCTATTTGTTGCTGGCAGAGTTAAATCCTTTCTCTGCGTTGTTGAGAACCCCAAGAGGAAGGTGTGATGAGCACAGCGGTAGGAGTTTTCCTATTAATTAAGAACCAGGGTTATCAATCCAGTAGGAGAAAGAGAATCTTTGGAAGGTTGATGCCACTGACGGTGGTGCTGGCGCTTCACCGGTGTCAGCAACAACGTGGAACCTGCACACAACACAATCAAAATACTTTGCCCCAACGGTACAGTGAGGTTGTCAATCTCACCGGTCTTGCTGAAAACAAAGATTAGACGTATAGTGTGGAAAAACAGTGTATGCTTGCAGAAAGTAAAGAAAGCAAGAAATTGTTGTGGTTTATTTAACAGTGTGGAAAATGGACCGGGGTTCGTAGTTTCACTAGTGGTGTCTCTCCATAAAAGATAGCATGTTGGGTGAACAAATTACAGCTGGGCAATTGACAAATAAAGGTTGCACCGTAGTGCACAATATGACATGAAGATTACTATGCTATTTAGTGCGGGCATTACAACAAGATATATAAACCGACATCCATCTGCGTCTATGACTAATAATCCACCCTCAGGTTATCGTCTGAACCCCCTCAGGTATTAAGTTGCAAGCAACATATAATTGCATTAAACAAAGTGTGTAATGTAAGCAATGATTATGCACGCGGGCACTCTCACCGCTGTTTTCTCCCTAATGGCAACAACCACTACTAGGGAAAAGGCTACCGCAGGCGCACCAAATTATGCTACCGCAGGCGAATTTCGGTTCGCCTGGGACCACATCGCCAGCGGTAATGAATTACCGCACGCGAACCTCAAAATGCGCCTGGTGTAACTTGCATACCCCAGGCGAACTGGCCTTGTGCGCCTGGGGTAAGCCTTTTACCTGTGGCGAACAGGCACTGTGCGCCTGGGGTACAAATTCGCCTGGGGTATCATTTCCTATTCGCCTGGGGTATGCTTTTGCTGTGTCAAAAAATAAAAGAAACGAAAATAATAGAATCACAGCAAATTGACAGAAATAAGTATGAAAATGATAGCAAAATGACAGAATAAAGTTTCATAACAGAAATATTCTCGATCATCAACACATAGTCTCGAACAATAGTCTCGATCATCACCACATAGTTCAACAAATATTACATAGTCTCGAAAACAACCATACTACTAATAAATCCAGGAGTTAGTCAGATGGAAATGATTTTTTGTTCTAATTTCAACAAACTCGTCATCTATCTAGCGGGCTGATGTAGTTGATGACCATCATCATGTCCAAGTTGGGGATGTCACTATTCCTCATGGTGATCAGAGTAGCTCGACCAGCCTCCATACCAACTCTTGCGGAATGGAACTGCCTCCATGCTTGAGAGTTGAGGATGACGCGACCATCAGCATTATCCCTGGTGATCGAAACTGCGGTGACATTTCCTGATTCTCCACGGCATACTCCAATGGTACCTTTATGCTCCATGCCAGCACTGTCCGCTACCGCCATAGGTATTTTCTAGAACACACAATTCCAAGAAAGAATAAAAGCACAATGTCACATACCGGCCACATTATAACATAAGCAAATATAGGAATAAGAAAGTGTTAAGAAACATACCATGACATATCCATTGGAGATATTAGTGTTGGTGATGCGATGCACGAAAGGGACCCCGATGTAGCTATCTATCTGGGCTAGTTTCCGAAGGACACGGTCCTTCTCAAGCTCGCTAAGATTGGCTCTTTGAGCAACCACCACATGTTTCCATGGGTCCTCCTCGTCCATATAATCCTCATTGTTCCCAATTTCCTCCTCACTACCGTCATCCTCGCTCGCAATCTCGCCCATATACAGAAGTACGATACGAGGTTGCGGTCCTGCCATAGAGAAGTGAATGAGATCACCTCCGCTTAAATTATAGGTGGCGATGATAGACCGCAATTGTTCCCCGTAGAAGTAGGTCTTCTTTGTTTCTTTCTTCACTCGAAGAATGTAAATGGTCCCGTGAACATCGAAATCCACGTTATTGCCTACTAACTCGTTGAACTCTTCCCGAATATTGCATGGTACAATCTAAAAAAGAAATATAAAAGAAATACAATCTTGTTAAGAAACATACCAATCTAAGCTGGATAGTAAAACGAAAGAACACAAGTTGCAAGTTAACATAAAAAGAATCGTTTGTTAATTACCAAAGAATCAAGGTCACCGTCGTTCAGCTGAAGCATAAAAGAAGACCCGGTGAATTGTCCTTGGGAACATAGGGACCGATATACTTTGCAAGCCATGTTCTATTAAATTAAGAATGGAAAATGAAAGTAAAACAACAGATATAACGTCAACAGATATTATGCAGTACAAAAGTCTGCCCAGCTATGCAAGCACATGTTTGACCATTTCTACACATATTGCATGGTACTTTCTTTGTTACACATAAGCACATTTAAACACATTTAAACATTTAAACAAGCAGCAACAGCAGGTAGCTAGCATCAGGTAGCATCAGCAGCAGGTAACATTTAAACATTTAAACAAGCAGGTAACCTCAGAATGGAAGACTGTAGAGCGCAGATGCAGAATCAAATGATCAAGTTGAAACTGATGAAGAAAATTTTGCAATTCAGCAATGGTGTGTCTGAGAGATTTGACTGCCAACAAAAAAATTGTGCAATGCAGAATCAAACGACCATGATGCCAACAAAAAAATTAACAACTGAATCCTGAGCTGCCTCTCCCCACAAAATGTTATCACTGACACCTAAATCTAAGGAAGTTTGTAGAACTTGCTCAAGTTCCACCGATTTGAAACCTATGTGTTTAGTTCTTTTCCAATTATGGATATTTTAGTACCCATTGGATTATGGTAGGTGCAATGTGAGCATTGCTTTTAATTTGAAACTTGACGGAGAGGCCTATCTATCTTCATGTTAGTCATAAACTATAATGGCATTGCACGTTCATGGATTCTTTGCAAAAACTAGTAAAGGCTAAAGAGTCAAAAATTCCTTTCCACCAAACAAAGTATACCTTTCGCTCAAATACACAGTAATACTTTCAGCACACTGTGATATTCTCAGTTCTGGATGCAAACAGGGTATACCATGTAGTATATGTGATTACAAGAAACTTGATCACTAAATACTATTTTCAGACATTTAAAATTAAGGTCTACAAATGCCTTATTTGTGTAGACGATACCATGTAGTATATGTGATTACAAGAAACTTGATCACTAAATACTATGTAGGCACGAAGGAAGGCATATGGCCATACTGTAACTTGTAAGGCAGGTATCTATATGTTGTAAAGTGGAGCAGAACATACATCAGAAAATTGAGCCAGGAATCACCGAATATTAAACGCTTTGGCTTAAGGATCACATATCACTCTTGAATAAAGAAAAGGCGTCTCTTCTTCACGCCAGCGAAATTTTGTGGTGCACATTTTTGTTAATACTGTAATCTAGTTGCATAATTAATGAAAAAACTAACATCATGCATTCTCACATTTCACTAAGCAGGGAAATTAAATGATCTGACATTTGAAAAAAATTCTCGTTCGAGAGATCAAGGACAAACTTTGTGGCGCAGCATGTTGATTGTCACTGTAATTTAGTTGCATAAATAATGATGAAAATAACATCACAGATTCACATTTTTCACTAATTAGATTCACATTTTTCAATAATGATACAAGAAGCATTCGCACATCAGAGAGAACCATTCGCATTGTGCACCACCCAAACCGTAATCGACATGATGAACAAGCAGATAATGTAACACTGGGCCATGATGACCATACAGTCAAGGGCGATAATAGAAACTTCGGATTGAACAAAATGAAGAAATTGCTAAGAAACTGAACATGTTTATAGAAGAGAAGATGAAAAACTGGCACCAAAGTAGAATTATTTCTTTTTTAGATTGAACCCACCATGAAGATCTAGGGACGAGGATGAGCACAAGGAAGAGGGGGAGCCCTAGCTAGTACTCCCCAGACCAATCCGGTGTTCAAGATCTAGGGACGAGGAGGAGCACAAGGAAGAGGGGGGAGGGGGCGGACCTGAACAACGACTTTGTGGGCGCGACCTCGAACTGCGCTCGTCCTCGACGTGGGCGACCTCGAACTGCTCCTCCTCGACGGCGCCCTCCAACTGATACTCCTTGACGGCGCCCTCCAACTGCTCCTCCTCGACGGCGGCGTGTGATTTGGAGACGACGGCGGCGTGCGGTTTGGGATCGAGATGAGGGTGCGGTACGATTCGATCTGTTCTGCGCGGAGCGAGAAAGAAATTAAGTGTGCGGGTGGGGTCAGCGGAGCGAGGCCTTACCCCAGGCGCTTCTGTCAAAACTCGCCTGGGGTATGTGTTATACCGCAGGCGAACATGTATGCTATTCGCCTGGGGTAAAGGAAGAGTGCCAGGGGCGGTGGTGGTGGCCCTGCCGCACTTTACCCCAGGCGCTTCTGGATTTGGTTCGCCTGGGGTAACAGACTTACCGCACGGTGCACCTGTTCGCATGCGCTATTTAGCCCAGGCGCATCGATTTGCGTGTTCGCCTGTGGTAGGATATGCTGCTATAAGCAAATCTCTAGTGGTGAGCACATCCTCCCCCTTCACGTTTCTGTCACTCGAGCAAGGCAACAAGAAGGCATTAACCCACTATCGAGCATAAATACTCCCTCTTGGAGTTACTACCAACTACTTGGCAAGAATAACCACTAGCAACGGAGAGCATGCAATATCACAAATAACATATGCAAATAAAGACTATAATCAACTTGGCATAAGGTCAATATTCATCGGTTCCCAGCAAACACAGCACATAGAGTTACATAAGATCAATCTCGATCATGTTAGGCAGCTCACGAGATCCAAACATGGAGACATATGAGGAGAAGACAACCATCTAGCTACAACTACAAACCCGTAGTCCAAGGATGAACTACTCATCCATCACTCCGGAGGCAGGCATGGTGATGAAGAGGCTTCCGGTGATGATCTCCTCTCCGGCAGGGTGCCGGAAACAGCTTCAGAACCCCCCCTGATCTGGGGTTGACGGTGACAGCGGCTGCGGAACTTTTTTGGGGATTTTGATCAGGTGTTTAGGATTTTCCATCCGGGGGGCTTAAATAGGCGAAAGGGCGAAGGCGGTGGAGGCCGGGGTGCCCCACACCCATAGCTGGCGCGGCCAGGGGGCCGCGCCACCCTATGGTGTGGCCCTCTGCTGCCCCTTTCTGGCTCCTCTTCGGTCTTCTGGATGCTTCCGGGGAAAATAGGACTTCCGGGCTTCGAATTTTCCAATTCCGAGAATATTTCCAGAAAAACTTTTCTGAAATTAAAAAACAGCAGAAAACAGGAACTGGCTTTGTGGCATCTTGTTAATAGGTTAGTCCGAAAAATCGATAAAAATGACATAAAGAAGGGAGAAAACATGTAGCAATTGGCATAATATGATCATGGAGCATCATAAATTAGGGATACGTTTATGACGTATGAAGCATCCCCAAGCTTAGTTCCTACTCGTCCTCGAGTAGCTAAACGATAAAACAATAATTTCTGAGGGGACATGCTACTAACACAAACTTGATCAATCTAATGTAAAAGCATATGCACGCTGAGATCATAAAACTTTAAAGACATGCATGATAAATAAGACTTTAATAATAAAGCATAGCAATTAATTTGCATCACGAAAAGTAACTCAAATAAAGGATCATGAATAATAATGCCAAGAAAGGTAAACGTTTGTTTCAGGTATAGAGAAAGCATGGCAAAGTGATATTTCGATAGTCCTTAAGAGTGGGGCAAAACATAAATGCCAGGACACTTTCAAAGTTCAAGAGGAAGACTAGAACAAATAATTTAAGAACAAATAATATCACATCATGAAGTAATTATCGATGCTTATGGGACAAATGCACATAGAACTCAGAATGGCAAAAATGCTCTCTCAACTGTGCATAAAGTTAGAAGATGGAGATTCATCATAAAAGTAAAAGAAAGTCCCTTCGTAGAGGGAAGCAGGGATCACTCATGTGCTAGAGCTTTTATTTTGTTAAACAGAGGTATTAAAAGTTTGACACTCCTCCCATCCATCTTTCACAAACCATGGCTAACCGAATCCTCGGGTGCCTGCCAACAATCACATACCGTGGAGGAGTGTCTATATTTTGGGAGATGTATGCTAATGTCAACGAATGGTAAACAGAAAAATACAGTACGTCACAAGTCAACTGGATTCACAAGAGCGGCTCCCATGGTGAAGGACGCAACTGGTATAGAAGGTCATCCCTCTTTATCTTTCGTTTACACAATTATGCTTTGACTGATAAATTAGGGGCAAAAATAGTGAAGAGAATTTATATGCATTAATTTGGGGCTGGGCACCCTGCTTCCAGCTCTTCTATCATTTTGATAAGAGGATTAAGCCATTAGTCCAGGGTGTGAAATCCAATCAACAAGTAAGATAAAGATTCTCCATTTACGTCCTCATGAGCAAAAACAGGAACATAAAGCGGGAGTAGTTTTGAAGGTTTTAAAGGTAACACATGAGCATTTTACTTTGGAACGGCAGTTAAATACCACATGTAAGTAGGTATGGTGGACACAATGGGAAAACTTTGGTTTAAGGGAGTTTGGATGCACGTGTAGATCTCATACTCAGTATAGGTGGAGGCTAGCAAAAGACTGGGAGCGACAAATCAAGAGAGCATAAGACCCATAATCATGCATAGCGACATAAGCAACATTAATTAAAACATAAGCAGTATCATAAGTTCAAAAACTAAATGGTCATGGAGGCTATTCCTGACTGGTTTGTAGTCATAAACATGGTGTGAGAATGCGCCAAGTCAACCAAATAAAACATTCGAAAGTGAATACCATAAATTGATGCTTTACTATGACAAGAACAACTCATGAATCTTTCAATACATATTAAACACTCTCAGCTATTTGAGGCTAATCATGCTATTCAATAACCACAAGGCTTTAAGACTAAAATAACATTTAGCATGGCATGAAAACATCATAGCCGCATTCTATACAAGCTTCTACTAGTATTGTTATAGATTCTACTTCAAGCGGCAGTTTTCTTTCTTCCAACAAGCACCATACAAAACATGCTTTAACAAAAATACTCTTTATGATACAACAATCAAACATGAGAGTACTCACATAACACTACTAAAACTAACAGCTCTAATTAGAGATGCATGCAAAATAGGAGCTAAATAAATGCAGCAACTAGACAGAGATTAAGAATTTCATCCAGCTTTTGCTGAACGGAGGCCAGCTCAGATTCTTTATCTTCAAGAATATTAAGAAGGGTTTTCACCTCCTTATTCTTGATGGTGAGCTTGCTGAAAATCTCCATGTTAATGGTTTCAGCAGTTTGCTGAAACAAGGAAAAGAAACAAAGCGCTTAAGTCAGAAATCAAGCAAGCTAATGGAAAAAGCATTAAGTAAAAAAAGTATGCTTTTGACAAAATGCTTGGGGGCTAGAGATATTACTTGGCTCATCCGTTGAAGACCCGAAAAGTTCTCGTTGAATTCTTTTGCATACTCTGCAAAAAGAATCCCGACGTGGCAAAGGCCGTCCTGGATGACCTGCCGAGGTGAAAATACGAAGTTATTCCTTACAATAAGCCCGCCTTGCAGCCAAGGACGGATTAAGGGAGCAGGAGCAAAGTGTTTTGTCGCCGACGGTTTGATAAACCTGTGTTCGTCAAATGGATCCTCCTTTACCTTGAACTCCTTGTCGAATGTCAGGATAGGATCCTCCTCTGGAACTCGAGAAGGACCTCCCACCTCAGGCACCGCCCTTTCCCTCGCGTCCGTTTTCGGCGCGGGGTGGCTAGTCTGCTGGGTTTCCTCCTCCCTGGCAGCAGTGTTTTCCTTCGCAGTTGCAACCGGAGTGTCGGGAGCAGCAGCAGGAGAAGGTTGTGGCTCTCTCCGGGCCACAGACTTGATTTTCTTCCGGCCTTTTGGATTCAATGTTGTTGGAGTCAGGCTAGAAAGAAAGAAATTCCGAGAAGTTAGAATTCCGAGAAAAGAAAAGAACTCCTACGATAAAAAGCAGAGAAAAAAGAAACCTAGATGATTTACCTGGAGGTAGCGACGGGAACTCCGTCAAGATAGATTATTTCTTGAGTAGCGGAAGGCTTCTTGCGTTTCCGTCCGCCTGCAAAGTTGGCACGCATTGCGTCCAACTCGGCATCGGTTGCAAGATCCGCCTCAGGAAGATCAACAATCTATCACAAGAGACAAAGTCCGAGTTAAAACAAATGTCCGAGAAAGAAGAAACGCAAAACCAAACCCCAAAAGAAAGAACCATGCCTTTGGAGACGGGTTTGTTGCTGTGTACATCAGCCGGCTTTCCTCATATTGGTCGCGTGTTGCGACCAATTGGTTAAGGCGTTTCCTCAAGTCTTTGGCCGTGAAAGACTTGTCCGTTGTCCGCATGGCTTCTCTTGGTCCCGTGTACTCGCACATGAGACGAGGACTGTATTAGGCCAGAGGCTGAATCCGCCTTTCTAGCCAGCATAGGACTGTGTCCATGCCGGTAATAGGAGGAGAAGCGGAGACGAGCTTGGCGATGCGCCGTTTGATCCTTAGCAGATCTGGCGGCAGGGTTTGAACTGCGTCCACTGCCCAATTGTCTTGGGGAGTGGCGGCAGAGTTGACAAAAGGTGGAATTCATGTTTCCTTTCTAGGAAACGGGACATCTTGATGGTAAAAGAAGGAACCCGTCCAAAACTTGACTGATTCTGAGGTTTTTATCTTGGGGAATCAGTGCTCCCTAAACCTACGAAGGGTGAAGGAAATGGTTCCGCAAGTCGGGAGTGTGCCCTCAGAAGGGTTTCGCTTAACCCCGAAGCGGTATTGCCAGAAATCTAACCTAGGTTCTAATCCTAGATACCCTTCAAAGAGGGCCTGGAACCCGGCTAGATAGAGAATGGAATTGGGAGGAAGATGGTGGGGTTGAATGTTGTAGTGGTTCTGGACCTGGAGGAAGAAGGCAGAAGGCGGAAAACCCATACCTCTGCTGATGTGCGAGGTAAGGAGAACCCTTTCTCCGGCTTTCGACATCGGCTCAGAGTCGTCCTCCTCGTGCCGCCACTTCCTCTTCAAGATCAGCCCTTCCTTCTCCATTGTCGGAAGGAGGGAAGGAACCAAGTTACAATGGCTCTGATTCCCGGACATTTCCCCATCTTCCTCCGCTCCGGTGGCGGTCGCGGTGGCGAGTTCCTCACCGACGAGGGTGAGCTTCTCTTCCGCTGTCTCGATGGTGAAGGGCGGAGACGGCACGGAAGATGACGACGCCATGTTTTCGGCTACGAGAAAAGGATCCTCGCAAGCCAAGCCGCCGGTAGTTCCCTCCGGCGCACTCGCAGCGGCGCGGCCGGGAGAATCCAATTGAGGATCTATGTCGTTGATGATATCGTCGATGTTGAGGGCGACGAAGGCTTCCTCCGTGGCGCGCGGTGAATCTCCGGTGGCCATTCTTGGGTGGCGCGGGGAGGATCCGGAACCTCCGATGATGTTTTCCGGAGACGGTGCGGGACGCACAGGATCTGCTCACACTTGCAAGCTTTTGGCTCGAAGGCAATGGCGGTCGGGGGCTAAAAGATGGAGTGAGAGATGAAGGGCAACCAGGGGAGCCCGATGCGGCTATTTATAGCCGGAAAAACATTAAGATACGTGCCAACGGCTATTATGACCATTAGATCTGCGACGCGTGTCACACCAGAAAATCCGGGAAATAAGGAGGCAGAGTCATAAGTGATATCTCCTCGTTTCCCGCGAGAATCTGTCAGAGATACATTTCAGGATTTTGACTGAACCCAAACGTCCGTGACGTCACGAAGTTCCTTCTCCACGAATGCTCGTGGAAGAAAAGCCGGATTCTGGTAAATCCGAGTTTTGAGTTACACATCGAGAAACTCCTTCTCCACGAAGGCTCGTGGAACAAAAATACGGATTTTGATGAAATCCGAGTTACGCGTTATGAAGTTTTGGGACAAAGAAGAATCGAGACAAAGCGCCAACATTTCTCGGAGCAGAATGCGAATTGACGAAAGGTGGCAGGATGAAGTCTCAATCCTTGTTGGGGGCTACTGTCGGATATATACTGATTAGGGGTATATCCGGCATTGTCCTCAAGAGCCGGATTACCAGGGTGGCCTGATTGATAATGGATCACAGTCCATTAGGCGGCCCAGTAAGCTGACGCGCAGAAGTCGGATTCTAGAAGAACCCGGACCACGGCCCAAAGTGGTGCGGCTTGGAGTAGAAGGCGGATTCCTGCTTTCCAAGTTAGATACTTTCCGTAGTCTTCCAAGTTTCCTTTCTGTAAGCCCTAACCCAGCTATTATATAAAGCCGGACGGGAGAGAAGAAAGACAATAGACAATTAGTTAGAAGCTAACTCGCCGAGAAGTTGATCCTCGCCGAGTTAGCGAAAGCCTACTCACATTGTACTTTGTATACTTCAGGCTTCAGCCCTGAATTAGTGAGGTTGCAGGAGTAGGAACGACGCCTAGTTGCGCCGTACCGAACCTGGGTAAATTTGGTGTTCCTGGTTGTCGTACTACCACGTCACCCACGTCTCTACCCGTAGACTCATGGCACCCCTGTCTATGAACTCTACTACGATGTCTCGACAACATGGTTCAGTTTCAACACAAGTCTAACACTCAAAAACACATTAGCTACTGTCACAACTTCTTTCAAAACTCTTTTTCTCAAAAGAACACCAAAAGAAAGAGATTAAGATGCAAATGCGATAAATGGCAGAAATCTGTCAAAAACAGGACAGCAGGTAAAGATCAATTTTTTCAAAAATCTTATGTTGCTCCAATCAAAAAGTGGTCTTCTAGAAAAAGTTGCATATATAACTCAGGATTAAGCACAAAAAAGATCAGGCCATTTTGAATTTTCTGTGAGTTTTAACGGAATTTACAGTGGACAGCAGAAATCTGTTTCCTGTACAGAAATCCGAAATATAGGCTCGACTTTCCACTAGTGGCTTTACTTGGCTCAACAAAAACTCAAAAGAAAAGATACAGAGGGGTTACTATGGAAATATAAAACACCCAGGTGCAAGCACACCAAAGAAAAAAAAAGGAAAACTTAAAGAAAACAGCGAAATAAAACGGGTTGTCTCCCGGTAGCGCTTTTCTTTAAAGCCTTTCAGATAGGCATAGAAAAATCAACTCAAGTATCTTCAAGTGAAGCATTCAAATCAAGATTTGGCAATTCTTTAATAATGCATTATATTCTATCTAAGTGAGTTTCATAGATTCCTCTCTTAGTACTTTTAGGCTTACTATCTTCATCAAATAAATTCTCAGGAACAATCCAATCAATATTCTTTTCTAGGGCTTCATGTAGAGCTACTAATTTAAAGGGGATTGGTGTTTTATCCTCGTTTTCATTATTAGATTCAGTTTTTTCTAGAGCACCAACAATGTCTACACATGAGCAAGCATATTAAAACGATCAAAGACTTTTCTAGCTTCTATAGCAACATTTACAAATTCTTTAAGCATAGTTTCTAAAATGAAGTTTCTTTTCTCAACATATTCAATGTTATTAAAGTTGAGGAACATATGTTGCATTATGGGATGGAGGTTAACAAACCTAGCTTCTAGCATGTGAACTAAAGAAGTTGCAGCAGTCTCGTAATTGGGAGCAAGTTCTACTATGTATTTTTCCTCAACGTTATCATGCTTACTAACATGATCAAAGAATTCTTTAATAGTGTCCTTTCCAAGTATAGAACCACTTCCTACTGGCAAATCTTTCAAGGTAAACTTAGGGAACAACATGATGGGAAATAACAACGTAGAGACAAAAATAACAACTATGAAGTAAATTAATTTTTTTGTGTTTTCAATATAGAGAAATAAACTAATTTTTTTGTGTTTTTGATATAGAGAAATAAAAACAAGACAAAATAAAAAAAAGACAAAAAACAAAATAAAGAGATTGAGAGTGAGAGAGTCCCCTTGTGAGAAGACTTCCTTCTCCCCGGCAACGGCGCCAGAAAAATCCTTGTTGCTGGCAGAGTTAAATCCTTTCTCTGCGTTGTTAGGAACCCCAAGAGGAAGGTGTGATGAGCACAGTGGTAGGAGTTTCCCCCTTAGTTAAGAACCAGGGTTATCAATCCAGTAGGAGAAAGAGAATCTTCGGAAGGTTGATGACACTAACGGTGGTGTTGGCGCTTAACTGGTGTCAGCAACAACGTGAAACCTGCACACAACACAATCAAAATACTTTGCCCCAATGGTACAGTGAGGTTGTCGATCTCACCGGTGTTGCTGAAAACAGAGATTAGATGTATAGTGTGGAAAAACAGTGTATGCTTGCAGAAAGTAAAGAAAGCAGGAAATTGTTGTGGTTTGTTTAAGAGTGTGGAAAAATGGACCGGGGTTCGTAGTTTCACTAGTGGTGTCTCTCCATAAAAGATAGCATGCTAGGTAAAGAAAGCAATGGTTGTATTATCAGTGTAAAGAAATAGACCAGGGTCCACAGTTCACTAGTGGTGTCTCTCCATAAAAGATAGATAACATGCTGGGTAAACAAATTACAGCTGGGCAATTGATAAATAAAGGTTGCACCGTAGTGCACAATATGACATGAAGATTACTATGCTATTTAGTGCGGACATTACAACAAGATACATAGACCGACATCCATCTGCATCTATGACTAATAATTCACCCTCAGGTTATCATCCGAACCCCCTCAGGTATTAAGTTGCAAGCAACAGATAATTGCATTAAACAAAGTGTGTAATGTAAGCAATGATTATGCACGCGGGCACTCTCACCGCTGTTTTCTCCCTAATGGCAACAACACATCCTCCCCTTCACGTTTCTGTCACTCGAGCAAGGCGAACAAGAGGCATGAACCCACTATCGAGCATAAATACTCCCTCTTGGAGTTACTAGCAACTAGTTGGCCAGAATAACCACTAGCAATGGAGAGCATGCAAGATCACAAATAACATATGCAAATAAAGACTATAATCAACTTGGCATAAGGTCAATATTCATCGGATCCCAACAAACACAGCACAGAGAATTACATAAGATCAATCTCGATCATGATAGGCAGCTCACGAGATCTAAACATGGAGGCATCTAAGGAGAAGACAACCATCTAGCTACAGCTACGAACCCGTAGTCTAAGGATGAACAACTCACGCATCACTCCGGAGGCAGGCATGGTGATGAAGAGGCCTCCGGTGATGATCTCCTCTCCGACAGGGTGCCGGAAACAGCTTCAGAACCCCCCTCATATGAGGTTGACGGTGATGGCGGCTGCGGAACTTTTTCGGGGATTTTGATCAGGTGTATAGGATTTTCCATCCGAGGGGCTTAAATAGGCGAAAGGGCGAAGACGGTGGAGGCCGGGGGGCCCCACACCCATTGCTGGCGCAGTCAGGGGGCCACGCCACCCTATGTTGTGGTCCCCCTGATGCCCCTCTCCGGCTCCTCTTCGGTCTTCTGGATGCTTCCGGGGAAAATAGGACTTCCGGGCTTCGAATTTTCCAATTCCGAGAATATTTTCAGAACAACTTTTCTGAAATTAAAAAACAACAGAAAACAGGGAACTGGCTCTGTGCCATCTTGTTAATAGGTTAGTCCGGAAAATCGATAAAAATGACATAAATAAGGGAGAATACTTGTAGCAATTGGGATAATATGATCATGGAGCATCAGAAATTAGGAATACGTTTATGACGTATCACTATCATACGGCGATGACGAGACTAATGTCAAGGAAAGATACTTCAGAAATATCAAGGAGATATGCGAGCTCAACTACTACGGAGAGACGGTGGTGCCAATGTTCCGTGTGAGATGGGCCAAGAATGTCAAGAAAGAAGGACGGTATTTCACCATCATGGTTATACCCGATGCCAAATCGAAGAACGCATCCGCGAAAAATGAGCCATGGGTACTCGCTAGCCAAGTTGACCGATGCTTCTTCATTACCGACCCGTCAAAGCCTAGCGGTGTTGTCATGAGGAGGGGCAAGACGAGCATCATCGGAATGGAAGGAGATGCCAACGAGGAAGACTTGGACAAGAACGGTGATCCGAAGATCAAGGAGGAGTTCGACAAGCACTTTGACATGCCTACTACTGGTAAAGTAAGAAGGAAGACATCCCTACCTACCCAAGGTTGTCCATTCACGCGAAGAAATCTCAAGGTGGCCGACATAAAGTATTTAGTTGCCAATAAAAAGGGCAAGAGACGCTAAGCTAGATCGGAACCGATCGAGATGAAGAAGACTTTTTTTGTACATATGCGCATGTGTATGTGAGACAACAATATGTGTGTGAGAGACAAGATTGTGAAGAGACGTTAAATAAGAAAACATTATACTAATAAATATGTGTTTTCTTTTTTTAATTGTAATTTATTATTTTCTCTTTAATTATAACTAAATAAAATATTTAAAAAATGCGGGGCAGTACCAGGATTCGAACCCATGCGTCTAGGGTTCTTTAGTTCACAGCCAAACCAATAGGCTAGTAACACACATTTGTCACAGTACAGAGTTTTCGTTTTTTATTTTATTTTTACACACAATTCTATGGCGCACGGTCGTGCACCGTGCGTCACAGAATTCTCTCAATTCTGTGGCGCGTCTCCACAGGGATGCGCCATAGAATTTCCTTCCTGTTTATGACATGTGACCCCGCAAATCTGGCCACACAGCACGCCCACATATTTCTGTGGCGCACCAAGGTGCACGGTGCGCCACAGAATTCGCACAATTCTATGGCGCATCTCTCCGTGGACGTGCCACAGAATTTGCTTCCAGCAAATGACATGTGGCCCCGACACGCGCGTTGTCTTCCACAGTTAGCCATAGATCGAATCTCGCCTCCTCCCATGTCTCGCGATCCGCCGTCGCCATCGCCGTTCGCCGTCAGCGAGAGAAGGAACATGAGCAGGAGCCGCACCTTCACCTTCGGTCCAGCGAGCAGGAGAGCGGCGCCTTCTCCACGCCTTCCAAGAGCAAGAGCAGGAGCCGCACGTCCACGACGACATCCACACCGTTCTCGGCCTCGAGCGTCCTCCCTAGCGCCTACGTTCGAGCACAGGTTCATTCGTTTCCCTCGAGCCTGCTCCGTTTTCTTTCCCTCGATCCTGCTTCCATTCATGCAAGGAACCTACTAGTAGCTTACATGTGTGGCCATGGTCATCCTTGATGTGTGAAATGTGAACAAACATCATTGGAGTGAGATGTACCCTTTCCCCTGTTGACTGGTAGTTTTGGGTTGATCTTAGACTGTAAATGTGTTTTTAATATCTCTGATGGATGCGGATTCAGAAGGACCTGGCAGTAATTCATCTGCTTTCTGTCACGAGACGGTTTATCTATATAGCTAGCGGCCACTAGATTTCCAAAATTATGGAACATTGGGGTTGAACGAAGTAATTATAGCTTACTTTCTCAAGACCTATGTTTACATGAAAAATGGGTAAGAATATTGTTCCAAGTATTTGAAGATTTTGATACAAAATTGGCATCATTAGATAGTGTTTTCAGTACGGATCCAACAATATCAATGTAATCTGGATATTTCATAGAGAATGCCATTTTCCATAACCTGGATAGAGACTGGATTTTCCAAGTGATGAGCTTATGTTAGTCTCTTTTTTTACTAGTTTTCTGTTGCAACATATGAACTGAATTACATGGCTGGTGGTTTGAGTGAACTTAATGTGCATGGCTGGTGGTTTGAGGTGAAGCAACACCTTTAGTATTGAACATGGGAATGAAATTTCTGAATATGGCAGTAGATTGAGGGGATTGGGGATGGGTTTTGGGCAGGTACACATTGAGAGTTGCCAATGTTTCACCGGAACGTCGATTCATTTCCGTTCCGGCGAATTTCTAGCACTCCGGCATTGCCTTTTTTTAGCAAAGGTCATGCCGAAATTTTTTGTCGAATCTGAAACGATATATATAAGTTGGATTTTCTTGTGATATTAAAAAAGGGCTTGGTAATATGGTTGTTAGATATTCTGTATGGATTTTACCATCTAATTCATACCCATAGGTGGATGTTTCTCCATGTTTCCTTTGTGTAGGTAATCATTGTACTGATTTTCGTATGATAAACACTCATATTTCTCCCCTAGATGCAGCATTCTTAGTAAAAGAGACATGGTAATTACATTTGCATAGAAATTGTGTATAGAAGGCAAGCAAAGTATGTCAAATGTAAGCATTCTATTCTCTGTCTACGAAATATGTAATGTAACAGGGTAATAAATTCTTGACCAAAAGGGAGCTCTCAAATAGCTTACCGAATGATAAATAGGTTGGCATGTTTCTCTGAAAAAATTTACACCATAAAACACAAGGAGCAGTTATCATATACAATTCATAAACCAGTCGTTACCACTAGCTAGATTGGATAGTGTTGACCACACTATTGAATCAAAATCATTATTGCCTATTTTAGAGTCTATGCACGCAAGTTGTTAACTATAGTAGTAACAATGAATGCAAGATCCTTAGAAACAATTAATTAACTTTTGCAGCCGGTTTGATAGACTGGATATGTGTAGGAGTACTTTTTCAGGGTTTCTATATTAGATCTATAGATACCATTCAGCAATCTTTGGCTAGCAAGGAATTCATCTTTTTTCTAATGTTAGTCTACCTAGCTTCTCATGTTTTCCTTGAAGAAGAAATGCAATTACTGGTATGCATGCATGATGCTTCATGTACTGTTGTCCCCTTCTCACATGTTTCAATTTCGGAATCCAAGCAAAGCTTGCATAGTGCGTAGTAGTCCACACGCAAACAAATCCAAACGATTATATCACTCTACCTACTCAGATACTACTAGAATAGTATGAACAGTATCATAGCTTGTACCAGCCTAGTACCAGTATTGTTTCATCGTGGTAATCACTACTGACCGGCCTCCTCATTCAAGTGGGTGTGTAACCGAGGAATATCCCAAGAACTAAGAACTTCAGATCATATACAATTCATAGCAAAGGTTTCACGCCTTGATTTTAACCATATAATTGGAGGTAAGCTGTCAGACCTCGGACCCAGAGATATACATACTGTTATGTGCTACTAGCCATAGACTCACAAGGGCTTCAGGGTTACCAGCCCCGGCCGCAACAAACAACGGCAGGCATACCGGATTCATCGGCACGTAGTCCGGATCCCCGGTCTACTACTCCACTGGTAGAAAATAGGCGTATAGTCCCGGTTCGCCAGGGCCAGTAGTCCCGGCCGCGCAACCGGGACTAGCTTGGCGCGACTAAAGACCCCCCCCCCTATAGTCGCGCCGCTTACGAACCGCGGCTAAAGGCCCGACCACGTGGGCGGGTGGCGGAGCCGGGGGTGGGAGGACCTTTAGTCCCGGTTGGCCACATGAACCGGGACTAAACTTTATTTCGTTTATTTCCTTAATTCATTTTGGTTTCTAATTATTTTTCACACCAATTTTTCTCTCCCTTTTTTCTCTCCCTTTTTTTCATTCCCTTTTTTTCACTTCCTTTTTTTTCAGAATTTATATTATTTGCTTAGTGTCTAACTACAATTATCTCTAGTCAAATTACTTACTCGTGGTCAAACTTCCCGCTCGGTCACCCATCCTCCCACTACTCTAGCACTAGCACGCTTAACTTCCGAGTTCCATCTCGTCCCGCATCCAAGTGTTTCGCACGCATGTATGTGATAGTAGTATCATATCAATCTTATTAACATGTTGGTCGATGCCACATTTCTTTATTGTTTGAATTTCAAATAAATCTTTTAAGAAACAAAAGTAATAATGTAATTAATAATTTTGAATAAATAAATAAATATTAACTTTTTAATTTGTATTATTTCTAAAAATACAAATAATATATCAAAAAATTAAGAACAATAATACTAATTCATTTTAAAATCTTAAAAATACAAATAATATATCAAAAAATTAAGAAAAATAATACTAGTTCATTTTAAAATCTTAAAAATACAAATAATATATAAAAAATTAAGAAAAATAATACTAATTTATTTTAATACTGGATGAGTTTGGTATTGACTAGATATATGTTTTTCTGGCTTAGATTAATTTTTGGTGAACAGATATATAGAAACTGTAGTTTTTCTGTTTTGTTTTCTTGATGTGTTTTTGTTTGTTTTCTTGATGTGTTTTTGTTTTTGCTTGTTTTGAAACGTGTGTTTGACATAATATAGAAATAGTATAGCTAGGAATTAATATAGAAATAATATCCATTACACTTTGCAAATTTATCCAAGTCATTTAAAACTAGGAAACAAAAATAGTTTTATGAACAACAAAAGACAAGTGATAATCAAATCACAAGTAAAATACGAGTAGAGACATCACAATCATGAATAGAACACAATCATATCACATTCATAACATAGAGTCTTACGATCACACATAACACAAATATAAGTCTCACAATACTAAGATATCCATTACATACTAAGATATCCATTACATGCATATATCGAACGCATACATCTATGGCTCCGTCGAGTAGATGCGGAACAACTCGTAGGAGACGTATGCATCTATGGCTGCATACTTGACGTTCGTCCAGTCCAGTGGGGTCTTCTCCCAATACCAGTGATTCCTCGAGGGGAAACCAGACTTCATGGTTTCGTAGCCCTCGTGGATGAAGGCAGTTGCCATCTTATCCATCCCGGTCTTGGGCCCGGGCAACTCATCGAAATGGATAAGATCCTGAAGATCAATGTAGTGATCTTCAGGTATCACAATACCCAAGCGCATCAATTTCTGACGGTCTTGAGTTTTGTCAACGCTGCAAAAGTCATACCCCTTGTTGATAAGAAAATCAACAAGTGCCGGAGAATGCTTTGAACTACTGCAACAACAAAAATTTGATACGTGTTAGATATGTTGCAACACATGTATTCTTCAGATGCAACAAACAAATCGAAGATGCAAGATTGTACGTGTGCGTTACCTTGACCATTGGAAGACCAAAACGGCCTCCTTGAACGCAATCTGGATGACGGCAACATCCCGTTGATCCGCCGTATACTCCAGATCAAGCTCGAAGAACCGGTGTTCATCGGGAGAGGAGAAATAGAGATTGGTCAAATGCCCAAGAGCACCGGGCAGCCTCTCGGAAATGTTGGTGTAGCACACGTCGAGACGCTTGCCGCATGGTGTGGGACCACGGATTCTCTGCCAAACTTCAGCCATGGTGCTTGGTAGAGGAAGATCGAAGAGAGGGAAGAGAAGAGAAGAGAGGAAGAAACAGAGACTCGGACGCGCATTGTAGCAATGGCGCCCTTCTGCCTCGCTCGCAGAATAAAAACCGCCGCGCGGGAGGCGAGCAGTTTGTATCTTTAGTCCCGGGTGGCCAGGCCAACCGGGACTAAAGACTCATTAGTCCCGGGCGGCCAGGCCAACCGGAATTAATGCCCTCCACGCGCCTCAACGCGCTTCCCAACCCGCGACGCATGACCTTCTGTCGCGGGTCTCCTCCCGACCCGGGACTAAAGACTCATTAGTCACGGTGCGCGACGTTTGGGGACTGATGGGGGCGTATGGAAGGCCTTTTTTCTACCATTGCTCCTTGTATCCATGCTAGTCATAACCAATTAAGCATACCCAAGCGTCCACGAGTCGGATGAAACTGAAGGAACGGGACCAAAGTTATACGGAGCTGCTATGTGTCCACAAAGTGCAACAACAATCGAGGGTTACTGGGGTTACCTCGCCCCAGGCCGAATCACATCGGCAGGCGGGCTCGGACATGGATCATCGGCTCCACAACCCCTCGACTGCGACAACTATGCAGGCATAGCCAAAACTGTATAACAATGAGCTCGAAACCAACAACCGATCAAAGCAACACTCTAGACATGAAAGTTGTATTGAACAGGTGTTACTAGAGTATAGCTTACAAACAGAGGTCACACGACCCAACATTACATCAGACAACGGAAAGAAAACTACGTTGCTAATCAACAAGAACCAAAAAGGCCTAAGAGGCCGCAACATAAGGCGACGTCCCAGCCCATAGATTCCAGGCTGCTACCTGGGAACCCCAAACTACCCGTCGATGTCCACGTCGAAACACCACCGAACTGAGGAACTCCACCTGAACCAAGTTGAAGCAAACATGAGTACGGGAGGTACTCAACAAGACTTAGTTAACCTATTATATATCTGCTTATTTTAGAAAGAGTTATGAAGGTTATTTTGCGTAAAGCCATCTTTGTTTTCCAAGTTGAGGAAGGAATAACACGTATCACAGAGTATTTTGAAAACGGATGAGAAAGCTATTCAGCTACTAAGATCATCATCTTTTTAATCCACCAAAACATTTCAGCACCTCGTGCTTCAAAGATCACCACCTCAAGTTGTTCCGCTAACTCAATCTACAAGGTAACCCCTCTCGGCATCTTCGAGGAGGCATCCTTCATTCGTTATCAGCAAGTTTTAATCATTCCGTTTAAGTTATCTATGATCACAGAATCCGTCACCAAGTCGTCCTTAACCGCGGACACGGCTTTTCGAAAAGATTTAACCCTGCAGGGGTGTACAACTTTAACCACACGTACCAACCAACTCTTAATGCCACTAGATTAGCACTATTCCGGGAAGTGCCGGCAGATGGAGGTTGACCACGACCTTTTCCTTATTTCGCCTATTCCATGAGTCGCTCCGAGTAGACATGGACCGCCAATAGGGAGTGGCCATGTCCTGCCGGGTCTCTATCGTTGTGCGCGATGCTCGACGGTTACCTACCCGCAGAGCGCCGATACATCCCCACATCCTAGTTTTGAAAGTGTTTTGATATCCCCGCAAATCCAAATGGAAAGCCCGAACTAGGCAACTCATGGAACAAACTAGGCAAGTTGAGACCGAGGGGAATCCAATCCCCGTGTGGATGCACGCTCAGTCTTGGCTCGAAGACGAGAACTCGCTCCTAGGGGCATGAACGAGACAACCACCACAGACCCTCTGTGGTCTCGTCATCCACACCTTTAAATCATGTTAATCAAACATCTCTTAACTTACCACTACTTCCTGCCATACTAGATCATTTCGTAACTCTGATTCATCAACCGGATGGAGTAGAGATAGCATGCATGTATGACTAAGCACAACATATTTCAGGCTTTGGCGATGAACACAATCAAACCTATGGCTGCTAGGAGTAGTGGATCAGGATAAGTAGGCTATGCATGGTATAGGAGAACTCTAACTACTGACGCAAGATACATTGGAATCGGATGCAATGTACGAGAATCAAATGTCTTTCGAAATCATATATGAGAAGATAAGAGGTTATGCTTGCCTTGCTTCAAGAAAACCAGAGAAAGTCTTCGGGAATAAGTGCTTGACTTGTCGGTTAGGATCAAGTATTCGCCATGGAGTTGTTGGCCTTCTCTTCGGAGTCGGATTCTATCGAGGGGGAATAACACCGAAACAAAGAAGAACAATCAACCATGGCATCGATGCAATGCGCAATATGTATGCATGAGCAAGTTAATGCATTTAAATAAAGCCCTAGACATGTTCGTTGGGTTGCTAGGGTTCGTATGGCAATTGTGCAATTTTACTGAAATTAACCCGAAATACACCCCGGAGGGGGTTTCGGGCGATATTGAGAGGGTGTACCATTTTAATTGCTCAAATGGGTTTGAAAACACCATAAACAGGTTCCATTTTTCATTTTGAGCAATTTGATATATAACTTTTAATTTTCTAATTTTACTGAATAAATACTTATTTTTCTATTTTTAAGTGAATTAAACAAATTCAAATAATGTCCAAAATTCAACTTTGTC
This sequence comes from Alopecurus myosuroides, assembly GCA_028641055.1. Taxonomy (NCBI): domain Eukaryota; kingdom Viridiplantae; phylum Streptophyta; class Magnoliopsida; order Poales; family Poaceae; genus Alopecurus; species Alopecurus myosuroides. The sequence continues at coordinate 431,781,008 of CM054057.1, forward strand.
AAACATGTATGAAAATTACATATTTGGATAGAGTTTGTTTTCTGAACAAAACCATACATTCATTTTATTTTTCTGAGTAACATTTTGGAAGATATTAATTAATCAACTTTATTCATTTTCTGGAATTCCTGGAATTACCAAAAAGGGTAGTTATGACGTCACTGTGAGGTCACCCTTGCATCATCCAGAGAAGAACTTCTCTGATTCAATCAAATTCGAAGCACACGATGGATAAACTACGAAATTGGTTTGTGGCCTAGGTGGAGAAGGTTAAGGTGAACGTGGGGGTGGCGGAGAACGACCAAATGGTCGCCGGAGATGGTGCCGGTGAGCATCCGGGCGGCGGCGGACGGTGAGGTATGGGGGCGGAGAGCTGCTGAGGGGGAGGAGCCAAGGTGAGGGTAGTGCGGGATTCGGGAGCTCACCACGAAGCTGTTGATGTGATCAGACGAGGATGGGGCGGCCGGATTAAGCGGCAACGACCACGACGGTCGGCGACCAGACTCGGGGAAGACGGAGTCGATTCCGGCGTCTCCGGCCCTCCCCGCTTGCGTGCGTCGTCGAGGAGGATTTACAGGGTGCGGGAAAGCCTCAGAGAGGCACGGCGGAGCTCGAGGATGCTTGTAACGCCGGCGTCGAGCGGCTGTCGCGGCGGTTGCTGTTAGGGTTAGGTCGTCTGCGGCAGGGAGCAAGAGGGAAGGGAGAGGGGGTCTCTGAGGGAGGAGGTGCGATTCGGACGCCTCTTGCGTCCTATCCACGCCCAGGAGGTGAAGCAGGAGGTGGCAACCGGCCATGGAAGCTTGGCCACGCAGCTGCTCTGCTTTCTGGCCAGATCTAGAAGAAACAGAAAAAAAACGCAATAACCCCCTAAAGTTTTGGGAAATTACAACAAGGTCCTTTTCTCTTTAAAACAGAACAGAAAACAGAGGTTTTGAGGGCCTTTTTGCAAACGGAAAATTGGGCAAAAATAAGATTTGGAAAGCTCACCAAATTTCCAACCACACCATATTTTTGTTTGGTGAAAAAGAGATATTTTTCAGTACAAAATTTTAGAACCCATTTTAAGTACTATTTGTGGGATTTTTCTCAAACCATTTAAATTCAAAATTTAAATTGTTTCAACATGGTTTAAATTTGTGTTTCATGCATGTATGAGATGAACACAACACCACACACCCTAATTAGCAAAACTGGGATCTTACAAATCTACCCCTCTTACAAGAATCTCGTCCCGAGATTCCTGAAGGAGAAAGAAAGAAGGAACACCGGTTTTGAACGATCTTCTCGAACCTTACGGTTCTCTTCTTGAATTGTTTGATCCGTAGTATCGTGAAGTGTTGAACGGATACACCTAGGTAAGAGGGAAAACTCTTAGGAGCTGATCTTCATGAAGATCGAGTAGCTCATGTTTCACTCATGACAGGAATGTTCACAAAGAACTGTTGAGTTAACAGGCATGAAACACATCAAGATAACGGAGTGAGTAGAAGATGGTTTCAAGTTTGCGGACGATTGGTCTTGAAAGGATTTAGAATATGAGTTTTGCACAAGACTTTAAATCCTTTTTGAAAAGAAAGGTTGGACAACTTATGACATCGAGGTTTCTTCAAACGGAATACCAAGATGGAAAGGATTGTCTTGGATACCACAAAGTAATATCCGTAGACGAGAGAGAACACAAAAACACGATGGAATCATGTGTCCAAGATAGAGGTATGATACGGGATCATGTTCACTCTTCGGAGTGGATACGGAAGATACCGGAACTTTCAACCATTCCATAATAGTTTTTTTTGAAATCTTTGTCAAAGATCATGAATTTACTTCATCGCAAACGATGGGTAACCAAAAGATGTTGGAACACCGTAGTTAAGAAGGGATTCTTGGTCACACCATAAGGCTGGTTAACCAATGAGGATTGAAACACCAGAAGGAATAGGGAATCTCTTTCCTATGGTGGATTTGACGTAGCAATACGTTTACCACATGGTTAAGATCCCACGGTTGAAGTGACTGACAAATTCACACAATGTGTGAGATGAACAAAGCTTCAAGTACAAACAACTTGAAGAAGGGAACTGATAAATGGTGGTTACGAAACACCACGAGATGTTTTCATGATGAACTTGTTTCCACTGAAATAAAGGTTTGGAGGATTGACAATGAGACATTGGAAGAATCAACTTCCATGCTCTCCTTGATGTTCTAGATGCCAGTATCAGGCTTACGCAAACCTTCTATAGGTAATCAAGTGAAGTTTGAACTTTGGTTCGGAAGAACGGTGAGAGAAAACTTGTTAGAATGAGCCAGACAAGAATTCTCACGGAGAATGGTTGTTCTTACGGATTCAAAGAGATATGACATTAGGCCTTACGGCTAATTGTGTCAACCACAACATCAACCATGCCGTATTTTCAAATGGACCTAGATCAATATCCTTAAGGGAACACCAACCATCGTTGCTGCTTGAGATTCAGCTCTAGTTAGTGGGTTGATAACTGAGACTCAGTATGTATGATCAAAGAGATTGGACCGGTTACCAACGAGATACATATGCTGGATTCTCAAGACATGGACTATGATGTCAAGCTCAAGAAGATGGGTGAGATTGTAGAACTCATGTATTAGCTACTTGTGAAAGACGGTTGCACCTACATGGTCTACTTGCGGAGGAACACATCAAAGTCATTGTTGGGAAGAAGATACAAAGATAAGAAGTTCTTGGACTTCTTCTCTTTCACGAGTAATCGGTCAGTGGCTTGGTGTGGATGCGAACTTTTTCAAATAAATGGAGGTAACAACCAACCATCTCAAGAATAGCCCACACATGCATGATCGACTTGGGATTATTCCCGAAGGAACAAGAAAACTCTACTCGGATCCACGGCGACAACTTTCACCATAAGCACATGAACCGGAGTAGGTTACTTCGAACATCCAGAACACAAACTTCGTGACGCCACAAATTTGGTTCTTGAAGGTTTCCAACATTAGTGCCCAGTGTTCAACATGAACCTCTTGCAATTCGGAGATATAAGAATGTCGTTGATGGGCTCAACAACATCCTTATCAAGTTACTCCAAGAAGAGGGATTCATATGATACATGAACATGGCAAAATATTGGCCAGACTAAAGGACATGAGGGTGTACCCGGCAAAACACCATGAGTAGAAACACCATCAAGACAGTCCTTGGAGCTGAACTTGATTTGACGATAGCCCAAATCAAACCAAGGGTGGAATGATAGCATGTCCACTACGGAGATACTATCCTGCTTTAGTATGGACAGAACTGAACATCCCGTTGCAAAGGAACAAGTTAGGAAGAGCTCTTGTCTTTCAACTCTCCAAGTTGTTGTTTAAGCTCAACCAACTAGTTCAGGGTATCCAGCATAGTTTCTTGGAGAAAGGAGTAGTTCAAATACCCCTTGTGTAGACATCACAGTCAGGTAAAACCTGGTGATACTTCTAGAAAGACAACCAGAATATCACAACCCACCGATATGTCTTGGAGTTTGAAAGGAATCTTGCTTGTCAAAGAAACTGATATGGTCTTGAGAGCTTTGGTGTGAACCTAACTCTTTGACCAAGAATGTGCACCGGAATGAACGGATTTGGTAACACAGTCTACTTTAAGTAGAGACTGGTTGACCAGTAGTGCTAAGAAGGATACATATGTTTCTTAGATTTTTAAAGCAATAAAGATTGGTAGGAATATCTGGTACACATGTCGATGAACATACCCATCATTCTCAATCATTCAAACTTGGAGGAAGGGGAGTGAAGACACGTATGAGCATCACTTCATCAATAAGGCCATGAAACTCAACACGGCCTCTTGATTTAAAAGAGTGTGATACTCATAGGTAGAACAGAACAGAAGCTAACGGAACTTCTTGAATCCGCGAATTACAAAACTTTGACCTGGTCCTAGAGAGGACGAGGTACTGGAGTTTGTTTCTCCTGACATTCCAAGGTGGAATGTTTTGACGGAAAACAAGAGCAAATGCATTGGATCAATCCAACACACATATGCAACTTGGTTTCAAAAGAACGGATGGAGATTTGAGAGCAACTGAAAGATAGGAACATGCTCCGGAAAATCCAGAGGCCATGGGGAGTGCACATGTGATACTCTTTTGTAAAACCCATGCTAGAAGATTGGTATAGCTGAATTAAAAACGAAGATGTGGATTTCATGATGACCACTCTTGTTGTGATCCCTTCTTGATTACAAGGAAAAACCTACGGCTATTGGAGTTGAAACTACGTAGCCATACTGAGGTAGAAGATATTCCTCAGGATCCAAAGAAACAGAACTTGGGTTAAAGGTCAGCATCCTGTACTAATAGAGTGAGCATCACATGGTTATAAAACCACATTATTCAACCCACCACCATTCAGCACATTCTGGGACCTTCGGTTCAAGTCCAAGGATTAAAAACCAAAAGAAGGAGTAACTACTCTCTTAGTGTCTTAAAGGACACTATGAATAGAAATCACGAAGTATGTTTCAAAAGACAACATAACTCCGGAAGAGTTTGAGCAGAAGATAACGGATACATTCGAGATGGAAAGAAAATCTCGAGGTTCGGGATTTTGAACTTGGAAACATGTAGGAATGTGGAATCCGAACAACTCTGAGAGATTAGGATGGGAAGGGAATCTCCCAGTTTAAGAGATAACGGAACACGGAACACACACGACTCTAGAAACTCATAACTAGGTCAACTTGGGTAAAAGACGTCCTTGCCAGAGAAGGCACCTAGGTTTTGAATGACTAGAAGATATAGCAAAACCTTTTCAAATCAAAACAGGTAAGGTGACCCAGAGTTAGAGCGATACCATTTAAGGAGTAAAAAGAATCCTAAGAAGGTTTTCACAATCATTTGAAGTTTCAAAGTAGTTTTCACAAACACTAGACTCGACATCGACCAAGCAATAAGGTTTTCCTACAGGCAGTCCTGCTCTGATACCAACTTTTGTCAGACCTCGGACCCAGAGATATACATACTGTTACGTGCTACTAGCCATGGACTCACAAGGGCTTCAGGGTTACCAGCCCCGGCCGCAACAAACAACGGCAGGAAGACCGGGTTCATCGGCACGTAGTCCGGATCCCCGGTCTACTACTCCTTGTATCCATGCTAGTCATAACCAATTATGCATACCCAAACGTCCACGAGTCGGATGAAACTGAAGGAACGGGACCAAAGTTATACAGAGCTGCTATGTGTCCAAAAACGGCAACAACAATCGAGGGTTACTGGGGTTACCTCGCCCTAGGCCGAATCACATCGGCAGGCGGGCTCGGACATGGATTATCGGCTCCACAACCCCTCGACTGCGATAACTATGCAGGCATAGCCAAAACTGTATAACAATGAGCTCGAAACCAACAACCGATCAAAGAAACACTCTAGACATGAAAGTTGTATTGAACATGTGTTACTAGAGTTTAGCTTACAAGCAGAGGTCAGACGACCCAACATTAACTCAGACAACGGAAAGCAAATTACGTTGCTAATCAACAAGAACCAAAAAGGCCTAAGAGGCCGCAACATAAGGCGACGTCCCAGCCCATAGATTCCAGGCTGCTACCTGGGAACCCCAAACTACCCGTCGATGTCCACGTCGAAACACCAACAAACTGAGGAACTCCACCTGAACCAAGTTGAAGCAAACATGAGTACGGGAGGTACTCAACAAGACTTAGTTAACCTATTATATATCTGCTTATTTTAGAAATAGTTATGAAGGTTATTTTGTGTAAAGCCATCTTTGTTTTCCAAGTTGAGGAAGGAATAGCACACTCACAGAGTATTTTGAAAACAGATGAGAAAGCTATTCAGCTACTAAGATCATCATCTTTTTAATCCACCAAAACATTTCAGCACCTCGTGCTTCAAAGATCACCACCTCAAGTTGTTCCAGTAACTCAATCGACAAGGTAACCCCTCTCGGCATCTCCGAGGAGGCATCCTTCATTCGTTATCAGCAATTTTAATCATTCCATTTAAGTTATCTATGATCACAGAATCCGTCACCAAGTCGTCCTTAATCGCGGACACGGCTTTTCGAAAAGATTTAACCCTGCAGGGGTGTACAACTTTAACCACATGTACCAACCAACTCTTAATGCCACTAGATTAGCACTATTACGGGAAGTTTCGGCAGATGGAGGTTGACCACGACCTTTCCCTTACTTCGCCTGTTCCATCAGTCGCTCCGAGTAGAGATGGACCGCCAATAGGGAGTGGCCATCTCCTGCCGGGTCTCCATCGTTGTACGCACTGCTCGACGGTTACCTACCCGCAGAGCGCCGATACATCCCCACATCCTAGTTTTGAAAGTGTTTTGATATCCCCGCAAATCCAAATGGAAAGCCCGAACTAGGCAACTCATGGAACAAACTAGGCAAGTTGAGACCGAGGGGAATCCAATCCCCGTGTGGATGCACGCTCAGTCTTGGCTCGAAGACGAGAACTCGCTCCTAGGGGCATGAACGAGACAACCACCACAGACCCTCTGTGGTCTCGTCATCCACACCTTTAAATCATGTTAATCAAACATCTCTTAACTTACCACTACTTCCTGCCATACTAGATCATTTCGTAACTCGGATTCATCAACCGGATGGAGCAGAGATAGCAGGCATGTATGACTAAGCACAGCATATTTCAGGCTTTGGCGATTAACACAATCAAACCTATGGCTGCTAGGAGTAGTGGATCAGGATAAGTAGGCTATGCATGGTATAGGAGAACTCTAACTACTGACGCAAGATACATTGGAATCAGATGCAATGTACGAGAATCAAAAGTCTTTCGAAATCTTATATGAGCAGATAAGAGGTTATGCTTGCCTTGCTTAAAGAAAACCAGAGAAAGTCTTCGGGAATAAGTGCTTGCTTGTCGGTTAGGATCAAGTATTCGCCATGGAGTTGTTGGCCTTCTCTTCGGAGTCGGATTCTATCGAGGGGGAATAACACCGAAACAAAGAAGAACAATCAACCATGGCATCGATGCAATGCGCAATATGTATGCATGAGAAAGTTAATGCATTGAAATAAATCCCTAGACATGTTCGTTGGGTTGCTAGGGTTCGTATGGCAATTGTGCAATTTTACTGAAATTAACCCGAAATACACCCCGGAGGGGGTTTCGGGCGATATTGAGAGGGTGTACCATTTTAATTTCTCAAATGGGTTTGAAAATACCATAAACAAGTTCCATTTGTCATTTTGATCAATTTGATATATAACTTTTAATTTTCTAATTTTATTGAATAAAAACTTATTTTTCTATTTTTAAATGAATTAAACAAATTCAAATAATGTCCAAAATTCAACTTTGTCAAACATGTATGAAAATTACATATTTGGATAGATTTTATTTTTCTGAACAAAACCATACATTCATTTTATTTTTCTGAGTAACATTTTGGAAGATATTAATTAATCAACTTTATTCATTTTCTGGAATTCCTGGAATTACCAAAAAAAGGGTAGTTATGACGTCATTGTGAGGTCACCCTTGCATCATCCAGAGAAGAACTTCTCGGATTCAATCAAATTCGAAGCACACGATGGATAAACTACGAAATTGGTTTGTGGCCTAGGTGGAGAAGGTTAAGGTGAACGTGGGGGTGGCGGAGAACGACCAAATGGTCGCCGGAGATGGTGCCGGTGAGTATCCGGGCGGCGGCGGACGGTGAGGTATGGGGGCGGAGAGCTGCTGAGGGGGAGGAGCCAAGGTGAGGGCAGTGCGGGATTCAGGAGCTCACCACGAAGCCGTTGATGTGATCAAACGAGGATGGGGCGGCCGGATTAAGTGGCAACGACCACGACGGCCGGCGACCAGACTCGGGGAAGACTGAGTCGATTCCGGCATCTTCGGCCCTCCCCGCTTGCGTGCGTCGTCGAGGAGGATTTACAGGGTGCGGGAAAGCCTCAGAGAGGCACGGCGGAGCTCGAGGATGCTTGTAACTCCGGCGTCGAGCGGCGGCCGCGGCGGTTGCTGTTAGGGTTAGGTCGTCTGTGGCAGGGAGAAAGAGGGAAGGGAGAGGGGGGCTCTGAGGGAGGAGGTGAGATTCGGACGCCTCTCGCGTCCTATCCACTCCCAGGAGGTGAAGCAGGGGGTGGCAACCCGCCAAGGAAGCTTGGCCACGCAGCTGCTCTGCTTTCTGGCCAGAGCTAGAAGAAACAGAAAAAAAAAAACGAAATTACAATAACCCCCTAAAGTTTTGGGAAATTACAACAAGGTCCTTTTCTCTTTAAAACAGAACAGAAAACAGAGGTTTTGAGGGCCTTTTTGCAAACAGAAAATTGGGCAAAAATAAGATTTGGAAAGCTCACCAAATTTCCAACCACACCATATTTTTGTTTGGTGAAAAAGAGATATTTTTCAGTACAAAATTTTAGAACCCATTTTAACTACTATTTGTGGGATTTTTCTCAAACCATTTAAATTCACAATTTAAATTGTTTCAACATGGTTTAAATTTGTGTTTCATGCATGTATGAGATGAACACAATACCACACACCCTAATTAGCAAAACTGGGATGTTACAAATCTACCCCTCTTACAAGAATCTCGTCCCGAGATTCCTGAAGGAGAAAGAAAGAAGGAACACCGGTTTTGAACGATCTTCTCGAACCTTACGGTTCTCTTCTTGAAGAGTTTGATCCGTAGTATCGTGAAGTGTTGAACGGATACACCTAGGTAAGAGGGAAAACTCTTAGGAGCTGATCTTCACGAAGATCGAGTACCTCATGGTTCACTCATGACAGGAATGTTCACAAAGAACTGTTGAGTTAACAGGCATGAAACACATCAAGATAACGGAGTGAGTAGAAGATGGTTTCAAGTTTGCGGACGATTGGTCTTGAAAGGATTTAGAATATGAGTTTTGCACAAGACTTTAAATCCTTTTTGAAAAGAAAGGTTGGACAACTTATGACATCGAGGTTTCTTCAAACGGAATACTAAGATGGAAAGGATTGTCTTGGATACCACAAAGTAATATCCGTAGACGAGAGAGAACACAAAAACACGATGGAATCATGTGTCCAAGATAGAGGTATGATACAGGATAATGTTCACTCTTCGGAGTGGATATGGAAGATACCGGAACTTTCAACCATTCCATAACAGTTTTTTTTGAAATCTTTGTCAAAGATCATGAAGTTACTTCATCGCAAACGATGGGTAACCAAAAGATGTTGGAACACCATAGTTAAGAAGGGATTCTTGGTCACACCATAAGGCTGGTTAACCAATGAGGATTGAAACACCAGAAGGAATAGGGAATCTCTTTCCTATGGTGGATTTGACGTAGCAATACGTTTACCACATGGCTAAGATCCCACGGTTGAAGTGACTGACAAATTCACACAATGTGTGAGATGAACAAAGCTTCAAGTACAAACAACTTGAAGAAGGGAACTGAGAAATGGTGGTTACGAAACACCACGAGATGTTTTCATGATGAACTTGTTTCCACTGAAAGAAAGGTTTGGAGGATTGACAAAGAGACATTGGAAGAATCAACTTCCATGCTCTCCTTGATGTTCTAGATGCCAGTATCAGGCTTACGCAAACCTTCTATAGGTAATCAAGTGAATTTTGAACTTTGGTTCGGAAGAACGGTGAGAGAAAACTTGTTAGAATGAGCCAGACAAGAATTCTCACGGAGAGTGGCTGTTCTTACGGATTCGAAGAGATATGACATTAGGCCTTATGGCTAATTGTGTCAACCACAACATCAACCATGCCGTATTTTCAAATGTACCTAGATCAATATCCTTAAGGGAACACCAACCATCGTTGCTGCTTGAGATTCAACTCTGGTTAGTGGGTTGATAACTGAGACTCAGTATGTATGATCAAAGAGATTGGACCGGTTACCAACGAGATACATATGCTGGATTCTCAAGACATGGAATATGATGTCAATCTCAAGAAGATGGGTGAGATTGTAGAACTCATGTATTAGCTACTTGCGAAAGACGGTTGCACCTACATGGTCTACTTGCGGAGGAACACATCAAAGTCATTGTTGGGAAGAAGATACAAAGATAAGAAGTTCTTGGACTTCTTCTCTTTCACGAGTAGTCGGTCAGTGGCTTGGTGTGGATGCGAACTTTTTCAAATAAATGGAGGTAACAACCAACCATCTCAAGAATAGCCCACACATGCATGATCGACTTGGGACTATTCCCGAAGGAACAAGAAAACTCTACTCGGATCCACGGCGACAACTTTCACCATAAGCACATGAACCGGAGTAGGTTACTTTGAACATTCATAACACAAACTTCGTGACGCCACAAATTTGGTTCTTGAAGGTTTCCAACAGTAGTGCCCAGTGTTCAACATGAACCTCTTGCAATTCGGAGATATAAGAATGTCGTTGATGGGCTCAACAACATCCTTATCAAGTTACTCCAAGAAGAGGGATTCATATGATACATGAACATGGCAAAATATTGGCCAGACTAAAGGACATGAGGGTGTACCCGGCAAAACACCATGAGTAGAAACACCATCAAGACAGTCCTTGGAGCTGAACTTGATTTGACGATAGCCCAAATCAAACCAAGGGTGGAATGATAGCATGTCCACTACGGAGATACTATCCTGCTTTAGTATGAACAGAACTGAACATCCCGTTGCAAAGGAACAAGTTAGGAAGAGCTCTTGTCTTTCAACTCTCCAAGTTGTTGTTTAAGCTCAACCAACTAGTTCAGGGTATCCAGCATAGTTTCTTGGAGAAAGGAGTAGTTCAAATACCCCTTGTGTAGACATCACAGTCAGGTAAAACCTTGTGATACTTCTAGAAAGACAACCAGAATATCACAACCCACCGACATGTCTTGGAGTTTGAAAGGAATCTTTCTTGTCAAAGCAACTGATATGGTCTTGAGAGCTTTGGTGTGAACCTAACTCTTTGACCAAGAATGTGCACCGGAATGAACGGATTTGGTAACACATTCTACTTTAAGTAGAGACTGGTTGACCAGTAGTGCTAAGAAGGATACATATGTTTCGTGATTTTCAAAGCAATAAGGATTGCTAGGAATATCTGGTACACATGTCGATGAACATACCCATCATTCTCAAGCATTCAAACTTGGAGGAAGGGGAGTGAAGACATGTATGAGCATCACTTCATCAATAAGGCCATGAAACTCAACACGGCCTCTTGATTTAAAAGAGTGTGATACTCATAGGTAGAACAGAACAGAAGCTAACGGAACTTCTTGAATCCGCGAATTACAAAACTTTGACCTGGTCCTAGAGAGGACGAGGTACTGGAGTTTGTTTCTCCGGACATTCCAAGGTGGAATGTTTTGACGGAAAACAAGAGCAAATGCATTGGATCAATCCAACACACATATGCAACTTGGTTTCAAAAGAACGGATGGAGATTTGAGAGCAACTGGAAGATAGGAACATGCTCCGGAAAATCCAGAGGCCATGGGGAGTGCACAGGTGATACTCTTTTGTAAAACCCATGCTAGAAGATCGGTATAGCTGAATTAAAAACGAAGATGTGGATTTCATGATGACCACTCTTGTTGCGATCCCTTCTTGATTACAAGGGAAAACCTACGGCTATTGGAGTTGAAACTACCTAGCCATCCTGAGGTAGAAGATATTCCTCAGGATCCAAAGAAACAGAACTTGGGTTAAAGGTCAGCATCCTGTACTGATAGAGTGAGCATCACATGGTTATAAAACCACATGATTCAACCCACCACCATTCAGCACATTCCGGGACCTTCGGTTCAAGTCCAAGGATTAAAAACCAAAAGAAGGAGTAACTACTCTCTTAGTGTCTTAAAGGACAATATGAATAGAAATCACGAAGTATCTTTCAAAAGACAGCATAACTCCGGAAGAGTTTGAGCAGAAGATAACAGATACATTCGAGATGGAAAGCAGATCTCGAGGTTCGGGATTTTGAACTTGGAAACATGTAGGAATGTGGAATCCGAACAACTCTGAGAGATTAGGATGGGAAGGTAATCTCCCAGTTTAAGAGATAACGGAACACAGAACACACACGACTCTAGAAACTCATAACTATGTCAACTTGGGTAAAAGACGTCCTTGCCAGAGAAGGCACCTAGGTTTTGAATGACTAGAAGAGATAGCAAAACCTTTTCAAATCAAAAAAGGTACGGTGACCCAGAGTTAGAGAGATACCAGATAAGGAGTAAAAAGAATCCTAAGAAGGTTTTTCACAATCATTTGAAGTTTGAAAGTAGTTTTCACAAACACTAGACTCGACATCGACCAAGCAATAAGGTTTTCCTACAGGCAGTCCTGCTCTGATACCAACTTTTGTCAGACCTCGGACCCAGAGATATACATACTGTTATGTGCTACTAGCCATGGACTCACAAGGGCTTCAGGATTACCAGCCCCGGCCGCAACAAACAACGGCAGGCAGACCGGATTCATCGGCACGTAGTTCGGATCCCCGGTCTACTACTCCTTGTATCCATGCTAGTCATAACCAATTATGCATACCCAAGCGTCCCAGCCCATAGCCAAAAATGTATAACAATGATCTCGAAACCAACAACCGATCAAAGCAACACTCTAGACATGAAAGTTGTATTGAATAGGTGTTACTAGAGTATAGCTTACAAGCAGAGTTCACACGACCCAACATTACATCAGACAACGGAAAGCAAATTACGTTGCTAATCAACAAGAACCAAAAAGGCCTAAGAGGCCGCAACATAAGGCGACGTCCTAGCCCATAGATTCCAGGCTGCTACCTGGGAACCCCAAACTACCCGTCGATGTCCACGTCGAAACACCACCGAACTGAGGAACTCCACCTGAACCAAGTTGAAGCAAACATGAGTACGGGAGGTACTCAACAAGACTTAGTTAACCTATTATATATCTGCTTATTTTAGAAAGAGTTATGAAGGTTATTTTGCGTAAAGCTATCTTTGTTTTCCAAGTTGAAGAAGGAATAGCACGTCTCACAGAGTATTTTGAAAAAAGATGAGAAAGCTATTCAGCTACTAAGATCATCATCTTTTTAATCCACCAAAACATTTCAGCACCTCGTGCTTCAAAGATCACCACCTCAAGTTGTTCCGGTAACTCAATCTACAAGGTAACCCCTCTCGGCATCTCCGAGGAGGCATCCTTCATTCGTTATCAGCAAGTTTTAATCATTCCGTATAAGTTATCTATGATCACAGAATCCGTCACCAAGTCGTCCTTAGTCGCGGACACGGCTTTTCGAAAAGATTTAACCCTGCAGGGGTGTACAACTTTAACCACACGTACCAACCAACTCTTAATGCCACTAGATTAGCACTATTCCGGGAAGTGCCGGCAGATGGAGGTTGACCACGACCTTTCCCTTAGTTCGCCTATTCCATGAGTCGCTCCGAGTAGAGATGGACCGCCAATAGGGAGTGGCCATCTCCTGCCGGGTCTCTATCGTTGTGCGCGATGCTCAACGGTTACCTACCCGCAGAGCGCCGATACATCCCCACATCCTAGTTTTGAAAGTGTTTTGATATCCCCGCAAATCCAAATGGAAACCCGAACTAGGCAACTCATGGAACAAACTAGGCAAGTTGAGACCGAGGGGAATCCAATACCCGTGTGGATGCATGCTCAGTCTTGGCTCGAAGACGAGAACTCGCTCCTAGGGGCATGAACGAGACAACCACCACAGACCCTCTGTGGTCTCGTCATCCACACCTTTAAATCATGTTAATCAAACATCTCTTAACTTACCACTACTTCCTGCCATACTAGATCATTTCGTAACTCTGATTCATCAATCGGATGGAGCAGAGATAACAGGCATGTATGACTAAGCACAGCATATTTCAGGTTTTGGCGATGAACACAATCAAACCTATGGCTGCTAGGAGTAGTGGATCAGGATAAGTAGGCTATGCATGGTATAGGAGAACTCTAACTACTGACGCAAGATACATTGGAATCGGATGCAATGTACGAGAATCAAAAGTCTTTCGAAATCATATATAAGCAGATAAGAGGTTATGCTTGCCTTGCTTCAAGAAAACCAGAGAAAGTCTTCGGGAATAAGTGCTTGACTTGTCGGTTAGGATCAATTATTCGCCATGGAGTTGTTGGCCTTCTCTTCGGAGTCGGATTCTATCGAGGCGGAATAACACCGAAACAAAGAAGAACAATCAACCATGGCATCGATGCAGTGCGCAATATGTATGCATGAGCAAGTTAATGCATTGAAATAAATCCCTAGACATGTTCGTTGGGTTGCTAGGGCTCGTATGGCAATTGTGCAATTTTACTGAAATTAACCTGAAATACACCCCGGAGGGGGTTTCGGGCGATATTGAGAGGGTGTACCATTTTAATTTCTCAAATGGGTTTGAAAACACCATAAACAGGTTCCATTTGTCATTTTGAGCAATTTGATATATAACTTTTAATTTTCTAATTTTATTGAATAAAAACTTATTTTTCTATTTTTAAATGAATTAAACAAATTCAAATAATGTCCAAAATTCAACTTTGTCAAACATGTATGAAAATTACATATTTGGATAGAGTTTATTTTTTGAACAAAACCATACATTCATTTTATTTTTCTGAGTAACATTTTGGAAGATATTAATTAATCAACTTTATTCATTTTCTGGAATTCCTGGAATTACCAAAAAGGGTAGTTATGACGTCACTGTGAGGTCACCCTTGCATCATCCAGAGAAGAACTTCTCTGATTCAATCAAATTGGAAGCACACGATGGATAAACTACGAAATTGGTTTGTGGCCTAGGTGGAGAAGGTTAAGGTGAACGTCGGGGTGACGGAGAACGACCAAATGGTCGTCGGAGATGGTGCCGGTGAGCATCCGGGCGGCGGCGGACGGTGAGGTATGGGGGCGGAGAGCTGCTGAGGGGGAGGAGCCAAGGTGAGGGCAGTGCGGGATTCAGGAGCTCACCACGAAGCCGTTGATGTGATCAGACGAGGATGGGGCGGCCGAATTAAGCGGCAACGACCAGGACGGCCGGCGACCGGACTCGGGGAAGACGGAGTCGATTCCGGCGTCTCCGGCCCTCCCCGCTTGCGTGCGTCGTCGAGGAGGATTTACAGGGTGCTGGAAAGCCTCAGAGAGGCACGGCGGAGCTCAAGGATGCTTGTAACGCCGACGTCGAGCGGCGGCCGCGGCGGTTGCTGTTAGGGTTAGGTCGTCTATGGCAGGGAGCAAGAGGGAAGGGAGAGGGGGGGCTCTAAGGGAGGAGGTGCGATTCGGACGCCTCTCGCGTCCTATCCACGCCCAGGAGGTGAAGCAGGAGGTGGCAACCGGCCATGGAAGCTTGGCCACGCAGCTGCTCTGCTTTCTGGCCAGAGCTAGAAGAAGCAGAAAAAAAAACGGAATTACAATAACCCCCTAAAGTTTTGGGAAATTACAACAAGGTCCTTTTCTCTTTAAAACAGAACAGAAAACAGAGGTTTTGAGGGCCTTTTTGCAAACAGAAAATTGGGCAAAAATAAGATTTAGAAAGCTCACCAGATTTCCAACCACACCATATTTTTGTTTGGTGAAAAAGAGATATTTTTCAGTACAAAATTTTAGAACCCATTTTAAGTACTATTTGTGGGATTTTTCTCAAACCATTTAAATTCACAATTTAAATTGTTTCAACATTGTTTAAATTTGTGTTTCATGCATGTATGAGATGAACACAACACCACACACCCTAATTAGCAAAACTGGGATGTTACATAAGCATTTATCATTATAACCATCCATAGCACAAAACGCCTCATCGAAGTATATATGACCTCCAATGTCAAAAGAAGAGAATTTGTTTTTAAAATTGTAGTGGTAGGAAATTTTAAATGCCATGAAGGAACCTGGGATGCAAAGCCATGACTTCAATCTGCGAGGAAACAGAGGTTAGAATCATTGTTCAGGTCATCCAACTTGACAATGAAGTAAGCAAGGAAGGTGGCCTGCCCAGGTCAGCAGGCAGGTCGCGCGTCTTTCTGAGAGAAGCGGCGGCAACGGCGGCCGGCGTTGTCATTCCTCGATTGACTAGGGAAGTACATAAAAGTAATATCGTTGTCGTGGTACACAGTACATACTCCTCAAACTTTCTTACATCACATATAATAGAGATTAAAACATTTTCATATTTGTTCCTTCAAGTTTGCTAATTTAAAGTATGGTGCAAAATCAAGGAAAACATAAAATTATGGTTTGAAATTCATGTGAGGACTGAGAAGCAATAATTACGGTGTCGATATCCCATAGTTGCATCTGCTCCTTGGTAAGTTCTGCTACTAGTCCATGATCCCATTTCTCTTGAAATCCATCCTGCAATAATACACCAGGTATGCTCAACTATAACTTTGTGTTTGGAATAGTACTTGAACTACGAAAAATGAGTCCACAATAAATAACCTGTAGATTTTGATGGTCCAGGACTTTAACTTGCTGAGCTGGAATCTGCAATTATGAAATCCCTGTCAGAGGTTGAACTAAAACATGCTCTCTAAGGGGCCCTACGGAGCAGTATAGGACTTGAGTACCTTAAGAGTAGCACATGCTTTGTATAGTTCTTCCTTGCGAATATTTCCAAGACCATCCCCATTACCTATAAAAAGTGTAGTAACCACAAAGAAAGATTAACTCGGTACATGTTTGTAAGCCAAAAGAAGAGGGCAAGGTGCTCTAGTATGCACATATGTACTTCTGTATTTGCATTACAAGTTAGAAAAACTGATCTCTAGTGGCAAAACATGCAGTGTATTGTTTATTGTTTGAGTAAACCTGGTAGAGAATGATTTTTTGACACCAGAGCATGAACTATTATTGTGATCTATTCCTAGTACTATTGCTTGAGTAAATCTATCAGTTTGCTTAAGCTGCAACAATATATAAGCAAAATGTACCTTGTGCAGCGACAGAGTAGCTCCCATCATATGGATCAATACATACAGGTGAGTGGTTTAGGTACCTCCAACCACACTCCCTACAAAACAAATGTGTAAAGCATCAACATGGGCAGAAGGAAGATATTATTAATATGTAAAGATCAAGTTGAATTAAAAATCATTACAAAGTACATGGGCATCGGTGGTGACCTCCTAGAATGAACGACATCAAGATTATTTTCCATTTGAGGATTCTGCTCCGCTGATTGGTGTTGCCGCCTCTAGCACACAACCAATTGGGTGGTCACTCGAGCCTTCCTCACTTGCCCATCTAGTCTCGCTCCTTACTAGTTCCCAACAACTCCCTGTGCTAGTGCTTGTGAACTCAATATACTGTAGATAAGGACTCTTTGCTACCTCTGAACATTTAAATGTTATTACAGAAACATGTCGGGTACTTCTAAGCACGGGTTTATGGCCGAAGCCAGTGCCGAGGAAGGGGCTGGGATGCACACGCTGCAAACGGCATTGAGGAAGAGGGCCGGTAGGCCGACGCCGCCGCAACCGGCAATTTTGAGTCGGAGTACTTGGAGGGAGAGGGTGATGACACCACCAATGGTGGCGGCACTGACCGCATGGATGGTGGTAGCGGCGACGCCGCCCCGAACACCGCTGAGAAGAAGAAGGAGGCTCAGGCGCCAAGGAAGGATCGTACGCCGCAAGTGCTCGCCAACGTCACTGGTACAACCACCGAGGTCTCGCCAAGTGGCCTACCATTGGCGCCTCGAACGGTTGCATCAGGGTACAGCATGCAACTAGGCTGCATCGTGCGGGAAAGCATGTCGATCAACATGACGGGCCTTAGAAGCAGTGACAACACGGCTTTGGTCGAAATTCTCCTGAAGAAGCTTCACCATCCATACACGTTCCCGGAGCCATTCAACAAAAATGTGGACTCTTTAGCCATCACGAAGATGAGCACCGCCTTGAGAAGCTGGAACTCCCGGGTAAAGAAGAAGATTATGCAAGGTAAAAGCTGGGAGGAAATAAGTCGCAAAGAGCCTACGCTCGTGAAAGAAGACTTCGACATACTGAGGTCGTACATAAACATCGAGGAGTGTAAAAAATGGATAAAATGGGGGAGGGATATGCGGGACCAAAACATAGAGGTCCAACATTGCGGAAGCGGTGGTTACCGAGGAAAACAGCCCGTTTGGGAGAAGGAGGACCGCGAGATGGAACGTCTCGGAAAAGATAACCCCTGGCACAAAATCACGGATTTACAGGTTAGGAACTTTGTCCGGTCCCGGTATTTCTTAGACTGGAAGACGGGGGAATTCATGACGAAAGATCAGGTCGTGAAGAATTTCGAGAATTTTTTTGTAGGGACACATATATCTCAAGTACATCTATATTGCATTGATCTAATAATTAGATAATGAAGCCAAATGGGCTCATCTTAATTTCCTTTTGTCCGAAGGAGGAAGAGCTGCGGAAATCTAGTACAGCTGGCCCGTCGTCCGAAGGGTCGACGGAACGGTGGGATACGCCTTTCAACAGGGCGACGAACACATACAAGAAAAGGCCGTTGGAGGACCCGCCGACGTCAGCTGGCCGTATGTCCGGCTTTGGGCTAAACATGAAGGTAGCCGAGTACTACGCATCGGACGCCATGTCGTCGAGAAAGGAGAGGAAGACGACGACGACTAAGGATAAAGCCGAGGTCGAGGAGCTGAAGAAGAAGGTGGCGTTTCTAGAGAAGAAACATGAGACCGGAAGTGCGACAGTGGACCCCGACAAGCTAAACCAGTTAGTGGATGAGAGGCTCCGGCAAGTCATCCCCCCTGGGTTGATGGAGGGGTTAGCTGCTTGGAATGCGGGGGGTCAAAGGGGGCCGATCCAACTGCCCAGCTTCGTCGGCAGCAACTCAAGCATGAACCAGCAAGTGCCGCCGGAACAGGTGACCCCCAGACGCCGCTCCTTCTGGTCGCATCGATGCCCCCTTCCGCAGTAGTGCCGAAGAATGATGGGCCGGTCGCCGGCACCGGCGCCCTTGTCTCGACACCTGCCGAGCTCGACGCCATCACCAAGGTAACTAATTAGTTAGTCGTGATCTGCGCCATATTCCTTAACTATGCCTTTCATGATGAATGTCATCTCATGATGCCCGACATGTTGCCCAACAGGACGAACCTTGCATACTCCTGCATCGTGTGGTGCCCGGCGGAGAGTTGGTGGATGTTGCTACCGGCACTATTATACAACCCAAGGAACGCACTATGCACCACTCTCAAATGGACGAGAACGTGATGAAGGTGAAGTTGGCCAATGTAGTGCTGGAATTTCGCGATGTCCTCCTCAATCCCCTTTCAACTTCCAGGCTGTGACGAGGAGGACAACTTGGTCCTTGGAGACTGCACCACATGGGTGATGAAATGGCCGAAGAGCCAGACTCGTCTTAGGGGGGGTCTTCTGATCATGCGCAACATCGGCGCCACCTCCCCTATGGAGCCGACCAATAAGATCGTTCGGCCCACGAAGCAAACAGCCCTCCAGATAGTACCCAAGGTCGTCGCCCCTCAGAAGGAAATGACAGTCGTCGCCACCACCACCCAGAAGGAACCGGCGGTCGTTGCCACCACCGCACACCATCAACAGTTGTTGGGAAAGATGCCGCAACGACCGGCCAAAAGATCAAAGGTAGTTGTGCCTCAACCGCCGACATCACAGCCGCCACCACCCAAGGACGTGAACATGGCGCTTGCTGGAGACGGTGTCGATGACTATGATTATGATGATGACAATGTCGACATCAATGCCTACCTCAACATGGGCTGCAGCCAAGATAGGTACATGCCTGTTATGGATCGTGACGATGAAGCCTTCCGCAGTCACGACGATCAACCTAGGCGTACTGAAATCTCGCAGCGCCTGACCTTCCAGCAGGGTACAGTATTCATCCTTGGCACACTGCATAAGACAGTCCTAGGGTCGCCCCGAGCACCCCCACCAGTACCCTCAGCTCCCGCAGCAGATCAGGCCACCGCCAGCAAGAATAAGGCTAGGAAGAGAAGTGGTAAAAAGGGCCATCCTAGTAAGATCTTGGCCGACGCTGCGGTACGACCCCGTAAGGATGGCTTGACCCGGTTGCTTGAAGCTGGCCAACCGATACTGTCTCCGGACGAGATACACGGGGCAACTGGACCAATGCTCACTTTGAAGAATATTATCGTGATGCTAGAGGGCCTCCTTCTTAAAGACGAGTGTCCAAATTACCCGGTGTTCGTGGTCAAGGTGCCAGAGGGCCCGGACTTCATCCATGAAGACCCCGCGGAACTGTTCTTCATAGCGTGCGAGGATATCTTCAATCTTTTTCACTCGAGACGGTTGGACTATAACTTGGTCCGCCTATACGCGCTCGGTGCTCAGCTGCAGATCCAGCGAGAGTTACGCCCCGTACGTTGTGGTAGCGGATCCCTACTACATGTGTGATAGCCAGCTGGAGGAAGGATCAAGTACACGGACCAAGGCAGTGAAGTACCTCGAGAGCTTCATGTTGAGAAACAGTGAGAAGAGGGACATTCTTTTGCTTGTCTTTCCCGAGTAAGTACACATCCGGTCGCGGCCGTCGTAGCTAATGTTTTTCTAGATTTCATCCATTGCTTATCCTTGGTTTAATTGCATGTGTTGAGCAGGGACACATACTGCACACTCATCGTGATTTGCCCAAAGTGGTCACTAGCCCAGTACTTCGACTCGTCGAATACGATGAAGAGGAAAGACTACACCAGAATAAGGGGTGTTCTCGATGAGGCTATCAATGCTACGCCCAGAATGGAGCCACCTTCGAAAAGAAACAAGAATATATCAGGCCGGCTACTGGCAAATATGAGTTCAGGCACGTGACCGAGTTCCCCTGCATCAAGCAGCCGGCTTGGAGCACGAAGGAGTCCTTCTATGCCCTCCATCACCTTAAAGGGATTGTGCGCGATGCAAATAACTTCAATCAGCATGCTAAACTCCGAGAATGGTCCAATAAATTGGCGGGGGAAATCTCACAGGATGATCTTATTGAAGACTTTCATTGCATCAAAATCAAATTGTCGGAGATACTCATTGAAGATGTCAACAGAAAGGGGGGTCCTTAAACAATCCCATAGGGTTATGCCAGAGGGATATCCAGGAACGCCTAGAGAGGCAGGTTGATCGTAGGACGTGGATGACGAAAGACTTATTTAAACCGTTTCTGGTGCCGCTCACCTTGCTCCCGCCACGGAAGAGGTCTCATTGATCGAGGTGTGCCTAGCTACTATTAGTTTGTTTAACAAAACTTTCTTAATTAGCTCGAAACTTAGGCCTAGCTGTTATTGGATTGAACTTATGCTTAGTTAGCTTGAACTTGTGTGATATCGATGTTGTATATCTTTCATGTTTATTATTGTTTCCTTGCTCTACTTTTTGTGAACATATATGCCTTAGCTGTTTTTGCATTACTTACTAATATGCCTTGTATCTATCTATATAGATGACGTACTACGTGGTGTTCGAGGGTCTGGTTCCAGGAGTCTATGACGAGTGGAAGGACTGTAGAGCACATGTGCACAAGTTCAGCGGCAACTACTATAAAGGATAGGAGACTAGACACGAGGTGGTTGCCAAGTGGAGGGACCACCAGTCGAAGAAGAAGAACAAAATGAAGACCTCCGCCGTGCTCCCGCTCTTGCTCACCATCTCCGTCGTGCTTGTAGTCTATTTCATCCTAGCTTAGGCATTTGTAACTTGACACCATCGATGAACTATGTGGTGACAATGTTCGATAATGTTTGACTAACTTTGAACCAATTCGATACTTTGCACTATGTATCACTATTCTAAGTAATGTGTGACTTATATCTTTGTCAAATATCACTACTATGTTATATATTTGTCAAATATCACTGCATGTGTATTGAAACTGTATAAATCCTGTAATATACCTGTATTTATACCAGAAACAAATTAAATTTCGAAATACTGCATACCTGTTCTGTGGCGCACCAAGTAATGTTTCTGTGGCGCATCTCTTTCTATGGCGCACCACGGATTGATAATTTCTGTGGCGCACGTGTGGGCTGCACCATAGAATATCTTATTTCTGTGGCGCGGGAGAGGGGTGCGCCATAGAAATACAATTTAATGGCGTGGATTCTGTGGTATTTGGTGCGCCACATATGGCCCTTTCTGTACTAGTGCTAGATTCTTACATAAGTACCTACGGAAATTAAAGGTTCCACTAAAGATTAACATCTTCATGTGGTTTCTTTATCGTAAAGAATTTCTTACGAAGGACAATCTTGCTAAGCGAAGATGGACGGGATTTAAAAAATATGTGTTTTGTGATGCTGATGAGACGGTGTTATAGAATTGTTGCACTAGCCAATTATCCCAAAAGTCCGAACTGATGGAAAGAGTCAATGCAATATATTTATATTCTAACACTCTCCCTCACGTCTAGGCTATTTTACTCTTTGGTGTGGGATCGGTGCGGGTCGCATGATCTTTTCTTTTTTACTGCACGAGCAGGGTCTTGAACTTGAAACCTCTTGACTGTGATACCATATAGAATTGTTGCACTAGCCAATTATCCCAAAAGTCCGAACTGATGGAAACGGTTATGCAATATATTTATATTCTAACAAGTGGATCATCTGTTTGTCCACTGTGAGTTTGCTAAAAAAATATGAGATTAGTTTATTTTACTTTTAGTATAATCCCGCCAACTAATGTTAATAACATGTTGGGTACATGGTTAAATGGTTTAGATAAATCAACTAAAGCTAATATACGCATTGGTGTATGTGCTTTTCTTTGAGCAATCTGGAGATGTTGGAATGATGTTATGTTTAACAATTTGGTGGTTGGACATTTTTTGCAGGTGGTTCACAGGACTTTGCATTAGATCCATATGTGGTCTTACCTTCTGCCACAAGACCAACATGGACGTTTGGATGCCGGTTGCTCTCGGCCAATGACGGTCGTATGGGCTATATTCGGTAGGGATGAATGGTTGCATACGAGACGCCTACCGCTGTATCTTTGTAGCCACTTTAGCTGATTGTTGAGCAGTTATATTTCTTTTTTGGATCTGGAACACGGATACTTTTTATTAATATAAAAGTTGTGTGCATCGCTCTGATGCAGAGCTGGGTTTACCCTTTAATTGTTTTTCTAGAAAACGCAAAAATATCACCTATGGTAGTTGATGCCGCAATACATGTAGAAAACGTGCATTATTCACTCAAATTTATTCGTTTTAAAGCTTGGATTGCAACGAGTTCAAAGCTAGTTATACAATCACATTTGAGACACAGACCTTCATCTTGCAGATTGTGGAGGGGAACACATCATGCCCGCTATATGTTTTTTTTGAAGTTTGCGTGTCTCCTCATAGGTTGGCCGGCCAACAAATACTGGCCCATGGGTCCAACAGAGGCTATATATGGAAGTGCCAGGGTCTATCGGCAGCACTATATCTCGCCATTAGGACTCCCCTACATGTTTTGCAAAATGGGCCAGCCCAAGTTCACATTTCGCATCAAATGCAACAAACCACGATCGTACTTTTCCTTTAGCTACTATCAAAAAAACTTTATCAAAAAAAAAAAGCTACTATCAAAAAAAGAAAACTTTTCCTTTAGCTTTATCGTACTTTTCCTTTTAGCTTTCCAGTGTTTACATTATTCTTTCTTTTGACTGTTTACATAGTTCTTTCTTTATTCTATTTTGCTCATTCACTTAGTATTTGGGATTTCTTCTGTTTAATTTTTATAGGTACTATATATACATGTTTTTGTTTCTTTTCTTCATATTTCTATATTATTTTTTCTGAATATATGTATGTAATTTTTCCTTGTACTGTGAAAACGTTTTTACTTAAGAACACATTTTAGTGGTGAACCTTTTTCATACCCTTTAACTTAAAAA